>JACAXG010000034.1:13326-720562 GCA_018881555.1 Amblyornis subalaris | reverse complement strand
GGAAAGCTGTTATTGCTTGCAGGTCATTGACTCTTCTGCCACTTCCTGGGAAACTAAAAGGTAAAGGGGAGAGTTGCAAGAAGGCACAGAACAAACAGACAGGCTTTGAAAGGCTTATGACAGGGCCTCTTGAAGCTTTCTTATCTGTAAGTCCAATGCTCATAGGCAGGACGGACAGACTGGGTTGAAAATTTGCTGGACCACCTGGCTCAAAAAGTGACTGATGGCACCATGCCTGGCTTGCAGCAGTAACAAGCAGAGCACCCCGAGGACAGGAACTGGGGACTTTATTGCTCAGCATTTTCACTGGCTGCTGGCACGGTGACACACAACACACCCCAAGGAAACCAACAGGTCACACTCCACTGCTGAAGTGGCCAATTCAAGAAACTTCAGGACCTTAACACAGMCTTCTGAACTGAGCAACTGGCTCAGAAGGCAGCTCATGAAGCTCAACAAGGGCCTGTGCTGAGTTCTGGAGCAAGGACATGCACTGAACAAATCCATGCACTGTACTGGGAATAACAGGTGTACTGAGATACATCTAATAGTTATGTGGGACAGCAGGCTGAGTGAAAGCCATAAACAGTTTAGGGCAGCAGTGACACTGCTAATAAATGAGCATCACTTCTCTCCAGTTTTTAAAAAATACTTTCAAAGTATTTCTGCTGCTGTTAACACATTCATTCTCCCATGTCCTGCTCATTAATATGGTAGCTAGTGCAGTAACAGTTTCAGAACTTGCAAATAAGGAGGAAATAACTTAATTAACAAGCTGAAAATTAGAGTTGGGGGGTGAAGGTTATAACCTTGAAAACTGAAACCACAAGTTACAACTTAATCACCATGACAGAACAGCTAAAGCAAGAAGTGTGGGGGACTGTTACTCGATCCAAACTTGAGCTCCACAAAGGAATCTCAAACCRCATTTTCGTATAGGGGGTTGAATTATCTACATGCTAGTTAACATAAATTAAAATACTTATTCTTACAGTAAAAATTACCATCAAATTAGAGCCAAACTTTGCTAAAATTCAAACAGTGATGCATTAAATATGTTATTATTATCAATAATAATTTCTCTGACCACAAGCTTACTCCAGTCTACCTTGGTTATGTTTCACTTACTAGTACTTTCAAATCCTGCTCCTCCCTCCCCCAAAACATCATCATTTGAGAGAAAGTACAAGGAACATCCCTTCCTACAGAAAAAACATTTCAGTAGGTATTTTGACTGGCAATGAGGTCTAAATCTGTTGAAAGGAAACTTCAGAAACAGGTAAAAAATATGTTACCTCGCAACTATTAAAGAATAAAAATAGGGGAGTTTTTAAGCTTACTAAAGCATTTGCAATGTTAGCAGCTTAAATAAAATTTAACTTTGGTTTAGATTTGTATTCACAGTTATGAAGCAAACTTCCAAAATATTGATCCTGGACTCAATCCTACTTATCGAGCTCAGAGCTCCTACATATTAATACATGTTTTTAAACCACAGTTTTTCAGCAGGAATCTAGGGCAACACAGGCACCAGTCCTTAAAAAACACCAGCATCTGTTGACAAACTAATTGCACAACTGTTCAAAACAGAATATTTCCTCTTAGTATGTTTTAGCAAGATGCAAGATGCTACAGAAAATACTGTCCTACTTCAGCTTTGAAATTACTTCAGTTAGGACTCAAATACCTGAGTGAATGTGACAGCATGTTACAGCTAATGTAGGTCATTCTCCACTTCCTTCTCCCCTCTGCTGCCTTTAAAACACCTAGAAAACTAACACCTAGTTAGTACCTTAACTAAAATTATAGAGGGGTTTTTAAAACCACCAAGTAGAGCAAAACTATTAGCTCAGGAAAAAAAAAAACCAAACAGAAAACCAGAAAGTATTATTTTTCTGTATAATTTTGAGACAGTCATAAATCTTGTCTATTGGAAACATTTCTGATCATCTCATCTGATAAAAGTAGCCCCAGAAATCAAAAAATTACAGGGAATAACATCAAGGATAAAGATACTCAGTGGCTTCCATTTGAGAAGACAATTGACAAAGCTCCTCACTTATAAAGCAAGCAGCTGAGTTGGGAACATGACACTCAATCTTTAAAAAGATGAATGGCATAGAAAAGGCATATAAAAAGCAACTACTAACTATTTAAGACAACACAGGCATTAGCAGACAATTAAATTACCCAGCAGATGTTTGAAAGCAAAGAAAGTACTGCAGAACTCATTGCCAAGGATATCAAATCAAAAAGGAAAAGAGCAAATCAACAAACCAGGGTCTAATAAAAATGTGTCTGTAATCACTGTCTCAGGAAACCTTTCAGATGCCGCCTGATGGAGTGAGACAGCAACTGAAGTGAGCACTTGTCCTTCATTTACAATCATCAAAATAGATTCAAGTAGAATCACTAGGGTTGCAAAAGACCTCAAAGATCATCAGGTCCAATCTTTAACCAGGCACTACCATGTTCACCACTAAATCATATCCCCAAGTGCAACCTCCACACGCCTTTTGAATGCTTCTGGGGATAGTGATTTCACCACTTCTCCAGGCATTCTATTCCAGTGCCCAACCATCCTTTCAGTGRAGGRTTTTTTCCTAAAAACTAACCTAAACCTCATCTTAAGATGAATTACCAATCATAGTTGGAAAGGATCCACAAGGCTCACCCACAAGTGCAACTCCATTTTTAAGGAGTACCTGTACTCTGAAGGATTCAATTTGCATCACCTACAACCAGAGCATCAGAGACTCAGATCAACTCAAGGCTTCCCCCAGGTGTCTTAAGTATTGGTTAAAGAAATGCTGATATAATGACAAACAAAAACAGAAAGGGAAAAGGGAATGAAAATTACAGAAAGTTTAATGCRCTTGTGCACTGCAGTGCTAGGCGTTGTCTAAAAATGCCATCCAACACAGAACGAAGGCAAGAAAAGTTTGAACATTCCTTGTATGTTTATTTGATGCTGTAAGGGAAGTCATCACACAGAGTTGAAGTCACTTTCATAGCACTTGGATTGCTGAGGACGCACAAGTTTAAATTAAGAAAGAAAGAGATACAAACAATACTTGCCAGAGTTTTCAAAAGCCCTTTAAGACATTCTATAGGAAAAAAACAGAGATCACCAAAATAAAAATGATTTAGCGTTGCCCATTCTGATATTGCAGAAAATCATTAACTAGGCTAATGAGGGCTTGGATAATCCAATTTAATGAAAATTGCCAGATGCATATATTTATATGAGGGATGTGGATGGATATTAACTGTATAAAGGAATTTCCAAAATAATATAGGGATATAAGAAAATTGTAATATCAATAAGATTTTACAGCTTCGTGATCAGCAAGTCAACAAATTAATACCAGCTCTGTAACCTGTAAGTTAATACTTCATTTCTTTCTACCATTCAAAAGAACGTCCTCACATACTTCAAATGTCAGAGGGATAAGGCAGCTTTGCCAAATTCTCGGAAGCAGATCCCTGCATTGTCTCGGTTTGTTAACCTGAGCAAAGCACAATGAACACAGCAGAGGGCAGCAGTTCTCCACTGCCACTCCAAAGCATTTCCCTGCTTGCAACAGCAGCATTTAAAGGTAAGAATGCAAACCACTAGAGTATATTCCTTTTTCCGAAGTCTTCTTTTTAGAGAACCGCACTTCACTCTCTACAAAGACAAAAAAAAATTCACTATGATATCCAAGCATCAGATCTGAACTATAAACAAAACCAGAGAAGAAACAAGTTGATTCTATCAGAGAAGTTTTCATTTCCTTCTACAGTCACAATCTGGTGCCCAAGTTGTTTCAACATGCTGTTTATAAATTGCAGTACACTGGTGAGCCAATGCACAAAACCCAATTTTTATTTTGGTCCCTGAATGAACAGATGAAGAAACATTTTAATTAGTGGTAGAAGAAGTAAAGGTTTTCAGATTGCCAGTTAGCAGTCACAAAATTGAAACAATCCTATTTTGACATTGACTTTCCTGTTTAGAGTTATCAGATTTGTACTTTCACAATCCCTGTGAAAGGAGAGATACATTAGAATATGCTACAAATGGTGCTTACAGGGTTTTAGATGACTAAAAATCCTCATTTTTGGATCCAATCTGATCTGATGCTTTTCATTCAAAATGCAAAGTGAGACAGATTTTTCTGCTAGGTCTCTCACACAACCTAAACATATAATAAACAACTTAATATGATCTTTAAAATCATCCAGCTACATCATAATGAGCTCGTGTTACCTACATTATTGTTATAGAAGCCTTTYATTAACTAATTACTTTAGCAGCAAGAATCCTTTTGATTTCCAGCTTTAATTAATTTTGGCTTAATTCTTATTGTTCCCATTTAAACATCATCTCATCTGAAAAGTCACTGCCGTCTTTTGTTTTTGGAAACATATTCCCTAAGCCATCAAGACAAACTCTTCTAGCTTTTTTTTTCCTCTGCCTCCTTCCCAGACAGCACTTCCCTCACTGCTCTAATAGTACTTCCAGCTGTGTATGTACAATTTGCAGTGGCACTTATATAACACTGTATAAAACAGAACTCTTCCATCTCCTCAGAATACCCTGATGGCCACCGAAGAGTATTTCAATTGATCAAAATAAGATCAGGAACAGACTTATAAAGGCCATGCAGCTTCTAGCCCAACTACAGACTTCTTTCYGGTCACCTGAATTAGAGTTCCTTGCTTAAAACCAGCTGTGTACATCAGATTCTGTAAACAACCTATTAGGGAGAGAGGTAATAAAGAAATTGATCCATTTCTCACCATACAAGTGACGTTTATTTCCATGAAATTTTCTACAAACAGCTTTTTAGATGCATTTATTAATAACAGATCACTAAGTTAACTACTCCTCCTCATCCCAGCTGGAATTTTTATAGCATATAACAAGTCAAACTTCAATCAAAAAAAAAGTGGGTAGCTAAAATATTCCCTAGCCACTTCCTTAGCCTGAAGGACGATGAAATCCAGCAGGTAAGAAGGATTTCATGTAACAAAATAGTCCTACTTTTGCCTTCTTGAGTAACTGATAAATTATAGAACTTAATGACAAATAGCAGCAGAAAGGTGATTTGGTTGGGGGTTCTTTTTTACATGAACTGTAACAGCATCATCACTTCAGACAGCTAAATTATGACGAGAATTTCTTCTTCGTTTTGAGTCCGGAATTTTTTTGAGGAGAACTGTACCTGAATTAACTATTATTGTGCTTTTCTAAAATAAAGCTAAAGCAACCAAAGGAGATTTTTCAGACTCAGTCATGTGATAAATAGTTGCATTTTACCACATGTGAATGGCCTGGGGTTTTTTTTTCCCCAAACAGAAAAACAGTAGACTGAAGAATAAGAAAGAAGTTTCCTTCTGGGTAGAACATTTACAAAAACATACAGGAATATACTACAAGTCAAATGTGCACAGTTTTGAATTACTACATATTTTCAAAGAAATAATGAGCGTACAAAAGTGAAAGGCTACCTTTTAATTACAGGAGAAAAATGGACCAAGTTCATCATTGTAACACTCTAAGGACTTCAACAGAGCTATTATACAGATAAATAAAATCCAAACGCAAGAATGCAAGAAGCAACTGTTCAGTTCCAGATTCAATGCTACCACGTTTGGCCAATCCACCACCCCGGCAGCTGGAAAGCCCAGGTCAGAAGAGCCTCTGGAGTCTGCTGAAGAGAAAAGCTCTGGAGCTTGAGATACAAGATGTGCAAGTGGTGTGTCACCTGCACAACATGCAAACAAAGCACTCCTCAGCAGTGGGGTCTTCACCAGGTAATAAAGGCACCCTAAATGCAGGTGGCTAAATGCAACTGTCACACAATTTTTCCAACAGGCAAGAAAGAACAGCCACAGAGCAGCAAGAATTCCCTGCAGTGGTGCTCCATCTCAATGGCACATTTGAGAGAACTGTGAATGGTGGCTGGCACACACAGCCCCACCAAGATAAGGAAAGAGCAAAAATGTTCTCAACATCTATTATTTGCAGGCACAAGTAAACTCACTGKTAGAGCACAAAGACTGAAAGAAGAAAGTAATTCTTGTTCTAATGTTTTCACAGTGTGGAGGGTAGGGAATCATTCTTTCAGGCAATATAGTTTTGTCACTAAAACCCCCTAAGGCCTGTTCATTCTCTATTGGGCATTTAGATGAATTCAAAAAATGCTGATGATTCCTGCCCACATTGACCTTTAAGACAGCAGCGCTCAGTTATACTATTACTATGCATTAGAATTTCATTAAAGTGTGTCCTTCCCTCCTCCAAACCCAAGATGTGGCAGTGTATGGTCTTCAAAGAAACATATCTTAAAAACAAGGCTGAATATCACTTAAATAGGGGTGGTCTCCACCTGAATATGTGTTCAATGTGTTACTTTTTTTGATCTGGTAAATACTAGTCCTAGGAACAAGATTCAAGTAATGTTATTCCCACTTATGAAAGTATGAGTAATACCCCTGACAAAACATCAGGCTATGATTAAGCCTCAAATAAAGTGTAAAAACACCCCTCATGTTAACAAAGCCCTGGTGCAATGCACTGCATTGACAAAAGAAGTGATCAAGCACAGTACTGGCTAGTAAAACAAATGTGACTAGCAGCATACCAGATACTAAGCCAGTGAGCTCAGCCATCCCGAAATCTCACCTCAAATAAGAGAGGAAGCCGTTTGGGGTTTTTGCCATCAAGAAATCTAAATATCTCTGTCTACTGAAGGAATCGTGTTGGAGACCATATGCCCAACCACGAACAACCCTACGTTTATTCACCCACTGTTTTCTCCCACTGTTTTCATTACAACAGGAAACTATGCCAAAGTTGTTCACTCTAAGGGTCCAGTTCCATGAGCAGCAGCCAAACTGAGCACACATTTTGATTCTGCTGCAGAGAGAATCACTGCTCTTCTCACCTTCTCCTTCCGAAAGTGTTGAGCTGTTAAGTCTTATCATTTTACCTGTCTTTTCACAGGCAGATGAGTCACTTTAACTGTTCCAACAGTTAACAACTCTCCATCCCAGCAGCTATCTTTCAATAGGTCTAGTGCTTATTTGACTTTTCCATGAGCTGTTTTCACTCAGTAGCCAGCAGAAAAGCATATAAAGTTCTACCAGGTTCCTAGCAGGTGAGCAGTGAACCCAAAAAGGTAGAAGCATTCTCAGTAGCAGCAGCTGGGTTTCACTGTCACTCATGAAGCCACGGATTGAATTCTTCTCCTGTAGTAAACAAGGACAGCAAAGCAAAAGTGATCAGGAATGAATGCTTCATCACTCTGCTGCCATTAACCCTACCTGGAGAATTACTCAGGTTACGATCATCACCTCCTCTGAAATAAACCCACACAGTTCCATGTAGGCAAATGGAGTTGTGAAAATGCTTTGAAGGGGTCTTATTCGTAGGATTGATTTCAGAAAGTTATTTTTTAACTACTGTATTCAGCATCTCCAGTCTGAACATATTCCACACCATGTTCTCAGAGTCAGTACACAACCCAGAACTAGTGCAATAACCAAATGTAACTCATTTGTTACTTATTTCTAGTATTAATTAGCAGCTTTTACATTTATAACAGAAGGAGAAATAAGTACAAACACACACAATGACACAAGAGCTTCATGTAAGATTCATCAGCTTCATATAAACATCTTGGGTGCCTGGTATCCAGTTTCTCCAAGCACACAAACTTCCACAGATACAAACGTCAATGTCTGCCTGAATAACTACATAATCCTAATAACTTCTGGGTTATCAATTAAATGACCCTGTACGCTTGCAGCCATTTAGAAAGAACAAGCAAACACAAGTAAACAAAGATTATCTTAGGCAATGCTCTGTATAGGATGCAAACACTACAGATTTATACCTTTGTTTTCTATGTTCCTTTTGATGACAATCCGCGTAAGGAAAAGCCAAAGAATACTACAGAGCAATTGCCTCTGGCCTGGGAAGATCTTCAGTCTAAAACAGCCATTGGTTGGGAGAATACCAAATAACATGTTAACACAAAGAGAACTCTGAAATCTAGAGAATCCCCTTAGAAAGAAGTTAAATGCAGAAAGATTATATCCTTGTAATCAATACACAGTAAGAATGTAAAGTTCTCCTAATGATTGGCCTTAAGTTAGTCTATTTTGTCATACTTYCTCAGTATAGCTTTTCAGATTTTGTGTATCAGGTCCCTTTATCATTTCCTCCATCAGCACTCTCTGCCACCTTCATCACTCTTGGTGTCATCAGTTATCACCTTCAAACATATTCATCTTCAAAACTCAGAGAAGCCATCTTCAGTTCTATCCACAGAATCCAAAATGCAGTATTTCTTAAGTTCTTTAGCTACAACCTCAAGATTTAACCAACGTCATGCTATCCGATGTTGCACTGGGCTTCTTTATTTGCCACGTAGATTAGAAGAATGCCCCCCTGCCAAAGTTAATTCTGTGTTTTAAAAGTTCAAACTTTAAAGGGTTGTTCACAACCACAAATATAGGCAGTTGGGACATCACTTTTGGCATGACCACAAGATCAGTATTCTCTGCTTGTATTCCTCATTGGTTTTGTCAAATATCCTTTAAACCCAATATAGCACACATTCCTCACACGCTTGGTCTCCTATTCCACATGAAAGTTAGCCAGTCCTTTAGACTGCAGACAACCATCCTTGATTTTGACACTTACCAACTATCTAGCTGTTTCTTTGGTATTGCATTATACGTCAAGATCACGTGCAAGAGAAACTTGATACCATCTGCTGATGTTGCCAACATTGGAGTTGCACCATTTTTTCACTTCCCAAAGCCTTTATGACTGATTCTGCATCCATTTCTTTAACACTCTAACCAGATGATATACCAGAGTTAAGTGATTTACTATTAGCACTACTCAATTGGCTCACCAGATAACTATGATTTACCCAATCAAATATGTCTGGAAAGCAATTTGCTTTTTAGTGAGGACATGAAATGTTGGCAGAATGAAGTTCTTGGCCAAAACCCATCATGACACATCATTCAAATGTGCCAGCTTGGAAGGGCTGCTGTGTACTATTAAGTACTGAAAGTATTTCTTAAGCTTTCAGTGTAATTTCCCATATAAGTCATTTACATCTCTTCTACAATTTTAAATTCAAAATTCTGTATTTTGTTCCTCCACTTAAGAAASCAAATTCCTTTGGGCCCACCATAAAGTTTATACATAAAAGCACAGCTTTTAATTGTTTCTGTTTTCACACAATTGCCTCACATTTTATTTCCTACCACCACTGAATCTTTCAGGTGTTATGCACACAGTACTTCTAGAAGGTTAAAACTTGCATTGCAACCTCTCTTTATGTTTCTTCAAACACTTGTTAGACCTAGAATACAGGATTCAAGTACAGTGGGAAACCACCAAGATGGTCATTTGGCTGAAGCACAGTGAAGAAAGGTTCAGGGGACTGGGCTTGTTCAACCTGGGGAAAGGTGCTTGGCAGGAGCTGATAACAGCCTTCTAATGTCAAAGAGGAGACACCAAGAAAACAAAACTTGGCCCTTGCTGTGCATAGCAGGAGGAGAGACAACTTTAAAGTGAGACAAGGTGAGGGGGTTTACAAAACCTAGTCAAAGCCCTAAGTGACCTTGTCCAAATTCATGCTGCCTCTGCTTTAAGCAGATGGTTGGACAAGACCACTTTCAGTGCAAATTGTGCACAATTTATTTAAGTTAAGGGAAATTCCAAAAACTATCACTTACAACAATGGGGCTCTGAACTACAGTGAAATGCCACAACCGAGTGAGGAAAGCTGCAGGAATCACACAAATTCAGTGTCACCTCTCCCACTTCAGCCACGCCGACTGTAGTTGTGCTCCTGTGGTCAGGCACCTTGCAGCCACATCATTGAGCTCACCCAAAATTTATGAGGTGTCATGGCTTAAGTTTAACAGCTTAGAAAAAAACCTTCATCTTTCTCCCTTAGTAATAGGTTGATGTATCATTCGTGGTTCCTCCCTCCCAATATACTAGGTTTTGGCTACTGTCAGAAACAAGGACTGGACTACACTGAAACTGTTCCAGTGCAGTCCAGGCAAGATGCTTTTTAATGTTTTGAAATAAAAATGGTCCAAAACAATTGTTTTTTTCACACTAGTCAGGCTAGACATATTATTTAAAGCAATTTTAGATCACTGTCATTTTAAATTCAAGTGCTTTACTGAAAGGATACTATGGAACAAGGATAAGAATGACTGCTCAAAAATTGCTTTTTCTGGAAAAATCAACGACTTTTCATGTTCTGTATTTTTAAGTGCCATGAACTCATTTAAAACTGTGACTTAAATAAAAATCATTACTGTAAGCTCAGCCCACGTGCCTGCTCTTAATAGTATCCATGGTTGCAGTGATGCAAATTTGCCTACCTACATCAAACCAATGTGCCCACATAAGGAGGAAAAAAATACTGTATTAATCGGTATTCTTTGCACTAGATTTGGGCAAAGTAAACCAGTTAGACCTTTGAAGACTGGGCAGAAATTAGTTTAAGGACCTGTTCACCTATTGTGACTAGATCTGAATTCTGAATTAAGCAAAACAGAAATATCAAAGATCAAATTATGAAAGATTTCCCAAATCCATTAGAAAATTCATCTCACTGGCCAAATTCTTCTCTTTCCTATTCAGAAAAACAGAGTAACAATGAATTGTTTCAAATACTCCCCCACTCAAGGTGGAGAAAGGGGAAGCATTCAACACCTTTACTAATCCTATCATACATTAATGCTGATTTCAAAATTGCCTTACTTAAATGCATTGATTTTCCTTGAGATTTGAAAAATGAGTTTATGCATAAACCCAAGGAACGTACTTTTCATTAGACTACAGCTTCTGAGTGATCAGATACGCACACGTACACAGGGAAGCAAACAGTTCTTTTATAAGCCCCACTTTAAGTAAACAGCTTTAGTTGAAGCTACAAAGTACTACAACAGCATTTAGTTAAATGAGGCCAAAACTTTACATGAAGCAGGCAGGAAGGATTAAGTGCTGACAACTCCAGGTGGAAATGCAATCAGTCTAAGCCCATGTAGGACTATTCTGTGCAGCATTTCTGTGAGCAGTCTTACTTTCGTAGCACCCAGAGAGATAGGCTAATCATACTAAAAACCAACATTTTTTCACAGAATATGTATTCTGTTGGCTTAACTTTCCATATAAATTGTCTTTCTGCTCTTAGACAAGTAGATATGGGAAGGTGAACAAATGCACAAAATAAAACTAAAGTTGAGCAGTTTAATTACAAAAATGACAGCTCTGCCTCTCCCTTTTTTAAAATGAGTACAATAAAATCAAGGTACATATCAATATAACTGAAGTGAAGCGATTAATATCCAATCCCAATCTCACTGTACAAAAGAGACTATTCTAAAATAAATAAAGCAAAAATGCCACAAGTTAACATCACTCAAACATGATTTAAAAGCCTATGTCTCACTTCCAAAAAAACCTGACAGTTCAGACACCAGAAAGATTCCTTTGCTGGTGAGAGACAAAGTAACTTCACTCTGCCCAGTCAGTCTTTGCTTCCTTGTGTCAAACAGTCTGGGAAGCACCTTGATCTTTTCTTTTGTAAAAGCTATCATTAAAGCCACCTAATAGTCTCAAAGATGTTCAGTTTTATTCTACTTCTTGAGAAGGATGTTTATATAAGAAAGTTTTACGGTTTCAAATTATCCAGAAGAACCCTAGAAGTCAAATCAGTTTATCAAAAAAAATTAAACTAGTAACTATTTAAACATCCAGGGAAAAGGGAGCAATACAGAACAAGTTTACCACTTAAAGAAAACTAAAAAGCCTTCAAAAAACCAAACTCACCAAGTCAATATTTCACTAGCACACTACTAATATATTACATTTATGCATCAGATTTTATCTTTAGCAGTTACAAGTGGACTGCATTAAAAACAAACTTACATGAAACTTTAACCTAGCACAGAAGTAATGACACTGAGTTATCTGGGTGTCTTCATCTCAAAGCAGCAAKATGTCAAAATAATAAAGCATCTTGAAATATATCCACCCCTAACACAACTTGCCAGATTCATCTTCTCTTTGATGATTATTTTAAACATGTTCTGATAAAGGTTATGTAAAACATCATTTGGAATTTCTTATTCTGGACTAAAAAGCAAACTACTATTTTAGCACATTTAAAGAGAGTGAATTTTTATAAAAGTGTCTTACTGCAGAATGAGGAAAAAAAATCATTCTACTACACTTGAGTTTTTCAATATGTACATAATTAGCTCTTCAAAGAATTAACATCTATGATTGTTCTTAGTAACAACTACAGAATTTATTTTGACGATCTGTGCAGCTTAAAGTCTAAAGAAAATCAACACTAGAAAGGTATTTTCATTACAGGTAGTAAAAACTGAAAGAAAGATTCAACAAGAACTTCCAAGATTGTAGGGATTAATCAAAATCTTTATCATCTTACCTTTGTCGTTACAATGCACAAGCAATCCATCGTTTCAGCATAGCAGGTATATTTCCAAACATTTAAAAGGTTTATTTTCAATCACAGCTAAACACCATCTCAACAGAATGAGAAAAAGCACACTTATTTAATAGTCAAAACAGTAGAGTGAGTGCCAGGTTTCCCTTTGGATTCATTCAGAGGTAGAAGCACCGTGGAGAAAAAGCAGCAGGCTAAAAYACAAAAGCTTTAAGTTTCATGAAAGATTCTTAACCTATTTTGCTTATCTATGTCTGAAAAACTTAAATGTATCCTTGAAAATATTCTACAAAAGATGTCAAATCCTGTTCCATACCAGTTAAGTACCTCCTCGTATTCTATTTCATATACTCCTCTGTCAGGATTACCTAACACATGAGCATCACAGGGAATCATTTGATGAAATGCAATACAAAATTATTTTACAGCAAAAAATCTCAATTCAGCTTTTCTTAGCTGGTTACAAATCCTAAAATGAAGCGTTTGTTCAAAAATAGTTTTGGTTGCAAACAAGTATTTCTCCTCTAACGTCATTTCAGCATTTGCAGACTGCAAAATAACTGATTTCCTAAGCAGTAATGAATGGAATATTCCATGTAGATCAGGAAGGGAAGAAAGTGGCAAGGAAAGAGTAATGCATATTGCAAGAGAAATGCTATTTTGAGCCTTGAATTAACCTAGAATTTCATTTCCTTTTGTAAGGCTGTAATGCAGTGACAAGGCAAAGTTTGTATGCACAGGCATTGTCTTCTCAGCCTAATTAGCACGGCTGGGTAAAGTCTAACGCTTGGGCACAAAAACCCTCCTATGTATTCTGAAACACTCACCTGACAGTTTCATGCATTGGTAAGAACCTTGTTACATTAATTTCCCACAAGAGGCACTGAAAGCAGCTAGTATACTCAGTTCCCACTATCTTGTCCTAATAGGTCTCCCAGTAACACCTTTGCTGCAAACACAATGAAGTATATTAAAAAGATTCAATAAGTAATTTCAAGCTATTAATTCCTATCTGCATCATTTTGCTTGTAGCCCAAGATGTACAACTGACTGTATTCTGCATCAGCAAACAACTCTAGAATATGCTGTGTATCTAGAGCACTCCCTTTAAGCTTTCAGCAACTTTGCTCCACTTAATTCCTCAGCTCTTCCGTATCAACTGGGGGGACTTAGAGGGGAAGAAGAGGGGGTGACCTGGTATACAAGGAAACTAATCTTACCAAAATCACACATTTTACTTTGTGGGCAGGGGATATCTYTATAGGACAAACTTGAATGGAATTTTAAGACAAATTTTACACCATTCAGCCACCAAAACGATGATTTTTATGTTCTGTGTCCAAGTCAAGCCAGAGATATTTTTCTTTTCACACTGTCTATAAAATCTGTGAAGAATTTCTACTGTGAACACCTAGGTGAAGTTCTCACTGCTACTAAAYAGCAGTGGGAAAAATACGCATCTTTCAGGCTGATAAGGCTGAACCCAGACAGAAAGCTAAAAGTTCTAACTTCAAAAAGCAAGAAAGCATCACTTAAACTGATGGAACATTCCTGTGCCAGAAAAGGGAGGGGGGGATTATTTTCATAGCTGAATGCACACATGGTACCCAACAAAGAAATTATTCTTGCATTTGCCAAGTTTTCTTTTGGGAAAACTAAGGTTCATAGAAATTAACAAAGTGCAAGTATCCAAAAAGTTAAGGGAAACTAAGGAAATGCATTTTTAGGTAACTTGGCACATGTCCAGTGTCTAGGCCAGAAACATCTTCAATGACTAATACAAGACATGCAGTCAGTCCAAATGTACAATTCTTGCACAAACAGCTCTAGGAACCCCAATAGCACATGGAAACTTGGCTTGTCCCTCATGCTCTGTCCATGAAGGGCAATGATTAATGATACCTTCTCATCAGTGAAACTTCTCTCAGCCACCTTGGTTCAAGATTAAGCTTCTAGTCACTAATTCTGGTTACAACTAGTTTACGTTCAGAATCAATCACTTCTATTTTCCTCAATTTTTTGCTCTTTCACCTTCTTTGAGACTCTTTCAGAACTAAGGATCATCATAAGTTTCTCCCTCTCCCACTCACCAGCATCCTTCCAGGAAGACCTGAGACCCACTAGTCTTGTCACAGAAAGCACATAACTTCCTTCAGGTTGCTGATGCAGACTACAAGTAGAAAAGAAAACTATCCAGAGGTGAGGAAAAGACATTTCCTTGCTGAGGATTTGTGGATCAGGCTGCTCATCATGAACAAGCACTCTAAACACTTCAGAGCGGACAGAAAGTCATCTCATARCAAGTGTGCTTGAAAAGAATGCACGCACTGGACAAATCAGAAGAGGATGTACAACCAAGCTACAGTAGAGCCCTTTACTGAGCACTGCACCACTACGATGGAGTAAAGTCCTTCTGGTAACTGCACATGGTTCTCTCAAGACCCACTTTCCGCTAAGAATGTCCACACACAGGAAAACAAAAGAGATAGCAATCACAATTCCATACTGGTAGAGTGAAAAATTTCGTGGCATAAATATAGTGCACAGATAAATAATCATTCAAAAAAAAGAGCACTATACGTAAAAATTATTTCCTAGCCCAAAAGCAGTTTCTGCAGACTTTTCACTGGAAATACTGTGTATAGAAGAAATAAACATACAAAAAATATGGACCAAGATTCAAACATTCAGGCAGTTTAGCATTCTCATAAGAAAAAATACTACAGCTTTTTGAAGACGAATTATAAAACTCCTTGAACGAGCAAGCATGTGTTAAATTTTCAAGATCAGAAGAAAGTTTTTTCAAAATGAAACTAGGTAAAAAATCCAGAACTACTGTAATTAAACAATTAATAACTTCGAACCTTCTTTCCTTTAAATTATATTGTGAGAAGCAACAGAAAGATATGAAAGAACACTCCAAAGCTTGAATCAAAATCATGAAATGCATGAAAAGTCAATAGTTTCCATGTACTGAAGAGTAAGATGTTACCACATAGTGCTGTTAGCCATTAAAATCACTATTATTCTACTGAATTTGTGAGAAGCATTGCTATCTCTTCAATGTCATTCATCCTTATTAAAAATAAATCTTTCTGTTCTGTCAGCTCCAAGGGACCTCAATAACAACCAGTAACCAGCTGTTCTACACAGCTTGGCCAGAASGAAAAAGTGCATTTCCATTCACCACTATTCATTGCATTAATGTTAAAAAACAAAGGATAATTCTCATGTGAGAAACACAAAGAAAGAGATGGGTTTTTCTTGCCTTGTATTACCTATGAATTCTTTCAGGTTATGTTTGGCAGTCACTTTTTGTACCTTCACAGGCTTATTCTTTTTTCAGTGTGGAAGATTCTATCTACAAAGTCACCAGATAACTAAATAAAAGAAAATTCATGCACAGATAAACCACGCATAGAAATAAATCATGCAAATGAAAATAATGCTTTAGAAAATACTGATTTTGCAGATAAATAATTTCTTCATCTATCCACAAATCTAMATGTGCATATGGTTATTTAAATGCTAATTTGCTCTTGGATTCTATGAGAAAAGCCACATAACACAGAGCTGTCACAGGTGTAACCAGAGAAGCAGGCTCAGCTCAGCTTCACAAGGGGATCTCAATTGCCCACACTCAGCATATTTGAGGAGACTTATCAAAGACTCACTAAAGATCAAGCACTATCATCACTGCAAGCATTTTCTCAGCTACTTTAGTAAAGAAAGCATTAAAAGTGTAAGATGTCGTAACTTATCTATCTACCTGACTGCAAGATGTAATTATTACAAGTTTATAAAAAACACAATWAGATTTTTAAAAAGTGAATTTTTAAGTTCTCTATTTACTTCTGAATTGAGAAAAGTAGATTTTTAGAAATAGCAGGCTTTTATTGCTTGTGAGGTGTCCTGAACTGAGCACAGGGATTTTGTTTATCTGCTTTTGCATTCAGTTTGACCAGAAGCCTGTCCCTGTAAGGCTTTTTCAGCTTTGGTTCAAGACTTACATTCTTTTCTTTGTACAAACAGYCTGGATTTCAAGAATTAAAGGCAAAATACATAGCAAGCCAAACATTGTAAAGTTAACACAAAGAAAGCAATGAGGTTCCTCTGTAACCCAGGACTATACACTACTAGGGGCTGAAATCATCCAAGCACATCATGTGTGCAGAGAAGGAATTGATATAAATAACGGGCAATACACACATGCAGATACATCATCAGGGACCAGTATGATAACTGGGAGCACAACAATCAGACATAGTATACCATTAAGCTAGCCAGTACTGAATCTTCATACATATTAAGGCAAAGAAGGTATTTAAACACAGTACAATAGGATTTTCACAGGAACAGCTTGTTACTACAACAGGTAAGACTGACTTTGTAAAGTCCAGGTGAAGATACTGCAGTTAAAACTCAGAAACAGAAAAACAGAACTAGAGCATCCTGCACTTTAATAATGCACTCTAAATACGCAGGTATCTCCTCCAAAGACTTCCTCTAAGATCCTGACTAACTGCTTGATGTACCATTCCATTCTGAATACAAACTGATTAAACACAGATTTTTTTCATTGCACTAGAAACCAGACATCCAAAATTCTTTCCTCCAGACTACATCAGCTTATTAAGAAGCTACACAAAACTATCAAAATTTTACAAGGGTTAAGAAGACATTACTGATTGCTTTGTAAACAAAGCCAATTCCCATATTATAGGTGAAAATGAGGTTAACTTAACCTTATCCCTTTTCAAAATATTCCCGTTGACAGATACTGAGCAAAGTGAACACAAGCCTGCAGTTTGCCTTAACAGCAAAGCAGGCAAACAGGAGCTGCATTAACAGAAACACAGCCAGTAGTAACATAAAACTCTATTATTCTCCCCTTTGCTTGGCACTTCCAATAGAGCATCTGGAATACTGCAATCCATTTTTGGGCCCCACTACAAGGATTTTGATAACCTAGAGCAAGTTCTGCAGAGAGCCATTAAGATGGTGAGGGTGTTGGAAGACTTGACTCTTAACCAGAAAATGAGGGCACAGGGGTTGTTTAAGCTTGGATGAATAGTTCAGCAGAACCTAAAAGCARCCCTCCAGTACCTACAGTGGGGTTACCCAGAAGGCAAAGCCAAGCGCGAAGACAAAGCCAAGCACATGTTGCACGATGGAAAACCCCTAGAAACTACAAATAAATTGAAACAGAGATTTCAATCAGAAATCGGGAAAAGCTTTTTCACCATGAGGATAGTCAAGCACTGGAACAGATTGACCAGAAAAGTTTTGAAGTTCCCGTTCTTGGAGATTTTCAAAGCTTAGTTGGTCAAAATCCTTTGCAATGTGATTGACCTCACAGGTGATCCTGAATTATTTCGTAATTCCAAGATGTTTAGAGAGTTTCCTTTCCACTCTGCCTTGGCATCAAATTTCAGCTGAAATTACAGACATATCAGCTGTTTCCTTACTTCCTCTTTTGCTTTCTTCTTAGGAAAAAAGAATTTGGCAAAAGGCCCTAGAAGAGAGTGAGCTAGCCAGTCTCTCTACATGCCAAACACTAAACACATGGGCAAGCGCAGATAGACGGGAAAACCACGGATCAGACCAAAGTCCTTCAGACACCATTACTCACTAAATAGAGGTGTCTTCATCCAGCTGCGAGAAACTATTGAGTTCCATCTCCTAATGCTAAAAATTTCCTTTGAGACATTGTTCAGCAGGGAGTATTTTCCACATCTAAAATCAAATTATTGTGGCTACTTTTAATTCAAGCTAAACAGCAAACACTTCTTAACTTCTCTCATTTAAAACAGTCATAATACTAAAACAAATTCTACAGATTTAAAGACAAAAAAGAACGTCACAAGGCTACTATTCCTTAGCAATACACTACTCGATTAGGTCAGAGATTTCTTCCAGTGATTCAAGTTTCACCGCGTATTTGTCAAACACCAAGTGTCCCACCTACAGATGGCACCACAGATCACAGCAAACAGCTCCCGAGGCCGCTCCCTCCCGCACACGCACAGCTCTCACACAGAGCCGAGATCTTTCGTATTTGTTTGCTTTGCCAGGCACACTTGAGCTCAGTATTTAATGCACACAAGGAAAAGGTATAAACCATTCGTCCCTTTCAAATTGCGTATATACTTTTTTATCAGCTAGTTCCTAGTACTGAAAGGATTAACATTCCTTTCCTGCTTTATCCCTATCTTAAATGGCTCTTTTTCTTTTTTTAGGTTTTTTTCCCCCATCGGTATCATTTTGTACTAAAGATTGAAACAAATAAAACTGTTGAATGATGTTCCAGGAAATATAGAGCATGGAAAAGAAAACAGATTGCTGAGAACAGGAAAACTTGCAATCCGTAGCTCTAAATTACTCTAATACACAGCCTATGGGGATTACAAATTCCAGTTTTTGGATTCAGAAGTAGGAAGGCAAAAACAGAACTAGGCTATGTGCCATTAGAAGTCCTCAGGCAACCTAAGCTTGTATACCACTATTCTATGTATATACACGAGCACACATTGCTAAAAAGTCATTCCCAAAGTCAGCTGTGTAGAAGGTTCTTGTAATACAATCCTTAATCTCTTTAGGGGAGCATTATATTCCCACTCTCAAGCAACTCTCACATATACCATCAAAGTGTCAGCTGGAAGAATACTCATTTAGCCCACAGTAACTACAGCAAAAAAATATCAGCAAGGTAAAAGAAGCAGGGTTGAAATGTATTACTTCGAAGGCTAACAATTTCCAAGAAAGAAAAAACCACCCCATTCTTACCACCTACAGTCTCACCAGCCTGGAAAGCAACAGAATACAGTTAAAATAATCTCAAAGGGCATCCAGAGTGACAAACTGCTTCTGTCTGGTTAATGAACTAACACTGAACTGGATAGCAGCCTTGAAAGTCTGAAAAGTCAGAACTTTTTTTTAAAAAGCTAGCTATGAACAAAATCAGATATACTAAACCCAAGTTCCCCCCAGCCTCCAGTAAATTTCATCAAGCAAAACAGATCAGTCGATTAAACACATGCTGTACTGGAATTATTATGCCCTTGGGTTGATTAAAACCAAATATAAAATAACTTTAAAAAAAACCTAAGTATGTAAAAAAAGCATTACTGAAACCAAAATGCAAGAAGTTTTACAGCATAAAACTTTAATTTTCACATACTACACATAGCAAGTATATGGAGTATAAATTGTCAATACATAAGAATTTATCCTCGTAATTTTTATTAAGTTTTAAAATATTGAGGGAAAGGTATTCCCTTGCAGGCATATAAAGGAAAACAACAGTCACTGAAGAAGAAAGAATTAACGTCAATAAAAATGTACAAGATTATATGTCTATGTAACAAAATTTTAATATATATTTGAAAGCTAAACTAAGACATTCAGATATACTAGAAAAAAGAAAATGAAATCACACCAAACTACCATTTTTCAAAGTCATTTGCCTCACAACTTAACACGGAAACAGTATACTAACTAATGAAATACAATGTAACATTTACCGTAAGTGATTGGGGGGGGGGGGAAGCTTGCTTTCAGCTTCACATGAACTAGGATCAACATCAATATATGCAAATACGTTTTTAAATATTGGAAGTAAATCTAAAATCTGACCTTCATATACTGAAAGTCAAACAACTGTGACTTTCACATGATACTCAAGACAAAAAATATGAAGGAAGAAAAGTAGCTTTGTTATAAATGTTCAAACCTGGGCCACTCAGAAAAATAACAAAGTAATCCACACCATATCAGGTTCTGTTAGATAACACTATCATGACCACTAGACTGTACTGGAGAAGCAAACAGTGCAGCTGAGAACACAAACTCCCGTCTCTGGTGAGCCTTCAACTAATTCTTCCTTTCAACACCTTAGTGAGCTTGCCATGATAATGTGGCTGTTGTCATTGGTGCAGTGTCAAGGACAAGTCCTTGCATCACTGGTAGTCTAATAGCACATGAGAATAACAACTAAAGATGCAACTTGCAATTAAGTTACACCTTCATGTATAACATAGAAAGATACAGGGACAACACTACCCTTGTACAAGGCTGAAAACAGTTTCTGGAGGGGGAGCGAACAATCACAAAGCCTTGATTTAACACTATGTACTATTCCCCACTTCAGATGTCAGTTCCTCCTACAGGGGAAGCACAAAACATGCTACAGTTCCAACATCGTAACACAAATCTCATAGCGGCAAATATGTGCTTCAAGTCCCAGCTGCTAGAATTTGGAGTATGTTTAACAATAACAAAATGGTTTGGCAGGGACATGAATCCACAAGTCCATTACACTGTTCCCAGGTGCATTATAGGGATAAAAAAACCCCACCAAAACATTTAAGCCCTTTAAGACCATTATGCTGCCTCGAAAGACCTTCAATAAGGGAGACTGCCCATGTACTATGCTATTCTGGTGCTCAGGAAAATATTTAAAATGCTTTTGTAAGTCTATTTCTGTCGTGTAAGTCTAGCATATTTTGTATAAGAACAAAATATTAATTTCCTTTTTCACATTCTACGAATACTGGAAATTTGTGTTTCCCAAATAAGGTTCAATTCTCTCAAGCAGCACCGAACTGTTCCAGTCTTCACTTCTTTCCAAGCTTTAGATCCTTCATGTCAATCTCTTCTAAGCACTGAAATTAAACATGTTTTTTGCACCATGGTACCTCAAATTTGACAATAACTCCAGTAAAGCCCTATGCAGACCAAGCAGAACAGAACAGTTTTACACCACACTTAGGTCAGTAAGGTGTTCTTTTCATCTATTAATATGCGATGGTTGACTCACCTTAAGATTCAAAATTTACCCAGGTGTTTTCTGAGAAACCACTTCTTAACTATTCAACTGCTACTAGTTCAGCCAAAGTGCAGGACACTGTACTTGGTTCTGCTGAACTAAAGCCTGCCCATTAATTACTTCAACTGCCCAAGGCTTCATTCTAGTCTTAGCTGGTGAAGCAGCAACATACCATTCTCCTCCCATGGTTCAATTTCTAATTTAATCAGGATGTTTTCACTAATAAACCAAACTAGGATGCATTTTTGAGAAACTTAAACTGATACATTATCTCAAAAGATAGCCTGTTAAACATACTGGAAGTTTTACTAAAGTCAGAATTTATCATATTTATGGTTTCTTCCTACCACAAGAAATATTACCACATTAGAAAGAAACTGTTTGACAAAACTGTCATCAACAACTATGACAGCTATTATTTGGCTCTTTATCACTTTCAAAGAGCTACCAAAAAAACTGTAGAATCATTCCCTGGACCTGTTAAACCTAAATACTCCTCTCCTGCCTTGCTCCTATATATTTCCTTTTTAAAAGACAGCATTTGTCCATCTGCAGTTTTCTGGAACTTCATCCATCCTCCATGACTAAGGGCAATTGCAGTGACTCTCAAATTGCCTCAAGTTCTCTGCACATGCAAACATGAAATACATTAGAATCAGCTTATTTCAAAACACCTCAGTAGACAAAATAAGCCTTGCCTCTCCTTCCCTACACTGTTGCCTACAGTTCATTTTGGTCCTGCTTCTAGGAGATGCCATTCCCACCATACCTTCAGAAAGGGACATTCTACAGCCCTAAGCCTAAGATTTAGATGATGGCAAGCAAGTAAACAGCACAATGGTCTTTTTCATGCTATTTCTCATATAGCCTAGCATTACTCCATTTCCTCCAAAGATGACAATTCATTAAGGTGAATATTATGACAGTGGCCTTCTCTATGCAATTTCAGGTAACTAAGATTCCACAGAGACATACAATTTAAATTTGTAATAATAATCTTGTATAATCAAGATTCACAAAAACTCAAAGGAAATAATCTATTCCCACACTGCAAGTTCAACTAGAATTTTAATTCCTCAGTGTTCAATTACTTACAAACCTGAAAGATACAGTATACCTAGTCTGCTCAGTTTTTTCATGTAAAGAGATTTTAATGGCTGTTCTTGACAATATATAATTCTTGCCCCTGGCTTGGCTGATCTTTCATCTAGTGGCCATTTTTTACTTTCCAAAAGAACACAAGTTTTGGAATTCCTCTATAGTTTCCTTTAAAGAATTCCTAATATATTTCACAGAAGGTTCAATATGACAAATTTGAAAAAAGCTACAATAAGCCCAGGCACTTTTTTAACTGCACAAACTCATTAGCACATCACACGCTTAGGATCTGCAGCTAAGTGAACCTTCTCACACAGCCCCAACAGCCCCTGACAAAGGTTCACTCAGCAAGACATCCTAACTTTATTTTGCTGAGTAGTTCAAGTTCCCAAGCTTCCCTACAGGCTGCAGTACCAGTCCTTTGGCTGATCTTTCCCAGTGCTTCTCCTGGGCTCTACGATCATTTCATGAAAATGGATCAGCAGAGCACACTGCCTTCAATTACTGAGAAATTTGCACAGCTTTTCC
The DNA here is from genome assembly GCA_018881555.1 of Amblyornis subalaris. Classification (NCBI taxonomy): domain Eukaryota; kingdom Metazoa; phylum Chordata; class Aves; order Passeriformes; family Ptilonorhynchidae; genus Amblyornis; species Amblyornis subalaris. The sequence goes on along the minus strand of JACAXG010000034.1, from coordinate 697,600 downwards.
AGTGCTGTCAGTATTCAGGGCACACTTTGAACTAAGTTCACCTCTTCGGGGAAAAATAATAGGTCTGATGTCAAAAAATTCAAGAAACATTATAAGTTTAAACTGAGCAGGGAGATCTTGCTTTAGTGAAAAATGTACATCAGTGCGCATTTCCCTGCCCTGTTTTCTCACCACTCCCTAGTGACAACTGGCTGCATACAGTTTTCAAAAACAAGTCCTTCCAGAACACGGATTTAGAAGAAGCAGAGGATTTCTTATGAACAGACTGAAAAGGTTACTAATCAGAAAGACACAGCCTCAGAATTCCCAAATAATTAATGAAGTAATGACTCAAGAGTCATAAGTATGGATGACTATAAGAATACTAAACCTGTCAGCGAGCTTCCAAAATCAAAGCATAAATCCAATTTAATGGTCTCTTAATGGTACATTTGACAAACGAGTTTATAAATTTTTGACTAAGCAAAATGCATACATGTTATTAAACATTTCAATAATTAAATCCCCTATGACTATTGATCTTAATAATGTACATTTTCTTTGAAAATTAATATTTTATAAAATGAAAGAAACTTAAGAGAACACTGAACTAATAGTCTCAAAAAGAACAATAAAACAGATTTCTGTATCATACCTCTACACTTGGGCTAAGGCTGCTCGGCAATGTTTCTGATGTCACTGTTGTGCTTGGAAGGCTGGAGAAGTCCCAGGTATTCACAGGCTGTATTGGTTCAGATGGCTGAGAGTGATCAATGCATTTTGGATTGTCCAGTAAGGTCACTTCATAAAATTCTTGAATATCTAAACATGTGGAAAAAATTGCAGTTAGGCTTTATAGTTACTCTAACTTTCTGATTTTAACTACATCTCCCTCCCGCAAAACAAATTAGATACAGCTTCATCTGTCACTGGTAAATTCGTAGGTATCACCACAATCACACGAAGCTCCCCCACCACACACAACTCTCTGTGTGCCCCCCATCTCAGAGCCTCCATGTCCTCACTCACTCTGGGCKTCTGCCACCGACCCCAGGAGCACGATCTGCAGCAGGAACAGCAGAAACACATGAAATAAATGCAGTAGAATAGTGGAAGGGATGGGTGTCTGTTTCAAGCTCAGGTATACATAATTTCTACTAATGTAGCCTTTGTTAGCTGAAATCTGCTGTTCAAGGGCAACATTAGAAGGTGTGTTTTGTACATGTTTCAATTAAATGACCAAAGAAATAGAAGTATACTGATGAAATCAGGACGAGAGTGAAGCTGCAAGAAGTTAGGAAAGGGAAGATTGATTAGGATAGGTCATCATCTGCTTCTTCAGTCTAAGTACCAGAAATAGTACTTAACAGTATGAATTACAAGCCATACTCATGAACTAATAAACAGCTTTTTCTGTAACTCAGCTGGAAACTTCTGGGAAACAAAAATTTGGCTGCATTTTGTTTYATATTGACATCCTATTCACTAACGTGAAGCATCAATAAAAATAACACAATATAAAGAAGCACCAAAGGTGTTTCTATGAAGTATAGGTGTATGAAACTTGCTACGACAACTGCAATTACATCCATAAACAYACATATTAAAAAAAAAAAATTAAATCAGAAAAGGTATAGGCTAAGCGAAGGGCAGACAAATGAAGAAGTTGTCCTGTAAAGCTTTAAGTCTCTTATTCAAAGTAAAAATCTGCTAAACAAGAGTTACAAACTCTTGATTTTTAATCACACCAACTTCACAGAAGACAAACATACAGACATAGTAAGCCAAAGGAAACAGGACCCAGTCATGAGTAAGGAGTCTAATCCGCAGAATTTTGTAGCTTTCCAGCAACTGCCCAGAGTCAGTAACAGAGGCACAATAACCAATTCCTTTACAGAGCCACCCCACAAAAGAAAGACCACACAACGAAGAGTTACAACTACTGTTGCTGGCATTCCAGTTTTATGTGTTTTTGTAGACGTTGTACTTCTGCTCTCTACCAGTTCAGAAAACCGAAATTCTCAAATTCCGTTTGTATCTTTGCTCTGAGCAAGAGTCAAATTCCTACCAACTGCTTACATTAATTTTTAAAGTTATACTTGCTCTTAGCGCTGCTGATTGGAAGAAATAGCAGTGAGGGTTGCAGAAGACGTTAAGTGACCTAGATATACAGGAGAAAAGCAGCCTAAGAGATACAAATTGCCTTTAAATCTATCTTTCACATTAGCTCCCTCAGTTGCAAATTTGTCTTGTAGCTGCATTAACATCAATACATCAATCAAGCACATCCAGTAAAGATTCCCCCCCCAATAGAGAGTACTTTCTATATTACAATAGGCAGTGGTTTAAGTTGATTCTATAGCTGCAATCCACAGCAACCAAGTCAGGAAGATCACTACATTATTTATGGGAAGGGGTTATTTGTGCAACTGTTTGCAGCAGAAATCTAGGACACCGATTTTCAATTCTGCTACTATTCTTTTAAGTCCCTGCCAGTGGAGGTAGCCATTTATTCATACTGCAGAACGACTCGTTTCAAAAAGCACAGCATTTCCCATACATCACCTCCACTTCTCTGTGGAGGACACCACAATAGACTTGCTGTTGAAAGATGTCAAGACGTATATGCACCACTTAATGAGGGGATTAGTTTCTGTTTATCCTGAACCTGCTCCAAATCCACAAAGTTTCTAGAAACTTGATGTTTATATCTACCTTCTTTAAAAAAAAAAGTTTCCATTTTTACTATTCAATGCAAACATTAAGGATGTACAAGTACAGGCAAGCCATCTATGAACCCTGAACGCATTAGGTCCACAAGGAATCAATGTTTACATTTACATTTTTTTAAAGCCACAAACTCAGATCATACTAAATTAAACCTAAAAAAATTCTTCTTCTGGTCTACTGCTATATATTTGCTCACTTGAATATCTACTGAACATGTTAATGACATGTGGCTGCATTAGCATATGAAAAGTTCTAACATTTTCCTAATTATTACATGTAGCAGGTTGTAAAATACTAAGTTTTAGTTGTATTTATGGTCAGATTCCCTCTTCAAGCTAGGATGTGCTATTTTTATGTTCCAGCTCTTTTCTCCCATATTAATTCCAACACAGATTATATCTCAAACTCAGCTACAAAAAATGGATTCAAACCAGGTATCACACAACAGTAAAAGAAAACAAAGATGGGGAACATTTCCAACTAGATATTAAAAGAACAGCTGAAACTTGAAAAATAGGAGCACAGAGTTTCACGAATCCAAAGTGACAAAAAGTGATGAATGGCAGGCAACACAGAAAACCATCCTGGAATTTGGTCTGCCTACAAGTAAAACCACATTAAGTGGCCAAATCAGAAATATGTTTAATGGCAAAAAGAATAAAAGCCTATACAAAGCAAGTGACAGACCATCAGTTCTGCAACAGAGGACTCTTATGAAAAAGAAAATTATATTTCTTAGCCTATTAATAGTGTGAAAAGCTAAGAAATGGTGACAAACCGGGGTTTTTTACTTTAAAACCAATTTGGTGGTGTATTGTTCACCCCCTTCTCATATTCTCCACTCATCTTAGTTTTGTTCTTTGAACAGGCTTGTTCCCCAGTAACATGATACACCAGAAGCTAAAACTGCTCACTCTTAAAGCAAACAAGAAAGAGTTATCTGCCAAATACAAACTGAAACCCAAGTCGACTTTACAAGGGAGATCCAGCTTCACCAAAAACCACAAYACAGTAATTAAAAGAACAGCAGAACTGCAGAAAAAACCAAATTCTTTTCTTTCCTATAGTATATTTSAGGGCACTTCAAGAGACTACATCAATTCTGTCTAAAGAATCTGCCTCTGAGGACAAGGATTCCAACCAGCAACATGACACCATTCCTTCAGATCAATTTCTTCCCTGCTCCTTAGAAATCAAACACAAGGCCTCTGCTTGCCATTTGTATAGGTATGTGCAGTGTCTGCTGCTTCTTGCTATATATTCAACAGAGTACACTTGTAACCAGGATAACTTAAGATCAGTGCATGTTCTAAAAATCTCTTTGTCAAGCCAAGCTCTCCACGTACACATTTCCTACAGAAAGCAATATTTAATTTTAGTATAGTCAGCTAGTAAAATTAAGCTGAGTAAAATTATTCTCTGCATCTACTTACGCATGAACTTTTTGATAACTGTAACTTTGCGAGTGAAAGATGGGAGACCTATAACAGCATTTTCTTAAGAGAATGGTGTAACCCTATGTACAAGGTGTGGGCATTGCTCAGAACAGGCCACGGGCCTTGTGTTAAGTGAATAACCAGGCCTCTGCACTTGTCCTGGCCTGCCCAGAGCTTTGTTTTAGCTTGTCCAACTCTGCCACCAACTATCTAAAAACCAGGTGACTCATCTAACTTGCATGGCTTTTACTTAGCTTCAGACAACTATGTGAGCTAACACCTATTTTTATACAATTTTATTTATTTATTTTATAAATATTTTATACATAGTACACACAAGCTTATACATAAATAACATATTTGCTATATATATTCTATAAATAGTATACATAAATATATGTGAAACCATTCAGCATTACACCACACAATTGCCCAAAGCTAACCAAAAGCTGTACGTAAGTACAAGCACATGCACACACACAYAGACTGAATGTACAAATTTACATTTGTGTGTATAACAGCTAATACATACCAATAACAAGTGGCTATTCTGTAGGGAATGGATTACCTATGACCCCAGAACAAAAAGCTGCATAGAGGAGCAAAGGCATGGCATGACAGCATAGGCCTTGAAAACAAAGACAAAAGATGGTATCAGAGGCCTCAAGTCTACAAACAACTCAGCAACTGCTAATTACTGGTCAAAGGAAGCCAACCTTGAGAACTGGGCAAAAAAGAGTTTGGGGATAACAGAACAAAGAACATCCAGCATATATAAAACAGATCGTATATACAAGAAATTCAAATGCAACTGCAAAGTAAAGAAGAAAGAGTAAAGCATAGAATATGTCAGCAAATAATAACCTCAACAAAAAGCAACAGTGAGGAGGAAGAAACAGTCAACACTGCACATCCCCATGGGAAAGATTCCGTTTACCACTCAGTCCCCCATTCTCTGTTCTTTGACCGTATTTTAATATGTTCTGGTTTTCTAACAAGCATCGAGCAACTCACTGTAATTTTTTTACATGATGTTGGTTTCAGGTTTCTCATATTGAACTTTTGTATTATGGTACAGAGGGAAACAATTAAATTTCATTGGCATTTACTATTTATCTACCTGAAACAAGGTTGCAGTTGAGGTGAGCGTCAATCTCAAAGTAACAAGCGATAGGACAAGAGGAAATGACCTCAAGTTGCGCCACGGGAGGTTTAGATTGGAAATTAGGAAAAGCTTCTTCCCTGAAAGGGTTGTCAAGCATTGGAACAGGCTGTCCAAGGGAATGATTGAGTCCCTGGAGTTATTTAAAAGACTTAGGTGTGGTGCTCAGGGATATGGTATAGCGGTGGACTTGGCAGTGCTGGGTTAATGGTTGGACTCCATGATCTTAAAGGTCCTTTGAAATTTAAATTTTTCTATGCGTTTTTTTAAAAATTGAAAGCATTCCTCTAATGATCACAGTAACCTACTGTTTTTAGGCTTTTCATTTTTACATTTTAAGCATCTTGACCATTTGTGGGTTATAGATGGTTTTTCTTAAATAAATACCAGGAAATTCCACACAAGCTTAGCATTTCATGAACTAAAACAGTTACACATTTACTACAACAGACTGCACTGGACACTGTCCATGTAAACCAGTGAACTGTTGTCCTTACATCATGCAATACACAAAGGTGGAAAATGCTACCACAATATATATGTATTTAACAATCACATTTGCATATGCTATATTAATTGTATCCTCATTTSAAGGTTTTCAGTTTTAATGTAGTTAACAGCTTTGTGCATGAGCAAGAATTAATTTAGGAAGCTTATGTTTCTTTTCTGTTTATTCGTTTTTTTACAAACTAAATTCATGTTTTGCACTCTAAAATGCAAAGGGGAAGGGTTTGCCTGCTGGCGATTCTGTGTCTAATGCAGCCCAGGGGACTATTCACCACCTTTGCCCCAACACACACTGATTGTTCACGGTCAACTTTTTGTCACCAGGATCCCCACATCCCTTCCCACAACACTGCTCTCCAGATGAGTGGCACACAGCATATATTGGTACATAAGATTGTTCCTCCCCTGGGGGTGGACTCTACATTTCTGCTTGTTGAACCCCATGAGGTGTCTGTCCGCCCATTTCCTGGGCTTGTTGAGGTCCTTTTGCATGGCAGCATGACCAGGATTTACATGCTTCAGCTACCTGGTTAATCCTGCACTGACATTGACAGGTGTTCCTTTCTGATAGATCTTCAACAGTGGAACAAACCAATTTCAGCCAAAGCCAGCAAGTCAGCAAACCACCCTTGCATCAGCATACAGACTTTACCATACAGAGCATTTCAATACTAGCTTTGTTCAGGAGAACCTCTCAGAGCCACAGCCTCCCTCAGGCTTGCATGCAACCAAGCAGCTTATGAATTCCTCCAGAAATTGACTTAGTTCAGTATTTCACTTGAAGATCCATCCATGTGAGGAATCCCTTGGTCATCTTGTATTGGTCTGCCTCTTCTCAGACATTTGTTCATCCAAAGAGGGCACATGCCTGGTTTTGTTTATGATGTTACCCATATTCGAAAAACCAGATTTGTTAAGAATTTGACTACCTGTATGTTGTCCAGGAAGAGGTGCCATCCCATTATAAATTAAGTACTTCTCTAAATCAATGAGGGGAGGGAAAGATCTTTATTTCTCAGAGCTTTCTGCCAAAGCACTCAAAGCACTTGAAAACTTAAGTCTTAAACTAGAAAGGAAAACAAAGGTCAACATATTTCAGTTCAGAGCAATTTGAGATGTATGGTATCTGCCAAATACTTAACAGCCCAACATAACAAATGTATAGACAAAACAGTCATGATCAGTGTCAGAACAGGCAAAGGAGCCTGCCACCACTACAGACTTTCATTCTTCAGTTGTAAAGCAAGTCCTATTAATTCCAAGGAAGGCTCAATCGTGCATGCTTACTTCACCTCCTATATCAAGCTAAGAATACCCATTTAACACAAGTAAATCACAACTTGAAAAGTGCATGATTAGTGGTCAACAAAAAAATACAAACACCAAGAAAAGCTTCATGTCCATTTACCAAGCCAATGACCAGAGTTAACTAAGAATTCTCTTGGTGTATTCACTGGTTGTGTTGTCATGGTGTGTGTCTGGTCAAAAATAAATGTATGCATTCATACTACCAGAAGTGAAAACCAGCCTCATCACAACTCCTGTAAAACCCCTTTCAGGGCTGGTTGTTTTGGGATCTATTTCTTCTCTAAAACTGCTGTGCACAATCAAAACTACTTAAAAATTTAGGAGCAACTTGTGCTGCAACTTTCTCACTACACATTCTGTTCTACAAGATCCTTTGCCGCAAGCTGCAGCATCCAGCTACTGATCCCCAGCTCCTTCACTTTTTTCAGTAACTGTGTCCTACCCTTTGAACATCCTTTCTGCACCCACTTCTTTGCTTAACTCAAATTCCAGATGTTATTTTCCACTTTGCACTTCCAATTCTCATTAACTGGTGCTCAACTGAAACTGCCCTCATCTAACCTTGGATCGAATTGTTTGCTTTTATTTCTCTAACTGCTTTTTACACTCAGACAAATTGAACTCCTTGCCAGCCTGACCACTGACACTTTCCAAACTATTCATTCAGATTTTCCTCTTTGGTTACTAATTCCTCCTTCACCCTATCTTCACAGAATCACAGAATTAGGTTGGTAAAAAGAACTCTGAGATCGAGTCCAACCTATGACCCAACACCAGCATGTCAACTAGACTAAGTGCCATGTCCAGTCTTTCCTTAAAAAGTCTTTCCTTCACGTTGCCTCTTTCCAATTTTCCTTCAGAAACCCACAGGGTCTTCTACGTCCAGAATTAAGGCAGGAAAAACTGTCACCACACAGATAAAAACTGACACAACAATATTCTGCTGTCTAAACCTTCTGATTTAATATCACCTCATGCACACTTAGTAATCAGCCTAAGCCTAAATACGTCCCCAAACACCTCCTAAACACCTCCCCAAAAAAATTCCCAAAAACCAATCCCTCAAACAAACAACAAACATCCAAACTAAAAATGAACTCCCAGCTATCCAGCCTCTCCAAATATATCAACACCAGTTGCAAACCAGTAGCCAGTAAAAAACGTACTTTTTTTCTTAAAGGGATATATTTACTACTGTCTTCAATGGCAACAAAAACCTTACTATTAAGTCTTATTTGTAGTATGTCCCCTAAATAATGTCAGTACAGGACTGAGAAGGCTTCTCACCAGACAAATGCATTCAAAAAATCAAACTAGTTTTGGAATGAGCTCACTCAACCATCAAGTTGAGCTTTCATAGAAGGTGCATAAGTTCGCTTAGATGACACAGCACAAGCACTGGKTTCTTCTCCCTACAGCAAGCTCAGGCTCCAAGGTAATTATGTGACATTGGTGGCAACACAAGCCTAGGTGTGCCACAGAGAGCATCTCCTCCAGTACTAACACTTGTGTTTCCTGCAGCCAAATTTTAACACAAGTTTCTGAAAACCACTTAAATTTGTAATGCTTTTACAATTTGACCACAAGTTCTCCTTGCTGCACCTCTGTCTCAGGCTGACCTTCTAATTTCAAGGCAAATTAAATCAGCTTTTCTGAGGACATGGCCGGGAAGATATTTGCACATGACAAGATTGCTATAAAGGCTTTAGCAAAGAGCTCCAGAGCCTCCCTTAACTTGGAGAGAGAACATGAAGCTAAGGAGGTTATTCTAGTGTCAGCCCTACACCTTCTGCAGTCTCTTAACAATCTTGCAAATTTGGCCTAGTTATAATTCAGGGAGCCATCTGTGCAAGGAGACTGCTAGTCAGCTGCTAGAGTTCAGTTTCTTTGAAGATTCACTCCCCCTGCACCAAAACAAGCACCATCTCTCAAAATACAGGCAAACCAGATGCACAGGGGGCACGTGGCATTTCAGGTGCAGAGCTGAACAAGATGTTCTGCCCTTGCTGCTGGGACCACCATGGAAGCAGGACTAAGATTAGGACAAATATCCTCTTTCATGCTTTCCCCCTTCCTCTACACTGTACCCAGCACTAAAGCAAATGTTGAGGGAGATTAGGAACAAATCCAGGAACACAGAAGCATGGGAGGAGATAGACAGCACAAACAGGGAAAAGAGATGAGAGAACACAGCAAATAAAGTGAAGCAATGACAGGACAGAAGGTGAACTTCCCCAGAACCTGGAAACTATGCCAATTACTCAAAACTTTGGCTGTCTTTTCAGCCTCTGGATGAACAGCAGATTTATTGACAAAGTTTTTGTGTCAGCAGACCCTTTCAATGGTAACCCTGGGAAAAGAATACAGCAACTGATATATTCTACATTGCAGCGATACTCTGGATACAGAGTCAGTGAAATACCACAAGGATAAACTTTTGCCACAATACTATTTATCTGCATACCAGTAGCTACTCAACTTACTACTTACTTGCTATTTTAGGCTACCAGAAGCAGCACCTAATCCCAAAAATTCAATACATTGCCCTGTCACACATACACACGTGTAACACAGGGTGGAAAACACTTTAAAAAGCAAGCGAACTATCAAATAGCACTCCATACATACAAAATAGTAAGTAATTCTTTTAAAAGGAAGAGCAGTGAGACTATTTCACTTATTACGCTCATGGAAGAGGAAGACATGACGTTCTTCCACAAACTGGGACATTTAGACAAACTCCATGGCAGAAACATACTAACAATGGCTGAGTTAACATTCCAGCCACCTGGACACCAACTAAAATGTTTATCCTCTCTCCATCCGGATGAAAATAATCGAGTACTTGACTACCTTGTAAACACAACCCTAAGTCAAATTTCTCTGAAACTGACCAACTTTTGCTTAAGTTTCAAAGGAGACCACAGCATGCATAACCATAGTATATCCTTAGGAMACTTGTCCAGAAAGTCGATAAACACCTCAGTGTTGCAAGGGTGATATTGCATGGATGTTTCGGCCTCAAATATGAGCAAAGATGTTGCATTACAGAAGCCGCAATCTGGGGAAAAAGTCAAAAAAATGCAGCAAGGATAAGATTTCAATGTGAAAATAACCTATTTAGCACCTGCAATAATTTCAGTACTATCCAATGTTACAGAAGATCCAACTCTCCCTAAAGCTTCCTCTAATAAAAACATAATAATAAACCCCAACAATATTCACTGACTATATAACAAGATCCTCAACTTATTGGCAAGAATTTGTGGATTCTTAATGTAAATATTATTCAACCAAGTCTGAAAGAACTCACACTAAGGCCTCAGGAACCTTTGAAAATGGGCAGGCCTAAGCTGATTTGCAGAGTTGTGTCATCACAGTGGATGCTCTATTAACTAACTATATTGCTGAAATAAAAGCTGATATTGATGTTTCCCCAAGAGAAAGTACTTTTGGTTGTGGTTCAGAAGAGGAGCTTGTGTTTAACTGTGTTTGATTTCAAGTTAGCCAGCAAGTATAGGAAATATTCCCAAGGTGGCTGAGAAGGAGTGACAAGAGCAACAATGTCTCCAGAGCTGCCACACTCAGCTCCGAGCTGAGGCCACACGCCAGGGAGCAGGAATGTGGTCAGTCCACTCCAAAGCAGACTAACTTTGAGGAGTGCTGACCCAATCCACCCTACTGCAGTCTAAAAATCTAGGGCTGTTTTCCTAATTTAGTTCAGAAAGCCAGTGTGGACAGAGATGAGAAATCTGCAGAGTGTATCTTATATTCCTAGAATTTTCAGTCCCAATCATACTGCTGAGAAACCCTGAACAATGAGTTTATGCAATCATCAATTTTTTTCAACATTTTCAGAGACAGGACTTCCTTTTCTGGGGTATACAAATGTGTTAACAGCATTTATAATATGTTCTGTCCAATTAATAAAGCTGATGAATCCAAACGATGGTTAAAAACACCTTCATGTTTACCAGGGGGAAGCTGTATTTTAGTTTAGTAAGGATTATTGAAACAACTACATTTTTTAATTCAAAATTTCCCACACTAGATGTTTAGTGCTAGGAAGAGCCAGTACATAAGCACAATTCTCAAGGCAGATCTTCATGCAAAAGGACTCCAAGTGAAACAAATGAGATTGTTTACACATATGAAATTCAACACATTGAAGCTTCCCTAGTCAGATTTGCCATTTTATACTAAAAAGCCTGTATATGTATAGCTACAAAATAATATATACATATAGATATATATAGAGATATATATATATATATATATTAAAAAAAAACCACACCCCACTTTAGGCAAGAAGGGTAGCACAGCCAACTGCATTGCCAGTGTATGTAGAGATTCTTCTAGAACTCCCTTTTTCTGACACCAGTGCAAATGGAGTTAGTTATTGTCAGGAAAATGAATGCTTTTAAAGTAGCAAACTACCTCATGTTTCTAGCTATAGCTATAATATTTTTAATTTTAGAAGTCTATTTTAATATGGTCAACTGCAGCACGACACCCCTTAAAAGCAGATTTTAATTAAACAAAAATATTCTGTGTCTAAACAGAAGTCTGCTTCACGTTTTTCTCTCAGAAGTGTTACTTTGGCATGCAAGTGTTTTTCTTCCTATATTTTCAAAAAGACAAATATATCTGTACCTTTTCAAGAACCTATAGCTTCTCAAAAGGTAAAAGAGTGCCTAAGCTAGAAACAGAACTTACCTGCAGAATTATTACCTCACTATTTAAAGAGAAACATCACATACTTTACCAAAGTGAAAGTAGGTCTATCCCATGGCACCGTATTTGGATATTTTCCTTTGGCCCCTTAATAAACTGACTCACCTTACCAATGATCAGAACGTCAGTAACACAACATTTTAACTGGAAATAAGAAATCAGAACACAGAAAAGATAACACACACTTTTGAGCTTGTAAAAAAGGAAATTTACTTAAAACTGACACTATTCTCTAGTTGATTTTAATTACAGGCCCTTGGTATTCATTTAATTAAAGTACTAGAAATTATTACACATAGTTGGTTGAAGCAATACAAAATACCACATTACAGAAGACAAAAAATAGAAAAATGGGCTTTATCACAGACTGTTTTAAGGACGTCACATTTGGTTACCACTCATGTTGGATTYGAAGTTCTCACAGTTACCTCACTTAAAATGTAACACTGTTGCAATGTCGATCTTGTGACACTGACTGTTCACACTGACTAGTTACCAGTCTAAATCAAAACATTTAAAGCCATAATTCAAGAAGAAGGTCAACCTTGTAATCGCTGAACCAAAATTTTAGTGATAGAACTAAAAGGAGAAAACAACATAAAAAAAGACTCAAATGAAAAGGTAATACTATTTATTCTTCAGCATCCAAATGGAAATTACAAAAAAAACCCTTTAATTTCTAAAATATTTTTGGTTTCTAAAGCCTTTTAATATCTAAAAACACTGTTAACATCTGTAGTTTTCAGCAATATTTAACTTACTCCATTATAAACCCAAAGATTTATTTCTGTACATAATGCTATGTATTGCTTGAAAGAACAGCATTTGATTGCCAAGTCAAAAATTACACTAAAAAAGATACATGAAGTTGACAGCGGATCCTGACTACAACCTTCACAAATCTACCTACTATGGATACGCAGGTCTTGGATATAGTACAGTAACTTGGCAGAAAAAGCAGAAAATAAATGGATGAAGTTTGGTGGGGATTTTTTTAGTATTGTTTTATCAAAAAAAAAAAAACCACAAAAAACCCCTCAGAAACTAAAAGTAGCACACTTTCTGGAAGTATCTATAAGAGAAGTAACTCAGTATAGCTGAGCCTGAAACYTGCTGTCAGAACAGCACTGGATATTTCAGTTGGAACACATCACAACTTCTATTAAAGGCACACTTATAATTCAGCCATAAAGCAATGAGCAATGGAGTATTCCAGGTAAGTCTAACCCACAGCACAACTGAATACTTCATCCAGCCTGCTCCCAGATCTTCATGGAAACAAGACAAGCAGGAGCAGGCTCAAGGCCTTCCCAGTAACTGCAGCCATCCTCTAGATAACATGTTTTCCAGGGAGTCTCCCCACTCTTTGGCCCCATCATGCAGTAGCCACACCATAAATAAGGTGTTTTCATGAAAACAATAGCCAGGAGCAGCCTGCCAGGAACAAGAACTCCCCTGACGTATTTCTGCAGAAAGGAGCAGGTTAAAGGAGAAAGACCCAAGTTGACAGCATAAATTGCTTGGAAAGTACCTTCTGCCAGATGGTTTGGGAACACATGTATGCAATCAAATAAACAATTATACAGGGACCCAAGAAATACAAAGTTACTGCAACATGCCCAAAAAGCACCTACTGTGCACACACAGATGAACTGAACTCAACAAGAACCACGGTCCTGTGGTTGCAATGTACATCTTCTTACAAGTCCAGAACACAGGCCACATAGCCCACCCAGGCACCAACACATTCCTGTTTTCTGCTCTTGCAGAACAAAGCCAGCAGACAGGAGGCTGCCTGCTGTTTTCAAGTTTACTACTAGGTAGGCGTAGAGTTATAAACAATGAAAATTCGTATGTGGATATGAGAAGAAACTGCATCTTGCAGGTTTGAATATTGAAGGCTAATAGATTGGTATCTTCTTCAATTGAAGGGGAGAAAACAGAATACTGCATGGACCTTCAAGAGTTTAAAATAAGAAGAGCACACACATACACAAACCCAGAAACAGAAAAATGGCAGTCAACAGTGACATTTGATGGGTGAAAGTAAAAAGTGCAAATGCTGTACATTAAGCATCTGACACAAGGCTTCGACAGTCTGATCTGCCAATGAGTGAATCCTGTTCACACGTGCCCCACAAAGATTATGTCTAGCTCTTCATCATGGAGTTGATTAGTATCTACTGTGCATTGAAAAGAAATGCAGAGTTCCTATACGGAAAAGGTTCTTGTAACTGACCTATTTTCACAACTACCCTTCATGAACTTACATGATAAGAAAAAAGCCCAGCACAATTGATGTCTTCTGAAAACCTACACAAGATGAAATAAATATTCCAGAAGAAAACATTCCACATGCAGCAATGCATGTTTACATTTTGCCTGTCCCTGTGTTTTCACCACAACATGGATTCAAAGAAGCTGCAGCACTGCAAAGGGAAGATGTGCACCCCAAGGACAGCAACCATGTAGTAAGTCAAGCAACAAATACAGCTACAATGTTTGTCATTAGTACAATTCAGACACTGGTTACTGTTAAAAGACAAGGATGCAGAACAAATTTTATTCTTGAGGGTAAACTAACATTAGCTGTCATAAAGATAGTGACAATCAATCAAGAATAAACCACTTCTCACTGCTCCCCTGCAGAAGTTTCCAAATAAAGACAGGATTCTGCAAGTTCTATTTATGCTCAAATTTTTTCCAAACAGACAAGCAGGAAATTCAAAATTACATGCAAGTGCTTCTAAGAACTTATGGGAATATTTTAAGTCAAACACTATAAGGACAGTAAACTGAGAATTAGTAGAGCTTTCCCTACACTTTAATATGCAACAAAGGAGAAGAGATCACTCTAGTACTCCCTGAAGCATTAGAGGTTTCTTCTTACTTACTTTAAGTAAAATTTGCACTTCGGTTATACACTTCGTGATGTTTTTAGAGACTCTTCAGAGGGAACTGTCTGATTCCTTAGATTAAAAACATTTCAATTCATTCACTAGCCTCTTACATGCGGACCAAAAAAAAAAACACCACCCTCCTTAGAAATCTATCAGGTGAACAAAGATGCATGGAAAAACAATCTAAGGAAATCTAGGATAACATGTCACAGAATTTAAAACTGCTCCACAGTTTTAAGCACTTTGGACGAGCTAAATGCCTTAAATAAAGAAAGTATATGTAACAAGTGAACTGTTGATCTGTAACAACACGTGTGTTACTATGCAAAACAAAAACGCAACGCCAAGAAGCACATGGCTTCTAACTTAGGGGTAAAATACCTTTTGCTCTTTAATACCACAAGTGACAGCATCAGCAAGAACCGACCGGCTTGTGCACAAACTGAAAGAACTAAACCTTTACCTATCAGCGCCTGGAAAAGGTTACTTTGGAAGATGCTGATGACACGCTCGATGGAGTTCCGCAGCTGCCGGTCCTCCGCCTGGCTCAGCTTGGAGCGGTATTCCTCCAGGAGGCGCAGGGCTCGCTGGGTATCTGCAAGCGGAGACCAGACAGAGCGCTGACCGGGGCGCACGGGGCAGGAGCACCGGAGATGCAACAAGCCCCCGCGGCCGGGACCGCCCCAGCCCAGCGCGGCAGCTCCTTTGTTCGCAGCCGGGAGAGCCGCGGGCGGGACGATGCCCTCGTCGGGCTCGCACCGCCCGCACCGCGGCGGCTCCCGCCAGCCGCCCCCCCCGCCCGTCCCGCCGCGGCAGCAGCTGTCAGCCGGCGGCTCCGGCGGCCGCGGCCCCGGGCGTGCGGGCTCACCTTGTTTCCTGACGGGCATCGCGCCCCGCGCCCCCCGCCCGGGGCTGCCCCGGGGCTCCGCCGCGCGAACTCCGAGCGCGGCCCGGGGCGGCGCGGGGGGCGGCGCCCCCTGCCGGCCGGGCGCGGGGGGGCGGCGGCCGCCCCGCCTGACCGACCCCGCCGCCCGGCGAGCGAGCGGCTCCGCGCGGGGCTCCCGCCGGCGCCGCCGCGGCGCCTCGGCGCGACGCGGGGCAAGCCGGGCCGAGCCGGGCCGGGCCGGGCTTGGCGGGACAGCGCGGTGCGAGCGGCGCGGCGGGCCGGGGCCGGGACGGACAGGGCTAGGGCGCTCCCGCCGCCTCCCACCCGCACTGCTCGGAAATTCCAAACTTTCCAGCCAAAATGGCGGCCTGGAGGCTGTGGGGAGCGCGCCCCCCCCACGTGACCGGGCCCGGCGGGCGCCCAATCAGGGCCCGGCGCGGGGCCGGTACCTTGGCGGCGGGCGGGGGAGGAGGCAGGTGAGCGCTCCCCCGCCTTAAAGGGGCCGCCCCGCCCCGCCCCAGCCCGCCCGGCCCTGCGGGCCGCCCGCAGCCGCCGCCGGGCACCGGCGGGACGGGGACGGGAGTGGGAACGGGAACGGGCCCCCGGCGAAACCCGCCCTGAGCGTCCCGGGCGCGCCGCTGGTGGTGCCCGGCGTGTGCTGCGGGAGGGCGGGACGGCTCCAGGTGTGCGCCCGGTACCTGCGGTATCGTTTGTCCTTCTTTCACTGCGGGAGTTTATGGGCAAAACCGGACCCAATGACTGTGTTGGGGCCGTGGGAGTGCCAGGCTCGGAGCAGCTCCTGCTGTGGAAAGGCGCAGGTGGAGCCGTGCCTGGCTGCGGGAAGCCCAGAGCCGCGTTACGTGGCAGGAGGTCAAGGGACAGGCAGCAGGACACAGACACCTCACAGACCTTGCCGGCCTACACAGTAACCAATACACCGAGCATTGGCATCCACCTGTTGCTTTTTTTTTTCCTTCAGTCATCCGGGTCAAGAATAGGATGAGGAAGAAGGACTTACTTGAAGTAGGATAAAGAAATAGCTTTGCTGCAGTTAACAGAGGAAGTAAGGTTAGCATAAGGACATCATGGGAGAAAGCATGAAAAGCCTTGCTTTATTGGAAAGTTTAAGAAATGGGCTGTATAGGCTGACATCAGGGACCGGTCAGAATCATGAAAGTTACTTTCTCGAAACTGGCACGGACATGTTAAAGAGTTGCCTTCAAAGGCAAAACAAACAGCTTGCTTTTTTTCAAGATAGCAAAGAGGTGACAGAGCATAGAAATGGGTGACTCGGATAGAAACGTGTGAGCTAAATGGTCTTTGCAGCATATTGTATACACCCTTTAAAGGGAAATGTATATTAAACCTGATGAATTTAGGGGTAACTCTTGTACTGAGAGGGAATGTTAATTTATTTCTCAATCAGATGGAAAATCAACCAGAGCCTCTGATCTGATACACTTCAAACCCTGTATGTATGCACATATGAGAGGCAGAAAGAGACTTGAAAGTTCAAAGCAAATACTACTGATGTGMTTTTTTTTGGGATACAAGTTTGCATCTCCATTTACACTTTTTAGATTTAAGCACAACTGAGAATGTTCAAGAGCTTATCCAAAGAACCTAAAAAGAATCTCCTGGGCAACTCTTGCATATTTCAAGTCTAAAAATCAGAACTAGATTTCTCTCTGGCAAAGATCTAACCTTAAAGGAAACTTACACTGTGACAAATCTAACCCAGATCTAGAAAAGGCCTCTCTCTTCTCCCTCCCCAATACTCCTATGTTTTGTTCTTTGATTTGTGCCAGGAGTTTCTCCTCCTCCCACAGCTACGTACTGTGAAAGCGTTCACACATCTCATTGAAGAAAGTAGAACCTACATTTAGTGCTAATTGACACACATTGCCCATTTTCTTCCTTTCTAGTTGTATTTTCATATCTAAGGGTTTTGGCACCAACTGGTACCAGTTTGGGTATTTTGAAATAAAAGCAGGCTGAGAAGGAACATTGGCAGGAGCCTCCATCATCTGCCTTCATCAGTTTTCAGTGTTTACGACAGCAATAAATGTACTCCAAAGGGGTAATAGCCCTCTTGATGTTAGAGGAATATATATACAGAAGAAGAAGAACAGCCTAAATTTAGCTGGCAGAAAGGAGACATCTGCAGAATTTAGGTTGGTTTTGCTGACTGAAAAAAATGTATTATTACAAAGCAAAAAAAAGAAATTTTTTACAATTAAAGGAACCACCATAAAGAAACTACTTTTTCATACACAGGATTTGATGTTTCCAAGTCTTTTTTATTTTAAAGAAGAGATAATCCCATTACATACGGTCACTGTGCTGGGGATAGAGAAATAATCCCATATATAACACCCTGAGACAGCATTTCTCACTTGTTACTAATGCTCCGGGGRRAAAAAAAAAAAAAAAAGGAAACATCAAAGAGGGGGTCAGGATGATGGATCAGCAAGTCAGGAAGCAATTAGGTGAGCCTTATTGTACCTTGGAGAGCAGAGTTGGTTCCCGGCACTTCTGTTTCAATTCTAGGAGTRTATTTGCTGATTGAAATCAGTTGAACCAGAAAGCACAGCATTAAGCTTCAGTGTGAAAAGTTGGTTTGAAATTCCAGCACATATAGAAAATACCCCATGAATGGCAATATTTTTACTAGCAACATTGCAGCAAGGGTTGGTGTTGGAAAACTGTCCCGCATTACACATCATCTTTTTCAGGCTCTGGCTTTCAGGAAACTGTGTAGTGCCCTTGGAGAAGGGGAAAACTGAGTACGAACCAGAGCATCATTGGCGCAACAACTTTAGCAATATCATTTAAATCAAACCATTACAGGCAGCATACAGAAAAGCTTGTGCTAAATTGTGGCTGGTGTGGTCAGTATAGAAGTCAGCATTATGCTGTGCTCAACATGCCCTGGCTGTGCTCCAGAATGACCCTTGGCACAGGAACTCCAGGACAACGACACGAAGCAGCAGCCTGTTGCCATTGTAGTCCTCTTGGCCCCAGAAGCGTCTGAGGATTTGGCCGATGGGCCCCTCTCCCTGCCCTCAGATTTCCCCGTTAAAATCCCTTCTTTTGCAACTGCTGCCAGGAGCGTGTCTGGGATGTTTTGCCTGGGACCGACCTCTGGCAGGGACGGGCAGCTTGCTACAGCACACGTAGTGCTCTGCCTGTTGAGGACATGGTGCTTAGGGGGGATGTGTGATACAGGAGCACGCAGCTTTTGGCAGCAAGGAGGCCAGCACAGCACAAGCATGTTGCCTGGAAAATCTTCTGTAACAGCCTCCTGATGCTAGCCCATGCCATTTGTAGATGGGAAAAAGCAGCCCTGTGTGAGAGGCTAATAAAGCCAGTCTTATAAACCTGTAGTGAAATAGACACAAGGCTTTCCCACTTTGAGAAACTATGCCAGAGCTTGTTGGCAGCCGCCTGCTCTGGAAGTGATCATAGTAGTGAGCCTTGCCACAGATTTGTACCTGATCCTACACCAGCCTCTACTCCTCGAGGCAATCCAGCTAGCACTTTAAAAATGGCTCTTTCTGCTCTAGAAACATCACCTGCTCGGCTGGCACTACACCACAGGGAACAAAAATGCTGTCAGGCTTCTTATGTTTCGTAGCAGTCACACTTTGGCCACAGGCAGGGCAACATGACATGGAGGGGTTTGACTTCATGCCAGCTACCTGGTGAATCCCTTAAGTCCCACTGCAGGCAGTTGACAACAATGTAGACTTCTCAAACTGGCAATAGGAGTAGATGTGTTGCAACTGGTGTCCCACCAGTAACTGGAGAGGTATAATGAACAGAGAACAGGAGACCTCAAGAAACATTCCCTAGATCCACACATAATGACAATCAACACGGCAACAACCATTTGAACACCAAGGAAAAAAAAGGACAGCAGACATCATCACCACATTGCTATAGCTTATAGTTACTACTGTGGCTAAGAAAATACAGTGGTAACAAGCTGAGACAAACTCTGTTACAGCAGAAGGTGGGGTAGATTAAATAAATACAGGTAYATGTGTTCATATTTCAAGTTGGACATGGACATAAGGTGGAATATTTCTAGAACATTATAATATTAGTTTTAGTAAAAAGAAATGCTGACTGTTGAAGAATACCATGTAAAACTTGAGACTTTTTTTTTATTGGGCTTACTAATGAAAGAAAACAAAAGAACAATAAAATGGATCCTGTCTTAATTTTGTCACATTTAATGTCCAATATCACCATATAGTATTAGCAGGCACCATATAGTACACAGAGCAGATGATTGCCCTTATTCATTCAGAACTGGGAGTTGTTGCTCATGAAAGGATCTCTGACAGCTGCAGAACAGCTTTCACTTTGCTTCCCCTGCAAACTCAATGCAATGCTTCACAGCTAACTGGGGAAGCAATGAAACTAATGAAGCCTCATTTCCCCTGTCTAATAGGGAATGAAGCCTGAGTGAAGTTGGCTTGTTCATTATGCCTCCACTCCTTTGGATTCGCTGATGTCTGATAAGATTGGATCGTGTGCCACAGCCTTACCTTCCAGGAGCTGTCTTTTCAGGAGAGCACCTTTTCTTTATCATCTGTAATTTTGTGCGTTATAAGAGATGCAAACAACTTCTTGTAGAAGTATTCTACTTGAATGAAAATATGGAATGATAGCATGTGGGCGGGGGGTCTTCAAAAGCTGCTGTATATAGCAAATTTTCATGAGGCTACTGAAGATCAAAGCTACTCTTTTCAATAAAGTGTGCAGTTACTGTGTCACACAACCCAATGAATCACGTGCCTGTCATAGATACTGTTAAGAGTTGAAATACCAGCTCACTTTTGTCTATCATCTTCAYTCTTGTGGGTAAAATAAATTGCTGCCTATTACACAGGGAAGGATCTGATCTTCAGTTGTAAAATCAAAGTTCAGCAAATTCACTCAATGGAATTCTTATGGGATCCCTTTACACATCTCTGCTTATTTAATTTTAATCTTTTTTATACAGAGAAGACAGTTTCCCCAGTAATACAATCTTCATAATTTTCATTCGTGAACTCTATATCCAGTTTGTCCTCATAACTGAAACTTGTCTTAGGTTAACTCGATCTCCATCAGAATACAAGGATGCCTTTATTCTTAGCGTTAGAGAGTCCAGCTGAGTAGATGAACATGTTCCTGTGTACAGGGAGAGTAAGAGAAAACTGGACTTCTTTTTGTCTAAAAAAGCAATTTTTTTCCCCATGATTGTGCAGTTTGTGTACGCTGAGGTTGTTTGAGCTCTTGTTCAATTAGGGATTGTATGCCATGTGTGTAAAGTAATCTCATCTTTCTTTTGCTCTTGTAATAATGTTTATCTGTTGGGTTTGGGATAATTCACTATCCAAAAAAAAGAGTTCTATTATTCCAGCAACCCCAGGAACTAGAGCATTATAGGAAATGTGTGACTTCTATTTCATTATTTAGAATGTTTTATTTAAATGTATGTACCTAATGTACAGAAGAGTGCAATTAGAATTTTTATAAACAATTAAAATTCAGTGCCTGGCTGCTAATGCTCCAACATCATCTGGAAGGCTGCAAAACCTCAAAAACAAAAGCATACAAAACAATATTAATTATAATCTTTAACAATTACTGCCAATATGACATGCATCAACCTAGATCATCTTCCTCCACACTTTCTATAATCAGGGCTGTGTTATATAATATCAGCTTAACAGCTTCTTAGTTGACTTCCTGATGTAAAGATAAACATCATTATATAACCTGCCTATTTTAACTTTCACAGTCAAATTAAGCAGAGAGGTTAGTGTGTTGCACGAAGTGAGTTTGTCTGTGTGAAAATCCGATGCAAGAAGCAAACCTTCAAAGAGCACATTAGATGCTCTTGATCAGTGTTTTCCTGGGAGGAATGCAGCAGTTGGTTTTGGGTTTGCCCGACCAAATGCTAACAGGAGTGTCTAGAAAGTAAATTCAGGGATTTTCATATGATCATGTTACCCAATTAAAACAATACCTATTAAAAATAAATTAAACTTTTCACATGTACCAAATCCCCCCAAAATAGCAAAGTTCTCTAGTTCAGACAAAACAAAAGTGCTATTAAACCTCACTATAAGATTCAGACACAGGCTATGCAAAGTAGCACCTTCTCCCAGAAAGCACAGAAGCCACTCTTGCCCTACAGAAATAGAGTAAATAATATGGAAGTGCTTTTTCTTTATTCCTATGGCACAGTCCACAGCATGCCTTGAAATAGTGCCTCTATCCATGGCTTGGTTTCCTCCAGGCTGATTTTCACCACCCCTGGAGTACAGAAAATGGTGTGCCTGAACCACGCGATCCAGCAGCACACAGCAAAATGACATCACAGCATATCACATCAAGACACCTTTGTTTTCCCAACCCAAACAATGTACTATTTGTAGCAGAAAGCATGGGATTGTGCCCAGCCTTATGCCTCTTACACAAGGGTGAGAGACACATACTCCACTACCACGACATTGTCCATCATGAGCACCTGAAAAGACAAAAAGTGTTTGTATTTTGGGATTGCAGACACGTGTAGCTAGATTAGCTAAGTGGAAAAAAATAGAAGGGAAGTTTGGCAGTGATTTTTATAGTAATCAAAGTCATACTTTTTGTCAGAAAGTACCTTCTTTTCAAAGCTAAGAGTCACTCTCCAAATGAAGTTTTGTTGCAATGTATTAAGACATTCTGCTTCACACCAAATACTGAGTATTTCTAAACACTGCAGGAACACACTGAGCATGTGGAGCTCTTATAGTAATCCTTTTCTCTCCTGGAATGACAGACAGCTAAGCTTGTTTAAAATTCCGTCTTCCTGTGCTAACACCTACCTTTGAGCTCACCAGATAACTGGAGAAATACGTATCTGAGGACTATTAGCAAGAATCACAACCAGCAGGCTGCTGGTTTGTCCTTCACAAATCATAGCTCCATCTGTAGCATTCTGCCTGTTACTGGCTACAGGCTGGGCTGTGGGTACCCGGGGCCCAAGCTTCCCGTCTCCTGCTCCTCCACACTCCCTGCTCCTCGAGATTGTAGAASTTTTCTGCAGAGATCAGTTAAGAGGAGGATTTGCCGAAGCCAGCACGATGAGTTGGCCCTCAGGGCTACCACTGGGGGTGAGCAGGTAATTGAATTATGGAGCACACCTTCCCTTTAATGGGTTTTCTTCCTCCTTGTTTGTGTAGATTTGGGAGGATAAAGGTAAGTATGTACCACAGTTATGTGAAGGAAAAGAGCAGTGTTAAAATARAATGCAGGTCGAGAATTAAAGAAAAGATTTAGTCTTGTTTGGAATTTTATGAATAGTTAAAGGAAGTGTCCCACTGAAAAATTGCAGAGCTGGAGCAGTGAAGAAACCTGGGAAACTGTCCAGCTTGCAGGGATCTACCGATAAAGAGGACCTAGGGGCTGCAGGAATCGCCCACAGTTAATGCATCCTGCCCTTCACTCCATGTGAAGTGAGCATTCAGTCCTGCTACGCTCCCTTTAGCAGGAGCATCCTGCAGTGCCCACACAGCTTTTCTGTTATATTTTGATATGTGTTTAGGTGCAGAAAGTCCTTGTAAACCTGCCCAGTTTTCAAGAAAAACCTCTGCAGAGAGCCCTCATGTGGGTTTTGTAAAAACCACTCTTTGAATCCTAGTGGTATTGTGTCTTCTCTTACTGAGTATAAAAGAGGTTATCAGAGTCCAAAGTCCTGTTACTGACTCATATGCAGGTTCTTGTTTGTCCTTTCAGTAAATCCTCTGTTATAGATGATCATTTAAGCTTTGTTGCTTCTATATCACTTTTCTTGCCCCAGTTCCTTCATYGAATACTACTGCAAGTTGATGTCAATGAAAACTGTAAAAATTTCTGGTTGTAAGTTCCCAAGGAGCTTGTATTAGACTCTCAGAATCAGAACTACTTCTGAACACACTGACCTAAGTGTTCTGCTGCTGTTGGCAAAGCTGCATGGACAACTAACTTCTCCAGATGGGTCCAAGGGTCCAGCTAGGTGCTCCAGAAAGCTACAGGGAAGCTGACTGCAATAATCAAACGTGCACACTCAGAGACAACATGTACTGTAAGGTTATTTACTACTGGGATTCCAGTGCTCTTATTCYTTCCATTTGCTTTATGTCTTCAAAATACAGCATTTCTGGAAATAATCTATCAACCTTCCTTATTTTCATATTTTCATTACTGGGGGRAAAAAACAATCTTCCACTAACTAGAAGTGTATTTTTGCAAGGTAAGAAGTGATATCACCAGAGGCTGTACCACATTCCTTCTCAGAGCTGCAGTACTGCCACAGCAGAGAGCATTGAGTAACAAGTGTGTCCGATACCAAGACTGACTCATGAGGACAAGAAAAGTTGGAAGACAGGTGTATGCTTGCAATTCTTGTCCATTTTCCCAATAATTTAGAAACATGGCCAAAGAAAGCATCAACTTGGTGGTGTGTGGGCCTCTGTTCTGGAATGGTTTATATTTACGTATTTCCTTAATGCTGAAAGCAGACAAGTTTATTTATTTTTGGTTGCAGAGACTTTGTGGACTAAGACCTAAAGGTAAAATATTTTCCCTTTTCTTTCATCAGTAAATATTTTATACTCCACAGAGACAAGCTTATAGAAGAAGCATGGGTTGACACGAAAAGTTACAGCAAAAAGAAATGCTGTGAAGTTGGAATAGTGTAGAGATCAAAGTCATACCAGGCAGGAGAGAGAGAGAGAGAGGCAAGAAACACAAGCAGTCAACACRGGATGACTGTGAGCCTTTAGTAAGACCGTGAAAGGGGAAGATGACCGGCATGGACTTCAGGAGTGAGATTTTCAGCAGATAGGGTTGTCCTAATGGTGCTGCACAAAACACTACTGAGACCTCAACCGGAGTTATACATAACCATGACCATCTGTGACCATGACCAACTAAGGTGAATTTGCACTAAAAGGTGGCAGAGGAGGGAATCTGGGATGGTGACTGGAGTGGAGGACCTCACAGGATACCTTCAGGTCAGCAAGGCTATTGAGCAAAGAAACAAAGGTCCTCCAGAAAGCTTCCTAGGACAAGAGCAGTGAGGTTTGGAGCTGCTTCCCAACTAGAAGAGTGCAGACAAGTCACTGAGCTGGTTTCAAGGTGGGACTTGATGAAGTCACACATCACTGTAGACCGAACACAGTAAAATGCTCCTCTCTAAGCACAGTGTCCTTTCATTTCCATCTTCTAGAGGCTTGATGCCTTTCACCTCAGGTACTCACAGACTGCACTATGTATTTAAATAGAAAAGTGAATTTCACAGCCAGATTTGTGCTGCATCTACATTAAAATTTCTCTATATTGAGCGGAAACAGTGTGCAAAGATTTAGATTTTGGGTTTGCTTCATTCCAGTAATTTTTTTTTTCATACAGAGTTCCACTTGTGCCTTCATTCTTGACATTTCTGGGACTCTCTGGTAGGTGGTTTAGACAGTGTGGTAATGTACAGCAGCTTCAATGCAACAAGCTGTTGAAAGCCAAGGGTCCTGAGGACTATTCTGATAGCTGAGGACATCTCTAGTATAGTAAAACACTAGATAAACTCCTCTAAGGTGAGTGGGAGGGGACATGCTAAAGCCTCTGATAGGTTTGGTTTTGGTTTTTTACTGCTTTATATTTAATATCAAGCATGGGACAGAAATCAGCTACTGAGAAAGAATAGTATTCTGCTCATCAAAGCTGCACTGAATTTACATTTCTGCTTTAGCATAGCTAAGAACTTCCAGGCCTGGACTAAGGGTAGGCTCAAGAGAAGAGCTCAGTCCACTATCATTGGTCTGGATTCAAGGACTTCTACTTACCTTCCTAATCAGAAACAGCTTAGTATTCTCATAGATCTCCTGGCATCATGCAGATGTAGAGCGTGCTTCATATTTCCCAAATTCACTAAGGATTTATTCAATTATTAATTAAAATCTCATTTGGTTATGATTATTACATGCTGGAGGAAGCATTCAGTTTCACTGCAAACAGTTCATTTAGACTCTCTGAAGACATTCCGTCATGGAAAACAAAACTAGCAGTCCAAAGAAGGAAAACCATACCATTATTTATGGCATTACATTACAGTTCAGAAGGGATTATCTTTCCTTCTATTCTCTTTAACAATATGATGAAACATGCTGGCTGTGTTAATTATTGTTTGCTGAGGCTATTTATGCAGGGTGCAACTTTGGTGTAGTTCCAGTGAATTTCTGATGCATCTTTGCCTCTGCAGATTTGATTTTTCTCTGCTTTGGCTTAATGTAACTAAAAATGAAAATTCTGCGGCTAGTCTCTGCACACCAAGCCACATGCTCATATTTATATCAGAAGCAGCTCATACCTTCAAGGAATTAGCAACTGAAGTGCCCTAATTTTTATCTGTGGCTGGAATTAGCTGCTAGATACCCATTGTGTTTGCTTTATACTCATGCAACATCTCTTTGATGCTTTCACTTTTGGGGACCTATATATAAAATGACCTCAGACGTTGCTTGATTCTCTATGTGAACTTCATTTGAGTTTCTACAGTCAGGAAGTGTTCAATTCTGCTGCTGCCCTGCTCCACACTGCCTAGCCTTCACGGCACTGTGCTCTCCATGATGGGACACAGCATCCTGCTGGCTGCAGCCACCCCAGCAAGGGGACCAAAGGAGATGCATCTGACTCTCAGCCCTTACTGACCCACAGTGCTTCAGAAATCTCACTACCCATGCAGTGAGTTATAGTAATCCATGTGGTCTAGCCCTAGTAAGTTTAACTTTGCCACACAATACAAACACCTGCTGCTTTTTTTAATTTTGCAGCAGGTTATTTCTGTAAACTCTTTGGATGGGTGGAAAGCACTTTTGAAAATGTGGAAAACATAACACTCCCCCTGCAGATTTTACCAGCCCACATATGGACCAACTTCATTTCATTGCTGGGGGCTGCAGGGGAAAGCAGACTTCAGGCCCAGGCAGCCAGAATCCAATACCTCGTAAAAGCATCTGTGTTAAAGCCAGGGAAATCACCCCACAATCACCAGAGTCAGAATGAAATCATTGTCCTTGGACCATGACAGTTTCAGCAGTGATATCTATTGAAAGCAGAACACAGGGTTTTCATTTTACAGACCCCTAAAGTCTTTTAAACATCTGTGCAGACCTGGGGAGTCACTTCTAGGCTCATTAAACAATGGGCTTGATTTCTTAGCGTACTTTTACAATGTAAAAAATTTACAAAAGCCGTCCATCCCACAGAGATCCACAGATCATTTGAGGAGAACCACTCAGCTAGAAGCAAATATGAGGTGGCATATGGCAAGTGCAAAACAAGAGTCCCTGCTAATCTGTTGATGGAGTAGCACAAGCCAGCAGAGAGCCGGGGTGCCCAGCCTTATCACTTGTATCCCAGGCTTGCTAATCCTGGTGGCTTCCTCATCATGGAAAACTGTAAGGGGATACCACCATTTGCTAGGAGTTACTGAGAGGCTCAGCTGGAGACCAAGCTCCCCTAAATAGCCAAGATCAGTTAAGCTCTCTCAGACTGAGCAAGAGGCAGCTCGAAGTGCCCCTCAGGAATGGGAACAGCTGGGAGAGGGCTGCCAGGTAGTGTGATGTGCTCTGTCACAGAGAGCTGTCCCCAGGGCTGACAGGGCAACCAGGGCCCTTGGGGACTGCCAGAAGGCTTCCTGGGACACAGGCATCCACCTCAGCAATCATTTTGCTGTAAGCGGGAGCAGACTCTGCCAGGAACAACCTCTAAATTTTCTTCTCCTGTCTAAAGAGCACATTACATGGACTCAGATCTGTTATACTGATCCCTCTGGCAGCACTTGTGGGACAAACCTGCCTAAAAGCTCACTTCTGTTGCTTGTGAAAAAGCATACATTCAGATAGGATATTTTATCTCTACTTATTCAACTTCTTATTCCTCCTCTTATTAACTGGCATGTTACTGCCAGTATTCCAAGCAGCTGCCTATTCAGTGGTGAGGTACCATCTGCAGGCAGATCAGTTCCCCAGCAGTGCTGAATCAGGGGTTCACCACACCAGAACCCTCTGCACTGAAGCAGCTTCTCTTAGAGCTCTCCTGTCCTCTCATGCACCCATGTTCCTTTAACTCTGCTCCTTACCTCCCTGATCTATTTGTATGTAGTATACCTTGTACATTTTGCATAAATACATATGTATTTATGTTGTATGCAGTATATACCAGTATATATACCTTGCAGCACAGTGAAATAATATTAAAATTGACTTTTCATGATCAATAAAAATGTCTTTGATGTTCTTGAAGGACTCAACATTGCCATTCCTGAACTCAGTCATCTCCCAGGACAGATGCTGTGCAGGCAGACAGAGGAAAGCTTTCTCCAGGCCCTCTTACAACCCACCTGAACATTGCCAAGGAAGGATGCAAACGTTTCCCCTATGGTGTCTCATAAAACTGATGGTAAATACCAAAACTACCCACTCTCATTACACCTACCCTCTGGGAAATGGCTGAAACTTACTCCAGAGCAACCATCAGACTCCAAATCCTTTCAGTCACTACCAATTACCAATATTGTTTGACTAAATACTATACAGCAAGTTATCCAGGTTTAGTATCACATTCTGAAAATATCTGCCAGTTTGTTTGTCAGGGTTTTTTGGTATTCTACAGAGTGCATTCTTTGAAACAGTACCAGTCAGAATGGAGGGTGGGAGGGGTCTAAATCAGCAATGTTTTTGAGTGCCCATTTGCAGCTTTCCAGATCACATGTTTCACAACACTACAGTAACAGTAGGAGAGTCCCTGCCTCCACTGAGCGGCGTTTGGGGGCAGGTGAGCAAAGCAGCACAGAGGGGGAGGTGGCCTGATCGTTTGCCCTAATGAATAGTATTGGCAATTTACTAAGCTAAATTACAACAAGAAGTTCTCTACAAACTCACACTGCTGCTTCCAGCTGTACAAAACACTCACGTGTAGCCTCTGACACTTTTTCTGGCTCTATAAGGCCACAGAATTGCTGTTTGGTCACAGAATGCTTATGGGGAGACATAGATGTTTTTAATGCAAACAGTCAGCTCACATACTCCACGACAGAACAGTCTATCTACACATTCCTTCGCCTTCAACTGGGTGCGAGATTTTTCTGCTAAGCACCCAACACTGCTGGCATTTGGGGTACAGCTGCAAAAACAGCTGTTTCTGGCAGGCTGGTTACATCATTCCATGCTGCTGCAGCAAACCTTGGGGCTGCTGTTCTTAATTTGAGCTATAATGCATCTTAAGTGCTGGCCCATCACAGAGGAAGGTGAAAGAACTATCTTTTCTCTGCTTTCATCAGCAAAAAGCAACAGGCAAAGCTTACACATCGCCTGTGCTGTCCTGAGGCAGCGAAACGATCATGTAATGAGACGGACAAAGGGCAGATAGACTTGTCAGAGGCTGGAGTCCCTGCAGCTGAGGAGCTGACAGCATGAAGACAGACATCTGCCCTAAGCCCTGCTGTCCTGGGTCAGTCCCCAGAACACCCTGAGTGACCCAAGTGTGCTCCATCTGTGCTGTGCCTTAGTGCAGCAAAGTCGTGTCTGGGGGTCCCGAGTACTCACATCCCACTGAAAGCAGTGCAGCCTTCGGACACAGAAACACACCAAGGGTCAAGAGTGATCAAGGATGGCCCTGTCAGAGCAGAGAGAAAGGGTGAAAGCCAAAGTGTGTTGGACTTCTTGCTCCTAAAGTCCTTTTTTCCAAAGGCTCTCACTTTAT
This sequence comes from Amblyornis subalaris, assembly GCA_018881555.1. NCBI lineage: Eukaryota > Metazoa > Chordata > Aves > Passeriformes > Ptilonorhynchidae > Amblyornis > Amblyornis subalaris. The sequence continues at coordinate 668,176 of JACAXG010000034.1, read as the reverse complement.
CAGTTTGATCCCATCCCCAGAGAGCTGCAGCCAGTGCTCTGCTGTCATTGAGATTCAATTTCCTTCAAAATAAGAAGTGCAACTGMATTACCACCCATGAAACTAAAAACAGAATAGAAAAAAAAATGATACATATGTAAATGCTTATATATAACTGTCTAAAGTTCTTAAGAGATTGCATGGAAAAGAGACATGGAAATTTCACAGATTTTCAGATGACTCAGGGGGCATCCAAACAGTAAAAGTGACTCATGGACTGTGTAGGCACACACAGGTATGTGGGTAGGCTTCTGGAAGCCATATGGTTTCCTGCAGCAGCTGAATATCAGCACAAGCAGTGCTGGAGAGAAGAAATGTGACGTTTTATCACATAACAAACTACTTAGGCACTGTCTGTCCAAGAATTGCTAACGGAGTGGAGCCTGGTGAGGACTGGCTCCCACCAGCGCTGCAGAATAGCAGGGCTCCTCTAAAGAGTGGGATCTATTTACAGGAAACTCTTTGGAGCACAATGAAATTTAAGGGGGTGAGAGGTAATTATATTCCAAAATAATTTGATTTTGTTGAAACTGGTCTTTGAAGACCTCTCTATAGGAGGCCACAATCTGGCAGAAAAGSAACATTATGTGGGACCCTGGCAACATTTAGGCTTTGTGAAAGCAGCTGGAAGCAATTTCGTCTGAACTCTAATAATGTTTAAAAATGCACAGCCAAGCTTGGAAACAGAGCAAGAGACCTACCCCACAGAGCCAAAGGAGCTGTACCTGCTTACCCATGTCTAAGTGTGCTGTGAAATACTATAATGAAGTATTCAGGTGAACTCTAGACCAAGAAGGGACATGCTGCAGTTGTCAGTTCCTGGCACTAGGCAGTACTGACCCACTGTCTGCTGAGGACGAGGGAAGTATGAAAAGCTGCTACACCACCAGGGAAGTCAATACCCACCTCCCGCCCCTCCCAAGAGCCACAAGAATTTACAAGGTTATTTTCCTTCAGGGGAAAGGAACAAGGAGGTAAAGCAGAGACTTTGTGGATTTTGTGACCTTACACAAGTAGCATGAGCCAGGGCAGACCCTTGTCAACCAAAGGGAAACTACACAAGATAAATATGCAATGTCCCTCCTTATGGACAGCTTCAGCCTGTCATTCATTTCCTGTGAGGCAAAAGAAAACTGAAGGAAAAGAGTGGATATTTTCTCCCAATATTATTGCTACAGCAAATTCTTCCCTGACCCTGGAGCCCAAAAAGAAACCGAAAAGGGGGGGTTAAATAGTAGCTACAGTTATGACACTCAAAAGGAGACTATTTTTAGTTAAAAGTCAGTATCAGTGCAACATAGCATCTGGTGCACATGGTGCACCATGAAGCTCATCCAGCTTCAGTCTCACCTCTGACATGAGCAGGAGAGAGGTGAGAAAACCAGAATGAATTCMGGTTTATTTTGTAAATAGCTAAAGGTACCTAGGGGCAGAAGGCTTGCATCCTGCTTTGGAACTAATGGTACTGAGTGCCAGGAGATGGGATATCCTTACCTATGCTCACAGCAATCCTGATCTGCTGCAGAGCTGGGGTCACACCTTCCCTGCACAGTGCAGGTCCTTGGAGTCCCTCTCCAAAGAAAAATCCCACAAAAAATGGGGTCTGTTCTGCCTGAAAGTATGAAAAGCCTGGAGAAAACCTGTGTAGTGGTATGCAAATCTCCTTTTGAGATCTGTGCTTAAAGAGATAATCACTCTGTGGCATTTGACCCAGGGCATGTCCATCACTGTGGTTTTCACAATGATGGAAAACCCCTTTTCACCAGAGTGGAGAAAACACAGATAGCATAAAGTCGTGCTCTGTTTTGAGAGTGAGAATTTTGCTGATAAACACTTGTAGATGAGGTAATACCATTCTGTCTGTGCTGCTTTTACATTATAGCAGATTCAGTGCAGTGAAAGAGACAACCATCTTGATCTAATAATACATGAGAAAAACTGGAATGACAGAAATAAAACACAAGTCTCTGGGCTGTCAGAATATCTGTGCTGATATGGGAACAGGGGGAAGACAGTAGATGGAGAACAGGTAACAAAAGCTGTGATCAACCATGAAAGTTTACTTCCAAAAGCTATTTGAAAAGTATGGACACTGAACAGTGAACCCCATGTTCAGAAGCTGATTAGGCATCAGGAATCTTTCAGTGCATTGCTGCTCCATCTTTCAGTTAGTGGATGTAGAGAATATGGAAGAGAGTCTCTCTTCCAGCTACCTGGACAACTATGACACCTGAAGACCTTGAAATTTCTGGACAATTAATGCAAAAATGGAAATATTTTCTCACCTTCCAGAAATCTGCCAGATCTGCTTGGACAGGACCTGTCTCCCAGCAATCAGCAGGGAGGGATGAGGGCAGGAATACTTCTGATGTTGGAATAGAGAGATGCTGGAGTTACACCTATGCCAYGTGTGCACACCTTGCTCTGCCCCAAAAAGGAACCGGCTCCTGGCTGCTCTTCTCAGGCACATCACAAGTGTCCTTTGTCATCCACCACCTGAGCCAGTTCACATCCAGCAAAAATGAAGCAGGCAATTACCAGCAATGTGTGAAATGAGTACAGACTCCTGTGCAGGTGCTAGATCCAGTTCACTTGTAGTTAATGTACTTCATGTTTCATGATTCTTGACTTGGTAAGATCAAGTCTTGTAGAAGCAAGTAAAGCACTACTAAATAGACAAGCCCTGAAAGTCTTATGCAGCTTTTAGATGTTAATCTTTTCCCAGAATCAGCAATTAATTTTAATTTCACATAGTGAAGATGTCTCTGTAAGAGCTTGAACATAACTGATCATGAAATAAACATAACCTAATTCTATCTCACTGATACTGCAATTACCTGCATAAGCAGCTGGCTGGTCAGCTGGATCCCTGCTTTCATTGGAAGGGCAGAGCACTGAGCTCTGCTCCAGGGGTGGCACATTCCCAAGCAACAGTACTTCAAGCCAGGAGTTGAGACCTCCTCAATCCAATGTGGATCTACTGAGGGGTTTCACTACAGCAGTACAGCCCAGGAAGGGCAGGATTGGAGGGTCAGAAGGGATGTCAGACCTTTTTAAAAGAAAGTTCAAATCAAGTTTAGTAGGTACCTAGATGGAGGCTCAGGTTCAGATCATAGGTGCTCTTTCCACRATGAGGAAGAGAAATGCCAGGTTGTGGTAGAAAGCCAGTAGGCATGCTGGAATCCTCCCTGTGGGATCTGTGGGAGATCAGGCTTGCCTGCACCTCACTACCACTGGGAGCAGTTCAGTAGACACACCTTCCAACTGGTCAGGCTGGCATGGGGGTCGTGGGAGCCAAGTCTGCATGCAAGGGCGGCAGGGCGCAGAGCAGGTTTCTTTGGGAACTCTGGGCTGTTCTCCTCTGCACTGCCCAGTGGTGACTTTGGCTTGGGGGACAGAGCCCTGCAGACACACCAAGGCCTGCTCCTGTACAGAAGAGAACTGTGTGAGTGTGCCTGTGTAAGACATTGGTACTATGGCTTGGGGTGCTGTGAAAAAGGAGCCTGTGATGTGGGCTCAAGATTTCTCTTGCAACCTCTATGGTCAGTTAATTGCTGTTGATTACAAACCCAGTGCAGTCTTGTTACTTTGCAGCCCAGGACAACAGCCCTTGAAGAGAGCAGTGCTGCATCCAGCTCCTCAAGCACAAAACTCTCACATAATTGAACAGCATGGTACAGGGCTGTTTAGGAAACAAACAGCTCCCACATCTGGTTAGGGCCAGGAGGGTTTGAGAAGCAGATAATAGCTCCTTGATTAGTAACACTGGGTGTTACACTCCATCACCTCTTGTGCAGTGGCAGCTTGCTCTCACAAAGGCCAGGTCTCTGCTGTGCTGGGCAGTGTGGGCAGAAGAGCTGCTGTACAGTGCCCTAGTCCTGTGCTCTCTTTCTGCTCTTGGTACCTGCTGAGGAGCCCATGGGGCACCTGAACCTCTGGAWTGTTTCACATTTGTAGTGCAGGAGCAGTCCTACCCCTGTATGTTGGCAGGGCAAGGAGCAGGAAAGAGGTGACCTGAGAGGCAAAGTGACTCGAGGAAGGGCACCCAGCAGACCGGCAGCAGAGCCTCGTGCAAGGCTCCATTGAAGGCGTGACCAAGATCTGGATATGGTGCCCCAAGTTTGCCATAGGGCAGGGACAGTTCATTCATTGCTGGACATTTCCAGCCCTTCTGCAAAACATCCCTTCAGGTGACACCCTTCAAAATTCTGGCAGAACAAGAGAAAGAGCTGCATCTTCTCACTTGGCCTCCTGTCGCCTCGCCAGAAGGAGACAAAAGGGGAATGGGATGAGGCCAGGCTCCACCAGAGAAAGAGGCAGGAGACAKCCCTTGTCTGTGTTTTGGTACCCTGGACATGTGCTCAGGTGAGCTCTACCAGYTCTTTCACCTCACCTTGTGAACAAAGGCATGTCCTACTGCTGAGAGAAAAACCATCACATCTGTACATGATGCTTGACAATTTTTTATTCTAACACCACAGTAAATAATTGCTTTATATAACACATACTCAAAGGTGGGGTTTGTACCAAATCTGAGTTTTACATTATTTTTTTCATTCAAATGTCATGATGTTCCACACGTGACTCTACAGCATGCCTGCCTTCTCACTAAGTTTATATTGTCCCTTCCCAGAGGAATGGGAGCAAGAGCAGCTCTACTCAGCTGCAGACTTCTTTGTGGCTGTCCCTGATGGATGATGGTGACATAAGCTGGCTGTCTTGGGGATTTCACGTAAGCTGAAGCTTGGAAGGCTGAGCTACACAGAAGCGTCGTCAAAGCACCCAGGAGCCCAAAATAGGAAGGAGAAGRAGGCGCATGGACTGAAGTGGCTCAGAAGCACTAGATCTGGACAGCAGATTAAATATAAATTGCTGTGAATGTAGGGTTGGTCTAAACCAGCTCCAGCAAGACAGGAATGAGGTGTCCTGCAGAGTACTGCAGGCACAGAGAGCAGAGTGCTCACAAGTAAAAATACCTACTCACTTTTCCCTGCAACCTAAGCAAGAAATCCCAAATCAAAACCTCATTCAGTTAAAAGCCATTAGTACCAAAAATAGTTTGGAGCAATTGGAAAAGATAAGTTTTGAAGCAGTAAAACACAGGCAACAGTGACCAGGAAGGAAAGAAGCCAAGTGAGTATGGAAGGTCCTGATATCTGAAAGCACTGGTTCCTACCTTCTACAYCAGGGGGATCTGAAGTGACACCCAGACCCAAACAAAGCTTGCACAGATCATATGGGAATTAAAGTACGCTTTCAGCCTCAGTTACAGTCATGCCAACATGACTGCAGCTGGGATCGAAGGTGTGTGCAGCTGCAGAACCCCTTTAGGGACGGATCACCAACCTGTGCAGGCTGACATTCAGAAAAAAACCCAGAAATATATATATGAAAAAAAAGAACACATAGATATGAAAATTCAAGCTTTAACTTGCTAATATATTCTCACATAGTGCGAAGCTGAGGCAACAGCATGCAGGTGTGTTTTATGGATGTGTGTGCAGAGGGCAGGGATGAAATCACTGAGCTGCTGTTGTCACATTCAGGGATGACTGRCAGAGTTCAGGAAGAGGAAGTGTTCATCATCCCTGACGGGCTGTATGCGAACAGCACTGAGAAATGCTGTCGTTTCAATGCTGAATCCAAAACAACACATTCACCTTTAATCTACTGCATTTTAAAAAGCATTAGTCAGATTGGCACATGACGCTGGTTACCCCAGAAGGAACGGTAAGTAAAGCTAAGAGGCTTCTAAGCAGTTTATAGGCTGTACGTTATGCTCGAGTGCCTCCTCTAAGTAAAAACCCACAAAACCCTTCATCTCCAAGACCTTCAGGAGCAGCAGAACTGACAAGAAGCCACGCAAGGAGCTGACGCAAGTCACAAGGTCAGCAGCCAGCACAGCGGTACCGCCTTGCAGCAAAGCAGATGTCCCTGCAGGGCTGTCCCACCACCAGCACAGGCACTGAGGCACTTTCACATCTTGCTTGCTGCCTGTTTCTACATCAGCACGTGATACCCCTCAGACCTCCAGGACTGTACATCTATCCCTGTTCTACACACCACACTCACTCTGGACTCTGTGGTTCACTGCCCTGAGATCAAGGGAATTCACATCTGTGTGAGATCCTACATAAGTAGGTAGAAATACAGTCATGAAAGCATGGCAGAGAAAATAATCCTTGTAGGAACTGGGGGAGAACTCCCAGCAAGGAACCAGTTCCTGCTGCCGCCTCTGTTGGGGATGACTGGACACAATTCCCTTTGCAGATCAATGTTATTCATATGTAAATCGAAAGCTGGTTCAAAGGCTTCTGTTGAATTCTTGATTCCCCCTGACTCTGGCTTTCACTTTCTCCTCTTTATGCCAAGAGCTTAGTCAGAAGTCTTTTAAATCACTGAAAACATCTCAATTATATTATTAACCAGAATGTGAATATCTGCAAACTGCAACAGAGGAAGGCTTTGGCTGCCCAAGTTTGAGGGTATGGAGGAAGCTTGTATGCTATTAATTTTTAGCTAAAGCTAACAACGGGGAAGCTAAAACYAGCTGTGATCCTGTCTGCCAGTTCCTCCAAGGGCACAGCAGCCATGAATGTTGCACTGTGCCCACATAATCACAGGCGCTCCATGACTGTGTGGGGAGATTTGAATTCCCTCTGTTAAGGGAAGGAATTGCACAGGAGGTGGCTTTTGCATTCTTAGAGGCAACTTGGCAAGCCCCAAAAATGCTTTGTTCCCCAGGCGAGGYTTTGTAGGAGTGCCCCATCACCTGATCCGCATGAATAAGCCTTTTCCCGTTTAAGCTTCACTCTCAGCTGGTGGACCATGAACTGCTGAGCCCTGACTGAAAGGGCAGGGCTGATGGAGGCAGGAGAGCCAAGGAGTTAAGCTGTCATCACCCAGTGAACAGGAAAGCAGAGATTTATCTGCCTCTGAAGCAGACACAGAGGTGAGGATGGTTATAGAGGCAGTGTGAAAGGAGTGCAGAGAGGCACAGACACAGGAGACTGCAGTGCCACAGGATTTATGGAACCCTTCAGAGGGACACACGGGGATGGATGCTCCAACATATTGTGACAGAGCTTGTGAAAAGGGAATGGATAAATTATTATCAACTGAGCACATACTAATTTACAATAAACTCTAAGAAACATGTATCCCCGATCCCAAATTCCCAATTCCAGAATCCAAGTTGTTCATATCTAGGAAATGAGAAATCAGCTGGGCTGAATCTTGAATCTGAGGAATTCAAGACCAAAAGTGGAAGAAAAGCTATTAAGCTGCTGTGGTACTTGAATCTCATGCAAAAGAGGTAAGGTCTGAAGCAGCACTGGGAGYCAAAGCTACACTTAACCACCTTAGAAGAGTAGTTGGAGCATGCAGAAATTCACAATGGAATGGAATGGGGAATAAAAGCAAAGGCACCAATACAKGACAGGTCAAAAGCATCTGGTTCTCACCTCCGGCAATCCTCAGACCAAATGACACCTCACAGGAGGTATTAAACAAACAGACAAGTTTAGTCAGCTACACGAGAAAAAGCAGATCAAAGGAAGGAGAAGGGAGGGTCTCTCTACAGAGAAAATGGGGTAAGTGCTAATCTCAGGATGGCCCCAAGCCAAGTTAACTCTTTGCCTTACTTTTCAATTGAAAAACAATAATTTGGGCTTGATGTAAGAAAGAGGCAAGATGGATAATTCTCTATTTTTCAGCCCAGAGATGGGAAAAAAAGCATAGTTCTGCAAACTGGAGTGGACTGGCATAAGAAGCTGCAGATATAGCGGGATTCAAGCACATCTGGGACATTAGGACATGACTAGGGAAATGCAAAACAATATCTGTTCTTAAGAAGGGAGAAGTGATAAGGAAAGGTTGAGGCCCAGTAGTCTAACTGCAGTAGAAAGCCAGATCTTAAAACAATAGTTTGTTTGAAATAGTACAAGATAATGAAGAATACAATAACAATAAATGTGGACTTTGCAAAGAGGAATTTTGTCAGACTTTGTTCTTTCTTCCTTTGAAAGTCAAATGAAGACTTGGAGCTCATCCCTTTGGACTTCAGAGAAGCGTCTGACGTGCCATCAAAGGGGGATTAGCAAACTGAAGATGCTTCTGCTAACAGACAAGGCACAAAATAGAAAGCAACTGACTACAAGGGAGGCAACAGAAAACAGTGTTGAGAGAGGCAGGATGGGCCTGAAGAGGAATCACTACCACAGGTCCATAAGGGTCTGCCACCAAAGGTGATATTTTGTTTGCCTCTCTGGCACAAGAGAAGTTTGCTCTTGCTGCCCGCATTCAAGAGAGCTGGATTAATTTCAACAGACATGAAAGAGCACTCCACTAGTAACCAGCCTGCTCCAGCAAGGGCTAAGTGGCTGGATAGTTCAAGCTGCAAACACTCAACAGAGGAGACCTCATTCCTTTCTGGGACAGACCAGGGAACAGGCACAAGAGGAAATAGTTATTTCAGCCACCAAGAGCAGCAGTGGCCAGGATGGCTGGGGTACCCCTGGTGTGCATCAGCAGCCCTCCCACCACTGGGGCAAGAAGCCAAACTCATTTCCAGATCAAAAGGGATTCACTTGTGAAGAGCAGCAGGGTAATGGGTGCAGTTACAGAGAGACAACCACACCAACAAAGTCGTCCTATTCCCTAGAAACAATGCCCCTCTCTTGCTGCCTACTTCTGTCCACCCAGGTCTGGGCAGAGTTTGACTTCAGGCTGTGCCAAAGCACTTGTATGGCCACAGTACCTGCAAGCACTGCCAGGAAGAGCTGGGAGCTGGCAGAGGTGCTTTGGTACTGCCAGGACAGACCTCTTGGTGACAGCTGGTGCTCCAGGAGCAGCATCTCCYAAGTAATTCAGGAGCATTTCTAGCAGCATTAGTCACCACCCTTGTCCTGACATATTCTGGGCTGTCTAGCCAAGTTAATGACACAGACATTGCTTCACGGTGGTCAAATCTCTTGGCTCATAAAATAGTAGTTGGAGAGTTGGAGTTTCCTGCCTTTCATAAAAGCCAGGAGCCCTTCACTCTCCAGCTCATTCATGGAAGATAAGAATCTCTTGGCACAAACTCTTGCCTCACTTGGAGGGTAATTACATTGTTCAGGCTCTACAGAGCACTTAATACATCTCTCCCCTGTTAATCTCCAGCAAGGGTTGTGACTGATGTGGCTGCGTACCAGGCAGGCACCACCAGTTAAGGTGTAGAGGAGGTTCTATACCCATATGTTCCTTTTCTCTCCCATCTCCACAGCCAGCAACACGCTGTGGGACTGCACAAACCCAGCCTGTCATTCTGCCCCTTCATCTCTAACCTGTCTCCTCCACCACCGGAGACATGGCCAGAGTACTGCAGCACTGAGGAAGTCCATGACTTGTTCAGCAAGAGTGGGAACAGCAACAGGACCCAAAGGCGTCGTGGCTGGGTGCAGGAAGAAGAAACAACCATATATCAGGGAAGTGCTCCCAGAAACACCATGTGCCTGTAAGACTAAAAGTGCCTGGGCCTTCTGGTTCTTCTCAGGGACTGCACACAGCAATGGTGAGAGCCAGCCAGCATCAGGTGTGTCCTTCTGTTCCACAAGATAATGGCACCACTCCACTGAAGTCAGTACAGTTCAAAGAAATTAAGTAGCACAATTTTAATTAAAATTGTAAACTAATGAACCAGGTTCCCGAGGGACATGGCAAAATATCCATTGCTGAGTCTTCACAGCAAGGCTAATTGCATAGCCAGAAAATTAACAATCCTTAGTTTGAAACAACTGTGGGAACCGTGCAGAGATCCCTGCATTTCCTTCAGAAACCAAACTTCCCAACGAGCTTACCCACCTACTCCTTCCCTCTTGACTTGCGGTAGATATTCACCAGCTGTTTCCCATTACGATTTAACTGATATATTCACACAGACTGTCCAGTCCTCATCCTAAAGCTGTGTCCCCTTTGTAGCCATCCTCTTATCCCTGTGAGTCTGCAGAGCTCATTCAAAGCTGCTGCTGCCTGCTAGTGGTGCAGTGCTTTGTGTCAGGCCAGCAGCAGAAAAGCCTTTTACTATCACAATTTTTCGAAGTGGAGTCAGTCATGGCTGTGCCTTTGCAATTCAGAAACACAGAACTAAGCTAAAAAGCACAGCTCTACAAAAGATCATATTCAGAAAGGGATTTGATCTAAATCATACATAAGAATACATTCTGTGTGTCCCCACATGGTCCTACACCCGTCCCAGAAGTGCCACAGTGAGAGCAGGAGCACTAACGCCTTGGGTTTTCACTCCTCCAACAACACTAGTCCTCTTAGAGGCTGAACATTATAATGCAGTGCTAAATAACAACAATAATGAAAAAATCAGCACCTCTGCCCTGCTAGACAGCTAAAAGGACACCAAGTACTGCACAACCAGTTGGGTTTTTGTCAAGGTAGTAAAGAGCTCTTGCACTGCTTCTACAACTATGAGTTTGCAGTGTCCAGAGCTCAGCAAGCTCTCAGCAAAGCCTGGTTAGCAACACTGGCACCACTACCATGCTCAGGAAGGAGAGCTGAGCTTTCCCCCACCTTTCTTGGTGCTGCCTACACCAGCAGCCCTTGATGGCACAGGACAAATGGAGAGGCTGCATTCAGTTTATGAAGCTGATGAGAGATTATCCACAGGGTCTGAGCACCAGGATGTTTTGCTGTTGCAGTGGGGCAGCTCACCAGAGGAAGCTCTGGTCACCAGCTGTATGTGCCTGAAGGACTTGACTCCCAGTTATTCCATGCCTTCAAGCCCTTCAATTCAAGCATCAGTCCCAAGCTGTGTCCCCAAAGCCTCTCCACATCTGCCACAGCTGTCTATGCCTGTGATACCACACACAACTTTAGCTCTCCCAGGAAAAAGAATGAAGTCACACTGAAATCCATAGATTAATGCTGTTCCCTATAAACCCTGCAATCTGGGACTTTTCTGTCTCCTGAGTCCTGTCTCTTGGTAATGCTCCTATTCATGCTGATTACCAGTCTCCATCCCTCAGTGAAACTGCCAAACAGCTGGGGAAACAATAATTTTGGAAAGGATGCAGCAATGATTGGAAGAACACAACAGTGACACTACAACCAGTGTTGATAAAGTGTTACCTGGACAGCCAGGGAGGTATCAGAGACAGCCCTGTCCCACCCATTACTGCAGAGCAGCACCCACCCTTCAGGAGGAGTCTTTGAAGCAAAACAAGAGAGGGGCTCAGGAATGTCAAAAGGCTTCCACAGGAAAAAAAGAGCACAAGAAAATTCAGCAGATACAACTCTCTGCATTTCCATACTGTACTTGTTGCTGCCTGTCAGGGATCAAGGGATAGAGGGTCCCACCTGCTCCATCTGGACTCCCCGGGGATAGGATTGGAGGAGGGGAAGATGAGCATTATTGCAGCAGCAGCCAGAAACCAAAGCAATCTGGCCCCCTCCTCCCCAAACAGGCCTGAACCTTTCTCACAGAAGGCTAGGGCAGGGGGAATTGGAAATTACAGTTCTGTTTCTAAATCCACTATGAGATTTCTTTCATTTAGAGCAGCAATTACATAAATGCTTCTCAGAAGAGAAACATTTGCTGTTTTTTCAGGAGCCAGTAGAGAGATGCACGTGCAGCATTTGGGGCAGACCAAGGGTTTGTCCTGGGTCATCATCTTCCCCTGCAAGCACTGCAACATTTCTCTGTTCTGCTGCCCATTAATTCCCTGCATCATTTGCCTTGCACTCAGCAGGAATGACCTTGACAGAGACCTCTGGGAACATCTGTGTAGCAAACTGATATGTGTTTGTTCTTTTTGGTAAGAGAACAATCTTGCAAGATAATAAACCTTCATTTTAATAGAGAAGTTTAGTTTTATATTCATGTCTCCTCTAGTAATTGTGTTCACAGAATTGCATATTTCAAAGCATCTTTGTTCTTCTATTTCCCTTCTTGTGCACTTACTCCAACAATGGTTATAACTCACTGCAGTGCCAGCTGAATTAACATCAAAATATTTGTACAGTGTCAAAATACCAAGTCTCCTGGAGAACCAGAAAAATATTCAAATAGGTGATTTTGTCAAGTGGCCTATTTCTTCAGTGAGAAATTTTTGTGATGTGGAAAGTTATTAAAAACAAGTTTTTATGTGTAAATCCGCGTTAATAACTTCAAGTCCTACCTCCAATTCTCTTTTTAATTTTTGTCTGAAGCAGCAATTCCTTGGCATAATCAGTACAACTGATTCTGATCTATAGTATGCATGAAAAGGGAACAGGTAGAAAAACAGCTTTGAGTTGAATCACCAAAACCTTCCCGATTTACTTCCTACCAGAAACACAAAGCAAAACCAAGGACCTCATGAGCATATGCAATAGCTTTTCTAACAGTTGACTTTAAAAACCACAACAGGATCATACTGGTTCACACTGGGACAAATATTAAAAGTAACACTTAGAAAATACACTTTAAGCACATGTAATAATACCTGAAACATGAGTCAGTGTCCCAGACATTAAAAAAACCTCAAAACAATCTCCTTTAAAGCCAACAGGAGCTGAAGGATTCATCACCTCTGAAGATGGATGCTTTTGGAATCCACCAAGAGGATATATAAAGCCATCTGGGGACCCAAGTCAGGAGATTGTGCAAAGTGGCACAGCCTCCAACGAGATAAATTTGAGTCAAGACTTTGCTTCACCCCATAGTCAGCCTCACGTAGTCTTTTTTCATATTAAAACATCTCCCCCATCCAACCTTGGCTCTTCAGGGCCAACAGCAGCAGCAAACTGTACACTTGCATTCCTACAGCAGCATCATTTGTAAGTTTACTTCCCACCTCAGCCCCCTTTCCAGTCGACTTCCAGATTAGAGAGGTTTCTTCTAAAATTAGAGCATCTGTGAGCAAGGGTTTCCTTTAGTGTAAATCCCTAAGCAGCACTTCTCTGGAAGCAAAGAGGTGGGCACAGCTCTTCCAACAATATGTCCTGGTACAAGACCATCAGCATTCCTGCTCCTGGAATTTGGCCTCACAATCCTGTGTCTTAAAACTATTTTCCAGATGACATGGATCTGCTGAACTGCTGTACATTGTAGGTAAAACAGGTTTCCTCAGCTGTTCTGAGCACAGAAAGTAGCTGCAAAATTATCTGTTAGAAATCTTCTGACACGGCTTCTTCATGGAAAATGATTTTATGTAATCCACAGTAAGTGCTTTTTCTGGGTTGCCCAAGCCATAGCCCCCTGGCTGAAAAAGTAAAGCCATCAAAAATTCACATATACAGAAGTATCATATGGTTCATATTGAAATTTGTTTGCTGCTGTACCTATGCATATTTATGCAGATCAAACATTCCTCCAGGTAGTAAGACACAGAGGAGCAACTGAGGTGTTTTAAAGAACTTTCACAAAACTAAGTCTGTACTGGAGTCAGAAGGGTTCTCCAGGATTAGGTTTGAATAGAATGCACAAAATAAGGCTTTCTTCTGGACTGCAGATCAATTGCCTTTGTTTTTTGCCTGTCTATGGCCATACAGCTGTGCTGCCTGCACAGCAATGCCCTGGGTACAGCAGCAGTTGCTGTGCTGATGGAGGAACAGATCTTGCTGCTCATCAGTGCCTGTGGTCACGCAGCAGGTCAGGACAGCCCCTGGATTATGGGATGCTCTCCCCAGGCGCCCAGCAGGACAGGGCTGCTCCATCAGCTGTGGCAGGAGACTGATGTCAGTATTCTGAGCCTGGCACCATGAACGGAGGTAATAACGAGTATCATCACACAGGAACTAGAAGTAGGTAGAAAGAGAAGCTTTGTGTGGGTGGTGAGAGAGAAAAAAGGCAGATTAAGGAGACAAGGATCAGAATCTGCAAATCACGCAAAACCAGTTCTGTGTCAAGCAGGGAATAATTAACTTGCTCTTTTTTTTCCTCCAGACAAGCAGCACTGGTGTTGATTTAGAAACTCCCTTTCCAACACCAGGTGAATTTGAATTTTCAGTGCTTTTAATGCATAGTTTTGCCATTCACTATATATTAATATGGCACTGCAGAGGGATGGTGCCTCCACTGCATATCCAAACCTGCTGGCAAAGACACAAGGCCCTGGACAGGGTCAGTGCCTGGGGACATGGTTCAAGACAGACACCAGCCCCAATGACATCCAGGGTTGTTCTGTGAGTTTAAGAATGTGAGGGAGTTACTCCCCAGAAAATTTTTGGTACAAAGATCTAGTGGAATTCCTATTACCTTATTCATTTCTTGGATTCTTCTTCTACTCAAGGCTTTTGTACTTCTACATCTGTGACACTTTGAGGTGGGATCCAGGAACCAGACAGGAGGGAGGGAAATATCAGGAGCAAATACCTGCCATAGCAAAACAAACTAAACCAAACCTGTTGGCAGCTGAGCTCCCCTTTTATGGATCAATACAGACCTGTTATTTCTGCATTACCGCCTAAGGCTCTTTCTCGGTAGGATGAGGCATTTTCTGAAGCTGCAGTTACACCCCACAAGAACACTGTCAGTGCAGGCTGTAGTGTGATGCAAACCATACCTGCCCTTCATGAGCTTGGCCCCCACCAGGCCACGGCCAGGCTGCATCCATCCGTATTTTGCTGGCTGTCTGGAGGATAGTTAGTTCTGTTCATCAAGTTGTAAAATAAAATCTCAGTATTAGGAACCAGAAGTCCCAGACCTACACCTTACAACCACAGTGCACATTGCCAGCATCAGATCTGAACACATCACTCGGCTTCTGGAGCAGCCCCATCCCGCCTGGGCACTGTGCCTCTTCCCACACCATCACAACAAGAAAGCAGCAGCTGTTTGCTCTTTATACCTCCACCACAAGAATCCCAATTTCGGCAGTGCTTATTTTCAGGACATGTGAAAGGTAGGTAAGTATTCTAGGCATAAATAATCACAAAAGTGATTAGAGGACTTGACTACGGGATCGCCGCAGAAATCAAAATCCAGGAGCCTCTCCACTTTGCCCTGTGTGCTAAGAGTGGAGGTGGAATGATTCTTTGCATGTTTTCACACATCAGAGAGGACGGAATCATCCTGCATTTAGAAAAGGCAAAGACATTCAGAGCTGTTCTGAGGAAGAAATTGCTCCAACTCAGAGGAGGGAAGAAAAAAAAAACCCAAACCAGAAAAACCCCAGAGGCAGCCATTATTCTGTCTGCACAGGACTTATTTAATAATGTGGTGTTTGCAGACCATAAGTTGAAAATTTTTGCTGTCATACAGCATGCCAGACCACAGCTGCATAAAATAGAGAAAACCTGTTATAAGTGACCGGAGACACTGGAAAACTGTGGAAATATTGCCTCAGGCTGCAAGGCCCTTTCCTGTGGAAAGAATATTTTGCAATGGTCTGTTCCTTGCTGACAACTAGCACTCATACATTCTGGGTTTCATCAAAAAGGCTGTTCAAAACTCTGAATTGCAAGTAAAGAAAATTTTCTTGCTCATTATTCTGATTTATTCATCTCTCCCCCTTCTCTCCTACATCACACATCAGATACTGAAGAGAATGAAAACTCAAAAGCATGGAAAAAATGAATGTGCAGAAACAGGATGCCACATGTCAGAGGCACCATCACTGGATTCTCCATGTAATAGAAATATTTTTGACTAGCATATGTCAGCTGATGTTTGAACAATTTTGTCACTATTACTTCAATACTTACTATTCTTTAAGCAAAGCAGCACTCCATATAATCTTTTCTTTCCTCGATAGCTTCTAAGACATCAAGTGAAAGAGCACYTATCTGTGACTGAATATCAGAGCTGCAAAATCCCACAAAAAACTGTAAAGTTTAAGCCTCCGTGTAGTGCTCCACTCAGCCCTCTCTCCTTCCCAGAGTGCTCCCTTGAGGGCTCTAACCCAGCACCCTCTCCTGGCTCACAGCCCCATCCCCATGACCTGTCACCCCCCAGGTCTCTGCGCTGTTCATAAACTGATGTTTGTCAGCTCCTTCTGAACAGGAAGGAGCCAAGACCTTTGAGCTGCCAGCAAGGGTGCTGAGGAGCTCCTGGGCACACAAATTGCCTTACAATAAATGATTCCTCTGCATCTTGACTGCAGTAAAAACAGATGTAATTATCCCACGGAGCTTCTAAGACACACATTGTAGAGGATGTAAGCACTGACGGTTTTCATGAGAAGGTTTCTGGTGGCAGGTTACAGTGGCCAATATGGAAAGATTTCAGGGCATGACCAAAGAGAAAAAAAAACTACCAAGGGTTTTAAAAGGCAGCATGTTTTTCCACAGCACATCCTAGCCACTGTTTCCATGTGCTTTGCTTGTCAGATCAGAGCAGGATTAAAGCAGCAGAGTGGGGAAAACGCAGCAGGGGACCACAGCTAATAAGAGCCTGATTAACTGAGCCGGGAGGTGATGGCTAACCTGGAAGTAACAGAGCATTTTGAAGGGCGAGAGCTGTAAAAAAGCCAAAACAGTATCAGGAAACATGTGGGTCTTCACCAGGGCAGGAAAAAGAACCAAAAATTGTACTGAAGGTAATGCCTGTGACATCTCATGGTGGTTGCACAATAAGCCACCCACTACAATATACCCTCGAGAGAATTTTTGTGCTGCCACCAGGGACAGGTTCTCCTGCTTGCAGGACAGCACCTACAGCAATATAGGACTACAGAGGCAAAGATGAAAAGTCATTTGACAGCAACCTATGTCAGCAAAATCTGACTAAAATTTCTGTTTTCATATAGACTGACTAATATTTCTGTTTTCTATCGCTATATAGAGTAAATTTGCAGAATTCTTCGGTTTGTCATTATTTTGAACCCCAGTTCTATCCTCCAGCATGCTGGCCATCAGCTTGGCATGCTCCACACCACGTTTTATGAGCCAGACTTCTGATGGAGACACAGTGAGGACCCAGACCTGGGCCAGTGCTCCCCATCACCCACACAGAGCGGTGCCTCACACCTGGGCAGCAGCAGCAGCATTTGCAGTGTCTGAAAGCTTTCAAGCACTGAGCAAAAATGGCCTTATACCACTCAGCAGAGATTGAAACACAAGTCCACACAGTGCAGAGAAATTACAAAGACATGGAGATTTTGATTAAGACGATCAAAAAAGGGAACACTCACTAGAGCAGGCTGCCAAAGGGGCGAGCTCCTGTCCCAGTGCAGCAGCTGGCAGGACCAATAAAACATCTCATAACCCAGACCCCCTCCACCAGCTCCTCACTTATCTCCTCCCAGCAAACATCCACCCACAGACCCRCCCATATCCAGCCAAGTCACAGGTCAGAGGCAGCCCATGCCCAAGCAGCCCCAGCACAGAGCTGGGCCACCCTTGTTCTGCTTCCCGGGACAAGAGGGAAGCCTCTTGCTTTCTCAGGCAAGGCAGGCTCCTGGCAAAGCAACAGGAGCAGGGAAAATTCAGAGTAACACAGATGTGAGGAAACCTCTTACACAGCAGAATCACAGGCAGCTCCAGACCACGGGGACAGTTTGCAGCAGCAGCAGCCAAGCAGCTCTGTGCTGCACAGCCCGGGGAAAGCTGAACACAGAGAGAAACAGACTTGCTGGTAGCGCAAGAAAATCCACRCGGCCACTTCCAGCTCATGGGGGAGGGAGCCCTGAGAAGCTGCACAGCCCAGGGCCAGATGGAGAGGTGGAGCAGTGGGGAGTGACAGTTAATCAGTAAATAACACCAGGACTTTTGGCTGTGCAAATGAATGAGAGCAAGGAAAAAAAGTGAGGCTGTGCCACAGTGATGCCAGGGCAGAACCAGAAGTCTTCCAAGTCCATAAGAAGGAAGCAGTTTTAATTACTTTTCTCTAAAATAACAGTGTTGTTTGCAGGAAAAGGCACAGGCTGCTGGGAATAAGCAGTTATGGAAAGAAATAACATTAGAGGCAAAAGGAAAACTCTGCATGCTAGACCAGGGGAGGCCAAACAGCAACTGTCCTGGAGAGCTACAAGCCAGGACATTGAATTTTACAAGCAAAGATTTCCAGCAGAGGCATGAACTTGCATCACATCAGAGGGCTAAGAAAACAGCATTCCAGGCTAAACATGGGTAGATTAAGCTCGAAAGTCACAGTGAGGGTGGATGAGTGTCTTCCAACAAAAGTTTGCATTATCCTGAAGTTCTCAGGATCTGGGACTACATGGCTGGGGATTAGAATCTTGTTTTCTACCTTCCTAACCCCTCTGCTCTCCCAGCAGGAATGGAGCAGAGCTGTCCCGCAGCCAGCCCCCAGTGCAGGGACTAGAGGAGGACCAGGGGAGGCATGGGGTGAGCAGGGTAGGATGGGCCCTTGCTGGTCCAGAGAGGTGCAGAAGAGGCTCAGGCAAGGGGAACATCCCTGGCACGACCACACACCTCTGCCCCCAAACTCCAGCTGTGCATACTGCAAAGGCACATACATGGTGTGGGTGCTGCCTGTGGAGGAGCTGCATTCCCTGTGCTCTGCTCCCTGGGAGATGGAGGCTTCACCAGCACTGCTGTGGGAGGGCTCTGCTGTTCCAGCTCTTTCTTGGAAAGGACCTGAGTCCATCAGCCTCACAAAGGTTTTGGGATGCAACACAGAGCAGGTAGAGAGTCAAAGATGTACAAACCATTTCCCAGCTCGTGGCTTAGTTTAGGAGACCTTGAGGAAGCAGGTAAAACACTCACAGCACAAAACAGCCAAACCCAGCCCCAAAGATGGAGCCAGGAAGATACTTTCTAGAGAGCCAAAGGGCTTACTTCAAAGTTTCTTGGAGCATCAGAGGACAAACCAAAATCTGTTGCAGATGAAAGTACGACTAGGGTTAAGTGCCTTCTACCATCCTCCAGGACACAGCAAGAAGAGATAAACAACAGCATCTAAAATGAATTTGCTCATGCAAGAAATCTGTATTTGTACTATCCAAAGGGCAACCTTACTTTGGTTACAGCAAAGCACTGGTTCAGGGGTCAGAAACTTTTTGCCCAAAAGATGGGACAGGTCCACCTCCAGCTGTTACAGAGCCTTCTCTGCCATGGTACTTACAGCACTGCATGATGCTGCTGTCACAGAGAGAGCAAAGCAGTAATCCTAGATGAACTCTCCCCTCCCCTCAATCTCATACCTTCGCTATAAAAAGGGAGGTGAGAGCAGAAGTGATTATATACCAAGAGAGACCTGAGCAGATGGGAGTGAGAGCAGCTGCCTAGGCTGGTGTTGCCACAGGAACAAATTGGTGCCATCTGGGTGCAATTAAAGTTTGGGCTGTGATAGTTTTTTCCTAAAACAAGGTTTCTATCCATCAGAACCATAGGTGTCTGCAGCAGCTTCCATATAGGAACAGTGCACTCCAAACCCTGCTGTTTATGAAGGTGATTTCTTTATGTGGTTGCTTGAGACGATAAGTGATCAGATTTGAGGATCCATGAATTTCCTCCTGACCTATTTTCTGTGATCTAAGGAAAGGGTGTGTTTGCCTTCCTGTTCAGAGCTGGCTGATTCAGAGAACACCTGCAAAGAGGCCAAAGCAACTTCCCCATCTGCAAAGGCACTTGTGCAGGCTYCTAGACTGGAACAAGGGTGTTGTGCAAAAATGACACAGAAAGCCCTGAGCAGCACCTGGCAGGTGCCAGGTACATAGGAAGGGAGAGCTCTGTCCTTCCTATGGTTTCTGCACATGGAAAGCATAAAAACCCCATGCTCAGCGTGAATCATTAATTACTGGTGSTGCAAAGCCCTAGACAAAACAGATGAAATCAGCTGGCAGTGGACAAGGCAACCAAACATCTGCTTGTACCCATGGGGTGTGCAAAAACAGGGCTGCATGTTCTAACATCTTAATGGTGTGAAATTAGAGCAAAACCACATGGTGAACAGTTAAATGGTGTTTTTATCTTATGGAGAAATTTAAATGTATCCATGGCTCTTGTTGTGTACGGGAGGAATCTATAAGTGACTAGCAATTAAGGAAAACACACTTGCATTAAAGACCCATTTTGGTTTTAATTTTTAGATTGCAGGTTTAATTGAGAGATAAGTGGTGACCTTCTGTGTCCTCTGTATCTCACTGTGCCTGTTGGATCTGAGAATGAGCCTGATGCTTTATATACTAAGTCATGGCCAAGGCAAACTTGGGGTGCTGCTGTCACCGGGCTGAACCASATGATCAGGAGCGGAGAAGGTTCCCTTGTGAGATCTCAGCACTCCCCAAACCAGTTCACCTCTCCTCCCTGCCCAGGCAGATACAGGGACTGCCTTCCTCGTGGTTGTTTTGATATGATCAGGCAACAAATAATTTTTTATTCTACCAAAATAAAGCCTATTGCTTGAAGCTATTACAGGGTGACTGCGATCAAAGGCGACTGGGAACGCTGCTGGTGGAAACAGCAGTTTGCATGACCCAGGGATGGCGTAGACAAGGAGAAGACGAAGAAGGTCTCGTAGCACCTTCTGTGGTCTTTTGTTCAGGACTTCAAAGAGCCCAGGATCTGTAGCCACTGCTAATAGCTGTTATCTTCTGGCAACAGTAATTAGGAACTGAAGGAGACTCAGAGACAGTGTCTATAAAGGGCCAATAAAGCTACACCTTTTCTGCTTCATTTACTTGATTACTCCATTTTCTTTATATCCACCCCTCTAGGATGTGCCTTTTAATCCTCCAAGCTGATCTATCCCTATGAATATTCACTGTCAATAGTACACTTATTGCCTGCTGTCTGAATATCCTGAAGCTGCTATCAATCATGCATTAATCTGACATGCAGCTCCTCGGGCTTCATCTAAATTGCAAGTGCAAAATGAGCAAAATGTAAAGAACTGGGAGAACAAAATGCTAAAGTCAGTAGAAGATGATTTACAGTTTGCCACTTCAGCTTCACATTAATTTTGCCATGCTGGATTTCGGAATAGTAACTCATCAAGGCAGCATTTGTTTGAAGTCCACGTATTACTTATGCAAGAACCTATAAATTTCACACATATGTTGAGCAAAGGGATGTGGAAACAGTGAGCCAGACTGGCAGTGCATCTCCCCAGTATGTGCCAAGGGCAGGGTAAATGTCCAGGGGAGCTTGCGAAGTTGACTCCCGCATCTGCTGACACTTGGTTCAAGGAATTCTAACACTGGGATTGTATTTGAATTAGTGACCACCAGGTATTTTCTTCAGTTAATCCAATGAATCAATTTTTGAATCCTTGTAAAATTTTAGTAGCCTCTCTGCCATGCAATAGAGAGTTTCACAACTTAGCTACAAATTTTGTAAATGAGTTTTTCCTCATTTGTTGTGGTGAACGTATTTCTGCTGGTTTCACCTGATGCCCCCAAACCTCGTTTGACAAGAGGCAGAGGATAACAACTCCCTGTTTGTCACAGCACTCAGGATTTAGTAGAATTCATTGATTTTGCAGTCTGTAGAACTGTCCTAACCTCCTGAACCATCCCTCGTGGGGCAGCCATTCAAACCCCAGTCCCATTCGCAGTGCGTGGCTGTGCCATGGCCCAGCAAACCAGTGCGGGAAGGGGGTGCTGGTGCGTGTCTCCGGGGTGGCTGGTGACACACACAGCTGCAGGGACTTGCTGCTGGCTCTGCAGGAGCGGCTGGCGTGGCACTGCCAAGCTGCCTCAGCGCAGCGCTCCTCCGTCTGCACGCACCGACCGAGCTCCCGTYCCTTCTGTGTGCGGGGCCGGCTCCAGCCCTCGTGTGCCTTGAGCTGCTCCTGGGACTGGCAGTGCAGCAACAGCATCCCTGGGCAAGAGAGGGGCTGGCTGTTGGCACAGCAAGGTGCCCTGCGTGCAGGGCAGGCCGAGAACCAGAGGGTGTTCCCCGGAGCAGGGTCATCTCTCGTCGCTATTTTACACATCACTTTGTTCRTATTTCTTCCACAATGAGAGGAGCGAGAACACTTTTGTCATCAGCTGGTGGGAAGAAACAATAGCTCTGCTCACGCTGTCACCACCCCGCAGAGGCTGAATCACCGTCACAAGGCGAATTAGCCTCTCGCCTGTTGCTCAGCTCCTTCATCACGGTGACTCATTCTGGAACAGGGACGGGAGTGAAAGGCGGATGCTACAACCTCCTCCCCCTACAGCAAACCGTGAACCAAACAGAAATCTGTGGCTGGGAGCAACTCGGGGCAGGGGACATGAGCAGAGCCGGCGAGGACAGCCCGGGAGGCAGCGGGGGGCTCGAAGGGCGGCGGCGGAGACGGCGCAGGGGGCAGAGCGCTGCAGCCGCTGCCCCGGACCCGGGCACGCAGCTTTCTGTGCTTCTGCAGCCTCTCGGGGGTTGGCTTCCTCTCTGCTAAATCCATCAGCCCATACAGTGCTGTATGAAAGCTTGTCTTGCCCTGCTCAGCGAAGGTTCCCCATATTTCTTCTACCTTCTCTTGGTGAAGAAAGGGAGATTGTTTGGTTTCCTGTACTCGGGGTCAGCAGAGCAGCCACAGCTCCGCAGTAGCCTGGAGGGATGCACCTCTCCTCAGGCTGCTTCGAATAAATGGGCCGTAAGTGCCCACAAGGAGAAACTAACCCTGTCCTGCTCTAATACATCTCTCGTAGCTCGTTCTGGAGGACAGACGTGTCAGTGAGTCTTTGACCTGAAGGGATGCAAGCCCCGTGTGTGCCTCGGGGCTGTGGGCGCCCGGGCTGGACCTCAATCTCAGCCTCGAACGTCATCCCTGGGCACATCCATCCGCCCACAGAGCCGGAGAGGCGGCATCTCACCCTCCGCGTGATGCGTTGTAAAAGGAGTGCTGGAGATTTCAAGTCAAGGAAGCTCAAAACAGCCTGACGGGGGAAAACGTGTCTCCAGAAAAAAGGGTACCATATGTGCCTGCTAAGCAGGGCTGCTCTCGCCGCCGCAGTGAGGTTTCTCTCGTTACTCATCGGCAGTGAAAACGCACTGCCAGGCTGGTGGCGGAGAGACGTTGTGTTACCAAGATTAGACACAAAATGTATTTTACAGGAGGGCTAAAACTAGTCTGAGRGTAATGAATTTTACAGCGTGCTGCCTTTTGGAACATGCTAGAGGGCAATTCCTCCTTCTCCTGGCTTTGCTGTTGCCAAGGGAGCCCCGAGGTGGAGTTACTGGAGGGATTGTGTGAGCACCTGGTCACCCAGAGGGTTCAGGTGAGCAAGAGCACCTCTCGCAACAGGGTGAGGAGGGAGCAGCCCTCTCTGCCCTGTGTTGAGGGGCAGCAGCACCTCCACTCCCTGCCTGCCTCAGTGGCACTCTGCCAGGGAAACCCTAAAAACCCGCCCATGGGCACTTACCACTCGCTGAGTGGATCGCTCTGGCAGAAGAATTCATGCTGCCTTAACTCCTCATCTTTGTGTCTCTCCAGTGTTGGTGCTTGCCTGCCTGGTCCCCACAGCCGCTCCTCCCCTGCGTTTCCTCACCTCCATCACCACTCACAGCCCAGCTCTGCCGTCCGTGCTATGCCTCGTGGAGGCCCACAGGAGCATGTCACAGCCAGCAAATGGCCTTTCCTGAGCACATGGTGCTGATGGAGGCAGCAGGTGCCATAAGCTGCTATGGGATACCTAATTGTGGAGGCAAGAACTATCTCATTGCTAATAAAAATGTTCAGGCAATTAAGATATAAGACACATTGGACATACTAGCAGTGATTATAATTGTCAGACAAATACTTTGTGGCAAGAAATAACACATGAAGACAGATTTTTACCAGGCTTTTTAATGTCAGGGAAAAAGAAAGTAGTTGGGTTTTTTCTTACCAGCCTCCCCTCTGGAAAGGCAGTTGGTAAATCCAATGTACAAGCATTGCTGGGAAGGAGAATCTCTTCAGCTTGCAGCCCCTGTATTAGTTCCTCTGTGTATCATCCTATCTCTAATTGTGCCTTTTATGCCTAGAAATCACCTATGTTTTCCTACAAACTGTACCATATAAGGCACAGGAGTTCCATAAAGGTTAGCTGTGATCACCCCTGTGCAGATCCCCAGAGGGTCTAGGAGCTTCCCGAAGATCTATAAGGTGAGTGAATATGGTGAGCTTTTCACCCGACTGCACAGCACGGCTGTTGCTGCAGGGAACAGCTCAATGGCAAAGACCCTGTCCGACAAGCAAAGATTCCCATTGCAGGATAGCAGGTATCACTGGGAAAGCCCACAGCATGGTCCAGCTAATGTGCCAGCCTGCCAAGAGCTGCAGAACAATCCTGAACCCTCTCAGAGTATTTTCTGAGGCACCCAGAGCAGGGAGAACCTCTCTGTGACATTGCCAGCACCATCACAACGCTCTATCAGGGAATAGCGTGTTTGTGAGGCCACCTGCCCCTGCTCCCGTGGGAATTAATGGCACCCACATGTGCTGGTGAATCGTTAAGCCCAGGAGAAGTGGTTCTCCCACAGCAGTTGTCTACCCTTGCACAGTAATGTCTGCAAACAGTAATGACAGCCTTCACCTTGGGGAGCCTCAGAGTGTCAGGGTCAGAAAATGGTTCCTCCTGGCCCTGGGCAGGCTTCAGCCACTCTGGGTAGACAATTTTATCCCAATAAATAATTGGCTTGATTAGAGATGTGATAAACAGACTGATAAGTAAGCACAAATGACAGGGCTGCTATTGTACCAGAGGGTTGTGTTGATGTTACAAACTGATGCTGGAGTTGGGGACATGGTGCTGGGGACAGTGGGTTCCCAGGCAGGACATCAGTGGTGCCCATTGCAGAGCTGCACCCTGAGAGACTTCAAATTGTTTTGGGATGTGTTTCCAAAGATATTCATTGGCAGTTTTTCCGAACTATTTTTAGTACAAACAAAATACCATGTGTTTTACACAAAAGATGGCTCCCACAGTTTACAGCTGCTGCAAGGCTCTGTAAGCCTTTGAGTACTAAGGGGGCCATTACCAGCATTTCTGAAGGCTGGGAACAGTCTTGGATGGTGCAGAAGCCTTGGTGAAGGTGGCAGTAGTCTGAGCAGGGAGCTCAGGAGAGCCCGAGATGCCGAAGCTGCAGCCCAGGGAGGAGGCTCCCAGSAGGGTGATGGGCAGAGGAGACAGGAGGGTTACAAAAAGGATGAGGAATGTCTGGGGTCCTGTACAGTCACTGCCTGCTGCGCAGCTGGAAGGTGCTGCAAACACTGTGGGGCCCAGACACAGCTGTACCTGAGCAAACTACAGGTGAGAGCCTGTCTGGAGCAGCTGTCTCTGGGAGCACCGGGATCCATCACCCTCCTAGGACACTCGGTGCTCAAACACGTGTCTGCCCTGGTTTAGGAGCCTGGGGAGCAGAGGACATGTCTGATGGCAGTGCCTGTGCCCGGGGGCTGAGCTGTGGGTCCCCACCTTGGCGCAGCTCTGTGCTCTCCCCAAACACAGCACAGCCAGTAGAAGGCAGCAGTATATGTCACGCAGATGAGACATTCCCTCTCTGAAGTGCTCTATGACTGCAGCCCAGTCAGGCTTCCTCTCGTCTCCCAGGTGTTACATCACCTGCAGGGCAACACTCGGCACACCAAAATTGCTGCTTCTGTCCCCAGCTGACCGGGAAGGGCTCTCCTGTCTGAAACTTGTCCGTGTCCCCCAGCTGTAACAGTCAGTTCAATTAAAATCTCCCCTTTCCTTGCAAACCAGGCACATCAGGAACTCCTGCCAGCAGAGGGGAGCAAGTTGGGCAGGTCTCTGTGCTCCCCAGGAAAGACAAGAAGCTCTGCTTGCCTCAGGGACAGGAGAGGGAGCATGGCAGGCACCAAGACTGGGCCCACAGGAGCTGCTCTTCCCATCCTGGGGGTCCTTGTGAAGCCYAGCCCCCTCACCACACACCTCTGGGGTCACTTTTCCCAAAAGAGATGAAAGATCTCCAGAGTGACACTTGGGACTCTTATTTGCTCCCCCTGAGCCTGTTCAGCCCTCATACAAAATTCTCTCCACGAGTACAAGGGCTGCAGATCTGCTCCTTGGGGCCAGGAGGCTGATGCTGCCAGCTGACCTCTTCAGCTGGAGAGCCTGGGGCTGCCAGGAGAGAAAAGCCACCAAATCTTCCGTGACTCACACCAAAACCATGCTGTCTGCATTTCCAGCCAGGCCTGTAATCAGGCTGGAAAAGGGCTGATCCTGAAAGGGTAGGAGGGTGATAGATCTGCCTGTCAGAGGTGTCACAGCCCAAGCTGGGGGACCCACAGCTTGTTCTTGAGTGTGCAGACCCCCAGGCTGGGAGGAGCATCTCCAAGCAGCCATGTCCACATTTCCCCCTGGCTGCTCAGGGACTGCTGCAGAAGCTTCAGTAGGTGTTGCCACTGAGGGCACTCATACTTCCTCCAAAATTAGGTCTTTTAAGGAATGCAATGTTTCAAAAATTCTGCCGTGGGGGTGCAGTGYGTACTGGTACAGTTACAGCTGAAGACACATTCACCTGGTTACCAGCTGGCTGAAATCCAGCCCTGCCTGTTTGCTGTCAGAAATACTCCRAAACGTTTGTGACTGAGATAATAACAGCATTGCCAAAGCAAAATCCCTGTCTGCCCTCTGCTCACCACTGCAGTGCCTCAGGAGCTCCCATGTKCTCCCTGACCGCAGGCGGGATCAAAGCCGCCAGCTCAGCTCACAGCGCTGCCCAGAGTGGAGCCTAGAGTGTTTCAGCCAAGCACTAAAAAAAATTCATCTGCTTTCATCCTCACTGCAGTCTAGCAGACATCCACAAGGCCCTGGGTAATTCCTCGTGGATTCCCTTTCTCTCTGCTGTTTCAAACCACAATGAATCCTGTCAAAAAGCACATTTCAAAGATCTCGGCGATCCTGGCAGTCCCATCTCTGCTGCCTGGGGGCTGGATGGTTGGGAGGGAGGCAGCACTGGAGCTGTGCTTTCCAGGAGCAGAAGCTCAGCCTGGTGGGCATCCCCTGAAGGTGCCAGGCTGTATCATGTGTCCTGCCTCCTCAGAGACCTGGCTGTCAGCTGGGCTGGGAATTTGGGTGCATTTTTTCCATTTCTGAGATGCAGTTAGCGTGCCTGGATGTTTTTTCTAAAGAATTACACAAGAGGCGAAACAGCAGTTAGAAGACATAGTCCTCCGGGGTCCCAACATTACCTTGGAATGGGAAAGAAAAATGCCTGATGTTATGCTCAGATACCAGGACATCTGCCCACTTCCGTCTCCYCAGTGTGACCCCCTGCACGTGCCAGACCACAGCACTGAGCCCAGCCTAGGGCCACSTACAGCCCTGTTTGCTCACAAGGAACACCATTAGCAGCAAACTCTCCATTCCAGGGAGGGACAAACAGGAGCAAAGCAAAGCCCCAGTGCTGCTGGGCAGAACTGTGTGCAAATGGGCACCCAGGGCCAGATCAGCTCCTGCATACAGACCTTSGAGCAATGTGAGAATCTCTGGCATGGGCCTTTGCTGGGAATGGAGATGGTGACCCTCAGTGCCATGTGGGACATGTGGCATTCGGATGGGATGCATGTCCTGGGAGGACATCACAYCCCCAGACACTGGCACATGAGCCCTTCTGCTCAGCACAGCTTAAGAGTGGCCACATCTAGAGGAAACCCCAAAAAATTCACGTTGCTGCTGCTTCACTCTCCACTTGGAAGAATATCTGAAGGATTTTGSCCTGAGTTTCTGTTATGGTACAAACCAGAGCATGACAGCAGCGGGTCMGAAAGTCACAAACACATCTGTGTGCAGGATCCTGCCATGAGCCAGAGGCTGGGAGTGGAGATTGTGGCACAGGGTCTGGGTACAGCAGCCAGGGCCACAAAGAGCCTTTCAGGGTGGTGGCTGGGGCTCAGCCCCGTGGTGTGGTACCAGTCTGTGCCTGGCAAGCAGCACCGGGGCGTGCTCGGCTCTTTCTGTGCTTTGTGCCAGCTCTCAATCGTCTCTGTAGATGCGTTGTCCCTTGTTTTCATCTGCCAGGGATCAAAGGGGCCTTTTCAGGGCCTGGGGGCAATTGCTCACCTCCGCCCAGCACCCAGGACACCCAGCTGGGCCACAGCACCGACRGCAGGTGGCTGGAAGGACTCTGGGGAGTTCAGTTCAGGGCAGGCACCTTGGGGACAGCCTGTCCTCCCACCCACCACCCCTGGCCCTCCCGTGGCAGCCAGAGTAGGACACAGCCCCATCCTATGGCAGGATGCCCTGTGCCCCCGTAGCCTCCTCAAGATGCCTCACTGCCCCCCACTGTCCCCCCGTCACATCCCTGTGTGCCCATCTCACCCTGCAGATCCCTGTGCCCTGCTGCCCCATGGAACACCCACCCACGCCTCCCATCAGCACCAAGTCTGCAARGGAAACTTGCTTTTAGAAACAACAGTGGAAAATAAAAGTCTACCAACCTCTTGAGAGCCCAGGAGCCTCTTGCTGCCCCTCCAGCCCTAGAAACTCATCCTAGCCCCTCACTCATTACTGCTAGAGCACAGCTGGAAGTGCATTGATCTGGCTGAGAATTAGGCAAGAGATCTCCCAGGAGCTGAGAAAGAAGGGAGTTCTGAAGGAACTGAGAGATGATGATGAGGAGGAAGAATTGCATCCCTGGGAATGCTGTCCACGCAGCATCAGTCCAAGCAGGGCTGTGCTGTGCTGTGCTGGGGTTGGCCCCCTTTCTTCTGTGCAGAACCCAGCTTCCAGGCAGGCCAGTGGTGTTTCTGGTGGGAAGTGATGCTCCACAGCAGGCGAGGTCCTTGCTGAGGGACTCAGTGCTACAGAAAACTCTGGAGTAACAACACAGAGAGGTAGGACTGTCSCAAAACATCAGCAAAGGGAATGCAAATCCCTGTTTCTGTGGGGTGGAAGGYGATTCCCTCAACTGCAAATATCTCTGCCAAGCACAGCTAATCCCCACACAGCAGGCTCAGAGAGGCAAGGGGCAGGGTGGCATCCAGAGGAGCTTCAGAGAAAGCACTGCCCGGCTGGAGGAAAGCAACTCCCCCTGCTCCTGCTGATCCAGCACCCTCTGCCGCATGCCAGCACCCAGCCAGAGGCACATCCACCGCAGGCACATCCACAGCCTGCAGGGGGACAGCGGGGACCTCTCCACAGGGAGAACCAGCAGGAGGGTCAAGAAGGAGAGGCAGGACAAAGAGGGATGTGGTGACCTGGTCCCACTGGCACCACTCCCAAGTGCAGCAGGTTGAGTTCGAGCAGTGTCAGGTGCCAGGAGCATCCCCTTTGGAGAAGATAATTCCTTGCCCCTGACTGTAGCTCTTGCCCTGACCAGGATCATGGACTGCCCGCCAGAGAGAGGGGGACTGGCAGGGGTTGCAGAGGTGAATCCAGCCCAGTGGGGCTGAAGACCAGCATCCTCCATCCCCACTCCAGATGGGATGCACAGCCACAGCTGGGGCTGGCAAGGTCCTGATGACCCATCAGAGAGTAAGATCTTTCTCTGGTTTTAAACTCATTGCAGATTCAGAGGTGACACATGAAGAAAAACCCAAAGCCTTTGCTGAACCAATCTATAATTTTTCTGGTCTCTCCTTTAGACCAATTATACTTTCAGTCTCATGACAACAAATGCCCCAGTTTTACCATATGGTGGATTGGATCCTGGTAAAGTTTCTCACAATACCTTCAAGATTTCATAATAGGGGAGGCACCAAACACTCACCCGTTTTCATGCATACAACAGAAACCTGCTGCTTTCTGTGCTAGCAATGCCCAGCTCTGGGTGGGCTGGCTTGGGTGCCCTGGCAGCATTAAGACTCCTGAGGCCTGAAAAACTGGCTGGAAGCCTCTGTGGCAACATGTTATCTCACAAGATTTACGGTTCATCCTGCTCCAGGCAAAATCAGAAATACCACCACAGTGATTGCTCCAGATATTACTGCTTTTTTATGCTACTGCTCTGACATTCACAGCAGGGGGAGAAACAAGGATGGGAACATTTACACTTTCACCCCCAGCTCCAACAAGGAGCTTTCTGGGGTTTGGTGTGTGAGTATTCAGAGAYGAGGCAAGCAGGCTCCAGTTGCTTCCCAGCTTGCAATTTTGGCTGGAAAATAAAGTAAGGTTGTGCTAAGAATGAATGCCTGCACAAGACCAGGAGAGGACTAGAGGAGAGGTCTTGGGAAAGGCAATACCTCTACTCAGTGCCTGGCCCCATATGCTGACGGAGAGGTAAGCAGCGAGGGGAGCAAATACCCCAGGGACCAGCACATTGAAGCCTGCCAGAAAAGCAAAGGGAGGACAGGCTGAAGTCCCTGCCCAGTGCTGCATCTGTCTGGGGTGACTGCAGGGAGGATGTAATTCCCAGGGTGCAGCTCCTCAGCACCACAGATCCCAACTGGTTTGTGGGTGGGCTGACCTGCTTGCTGCATGGCTGAGAAACCAGAGCAGCCCCGCTTTGGGAGAGCTCTGTTTCTCCAGGACTCMTGTGGGTGGTGAGGACAGGTCTCCCAAGCTTTTCTGCTGGAGATGTCCCATATCACACAAATAATTGCACAACCTTCTGCTAGGGAAGGGAGGGAGAGGATAACTGGAGGAGGCTGTAGCCAGGTCCACTCCCTCTTCCAGTTCGTTATAGTGCTAGAGCCCTAGAAAGACAGAAATACTCAYATATGATCAGGGACAGATGCTGACAGAAAGGCATCTTCAAATAACCACAAACAAAACACTATGTTAGCAAAAATTATTTCAAGATAACAACCTACATCTTAGCCAGACTCGTCACCCCTACGCTCCCCGCAGACCACAGGGAGCTGCCTGCTGGCTGTGGAAGCAGAACAGCCTGATTTGTGGTTTTTCAAGCAGTCCTGAAGTCCTGGGATCCTTTGGTAGGCAAAAGATGGTGGGCAACTACCTCTGCTTGTCCCTCGCTGGTTGCGGGAGAGCTGCAGGCTGGCATCTGTGCCAYTGCGTGTCCCTCTCTGCATGGTGGAGGTCCCCAGAAACTCAGGCCAAGCTGGCACGCCCCTGTTTGCCATCACCACCCTCACTGCTGGCAGGAGTGGTGCTGAGCCTGCTCCAGGCAGTCTGTCCATCCAGCTGACAGAGTGATGTGCTACCCCATCTGACTGCCAAAATTGGGGCATATTCATAGCACCCCTTTCACACATCACCAGCGAGGGTTGTGATGCTCAGGTGATGGGTGGTGACRAGCAGGGGGTGGCACTGCCATCCGTGTGACAGGTGCACAGTGGTTGCTCCTGGCCTTGGCACCTCCTGCTTCTTGCACTCCTGCACAGTGAGGAAGAACTCACCACGTGCTGCTCTGGTGGTACCAGGCCAGCACTTCCTCTTGCCCAGGGAAGTGCAGGTGTGAGCCCGCAACAGCCCAAGGCTGCACGGCGAGCCCCACRTTGCTGTTGGGAAAGAGGGAAGAGAAACCAGTGCAGTGCTCCTGAGTGGTACCTTCCCAGGGACGTGTCCTCAGATCTCTGATTATGCTTATGATTCCCTTCTTGTTTTCTGGATACTTTCTTTTCAGAGCCACAGTCCCCCAAGCGTCAGCAGCTGCACGTACACTTTGCAGCAAGGCCCCCGTGGCTTCAGTCCAGTCTCAGACAGAGATTTGACTTTGTAGCTCACCAACTGAGCCACTCRTATGTTTAATGGAGGACCCATTTAATTGTTATATTTAATTCAATTGGGAAAGACACCCTGTGCTTATCTGTCTAACAGTGCCTGAACAGGAGCGGTCCTTTCCTCTTTTCCATTTCCAGAGCAGCCCTGTTTGCAAACTGCTGATCTAGGACTCCAAGTCTCAGCCAGACTCACAGGGCTGAGACCCAGGAGGGAGCCTGGGCCAGACCTCTGCCAGGATGTGGGAGCTGAGGCATGGCTTGGAACCAGGTCTCCTGAAGGTGYGTGAATTTCTGGCTGTGAAATGATCTCCTGTTTAAGTGGGAAATCCCTGTGCTCCATCCTGACAAAGTGGCAGTAAGGAGTCACTAAATGCTGGTACTCACTACCCTCATCACTAGGAGCAAAAAGTTCTGAAGTGAGTAGGACTTCATGATTTCAACATTAAGGCTCAGAACAAGATGTAACAGCTGTAGTTAAAATTACTCCCTCTCTGATACTTCCCACCTCCCAAGGGGAAGTTATTTTTAACTCCAGGTTGCCTCAAGGATACTGCACAGTGAGATCTGTTGCATCATCATCAAGGGTCTTCACCTGGCAAGAAATTTGGGAAGAKAGAGCCCTTCGTCCAGCCAGCTGGGACCAGACTAGAGCCCAGGTGTGGGCACCCCTGCAAACTGACCCCTCCAGGGTCCCCAGGTCCTCCTGAGGGAGCAGAAGCTGCCACTGAGGCAGCTCTAGGAGTGCAGAGGACCAGGTGCCCGGCCAAGTCCTCTTTAGCTATGCTTTTGCTCTTTTCAGTTTTCAAATAAACTTGGGTTGAAGCTATTTCAGGAGCCCAGCGGCACCATGCAGGCAGGACCTGGCGTGCATTGAGTCAAAAGGACAGTCGTGCAAACCCAGAGGGGATTAGCTTTTAATGCGCTTCTCAGAGCAAACCCTGAAATCGGGGGATTGCCAAGATGCCAGCAGAAAAACTAGCCAGCTTGCTGCCCTCCTGACCACAAATCCACTACCAAACTCTCCCAGTGTCAGGAAAACGCACGCAGGAACGTTGGAACAGCTGTGGATGCACAGGAGCACCCCAGCCACTGTCCCATCATGAGACCACACGGTTCTGTGACTTGCGCTGCAGGGCAGAGGGGTAACATCTCGTCCAGCTCTGGCATGGTGGCACAGCTCCAGAGCTCTCTGGGGCCACCTTACGGGAGAGTTCAGGAGCCTCCAGAGGATGCCATGGAGATATGAGTGCAGTTATCCCTGCTCAGGTTTATCTTTTTATCTGGTGCTGTTCAACACCTGCTACATTTGCTCTCAGGGGTCTCCGAGCTAAACTGAGATAACTTTCCTGTGCAGTCAAGTTTCCTTCATATCCAACTTCATTGACCTCTGTATTAAAACCCAGCAGTAAAACTGGGAGGCAGCATCCCAGGTGGAATTACATGATTTTTTAGGCTACTTAGCATCTTAAGAGCTAAATTTTAGACTACAAGAACTTCCCTTGTAAAGACTTTTCTCTCTGTGCTGTGTCATCTGCAGCAGACATTGTTATCCAGGTGTTTTGCTCTGCCTTGCAGTTCAGTCCTTTTGCCTGCTGGGTGGTTCATACTCAGGTTTTGTCCCAGAGAAGAGTCCATGTATTGGAAAACAAGGCAATAGGCCCTGCACACAAGATGCAGCTATCACTGCTGGGACTCTGGAGAAAATCAGGAAGATCTGGAAACCAGTAAGTCTCTCCTGGGGATTTATTTGGGAGCTGTCAGTGACCTGTTGTGTGCTACCCTGCTGAAGCACTGCCACAAACCTCCCCTCTTCAGAGCTCAGTTTCCCCTCCTGATCCCTTAGGAATAATCCATAATAATCCTTTGTAATCTGTGAGAGTCCACTACAAATGCAGGTTTTAAGAGCTGTGAATACACAGAGTTCTGGGGTTAGGCATCTCTGTCACAAGATGCAGGACACATCTGGTACTCCTACAAAAGTCTTGCAYGGACATGCAAGACCCAAGACTGCAAATGAGCCTCTGAATGATGTGTGTGTGTGTGTGTGTAACAGGCATGAACCTCACCACTAGAGGATATGAGCTTTCACCTTATATATTTAAACAATAAAGAGAGGGAGCCTCTGAATTTTGTTACCATTCATGTATACATTTATTAAGCCAAAGGAGTTTGATCATGTCATAGTATGTTACTAGAACATATGAGATCTTTTCAACGTCACTAACAATGGTTATTAATTACTTTTTATTTTTGCCTTTCAAGCTTAAAAAAATTTACTTTTTCTGCTTTCCCCATGAAAGGCTCTTTTTTTTTTCCTTTTCTTTTCTTAAAATACAAAACATATGTTTCTCAGACATGTAAACAACCACCACGGAAATGAAACTGCTCCTGAAGTTAACTTCATTGTTATGGATGTTCTGATAGATCTATGTCATGTTGCATTTATTTCAGCTCAGTGACTCCTTCAGTGGAAGTTATTATTGTATCATCACCTGTGCTGCAGTACTGGAGGCCTGCTCAGGGTTAAGGCCCTTCTGTGCAAGGTCCTGTACAAATACTTGGCTGTAACTCTGAGGTCCCTGGCAAGAAGGGCGTTCACTGCTGTGACTATAACCCTCTCTGCTTCGCAGTGTTCCTCACAAATCTCAGGAGCTCAAGTGAAACTCCTCTCCAGGCTAACTCTGGAGTTCATGTTCAGTTACTGGTGAAGAGAAATGTCACTGCAGGCCAATCCTGACACCTGCAGTCCTGTGCATAAAGCTGCTCACAGTCATGGGAATGCTCATATGAGTAARAAACTGCTGCGGGGAGGTCTGCAAGGTTGAGTCCCTGGATCACTGAACTGCTTTACAAGAAAGCATGAGAGAAAAGCTAACTAGTTCCTTTTCTCTAATGTTTCATCAGTATAATTCTAAGAGAGAAAGGGATGGGGTCAGTTACTCAGTTTCAGCACCTTGAGCATTTTGAGTTCTGATTCCCAAATTAAAGAAGTCTCTGCTCTGCCTTGGGCTACTGTGACCAGGCCCGGAAAAGTCAGTTGGACATTCTTTGTCATAAGGAAGCAGTGGTTTGCCTTTAGAGCATGGAGGGATTCTGTTTGATGGTGTGAAGGCTGCATCCTAGGCAGGAATTGTGAAGATTGTGTTCAGCCATCAGCAGAAATTATTCTGAAAACACTTCAGAGCAATTGCAGTTTAAATAATGATTATAGCTTCATATTTGAGGTGAAAAAGGAAAGGATTACATGAAATAAATAGCAAAGAATCATTGTCCCTGCACAAATGTAACATATTCCTGCCTATGAAACATCCCTTGCAAATTACTGCCCTTTAGGTTATGTCAGATATTTAAATGAACCCTTTAGAGCTAAAATACAGTACTCTGAAACGAGGTTAGAAAAATTTAAAAAGGACTACTGGGAAGTGTGTACAAAGCTCTCTTTAAAACAAATTTCCCACCTGGGTAGCTTATGAGTGCGAGGCCTCAGTAGACGTAGAGCCGGTCTGCGATGGCGGCCGGCATGTGGGTCATGATCTGCATGCGCAGCCACCAGTAGTAATCCATGGGGTGGTAGCGGGTGTAGGGCGCCGTGGCGGTGAGCGCGTGCGCCACGCTCTCCATGACCGGCGAGGTGTCCCTCGAGCCGCTGTTGCAGTACGACTCCATCTTGCTGACCTGCTCGTCGAAGTACTTCCTGCCGTAGTCCTTGCGCACGATCTCGGGGAGCTCGTCCCACATTTTGTCGGCGATGGCTTTGATTCGCTCGGGGCTGTACAGGTTGGTGCCGGCGATGAAGTTGCCGGGCTCCACGATGCTGACCATGACTCCCTGGGGCTGCATCTCGTAGCGCAGGCAGTCGGAGAAGGCCTCCACGCCGAACTTGGTGATGCAGTAGGGTGACCGGGCAGGGCTGCCCATCCGCCCCATCATGCTGCTGATGTTCACCACACGACCTAGGCAGAGGCCGGGCAGAGCACAGCTGAGCCGCGGTACCTGAGCCGGAGCAGGTACCTGGCACACACCCCTAACACGTTCCGGAAAGTGCATCCACCTACCCACCCACTGCACAGCCGTGAGGGCTGCCTGGCAGACCTGCTCGTGGCTCTACCGGAGCAGGGCTGTCCTAGGCAATGGCCCACTGCTTGTGCTCCTTGGCTCATTCTACCTGAGGGAACTGGCACATGGTGACACACAAAGCTCAGCACTACAGGGAACACAGAAGAGGCTGGACAGAGCCTGCACGGTGGGAAACAGGATTGCTCAGCAACAATTTGGACTGAGCCCACACAAGTGAAAGCAGGAGCAAGGAAAGCCTCTGGCAACAACGCTGAGCTTGTTTATTTGCAAATCAAAGGCACAAAATTCAGGAGCCCAGTGGTGGCTCAGAGTGTCTGCTCCTTAAAATGGAATGGATTGCTCCTGCACCGCCACTGGGCAGAGCAGTTTAAGTCCACTGTACACTCTTCTGTGTGACAACTGGCTTATGGCTCCAGGCACAGAGCTGCAGCCTTTCTCCCCTCCAGAAGCCCCTCATTTGGGCTGGGGAAAATGCTGCTAAGAGGCTGCGGATGCTGTGGTTTAGGCAGACGTTGCAGTTCTGTGCACTGTCTATCAGTGCTCATTGCTAAGTTCTGTCAGAAAGAGAAACTTTCACCACGGAAGTGGATAACCTTCCATGGTGAAAGAAGTACTGYGCAAGCCACATCCAGCCCAGGTCTGCAGCACAGGACACTGTTAATGCCTGTGGATGCCTCAAAAGTGAAGAATGCTCTCATTTAGTCAGGTAGTAGGCCCTAGCACAGGAAAGCTTTTGCCCATTTATGCTGAGACCCRTGCAAGCTCCAGGTCTGCATGCCTTTGCTGTACAGCCCCCACCTCTCCTACATCACAGGCTCCCAGAGAAAGTGTACAATGACAACCTCCTTGCAAGAAGCTTTTTACACTGCTGCTGCTCACCCTGCCACAGTTGGTTTTTATATAGCAGGGAGGATTGCTCCTAGCACTGGAATTTATTGTGAGCTGCAGCTTCTGAACAGGTAAAAGAAGGTATAATGGAATAGATCTTGTGTGGGATGTTGTAAGAGAAGACAGCACAGATGGGAAAGAGAAATAACAACTGTTTTTCAGGCCTGCTGCCTTTCTGTGTAACTCAGAGAGGTGAGGTAATCCATGTGTCAGCTGAGGGCCATGTTCTGTCTGTAAAGGTAGGAAGGTGGCCAATGGTGCAGAGAGAAGTGCCATAGACCTTCTGGCCTCTAAGACAGCAAGGCATGTGGTGGGATGAGGGACCTGCTACAGGGAGAGCCAGTCAGGAGATCCATCACTCACCCTTTGACCTCCGGATGAGCGGGAGGAAAGCCTTGGTGGTTCGCACAGTCCCCCACAGGTTCACTTCAGCTACCTCCATGTAGGTGTCCATGCTGGTGAATTCAACTTCCCCAAATGTGGAGATCCCAGCATTGTTAACCAGCCCCCAGAGCCCTACAAGACAAAATCAAGCACCATTGTTTGTGCTAATAGATTATTGAACACCCAACAGAGTTTCTCATTATGACTTGTAATGGTGAAAACCAGATAGAAGAGAGTCCAGAGTGTACTTCAGTCTCCTGAGCAAATACAACCACCATGGAGATTTGCCTGTACCATCCAACACTGCAAACACAAAGTACTGTGAATAAGGCTTCCCAGGAAGTTCTGAGCCAGCAAACAGAGAACTTCAGCCTTGTCTAAGCTGTTCTCCTTGCCACTCTCTTTTTATCCATCATGATTTTTTAAAAGAAGYAAAACATATAATGCAAATAATAAGAATAGGAACGACCTTGTAAGAAACAAAAGACTAATTCTTTCAAAGTAAAATCCCTTCTGTCACCATAAGAACTAGAATGTCTGCAGTGCTAGAAAGGAGGGTGTAGGCATGGGTGAGCATGCGTACCATGGCCTCTCCCTTTTATTCTGCTGCAACCAAAATGACAACGACTGAAGCTATCTACTCATTTGGCAATAAAAAGAAAGACTAAAAAGGAATTTTGAATAAAATGAACTCACTTCWTATAATATTCTAATTGTACAGGAAACGCGCTGAGAGAAGTCTGAGAAAGGCTTCTGTCTGCTGTTTAGAAAAACTCGCTGTTATCTGTTGACTGTGTCCAGATCTGTGTTATCAGAAGCAGCTCAGAAAAGGCAAYTTCATGCTTGCCTGTGCTTGAGAATGTAGAGCTAGAAAGCTTACTTCATATAGAAGATCCATACATAAAAATTAAATACAAAGAAAATCAAAAGAAATAAGTTTGCTAAATCCAAAACAAAACATTACTGGTTGTTCTGCTTTAAAACAACCTTGTGTTGAATGTGGATATCCTTTAGGGGAAAAATGTACTTCGCCAAAGGGTGGAAAGGTTTCAGAAATGTATGAGAAAAGGCAATTTTCACAGTACTGGAGCAGAATTTGCTGTCATCACCTCAGCAGAATGAAATAGGCAGGTTAAGAAAATCAGTAGAGCTACACCCTGAACCCTAAATGGTAGTATCTACAATAGCCTTAATGATACTCAGCTGGCTTAATGAGAAATTCTTTGGAAAACCTCTCCATTTCCTTTGCCTTTGGAAAGAGTGGGGAAGACATTTCCATTGTTAATCCCCAGTCTTTGGGCACTGGGCAGGTTTTACGACATAAAGGGAGTCACAACAAACTTCAGTTCACAGGAACAAAGCACTAATCCCAAAGCCTTGAACAGCACTCTGGTTTCTGCCAATGTCCCTACAGGAGCTAATGGAGAACAAAGAAGTTTCCTTTGTAGATGCTGTCTGAAGTGGGAAGCTGCTTTCTGATACGGCACAATATTCAAACAGGCCATTTGCTCTGCACTGCTGCTCCTCAAAGATTTGTGTCCGTCAATCATGTGCTCAGCTTTTGAAATATGCCCTGACAATGCTCTTGGAGCCCAGCCAAGGGAGCTCCTGCCACCTCTGTGACCTCAGAGCCCATCGCATGCACCCACCTTTCTCTGGGTCCTCGAGGCTGTTTTGCACGTGCTCCACCGCTCGGTCCATTTCTTTGCTGTCACAGACGTTGAGCTGGACTGTTCTCATTCGGTCACTCTTCATGTCATCCAGCTCCTTGGAGCCACCCTCTCCCTTGTCCTAGAGGGGAAGAAAGTGCTGGTTTGAATCTGGCCAAAGAGCCTGAGCAGAATATCAAAAGCATAGCAACCATCAAACCAAGCAAAAGAGAGCACAGAGCAGTCACAGAATAATCAGRACAGTCCTACAGCTCTAAGAGGAAGGGGAGCAGACAGGGCTGGTCCGGCAGAACACCGTTCCTCAAGCATCTCCATCTGACCATGAGCCCACCAAGTCAGCTGGTACAAAGTGTTTCAACCACCAAGAAAGCAGCCAGAGCTGGATCTGCCCCAGCAAGGCACCCAGCGAGCACTCCCTGCCCAGTACAAGCTCCTGAGGCCAAGCCATGTCCCACTGCTGCAGTGGGAATGTGGAGCCATCCTCACTTTGGCTTGACACAGGGCACACCAACTCACTTGGGGGTTATGGTATAAAATGGCCAATGAGGGGCTGCACACGTACGTGGCACGTGCTTGTTGGTCACACTGCCAGCTCCAGGAGCAACAGTCCAAGAAGAGGGACTGCCTGCCCACTGCTCTGTACCTTCAGCTGATCTACACACATGGCTCCCACTGCCTGGAAAYAAACTACTGCCTCCAAAGGACTGCTACAGAGTCTGATCACTGGGAGCCTGGCCAGCCTGCCTGCTAGCAGTTCGCCCTGGCATCTTTTCCAGCATCTTGCTCTCTTCTCTGCCTTCCCCTATCAACTTTTTCTCACTCTCATTTCCCATCTCCACTGCTTTTTTCCCAGCTCAGAACAACAGTTTCTCCCATTATACACATATTCCCACACAGTCCAGCAAATTAACTGCAGCCAACCCCTGAGATACTTTCACATGGGCCAGATACTGCTGCCAACAAGGCTGCCATGCCCAGAGCTCATCTCTTTGCAGTGGTGATGCCTGGCCATGGTGCTTCCAAGGACACAGGATATTAAATGATCAGGTTTTGGGAACACCCATCTTTACTGTAAGAAGCTCCTTCAGTATCACTCATTAGAAGTCTTTTACTCCCCATTAATGGGCTAGACATGGAGCATTTCCACAGGATCATCTGACGGCTGCTCAGCTCTCCCTCCCTCACTGCTCAACCCTCCAGGTAGCCTTGCTCACTGTGACAGCATTGGCAGGCAAACATCAGCATGCCCTTCACTCCTGACAAATGTGGAGTTTTGGATAGACAGCTTTTTCCCTCTGAGCTGGAACAGGCCAGTACCTCATGGCAGACCTGTTTCCTGACTGCTGAATGACATTTGATTGCTCTGAACACCTTGAGCCACAGGCGCTCCCTGTCAGATGCCAGCAGGCAGTTGTCAATGAGATGGAGCTTGTCTAGTCTGAGCCCAGGCTGCCCATGCATCCCCGAGCGAGAGTTCCTTTCAGAAACTACACTTTAGATACCACACATGGGTGGCCATAAGACCCTGTCTCTGTGCCACCTGTCTTTCAAAAATCCTTCTCCTGACTCCTCTCATTCCTGTGCTTATACACTGTGCTCACAGACATTTCACTAACATAACTACCTGACATCTCCTGTGTCTTCTCCTCCACCCTTCCATATTCCATCACAGAATGTTAACACCAGTTAGTGCTTGTCCTTAAGAGAGGGCATCTACTGCTCTCTCTTCCTAGCARAGCACACTGCATACAGAAAGGAGCGATTTCAAGTCCCATGTGCAGTTWAACAGCGG
Source organism: Amblyornis subalaris (assembly GCA_018881555.1). Lineage (NCBI taxonomy): Eukaryota > Metazoa > Chordata > Aves > Passeriformes > Ptilonorhynchidae > Amblyornis > Amblyornis subalaris. Next base: position 627,894 of record JACAXG010000034.1, on the reverse strand, counting down.
TATTAGAGTGACTGAAGAGTTTGGTGCTGAGTTTGTTGCTCACCCAAAAGCACTGTGGTGCCAAAGCAATCTATATGGCAAAGCATTGGAAAGCATACAAGTGGCAAATGTGGGAATGCCAACAGGGAATCAGCAAATGCAGACATGCAAGTCTCTTGAAAACAGCAGATATCGCTAAAGGAAAGAAGGAAAATGAGGCCAAGGTCCTTCTTTCTCTGATTCCAGTTCTATGAGGTGCTACAAAATCTCTGGGCCGCACCAGCCTTAGAGGCCCCAGAGCTCTTCTGGGACCTTCACAGCATCCTCTTCCTCCTCCCTTACAGGGTTGGCTCTGCAAGCCAACTCCGTCCTGTGCTGCCACCCACCCACCCACAGCTGGGTGCTTGGACAGGGCCTCCTGGGGCTGAGATCCTGGCCAAGAATTGGACTCTGGATGTTAACCCATACCCAGAAGGCCAYTCCCTTGGCTTTCAGAAAGGGCAGACGGGAGGTGTTTAAGTGAGGCACCTGGTGACTGTCTCCTGGCACAGGATGCAGCTTGTCCCACAGTCCCCAGGCCCATACACAGCTGTGAAAGCATCTTCTCATGCTACAAGCAGGAGACATGTACACCTCTGCTGTCAGCCCCAGGGCAGTGTCCCTGTGGCAAGAGGGCCCAGCTCTTGCGTATTGAAAAAGCACATTGCTGCCTCACCTTCCTCTTTCCAGGGTTGCTCTGTGGGGCTCATGGGCTTCAGCTTCTATCTTTATCAGTGTGTCCTTGAAGCGGTCTGTAACACCCTGTGGCTCTGAGCAGTCCTGCTGAGCCCTGCAGTGGCTGGCCTGCACGCCAGCCTGCTCAGAGAACCTCTGCCTTCTCATTCCCCTGCAAGCCACAACAGGCCTGAGCACACAAAGCAAAGCAAACAGGGGCTCCACCACACTCCTGACAGCAGAGACAAACATCACATATGTCCACTGGTAACAGATACTGATGGAAAAATACCTTCATCTTGTGTCAGCTGGCTCCTCCATATATTAACCAAAGAGGAAAAAATAAGACAGCTGCAGCATGAGCGTTCACTGGATCCAGACTACCACTGTCTTTTGGCAATGCAGCATCAACACAACTCTCACATGAGTATATTTGCCACTGAAAACATTAGGAAGTAAGTGTGTGTGAAATAGCACACTGTTAGCACAGATCCATCCTCGGGCTCCCCTCAGTCATGACTCTATGCTCCTCTCTCATGTTTTCTTCAGTAAAATTACAGTCTGGTGCTCAGGAACTGGCCACTCTACGAAATCTTTCCTGATGAAGAGTCAGCACTGCATATACTTGTAATCTGCAGGAAGGATGTGGCATTCCTAAGAACAGTGCATGACCTGAGGACACAGTGGCTCCCCAAGCTGCAGTGTGCTTCTGCTGTGCAGGTGTGCTGTAAGAAACAAACCTATGAAAGTAACACTGAAGTTTCAGAGTCATTTCCTCTATGTCAGGGCTAGGTCAAATATACCCAAGCCAAAGATTATGTTCCTTATTTCTACCTCCACTTTTATCTAGCATCTAAAAACACCAAGCTTTTTCTGCTGCTAAAATCAGCACCAGCAATAATTATACTCTGATCAGAATTCTGCTTATGGGTTTGCTAGAGAAACCTCTGGCACAATGAGAAATCAGCTCAGTCTCCTGGAGCTGTTTTTGTTTTACGGAAAGTATAATGGCCTGAGGACACACAGGAGGCCAAGCAGTTAACTAAGGAGCTTTGGCATTTTCCAGTGTTTTTCTGGTGACAACTGCTGTTACCATTCTTGGCATGGCCACACAGATTTTGGAACATGAGATATGAGTCCAGCTAGAGAAGCAATACTTAACTACAGAGTGATACTGCACAGCTTTCTGCTGATTTTTCTGTGAGGAAGTAAATACTGATCAAAGCCTAAAAGACTTCTGGCATGCTGCTGCATGTCAGCTTATGTTGAAATTGTCAGAGGCCGAGATTTTCCACTAACATGCATTCAGTAGAACAAGTACTGAAGACAGCAAAATAGAAGGGAGGTTTCAGTATCAGGTAGACATGTCCACTGAAAATTGTGTCTTTACAGCAGCTCAAACAGAAAAAGTGAAATCCAGAAGTAACTTCGCAACTCTGATATTTTTGGCTCCTGTCATTGTAGAGAAAGGCTATTACTCTAAACGGTGTTTTTTAAGTTTGCAGAGTTCACATATTCTCTAATGTTGATCTTCAGTTACAAAAGCTGAGTAGAAACATCTATGAAAAAAGTACTCATCTACTCTCTCTCTCGAGCCCTTTTCAAAGACAGCAGTTTGTACCCAGTGTCCTGTTCTGCTGTGACGCCTGTAGAGGGAGCCCAGGTTAACAAATAAATCCTTGACCCAACGCTGAGACACCACAAGGCACAGAGCTATCAAGACAAAYACCTCTTTTGAATAAAAGCATCAGAAAGAAACTACTAATTTAAGCAAAACTTAACAATAATGCAAAACATTAATAGTAGAAAGAGTACTGATAACATTAAAGAACACCTGGCAAATTCTCTTTAAATAATATCACTATTCCAGATGCATTTATAGGGATGAGTGAGCTAAAAGGTTAGATCAAAATAACTGACCCATCCCAGAATATCCTGAGGAGTAAGTTTGTTTCTGTTGGGAAATGGCCGTGCAGCTAAAAAAAGTGCAGTGCTTCATACAGAGAGAGAGGCTAAAGCTCTCTCCTGTTCTCCATGACCATCAATGCTTTGCCACACCAAGTTCTCCTTCAGAGCGTATCAAGGCTGTGTCACTAAGCTGTTTGTGGCTTGATTCTGCTCTCATTTGCACTAGTGGGACTCCAACACCTACCCAACTATCTCAGGAGACCCTCAATACACACCATGGCACGGTTGTACTCATGAATATAGAAAACTATGCTCATACCACATGCCATAAAATCACTGGTGGCTTGGTGTATGTCAAAATTAATCAAAATAAGCCCTGCGTAAATATGTATGGTCTGAGAGCAGGGCCAAAGGTCCAGACTCAGCTTGACCTCAAAATTTGCTTATGGTTAAGCCTATAAAATTAGATTTGGGGTTCCAGTTCATCAGATTTAAATAAGAACCTCCCTGGATACCATTCAGTCCTAGTTCTGGTCTAGACCAGGTTATGCTCTATGAAATTCAAGCATCTGTGTCCTTCCCTTTGGGCTACCCTCCCTCTCCCTGGCAGAAAGCTGTGCAGAGTGGAGAGGGAAGACTGGATTTCCTATGTGTCGGTGCACAYGCCACAGGTAAAGAACAGTTTTTGTTTTCCCTACCTTTTGCAGGCAGCCAGCATAAATAATGAAACCTTTGTCATGCAGGTGCTTGGCCAAGGTAAATCCAAATCCTGAGTCACAGCCCGTTATAAGCACAGCTCTGCTACCAATCTGCAAAACAAAACAGAACAAAATGCACCGGAATTGAGTGTTTGAAATCTGTGATTTGCAGTGCACAGCACAAATCACATCCTTGGCCAGRAGCAGTCTGTTCCAGGGGTGTTCTCTACACTCATTGCCAGCTACTGCCACCCAGTGCCTCCTGAAGACAAGAAACGAAGGTTTCATACCGAGTTCACTCCAGTGAGGCAGGATCACTGTCCTCCCAACACAAAGAGGAGTTCAGCACCTCTGRCAATAGGCTTCCAAGGCAAACAGACCAAGCAAACCACCATTCTTTGGCAGTTCATATGCATCTTGAAATCTGAAAATATACCAAACAGTTCCCAAGATACATTTTCCCTTCATGAGGAACTGTTCCTATATGGGCAAARCAGGCAGGAGTCCACTCTTCTGTGCCATGCAGCCCATAAGGCATGGAGAAAACAGTTTGACTGAAGAAAGGTTATGGGTTAATCTTACTGACTGCTCACTCATCTTTCTCTCTCTAGCACCAAAATCCTCTAGAGCTGGGTTCTAAAACCTAAGCAGAATCAAGTGGGGTTAATATTTGAAATTAAGACCAGATGRTCATCACTCTTCTTGTTTGGTTGGTTTTTGGTCTTCCTATTTTTCCAACTTACAATTTAAATGGAAGCATACCTCCTTGTCTCTCCAAATTCCTTTTTCTAACCCAAAGACAGGCAGTAGTTAAGTAACATGCTAAAAATTGCATGGTGCATCAGACAGTCCAACAGCAACAATTGCACATCCAACACGGTGCTGCTGTGGGTGGGATTAGGTAATAATTACCTGTAATTCACTCCAACTCATCTCTTTTAAMAAATTATAAATTTGGCTTTCCCCAGCATACTCAAGCACAGCTCAGGGTGGAASCTGGGTGGAAGCAGCAAGGGCTGCTCACACTGGAAGCCCAGCAGTGATGCAAGRATCATACCTGATTTCCTCTGAAACTCTGTTCCAGAGTTATGGAGCAAGCTGTGCATGCTCTAGCACTGCCACAGTGCTGAGTTCTGTGCCACAAGACAGGCAAGAGGACAAAACACTCCCCTTCCTTTTGCCTGGCACTGTTCCTGACAACTCAGCACCTTCAAGGAGAGGGCTGCTAAAAAGGGCCACTCTCCAGGTCAAGTGATGAGGACACACTGATTTATTTACATGTCTTTAAACAACCATCCTCCAGAAAGAGTGCTTTATTAAGAATTTGCCATGCAAATTGCCTCCACTCTGAGGTGGAAGATTTCATCTGCTAAGCGAGTTCCAAAAATAGAAAAACCCACTCGTATGATTGTTTATTTCCACCCTTAGCAGCACATACCGTGCTACGTCAATGGAAGCTCGGTGCTAGGAAAGAATGTGGAGTATGTTCGAGAGGTCCAGCTTGGAGTCTTTCTGGCAAATCAGAAAGATGATTTTGGTCACCAGGCTTCAGGGATTTTAAAAGCCCAGCTCAYCAGAACTAGTTCCTGGAAGCCACAGTCACACTCACCTGATCGACTTCATTTGCATAAGAGCGGCTACCACATGGGGACAAGAGAGGGAAGGAAAATCTTTGCATAGGCCTGTTAAAAAAAACCCAAAACAACAAAACAGTCAGATGTGGAATATCTTGTCCATACCCTGCTGCAGCAACATACACATGAAAAGGAATGTAGTGCTGCCTACATACATGATGTAGACTGTCATTTGGGAAGACAGAATCTAGTCTACAGCTCTCCTTAGTCAGAACCTGTGCGTTACCTACATCATGAAATATTTGTTTCTCCAAAGACCTTGATGCTATTTCCAGCCACAGAAGCTGTCTGGGTATTACAAAGAATTCTAAAATAGCAGAGCTGCTTCCAYCCACAAAATGGGCAGTGCGGTATTAACATTTTCAAAAGCAACAACACTCTCAGTTAAGAGTTGCACAAGGTTGGGGTATGGGAAGTTATTCATTTGTCTGATGAAAGTATTCTGCTGTGGCTTTGTCTTTGATACCCAGCCTGAGGCTGAATTTGCCTTGATCTGTCTCACTCCTTTTACACACAGCTCCATCCTTATTTCATCCTGGATGACGCTTCTTCTCCTGCAGTGTCTACCCATTAGATACTCTTAGATTTTATATCCCCTCTGCAACTGTTTAAGCTAAGAAACACTCTGTCTTTGACCAATACCTGCCATGCAGATCTGAAGCTCCTCCGCATAGTATGTCTGACTCCCAGGAGACAAAACATGTTCACAAAGACAGACCACAGCAAAGCAACAATGCCTTCCACAGAGTAAGATTCCATTTAGAAAAGCTATGTTACCCAGTAGCCTCACTCGCCATCATTCATCAAAACTGGGCCTGAACAACAAACCAGAGCGACATCAAGCTCAGTCCTTGTTGGCCACCTCTCTGGACTTCATTGGCTTTTTCATTTTTGCTTTGGGCACTTGACATTGCCCTCCTGGAGYCTTCTGGCCTTCCCTTAGACTTGCTGTACTTCCTCTACCCTCTGGCTCCCCTAACAGCATCTATCCTTCCCAGAGCTTATCTTCCAGACTCCTTTTCTGTCTTCTAAGTGAATTTGCATAATCATTCACAATTATCTCCAGCTCAGACATCACAGGCGCTCCCAGGGTGACCTGTGCTACACTGCACAGCAGCCTGCAGACACTGGCTTCTGAGCCGCATCTTGGGAAATCAAGTCTAGAAAAAGGATCTGTGAAGGCAGAAGCTTTGAACCAGATGGGAAAGGAGATGACTTATATTCAGGCAATGGCATTCACTCAAGTTYCTGCAACAGTTTAGCCCTTTTTCTAACTTAGAGTGTCACAAGCCAAATCAGGTCTTGAAATAGCTACAGCCAACTTAATTGCTGCAAAGCTCAGTCCCCAGGCAAAGTGTGTGTTAACATCACTGATCTGCAACCCTGGACTGAAACTTTTACCTCAACAGTAAGCTTCTTAGTGTGTTTTAAAGTGCCCAGAAGTGTTCATAACACTTCTTTTAGTTGCATGAACTTGGTTTTTATTTTTCAGTGTCACATCTGGTCCTGTTATTTCACTGCAGTGCACTGATTTGCTTCACTCAATTCACAATAATCTGTAGAGAATACCCACTTGACATTCTGCCTACCTTGTCCTGAAGGCAAGGGCAAAAAACCCCAGATGCTGGCTGCTCATCAGCAGGAATGTCATCAGCAGAAACAGCCACGAAGCAATGTGAGCCCCATATGGTACACTAACGTACCACAAGCCATTGTTGTCATTCTGCATGACTRAGTTCTAGAGACCACAACAGAGACTTTTAGAATGCACAGATGGTCCTCAAATTGAATCTGTGCTTGTAACCATGTTTTGTTCACTTCCACCAAAAAAAGGAGTCCTCAGCTTGAAGATTCAAGTATACAAATGCTGCTTCAGTGCATTAAGACACTGGTATAGTGACAGCACTGCCTTTCAAGGCACAGTTGGATTTCCATTTCAGGTTTAGCAATTTGTGGGGACTTGCAAATGCAACATAGTTTTGCCCTGAGTACAAGACACACAAAGCACAAATACACAGCAAGCAAAACAGAAGAAGGAAGAAAAAAAACAAGAATATGCTGAAAATTCTTTTCTCAAGTTAATAAAATATTAATTTCTATTTTTAAGGCCAYAGCAGATTCCTGCAGGTGAGCTTCGGTGTATGTGGAGCAAATAGGAGATAAAAGATCTATGTCTGTTTGCATAAGAAATCTCTAACAGCTTAGCTATCTACAACACCCTGTTACCAGAGCCACCCTTGACTGTGATGATGCTGGGCATCACTAGCATCAGCAGTAGAACAACACTGGAGGTGGCAGTTCATGTTTAACAGGCCATGAGCCACTTTTGAATGGCTGATGTACAATTAGTGGTACTTGCACCGTTGTTTGGGAACCCCACTCTAAAGGAAAGCCAGGGAAAGCACTCAGCTTGCTCTGAATTTGAACCAGTAGGGTTCTAATAATATAGCAATATAAATGTTGGGTTTTTATCAGAGCTAGAAATTAGAATTAGATATTAATAACTATAAAACAGAATTTTCTGTTCATTTGCAGAAATAATCAGCCCACCACCATTTCTCACTAAAACCCTCCCTCTCAACTTTCTCATTTCATGTGATTGCCTCTTAAATGAAGTCACAGAAATATATGACAGTTTCTTGCACTGAAGGAAGGCCTGCTTGYTGATATTCAAAAATAAATCCTTGCTGGACACTGAATTAATGCTCTACTCCACACCTTTTTGACTACAGTGTTAAAAAAACATGTTGCCAACCCCTCCTTGCACATAGAGTCCATCTCTGCTGTGCTCAGCGTAGTGACTGAGCACTGGCACAGGTTCTCCAGGAAGGTTCTAGACTATCCATCCTTGGAGATACTCAAAAGCCACCTGGACACAGTTCTGGGCAACCAGCTCAAGGAGGCCTTGCTTGAGCAAGGGGGTTGGACCACACGACCTTCAGAAGTCCCTTCCAACCTCAACCATCTTGTGACTCTGTAAATAAACTGTCCCACTGAAATCAAGTGAGTCTTTGACATGTGCTTTACTCCAGACGTCGCTCTTTCTTCTTTTCCACCATGTTACTTACCTAAAGCCATTCCCCGACTCCTTGAAATTCAGGGCTTTCACAGAGAAGTTCAGGAGAGGGCGGGACAGTTTGGTGGCCAACATGTTTTCAACGAGCACACTCTACCAACAGCAAGACTGTTCTTCCTTAGGTCTGCAACACAAGATAGCACCTCTGTTTTAGTTGCTCAATTATTTTGTAAGACATGCTGACYCCATGTATTTCAACAATAAAGTCCAAAGGAACTCATCTTTTCCCCTTGCAGTCCCTCACACTGAGATAAACAGCTCAACCTTCAAACACCAYGAGATGCTTTTAAATAAGGAAAAGCATTATAAACAAACTACCAAGCAGGAAGGTATTTAAAGAAAATGTCAATTTCTCCATCTTTAATGCATCTTTAACTGTATTCTCTGAAACAGGTAAAAATTAAGGTACTTATATGGAATATAGTATTTCAAGTGAGCTGTATGTAATAATTTTAAACTAAAGTATAACTTCAAGTCGCAGGTGATGTTATGTTACATGTTTCCAAAGCAATCCTTGGGCTTTACRGCTTGTACAGCCACGCAGCTAAAAATACATTCTTTTGTAATTAAGTAGCTGATTATRCTGGACTAAGCACAGGGAACCACCAATAAACTCACTACAGGGTGAAAACAGCTCAAGAACAAGAGTTAGGTATGGAAAGTCGACTTCGATCACATTTATCTTGAATAAAACTGATCCAAGGCACAAAAAACATCTCCCAGCTTAACGCACAGCCTCCTTTATTGAAGCTAAGAAATGGTATCTAATTGTTAGGGCTGGTTTGCATCTCTGCCGAAGGCTGCGCCGCCACCGCGGCAGCTCMGGGGCCTGCTGGGAACCAGGCCCGGGCTGAAAAACAGTGATATTACCGCAGAAAGAGCAGCAGTGGGCACCGAACTGGGCAGAGAGGAAGCGGACAGGGCTTAGGGGGTTCGCTGGCTCGGCTAATCCTCAGAAATCCTGCTGGTTTGATCAAATTCGGGAGCATGGTTGGAGTCCCCGCAGGTTCTTGTGAGGAGGTGTGCATGGAGCGGGCGAGGCCCGGGGACCGTTGCATGTCTCGCCGGCCCAGTCCAGCCCGTCGCCGGGAGGTGGCTGCCGCGGCCTCAAACGCGCTCACGGCCGGGCCAAGGGACCGGTGGGCGCGGCCCGGCCGCCCAGGCTTGGAGCGGCTGCGGGCGGAAGCCGCGCAGGGGAGATGCCCGCGCCCCGCGTTCGCACTGCCCCTGCCCGCCGCGGGCACGGTTACCGTGCGGCCCGGCTGCCAGGGCTCCGCCAGAGCCGCCGCCACCCACCCCGGTCGGCCCCGCGGCCACTCGAGCGTTACCTGGAGCCGGCGGGTGCCGGGCGCTGCTGCCGTTTGAATGAGGCTGGGCCGGGGCCCCGGTGCCGGGCGCGGCGGGGGGCGGGCCGGGGGCAGGGCCGGGGCGGCGGCGGCGATAGGCTGCGGCCATGCGGAGCGGCGCGGGGCTGCTGCTGGCGCTGGGCGCCGCGGGGGTGCTGCTTCTCCGCCTCCTCCTCCTCCTGCCGCGGCGGGCTCGCCGCGCCCTGCCCGTGAGTACCGCGGCGAGGGGCCGGGGCTCGCGGGCAGAGCCCGCCGGAGGCGCCGCCGGGGCCCAAAATGGCGCAGGGCCGTATGGCCGCGCCGGGCCGGGCTGAGGCTCCGCAGGTGTCGAGGCCGGAGCGGCGCTGCCCGGACTGGGCTGGGCTAGGCTGGTGCAGCCGGACAGACGCTGCGAGCGGGGCGAAGCGCCGGGCTGGGCTCGGCCCGGGGCGATAAGGACCCCGCCGCGGGGCTCGGCCGGGCCGCGGTGCGGCGGCTGCTCCCCTGCTCACCCCTCTGTGCCTCACTTGGAGGGGAACACGTTCACAGAATCATAGAATGGCCTGGGTTGGAGGAGACCTTAAAGATCGTTCAGATCCAACCCCCCTGCCGTGGGCAGGGACACCTTCCACGAGACCAGGTTGCTCAGAGCCCAGCCTGGCCTTGAACACTTCCGGGAATGGGGCAGCCACAACTTTTCTGGACAACCTGTTCCACTGCCTCACCACCCTCACAGTTAAGATTTTTTTCCTACTATCTAATCTAAACCTACTCTCAATTTGAACCCATTCCCCCTCATGCTGTCACTACATGCTCTTGTAAATAGTCTCTTGTCAAGTACTGGAAGGCCACAATGAGGTCCCCCCAAAGCCTTTTCTTTTCCGGGCTGAACAATCCAAATTCTCTCAGCCTCTTCTCACAGRAGAGGTGCTCCATTCTTCTTGTCACTTTGGTGGCTTCCTCTGGACTCACTCCAACAGGTTCATGTCCATCCTGTGCTGGGACCCCAGAGCACTGCAGGTGAGGTCTCACCAGAGCGGAGAGGCAGAATCGCCTCCCTTGACCTGCTGTCCACACTGCTTTGGTTGCAGCCCAGGATACGACTGGCTCTCTGGGCCAATGTTTTTGCTTCAGGACTTCTAGCTCAGTCTTGCCCCCCTGGAATGGCCAGATAATAGCTGTAGCCTGATTGCAGCCTCCCTCTTCATTCTTCCATCCACTCTTCTCCACTTACTTTCCCCATCCCTGTCCTACTTGAGAAAATACCTTCCCTTTAGCGAATACTTTCAGTTCTTTTCCTGGGATGGAAAACCTCAACTTTCCCAACCCTGGAAAAAAGGAATAGGCCAAGTTTACTTTGTAGCTGCACTTATCTTAAAATCAATCTGTTTAATAACATCAGGGGAGGGTCATGAGAGCACATATAAGGGAACAGGATCAAAATAAACAAGTGGCACATTCGAAAAAGATAAAGTCTAGGTAAGCATGGTGTATTCCCACATTGTCTAGAACAACAGGCTGAAAAAATAGCTTCAATTTCTTCAGCCTGTTCTGCAGAAAGTGTATAATTCTGATAGATCACCTGCATTAGTAAAATAAATTCTACTCTTTAATAAACTGCTCATATTCCAGTAGGAAAAGCTGTGTGCACGTGGGCTGACTGCAGGTTAAAATCAGACTGCCCCGCTAGGGCTGCCTGAACTGTGAGGAGTGTGTATTACAGTGTTGTGGATCACACAGCAAGGAGAGACAATATTACTCTGTCTACATGTCACAGCAGCACCTCTGGTACAAAAAGTTATTCTGTGCTCTTAGCAGGTCCCAGGCACCCTGTCGGCCCTGCACACGAGTGCTGTCTCCCGTGCAGTGTTTCCCAGGAACACTGTATGACCCTGAGTGAGGAAGGCACCTGAAGTTCCTCAGAATGCTCATTAAGGTCGCTGTTGCTGGTAACTGGTCCTCTCTGCCTGTCCCGGCACCGAGTCAAACTAAGCTGCAGATTGACCTTATCAAACGCCAGGAACAGGCCCATTAGGCCTTATCTCAGGACTTTCAAAAGATAAGGGTGATTGGGCTTTTCTGTGTTCAGAAGTTTTTCTGGGATAGGATCCTTTTGGCTGGGAATGGGGTTGATCCCTGCGCTCTTCCCTGGGAGCTCTCTGTCCATCAAGCATGGGACAAACAGGGTGCAAATGTGAGATCCAGTACATCCCTTGGGGGTTTGCATACTCATTGGTGCTGCTGGGGCCTCAGTCTCTTGTGAGCCATGATGTTGTAGTCACATGTTTTATTACCAGCAATTAGGGTCATAGCAAATAATTAACAAATAATCACGGGATCCTTTTCATACGGTAAGTTGTCCCTCACTTTTCCTGCTATTGTAGGCAGATAAGAGGATTTTTAAACCACCTCGTCCTTCTTACTGTCTACATTTTGGTTGGTTGGTTGGGAATTTTTTTTAAGGAGCTAGTGATGGTTGAGGATTGGGTATCTTTTTTGTTTGCCTGTCCTGTGTTCTGGAAGTGATTGCAGCTCATTTCCTGCACACTTCCTGCTTTTTTGGGAAGTTCTCTGCCTTCAGGATTCAGGGGCAAATGATCTAGGGAGGTGAGGCAGATTGAAAAAAAATCAAATCTTTCTTTTTCCATGGGCCAGCTTGTTGAATTATAGTGAGAGGTGACCTTAACAAATTCTGTGATCTGGTTCATGTTTAATTTTCATCTCTCTTTCAGTTCTGTCACTCTAAATTGAATTCAGACTGAGCGCTGTATATTTAATTCTCACTTATCTTTTGTTCTTTATCTGTAGCTGTCTTTAGAGCTTTAGTAGAGCTAGTCTGTACCTAGGTGCTCTTTGAGTATAGGTTACAGTATAGTGTTAATGTGGGTGTTTGTATGATAAATGCAGGATAAACTTTTTGATCAGTTCTTGTTTCAGCTTCAGATCATAACTCCCCTTTGAGAGCAGTTACTTCAACACGAGTTATGGGACAGGGTGTAGCTTATTTGCTTATTGCTCTCTGCTTAGGCTCACCCTGAGTTTGTGCAATAATGCTCTGATCACTATCACCCTACAATTATCCCTTATTGCTGCTTCACTACACCACGTATCAGCAAAACAAGAGATGAGAGAGCTCTAGTGATTGACCCATTTCTGTCCGACAGTGGCTGGACAAGCTGATCCAATTCATACAGAAGTATGTTTATGTTCCAGCCGTTGTGAATACAGTAACAGGCAATACTGGCTGTAGATATCTCCGGAGAGATAGAACTGAGCTCACTTCCTTATTGCATCCTCTAGATTTTTATTGCTTTATCATGTTATTGCCTCATGGATATGGTTTCAGTTTGGAGCGTTGTGCAGCACAGCAGCTGGCAGCCTTCTAGTTGGGTTAAGTGTTAGGAGTTCATTGCTTCACACCTGTGGTGAGGAGATGACTTTCAAGCAAAGACAGAGGGTGAATGGGCAGTGTTTTGATACCAGCTTCTCCTCAGGATTTGGGATTCTGCTTTCAGATCTATCTTAAGCCTGTTGTGTGATACCAGATGGAATATCAAATCTTCTTTCTCAATTTATCTGTCAGTCAAAAGATAATAATAATGTAGGAAGGACTGTAGGATTTGATAAGTTGTTCCTCTTAAGACTGCACCGTTTCAGAAGGAAGCTCTAGCCTGTAGTCACATCCTGCATGCTAAAATACAGCATGGAAAGTGCCGCATGGAGTGGGAGTAGGTGGGCAACAGACAGTAGTCACTGAGCAGCTAAAAGAGCTGCTGTACAGTTCAAGGCAGTGACATTCAGTTTTCTATGTTGCTTTTTYTTATAATGACTATGAACTGGTAGGTCATTAATTTTTTTTTAAGTGTTTCTGTTCTGCTCTGGCCACTGATACTTGAAAGAAAGAGTTACTGTTCCAGCTCAGGTATCAAGGCAACACAAATTGTTACAGACCAGCAAATGAACAAATTTAGGATTTCACCGTAGTTGGGAGCTGGTTGTGCTCRTGCAAGTACGTGCCACTGTCACTTGCATCTGGAATTGTACCTCCTAAGCAGTGGCTGGCCCTGGCTGCAGGGCTGCAAGCAGCTCCCGTGCTATGGGGCAGGGTGCTGGTGGTGCCTGCATTGCAATGTCTGATGTTATCCTGTGACTGTCTTTCCCCATACAGGCTGAAGGGAAGGCGGTGCTAATAACAGGCTGTGACAAAGGTTTTGGACATGCCTTGGCGAAATGCCTTCATGCAAAGGGATTTACTGTTTTTGCTGGATGCTTGCTTGTGGTGAGTAGTGATATTAATCAAAATTCTTCTTTGATTAGAGAAAAATGCTTCTCAAGTGAAAGCATCTTCATTTGAGCTTCCATTTACCCTTGTTCAAGACCTGAGAGAGGTGCAGTGGGTGGGGATCATTACATCTTCCGTTGCTKCATCTGCCTGTTGCATCTTGTCATTCCTGTAATTCTGAGCTCTTTAGGGCAGGGATTGTCTGTCAACTGCATGTCTGTACAGTAGCTTGTACAGTATGGCACTGTTCAGTGCTGGAAGCCTCTCAGCAATACCACAACACACTCAATAAACCTGATAGGCCAAGACTGATATGGCACTATGGCCTTCTGTCTTCCCTGGCATCCCTGTTGCTGTCTTTCACACTGTCACTTTTTGGGGACAATCTCCCCAAACRCATCTCTAAGCCGCCTCTCCTGCATTATTAAGGCTTTGTTTCCAAAATGTCTTGTAACTGTGCTTTTGCAGCTTCTGTATGAGCTATTCAGTTTCTGGATACTGGATAAACAATTTGRCCATAGATTTCTGACATCTTTAGGTCTCACTTCGTGTCACATCTGTTTGGCAGGTGGCATCACTTGTAAGAGATAAGTTTAGACATACTGAATCAGAAGGGGTTGCAGATCCCTTATCCCAGTCCCTGCTCTTGCTAAAGACTTACAACTTCGTGTTGTGAAATACTTTTTATAAACTGGGCCAGCTCCACTTCYGTCTCAGCTGGGATTTTACCCTTACTGTGCATTTTTGCTGTTTTGCTAGTCAAAACTCATGTAATTTCTGACCTGAATTGTTCCAAATCAGTTCATACCCACTTGTTTCTCCATTTGAAGATGTCCGTTTCAGCAGAGGTGCTCAGGGCMTGATGACCACAGATTTTTGAGTAMCGTGGAGGGTGAGAACAAGCAAAGGTGGCCTTCTCTGCCTGTGTAATTGTGGCAAAGGTTACGTTCTTCCACCACACCATAAGGGAAAGTTATTATCAGCTGACGTATTGTGTAACTTGAGAGCAAGAGAGTCTTGTTGGAAAATTGCCACTGTTTGGAAATTTCCATACGGACCCTCTGTAATTCCTTCAGTAATCATGTCATATGCTGCTTTGGGATGCCTGTCTCAGTGCTGATAGCAAGTCAGGCACTCTGCAGAGCAGCAGATACAGGGATCAGAAAGGAGAGGGGAGAGGGTGGGCTGAGGGGGCTGTTTGGAAGGCACGTGCTAGTGCAGAGCAGAGAGGTACAGGCTCCACTGGAAACCCCATAAAGAAACTAAATGCTCCTGAAGTGAGGCCTATTTGCTTGCTTGCTTTATTGTATTGCTTGGGAGCTGCTGTAGGTTCCCAACAGGGTCAGAGCAGGCATGGGGGCAGTAGTCATAAAGCAGATGCCAGGCTTTTAGTTCACACCTAGTTAGTCCATCATCACTTACACGCTTTTTATTCAGAGAATTAAAGGATTCCTGATGTACTACACCACTGAAAGCTCTTGTATTCTATACAAGATAAAAAGACTGTCAGGTGCATCAGGAGCTTCTTAATCATTGGACAGTCAAATATAAAATCACAGGAATAACAAGAATACTGCAGGCAGGCTGGGATAGAACTGGAAAGGATCAAATGCAAAAGGGATTACATTTAGCAAGGCAAGGAGGTCCATGGAGAAAGTTTCTGTTAATATTTTATGTTTAAGATGGAAAACCACACAGAAATAGATTATAAAATTACCTGAAAAGTAGAAAGTACAGCAAAAGTTGAAGTAATCATTGTTTTATTTTCTCTGATCTTACTGAAAAAAGAATAAATTGTTTTCAGATGCTTATTACCAGCAGTTGTCATGAGGACTGCAGGAAAGAAAGAGTAAAGAACAGGGAATGTTTATATAAATTGATGCGCTCAAATTCACCAGGCCTGATGAAATGTACTGAAGAGCATTTAGAGGATGAGCCATTATGATTTCTGCCCCATGGGTGATATTTTCAAGAGCACCTGTAGGCCAGGGCATTTCCAGAAGACTGGAAGAGGGCAGATATTTTATTTCCCTTCCCAAAGGAAATAGACCTCTGGGATTGCCAACCAGGCAGCTCACCTTCAGTGCACTGGATGAAATTGCCACACATTGCCCTGTCAGTTTTACAAATGACTGGATCATAGTGTGATGCACGCTGTGTAAATTTACTGGGAACACACTGTGCCACATCAATCTAATCTCATTCTGGCTAAGCAGCAGAGGGGCTAAAGGGGAAGGAATAAATGTATCCTGAGTAAGAGTAGTTTGTTACAGTCCCTCATGAAAGTCTCGTGAGCAAACTCCTGCTCTAAGTGACTGCTGTTCAGTCCCAGGACCCTTTCCTTGGAAGTACCCCCTTAAAGAGAGTTTTCACTTGGAAAAAAATATGCCCAGAACCAGGCAGAGAAGATTATAGGCCTTTTGGGGAGTAGAGTTCAAAATGATCCTGACAGATCAGATGAAGTCTGAAATCAATTCCGTGAAATCCAGTAATGACAAGCACGAGGTGTTCCGCTCAGGAAACGCAGGAAGGGGGCGGGTGGATGGGCAGCAGCAGGGTGGGGAGGAACTGGTGCAGATGGAGGAAGCTGCCTGGATCCACAGGGGTTCAGCATTGTGTTCCTGGCTTCCTGATTCCCCCTTACATCTCACTGCTGGTGCCCAAGTGCTTGTCAGGACCTAATCCTGAATCCCACGAGCTTCCTGGGGAAAAAGCTGTGGCTGTATCTGTTACAAGAGGGCTCTCCACTGACAAGTGTCTGTTGTGATCTGCCTGTCCCTCAGCACCACTGCACTGGGACCCTCCAAACCAGAGGAGAGGAGGGGAGCGAGGACGGGGAAGGRGAGGCAGCCAAAAGCTGGAGCAAGGTTCCTCAGCTGGGTAGAGAGGGTTTGTGGGGTTGCTGAGCTTCCCAGCCAGAAGCAGCCCCTGCTAGGCACAGGGTAGGGTGGGCAGGCAGAGTCTGCAAAGCTGTGAGGGTGGGATAACCGGGGGAAAAGAGATAGTCGGGAGGAAACASCAAAGTCCCACTGAAGGCCTCTGGAGAGTACTTGGGCAGCAGGCTGGGCTGGAGCAGGATGGCTTTCAACTCTGATGGAACTGGGAAGTGGAAGCTAGGAGATTCTCTGAGAGGACAAAAGTCAGACGAAGTGACAGCAAAGGGAGGGGGAGAGAGGCTTTGCAGGAGCAGTTGGGCCATTGCTGCCAGCACCTCGCTCRATTCACACTACTGTGTGGCTCCTGCTGGTGAATCCCAAGGTCATGAAGGTCATCCCCGGGAGAACAGCCTGACTGTTCCCATGGGAACTGCTCCAGGTGTTATCCCAGTCAACAAACTTACCATTTTAAAAACAAGGAGGAAGTACCATGTGGTACCTGACAGGGAATGTCCTTACAGCCCCTGAAGAGCCCAGAAGATAAGATTATGTTCACTTGCTTCCATAAAAATACGTAGCTGCTTCTTTTGTGAAGAGGTTTTTCTGGACAAAAGAGTTAAGCACTTTGTTTTATGGTTAAATAGTGGCTGAGGTGGTGTCTGCAACTGTGAAAAGTGGTTCCAATTGATACTGCATGTTGAAGTCAGTCTTCCAAAATCAATATGTTTTGTCAATAATGAATAAATTGTGCCTGGGAAGGTAACTTTGCAGATAGAGTTGCATTGGTGATAGGGGAAAATTCATTTCCATTTGATCAATACAAACTATTTTTACTGGATTTTTAAGTTTCTGGCATATGACTTTGTTTCTCAAAAAGCAGTGGAAATATTTCTCATTTAGTTTATAAGTATTATGAAAGATTTTWAAAAGTGCAGATATAGTTATGTTTTTGGTTTTATATAGATACAATAAATCTCTCTTTACAAGCTGAATTACTTCCACTTTATTTACTGTTAAGTAGTGGAATTTTGCTTTATATAACTCAGTGAGATGCAAGAGCATCTTCCAGAAATACTGTGAGGCATCACACAACCTTCATCTGTTTCAAAGGGAATGTAATATTTTGGTGACTATGTTGTTGACTGCTTGTAACACCACTTTGAGATTGTTTTCATGGCTAGATAAGAGGGCCAACACAACATGTCACTGTGTTTGATGTGSATTAGAAAAGCTTCAAGTTTTATTTGCTGTTCTTGTGATACTGAGAAATACGTCAGTTGTGAAATGACATGCAGCCATGGGGCCAAGAACTCATTCCTACTATTGTCATGGTGCCAGTGTAACTGTTTTGCTCAAGGCTGTGATGGACATTTCAACTCTCTTCCTTCATTATACATCGTTGTTCATGGGACTGAAGGTGGAGATGAGATGTTGTATACTATATTAATTAAATAGCCCTGGATACTTCTAAAAACCTAAGCAGTTACATGTTTTTTATATCTGCCTGGCTGCAGAGGCAGCTGAGCAGGTGACTGTGGGCGGGTTGCTTGCCTTGTTTGCCCTTGTGCTGTGGGAGTTGGTAACAAGTGCTAAAGGAAGAGTGGCAGCCAGGCATGGTGACTCACCAATTCATAACTTCTTCCTCCTTAATGAGGCAGGGCCTGTGATTCTGGGAATAGTTTTGTGAATTAAATCTCAAGCCTGCTGTGGAACTGCACAGCTAATCTATGCTCTTTTCACTTTTATTTGTTATTTACCACCTGAGCAAGGCTGCAAGGCTTAGGCAGCAGTCCTGCCTGGAAGTGAGCAGGTGAAACTTGGAATTTTAACTGTGTTTATGTTTGACTAAACAAAAAAACTCCACAATAGTAACAGGATCTCTAATGRTAGCAGTGGGGTGGGGAGGAAAGAAAGGAAAAGGCTAGAAAGGAAAGCAGAGCCATCAAGTTCCTATTGCCTGTAGAGTGAAAAAAAAAAATTGGTCTTTCTTCCTTAGTCAGAGTCCCCTTTCATGCCTCATGTCTGTAATTGTGCCATTGTGTAGCAGATCTCCACTGAGCACATATTCCCGAATATCTGACTCCAATTTCTGTATATTACCTGTAGAGCACAGAAACTGAGGCAGTGGAGAGTCACCCACAGTTGTCCCCATTGCTGGCACAGTATTCCAGGATGTTATGGATGTTGAAACCCATTTTGCGAGGAGCCAACTGCAGGGTGGGCTTTGTGGCCCTTCAGGGCAGTGGGTCACTGATGCAGTTCTGGAAGTGGTGCTGGAGGGAACAGGAGGATGGCACTCTGGTTTGTGCATCTTTGTGCACCACGTTTACACCTCTGTGTGCAATGTCRATAGCTTCTATTTCCTGTCCATGTGAACATGCCTGGCCCCAAGCTGCATTGCTGCTCTTGGTCTGTCTTAGTGGGACACCTTTCTGTTCTGCTGAACAGGACAAGAATGGAGATGGAGCCAGGGAGTTGAGGAACATGAAGTCAGACCGGATGAAAGTGCTACAGATGGATGTGTGCAGTGATCAGGAGGTGGCTCAGGCYGTGGATTTTGTGAAGAGGACCCTGAGGGAGCCGGAGGAAGGTATGTAGGGATCTTTTGCTAACAGAATCCTTTCTACAGAGCAGGCCATGCATTGACCAGGTCTTTCTCTCTGTGCACCACCAAAAGAGAGTTAGCAAGCCCGAAGGCCTGTGACAGTGTGTGGCTGGCAGTCTGGCCATGCTGTACCCRGGTCAGTTAGGACAATTGTCTTGCTATTGATGTGGCAGCCACGTGGAAAGCGACCGAGACTGGCTGAAGGATTAGGCTTTAACTCTACATCCCATAAAAAGCAATGAGTGGCAGCAAGCCCACAACTATCTGTGTCTTTGTCCTTGAATGTCTGTGAAGGGCATAGAGCAGCCAGAGCTCGATCCCCTCCTTGCACTCCTGCCACAGCGTGGCTCATGCAGACCTTGCTAGTGACCCTGCTGAAGAGRTGACGGGCCTTGGCTGCTTACTACTGCTGTCCCCTCTGCTGTGTGAGTACAACTGAGTGCTGAGCTGGAGCACAGATTTGAGCTGCCCCCAAACCCGGATTAATCTTCAGCCTATTCAATCCAGGTTTTCAGTTTGCCATGCAACATTGCAGAGGTGATGTGAAGTGGAATCTAGGGTGGGCTTGGTGTAGATGACCTTAATCCACATGTCACCTTAAACATGAGTCCAACTCATGGACCCTGAAAGCATATCAAAGAAGATAGGAGTCCCATCTTTCCTTCTTGGAAGTGCTTTGGCAGTGGAATGTGAGTTTACAGTCAGGGTCTGATGTGACACCACCTAACCTCTTCCCATGTGCTGAAGTTGTGAGGCTTCTTGCCCTGTGTAGGTTTCTCTGCAGCCTCTGTGCCTGTAGCAAACTGGACAGCAGCTGTAGACACAGGCTCAGGGTGAACTGAAGTTTGACATCTGTGCCTTCAGGACTTCAGGGTTGTGACTTGAAGATGGTTGCTCCTCTTGAAGCTTGGATGAGACTGCTATGGCCCTGTTTTTATTCACAGCAAGTTTTAAGCTAGTAAATAACAATAGCTCTAATCTTCATGCAAATTACATGAGCACACCTTTCCTTCTAAAACAAGAATATGAACTGTAACTGAGTAATGTACAAGCTCTGATCCCACACATGTTCTCTCTGCATGATTTTTCTTCCTACACAATCACCCAACCCTCGTCACACATTTCACAGCTTCTCAAGCTTTTCCTGAAGAGCCCAGCGACAGCAGTGGTGGCACAGAGCCTTTTGCAACTGACTGAAAGCTTGGAAGGAAGCAGCTCTGTTGCTTCTATAAATGCAGCAGTGTTTGCAAAACCATGTGTGTAGCAGGGACAGAGAAGTCTTGCATCCCTGATCAGCAAGTTGGACCGGTTCCTCCTGTAGCTGTTTGCCCCAGCACGGTGTGCCAAGCAASAAAGGCTTCTTTTTAGCCCCATCAGTGTGACTGAGGTTTGAGGCTTCCCAATAAATAGTGCTCAATAAAGAAGTGCTGCAGTATAGAAACTCTTGAGACTGAGGTGCCTTGCACAGAGGTGTGGTTGCACACTGAATGTGGCCCCAGAGGAGCCAGTGCAGAACAGTTCTTGGGCTGTACAGTTCTTTATACCTCTTCTCCCTGTGCTGTGTACATAAGGCTGAACTCATTTGAYAGGAGTGCCCATTTGTTTTCGGTCTTATGCAGTTCCCACTGTATTGTTGACACTAAGGATGTAATGGTGATAAGGCTCTGCTCAATAAACACAGTGCTGTCCAGCAAACAGCCCTGTGACTGGGCTCCCCTCAGCACTTTGTTCTGTTTGTAACATGCCCTGATCAGTGAGCAATGAAATGCCAACAACAAACTATTGTAAATAGTGATTCAGGAACGTTCATGAGAACTAACATCACAACCCAGGAAATGGGAAATTGTTGTAGAGAAATTTATGGGAATTTGTAAGGAATACTCTGCAGAGGTCAGTTTGTGACTGACAGTTTAAGTCTTTGGTAAATCCCTGCCAAATTTTCTCTGCATGGTTTTTTATTACTGTTGAAATTACACCATCAGGTGCCCTGTTGCCATGGTCCTCCTGCCTACGATTAGAGCCTGCTTTCCAGCAGCACAAGGACCCCATTCAGGCTGTGCTGGATGCAGATGAGTGTGACTATCAGAGTCATCTTGACCCACTAAAGCTGGGAACTTCAGTATGTGAAGCAGTGACAGGCTGCTCTACACAGCTGGTCAACAGCCTTCTGGGAGAACAACCTTAGCTGGAAATGGGGCGGGGTTACCAGAGCCTGTGGGAGAACATAGAGTCAGTCTGGCAAGGGCATGTTGGTGTTTTTAAGTGCAACAAGAGGATAAATTCCATTGCACAATGGTAGAATATTGCAATTTGCTTAGGGACTGTTTTTGGTAAAATACATGGTTACTATCTGACTGAATCAATACAGGGTGGAAGTTAAAAGACTTATGTACATCATGGCAGGGAAGCTGTGGAGCAGAGGTGGGGCAAACAGCCCAAAAACTTCTGAGAGAGAGCTTGATAAGTTTTATCAATGGGGTGGCATGACATTGGTGCTTTTGATAGCAATGTCAGAGCTCCTTGGACATGAAGACTCCTTCTTAGCCCTGTGTTAGTTCTTGGTGGTAAGAGGAAGGTCCTGGAGTGGAAAGGCGCCCCAGCTTTAGCTGCGTCCAATGCAGCCCCAACATTCCAGCCCTGACTCCAACACAGTGGAAAATAATCATCGTGTATGGCAGGACATCTAATGAGGAGCAACTCTGTTGTCTTGTTCCAGCTCATCTGTTTGTTCCTTGTGCAGTTTATGGCTGCATAGTCCCATGCTTCAATAAATCCATGAAGTAGGGATTCAGTCCTACAAATGTTTGCCACTGGGACTCCTGTAGTAATCACTTCGAAGGGTCAAGCCCTCAGTGACCTGCTAAGTCCTGATGTGTAACGGGTTCAGTGCAGAAGCTCTTGGTAAGTGCAGTCAATTTAATTTTGACAGGACTGCATGCACAAAAGACATTAATTTTTAAATTCTAGTAGTTGTAAGGGTTGTCTGTAAGTTTGCTAACTTTCTGATAAAATAGGGAAACCAAGTACTTGGACTAAAACACTGCAGCTGTTAACCAGGCCATGAATGTGCAGGTCAATACCATGCACTCTCCAAAACAGCAAGTCAGAGTTGTGGAGGGGATTTAGAAATCCAGAATATTTGTTTTCTTTCCTTTTTTTTTTTCCTAATTTCAGGAAAGTCCAGCCCCCTCCAAATTTCAAAATCCATTTTGAAGTCACTGAGTGGAGACAAACATGAGACCAACAGGGGGCATAAAAGAGAGTCAGCCAGATCTAGCCTTCTAAAGCCCCTAACAACATTTGACCTTACAGAAGACATTCAGGGGGGCAGTACTTGTGTGGCTGCACCATTTTCCCTGATGTTCCAAACAAGCCCCTGGTGTACCAAGAGTGTATTTCATCTTCATACTGGGTTTTTCTCTACAACTTTTTTCTATTAAAGCGCCCAGTTCTTTGTCAAGGTTTTAGGTTACTGTGAACAACAAGGAAAGTGGCTTTTCTGTGGCACTCTTCCTTGTCTCACTCTTTAAACATTTGTTTCTTGGCAGGTCTGTGGGGCCTGGTGAACAACGCTGGCATCTCGACCTTTGGAGAGGTGGAATTTGCAAGTTTAGACAACTACAAGAAGGTGGCAGAGGTCAACCTGTGGGGCACTGTGAGGGTGACAAAGGCTTTCCTGCCCCTCATTCGTAGAGCTAAAGGTACATGCTGGGCAGTGTGGCAAGGCTCAGAGCTTTTGCAGCACAGCGAAAAGATGTAGCTAAAAAGTCAGGCTGTATTTGGAGGAATACCTGTGCAGTCCAAGGAGAGTGTCTGAGGATGCMGTGTAAGCATTTGGTAGTACAGGCCAGGCACCTACACAGCAGGTGCTATCTTAAACATCCAGGAGATCAGAGACCTTTGTGCAGTGTTGGCAGATATCACACAAACAAGATAACCCAGAGTCCATTGAGTGATTATGTTTGGATAACTGCATCTTCTCCCTTCATGTTATTCAGTTCACAGATGACTTCAGTTAGTGACAGAATAAATGAGAATCAATAACAGCCATTTTAGATATCTTACAAGACAATGGTATTATCAAAACTCTTTTTTTTGTATTGAAAAAGATACGTATGAGCAGAACTCTGAAGAGCTTCTTTATTTAGCATGTGTGGGAATGCTGGCACAGGTGTGTGTTCTGTGAGGACAAGAAGGGGCTATATTGAGAAGATTGCTCAGATGCCATTTTCAGACAGCAAGTTACCACTAAACAAGCTCCATCTCACTACCAAAGGTGTCTTACCCATCAGGTCAGCAGGTGGTTCTCACAATCCTGCTAAGTTACACTTAGGTCTGGAATGAGACAGCAGAGCTGCCCACTTGTTTCTCAGCTAAAATTTCAAGCTGCAAAAAGGTATTGTTCTCCATGGCTATGAAAATTCTCTCTGTAAAAATAGCTGGTGGGATTTCAAGGGCTTGTTTGTAAGTGTATCTGAAACCACAGTTGCACATGTCTTGTCTTGGATAAGGACTGAGACACACACAGAGGAGTGACCACTGCTGTCACTGCCCCAAGGCAGTGCCCTGAGGGCTGTCACAGGCTGCTGGCAGGAGTTAGGACAATTGCTCTCCACTGCCCCATGGACAGCAGCACATCAAGGCTCCTCTTGTTTGTCCCAGGAATGGACCATGTAGGGACTTGTGGCCAGCCAGCTGGGTGGGTGGGTTGTGCTGCTCATGCTGCAGGTGCAGAGAAATCTCTACTCATTTTCTGCCATCTATCTCGGGTCTAAAAGGTGTGTTAGGCAGATGAGCTGTTGTGCTTACAGAAGGAACCAGAATGCTTGTGTGGCATCACGAAGAGTTGTGAGCTTTGCAGCTCATGACRCGGCCAGCTGGGAGCTTGAGTCCTTCTCTAGCAAGACACAGGAGTGGAGCACACTCGTGAGAACACTCAGCTAGGAGTCTCAGAAGATCAGCATGCTTCCCTACTTGGAAATTAGGAGGGAAATGTCTTGTAGGCTTTGTGGAGTCTTTCATGCAGAGCTAGGCATATGCACCATCCCTGGAGGAGGTCAGAACATGGGTTAGCCTTTCTTGAGGCAGGAGAGAGAGTCCTTGACAGGGAATGTATATTCAAGATTCAGATTTTAAAAATCAGCATCATCCAACTAAGTACCCTTTTACTGGGATGTTGTGGCTGCTGCTTCTGCAGCCCATCGTCTCTCCTTGATCTTTTCTCTCTAGGCCGTGTGGTGAATATCACGAGCATGTTAGGACGGATGGTGAGTCCATCCCGCTCCTGCTATTGCATTTCCAAGTTTGGAGTGGCAGCCTTCTCCGACTGCCTGAGGCAGGAGATGTACCGCTGGGGCGTCCGAGTCATCCTCATCGAGCCCAGTAACTTCGTGGCAGCCACCGGCATCCTGACGGCAGAGGGCATCGACAGCCAGGCCCGGGCTCTGTGGAGTGGGGCCACGGACACCGTGCGGGAGGACTACGGGAGCGAGTATTTCACTCGCCACGTGGCCACGATGAAGTCCTTCGTTAACAGTGGCCTGAAGGACATGTCTCTGGTCTTGGATGACATCACCGAAGCGCTCACGTCCCCGTGGCCAAAGAACCGCTACAACCCCATGGAGACCTAYTGGTGGGTGAGGCTGCAGGTCATGACCCACCTGCCCACGGCCATTGCCGACTGGCTTTACATCCCCGGAGCCACCCTGTGAATGGGTGTCCTTCAGGCATCCCCCCAGGGCTCGTACTCACACACAGCTTAGGGCTGACCTCGGCACTCCTTGCTGATGCGTCTCCCCTGGAGATGCATGTGCTTCCCCTTTGTGTCGTGGCGTGCTAAAACAGCACAGCTTTTTCATTTCTTTTTTTTTTCCTAATTCTTGTTGTTTGTATTCCCTGCTGTCCTGATTAAAGTTGAAAGGTGTTTTCCTTTTAACTATGGAGGAGGCAGAGGAAGGTAAATATAGTATGTCAAATATGTGGCTAGTGTAATTAGRTCAGCAGAGTTCCCCCAGTGATAAATTTGGCTTATTAATGGGCTCTTGCTTTTCCTTCCAAGGACAAACTGCTAATAGCAGAGCAAAGCTGTTGCTATGAGATGGCTTGAAGGGAGAAACTAAAATGGGAAACAAAAGCAGAGTTTCCCATTTGGTTGCAAATGGGTCAGTCACAGCCTTCCATTGTTTTCCTGATACTGCCAGGAAGCTCTGCTGCACTGACTGTCTGCTCTTTCCAGGGAAATAGCAATACTGCCTCTAAACAGCCTCATTACCTGGCTGCAAAGAAGGGTTCTTCCCTCCCAGCACTGTGGCCAGGAGGTGCCAGAGCCAACAACTGGGCATAGGGTGGGCAGGGAAAAGCCTTTCTAATAATGAGACCTGAGCCATCCATCAGTCAGTCCCTGTGGGTGCTGCGACTTGCAGCCTCTCTCCACCTGCTGCTACTGCTGAGCTTTGTGCAACAGAGTTTAAGCTGATGTAGCAAACAAATTTGGCTCCTCTGACTGCTACCTTAGGTGCCTTAACTACTCATCTGTCATACAGACACTGTCCAGCCGTCCCCCTGCTTCCCTCGTGTCACTGTCCCATCTGCTCCCTCTTGCTGGTGAGAGAGCTGCTGTTGGCTTTTCCAAATCAGTTTTTTTGGTTTAATCCTCTGCATTTGAACAGTGATGGGGCACTATGCAGCCAGTGTGGCCTGACTATGAGCTCTGGAAGGATGCTTTGAGGGACATGTTTCTTATTTTTAATATTGCACAATGAAATCTCCATGTCACACAATCATCTTCTCTGAGAACCTCCYAATAACTGATATGAGCTACTCTTGCCCAGTATCACCAAGGGTCTCTTCTGTTGGCCATATGCAGGATTTCAGTAATGTTTTGCAAGTGCTGGGGCTGCCTGGCTTCATGCCCCATTCCCTCTGTTCCAGTGGTGACCACTGGTGGAGCAGCCAGTGAGCTGCAGGTGCTGCTGGCCAGGCTGGGACCCAAGCCTCTTACCCTAGGGACCAGCTTTTCCTTTCACTGTTTTACCTTATGTGAAGTTAAGTGGGTATGAAAAGAGCTTATTGATTGCTCTTTCTTCATCTGTCTCTGCTAGCTCTGACTTGGAAACTGCGCCTTAAACTTTTTGTATGCCACTGGCTGTAAATTCTTGGAGTCTGCATGCAGCCATGAATGCTATGATGCCTTGAGGAGGAAAGCAGGTTTCCCTTGGAGATGCTGTCAAGGCAGCTAATATTACAAGTGACAACTGCTAGAAATACTGCTGTGCAGTTTGTTTCTTTTCCAGATCATCTGCACATGGAGATTGCCTGGGACTGGGGACCCAGAAGGATCCCACCGAACTGCAGGTTAAACAGTGTTGTAATCACTTCTGCCCCCTGCACTGTGAAATGTGATTAATGTTAAGTAGTTCTGATTTGCACTGAGAGAAAAATAAACTGTGAGATTCATAAAGCATATATCTCTGGCTCAAGTGCTCATTTCTACATTAGTTTTCTCATCCCTTTTGAATCTGAGGTTGGGATTTAATTAGGTTCAGTAATTAAGGAGGTGGCTTAATAATAACAATTAAGGATGTTTCAGCAGGTAGTGGGACTGTGGAGGCTCAGTGAGAACTGCCTGGAGCAGAACGGGCAGCATGGCCCATTTCCTCAGCAGAAGGCAGCTAGAGAAGCCTCTCTGTAAACACAGGCACTGTCAGTGTTTGTATTTTGTGTGGTTTCCCTCGAAGGAGATCGTTTAGAGTATTATTCATTGCCTCAGCACTCTGTGTGTAACTAATCCAAGTGCTACAGCTGCCTGGTAATGAGGATTAGCTCTTCTAGCAGACAGAAGGGAGACTGGCAAGCCAAGAAGTGTCCAAGGCCATGCAAGGACTTCGTGGTTGAGTCAGGGTTAGGATTTCACAGCATGTGAGCCCCAGTCCCCTCCTCTGCCCCCTGAGAAGTGCTCAGGAGGGCTGTTAGTGCCTGATCTTGTTTCTGCCTGTGTGGGGAGCTCTGGGTGTCTGGGGGTGAGAGGAGAAGAGTGCRTGTTTCACACCCCAGAGTTGCTCTAATGCAGGCATTGAAGGCAGATTGTTGTTTTGCTGATGAGTAACAGAGGGAAGAAATCTCAATTCCAGTTGACAATGACCTTCAAAGCCAGAGGACAAAAGAGACAGAAGTTCAGTGAAATCCCCTGGAAGTCCACGCTCATTGCTGCTGTGGTRTCCTACAAGGAGTTACGCCGCCAAAGCTGCCTGTGGCTTTTTTTTTCAAGGGCCAGCTGCTGAGGCTGTGGCACTGTCCTACCTTTTTCTGCATGTTTCTCACAATGCTTTGGAAGGCAGAGATGGTCCAGCTCCTTAGTGCACTCTTTAGCCTTTGTAAAGTGTTCCTGGTTTTCCTGTCAGATGAGCAGGTTCTCTATGATGGTACTGGGAACCAAGAGGTGGTCAGTCCTCTGCATGTCATGTTTGCTCTGGTTCACCTTAACACAGCAAGAGGCCTCCTGGGGTTTCCCAAGCAATCACTGTGAGTTTGAATGCTCCAGATCACTTCAGATTCTTTGTGTCTTGACCAAAACCCAAGCCCTAAACCAGTGGTGAGTCTCAGTGTGTGTTGCAGACCTCCAGGCACCTGTGGTTTCTGGTTTAGCTCCAGTATGAAACCTCTACTAGCAGCAATGACAAAGACTTTATTGTGGGTGAAGTGAATAAAGATCATCTCTAAAAGCCACGAGAAATCAAATGTCTCTTCTGAATGCGAGAGCTGCAGAGGAAGTGGTTCATTTCAGGCAGAGGCAAGACAGCAAGTTCCTATGGAGAYCCTTCACTGACAGTCCTGTGTTTACCTCTTCAAGGAGCTACACAGAGGATAGGAATCAAAGCTTCTTCCTCTGGGCTTCACAAGTCTTTACTACTGTCAAGGGTGGCCAATAGCCTGGGTTTGCTGTTGTGATGTGGCTGAAGATCTGAAGCTGCCGTGGAGCTGGCCAGGAGTGCTGTAGCAAGTGTCAGCTGTGCAGTGTTCCTGAAAACTGTGCTCGACATGCTGATGGGCAAGACTCGGCATTCGGACAAATATGTAGGCAGTGGGATGTGATTTCTTCTAGATAATGTTGACCATCAGGATATTTCCGTGTGCCACTTTCCTCTCACCTTGTAGGTGCTGTCTGGTTACAGAGCAATAGTGAAAAAACACAGCACAAGGGATGCCAGAGTGTTAGCAAAGCAAGTGCTCTCCTTTGCCTAGTGGGCCCAAGTTGTTTCTGGACAGATGGTGCCTGTGACTGACTTGTGGTGCATTGGCAGTSTGTGCTATGTAACCTGTTGCTTTAACACTTGGGATGGAGTTGATAGGTCTTAGGGGAAAGTTTAGGATTTGAGAAGCACTTGTTGCACATCTGGCTTTGAACTTGTAGCTGAGGAACTGCTCACTGCCAGAAATGTTGCTGGGAAGAGGAGGCCAGTGAGGGCGGTGCTTTCACACACAATGTGAAAGTGGCCCTGAAACCAAGATGGGAGATTACCCAGCACAGCTCTCCTCTGCCCCAGGTCAGGGCCTTACTTCTGCTTCCCTGRTGGTCTCTTCCCTGCCCCCAAAAGTCTCCTTGTGGGGTCACCGTGTCTCCCAGGCAGACTGCTTCCCTCAGGGCTTCTTGTCTTCCTCGAGAAAAAAATATCAAAGAAAAACATCAGCACTATCAGTTGGACAAACTGAGGTGTTAAACATGACAAGTGGAGATTAGGAAGCCGTGCTAAAGGTCTTTACAACAGCCACAACAGGTGAGAAAGGCTGCTGAGGTCCTGCCTTGCACAGAGAGATGGTGGCTCAGCCCTCTGCCAGCGGCCAGGACCGTGCCTGGGAGCGGGACCTTGGCAGGCCTGGGGCTTCTGCAGGGAGCTCTGCTCGGCAGCACCCAGCTCTGCAACAGTGCCACCCAGCGCACCCGCACACGGGAGCCTGGAACAGCCTTTTGGAACCTTAAAGACCTAAGAACCCCAGGATGGGTTTATCTTCCTAGCTCAGAGACCCCTCCGGAACATGAATGTGCTGTGTAAATAGCAACAGCAGCACTTGTGCTTCTGGCTGGGGTTTTGAAACACAAGTTTTCAGCTTCTTGTGTAACCACAATGCTGACAAATGTATTAGAAACAAACCCAAACTGATACCAGCAGGTTTCTCAGCCAGCAGCCTGGGCCCTGGGGATTGGAGAGATGCTACAAATAGCATGAGAATTTGTAAGAGAGCCAGCTCCACCTCCAGGGCCTGGCCGGGAGCCAGATACAGTTAGTTCATTCTCAGCAGTGCTGGAAGGGCCACAGGGATGCTGCTGATACAGCCCTATCATCCTCTCCCCTGGTACTCTTTGAGGAAGGAGCAGACCTGTGTTTTCACCCCAAAACACTGATAAATAATACCTTTGCCCTGACAGAAGCTTATCAGAAGGCACAAGCAGCCATGTGCGCAGGTCTCCTGCAGCATCCGGTGCCTCTTCCTGTGGTATCTTGACAGGGAAGAGCTCTCCAGAGCACTTGGCAGGGTGTGGGGCTGGTGCCGAAGGCAGCTCTGGGCACAGCACTTGGCTGAGCCAAGTTCAGGTGCAGTTATCACAGCATGGTGCAATGAACATGCTGTAATTCACTGCCTGCAGGGCACTTTAATTTGGTTCCCTGAGGCTGCTTTGTCTCACAACACTTTTTACCAACACAGTAGTGTCAGAGGGGGTCTCTGCTCACCCCCTTGCTTGTGGGTGTGCAGTATCACTTTCCTCTGCCCTTAACAGAGAAGCTGATTGTGTTTCGCTCCCATAGGAATGGTCAGGGAGGCATTTTTCTGGTATCTTCTGATGAAGCACATCATTATCAGGTTATCCTTAATGAAAGAACCCCTCCTTCAGACGGCTTCAAGCCCAAAAGAATCAATATGGAGAAAGAATCTGAAGTTTTCTGGCTTTTTGGAAAAATAACTGTATTTTTAAGAGTGAGGGTTTTTAAGACTCAGTGATACTGCCATACCATTGCCAGCTTTGCACATTCATTGCCATAGCATCATGAAAGTGGCCCCAATACCATGAGTTTTATGGGTTTGCTTTGAAGAGCACATGGAGACATTTGGTCTGCCTACCAGTTCCTRGCTCTTGCCTTCCCCTCTGCCTGCCTGTTCATAGCCAGCATGGCACGAGGTTGCCCATCCTCCTGAGCATGGCCCCTGCTATGAAAGCTCTTTATCGTGCAGGTCCTGGCAGATGATGTTGTGAAGGGCAGTGGTGTTGCCCAGTTGTTGCCAGCTCCAGCACATAGGCAGAACAGATCTGGTCACCTGAGGTCTTCCTTCACTGTGTTTGCCAAGACATCAATAAAAGTAGACACAGGAAAAATGAAAGGATTCTTGCTTTGGTTGTAGAAAGGGCATTCAGTGGAGGAACCAGGTAAGAGCTGGTCTGTTTTAGTGTTTAAAGGGAAAGACTTCTGCCTGAGACTGAGATGAAGCACTTCTAGTCGTGGCACTGCCATGGGCTCACTAAATGTCCTGAATAAATCACTCTACCTGCACCAAGCTCCCTTGCCATCCTAGCTGCCTCTGCCACCACCCTGCCCATGCTGGAAAGCAGAAAACCACTGCAATGTAATGCATGTTGTTTGACTCATTTTGTGGTCATAACTGATGCCAGAAAAGGTACTACCCCTTCCCATAGGCTGAATTACTTTTTGTGGCAGAATAATAAATGTGATGTCTCCAGTCTTCTGCATGAATGCTGCTACAAGTGGCTTCTAAAGTCCTTTGAACTCTTAGAGCTGCAGGGGGGAAGGTGCCAGGGTTGAGGGCAGGCATTAACACCCTTGTGCTGCTCTTGAACGGGCACCAAGGTTAACCATCACCCCACAGGCACCTTGCCCAGGGACTTTGAACTGCAGTTTAGGAGAAAACTCCACATGGTCTGTTACTGCACAGCTCCAGGGCCTCCCTGCCAGAGCAATTGTGCTCCCAGGAGTGTGGGTGGTACCTGTCGCCTTGTGGGGTCAAGTGCTGTAGAAAAAGTCATTTTCCTGGTGAGACTTTAACCAGGGTTACTATGACAATCCGCCAGCAGGCTGTCCTTGTGCCTCCTTCCTGGTTTCTGCCTGCTCAGAGGTGTTGAAGCATTTAGAGCACAGCAAAGCACCTTCTCTTTCCAGCTCTAATGAGAGGCAACCATTGCTCCAGGAAGCATGACTAAAGAGGGWGCTGTTGGGAGAGGGAATGCACCCTGATAAGGCCCCATGGCTCCATCACTTCCTGCAGGGAGGGATGTGTCAGTCCCTGCGTCCCACTGGAGACATCCAGTGGGTGTCTGGAGTATGGCTATACAGCTTCTCTTCCTATAGAAAGCTTGTACAGGTACTTACTCTGGCAGCCCTCCAAAGAAGAGATGGAGATCAAGTGCTCCAACACAGCTGAGGTGCAATTTGATAATGAGGAAGTGCCTGCAGAAAATCTGCCCGGACACTTGGAAAAGGCTTTGAGGTGGCAATGGCTATCTTTAAAGAAGATGAGGTGGTGTGGTGGCCTGGCTCTTGGCATGAGGTGGCTTTGGGGAGGTGCAGGACACAGTCATCCAGTGGGGGCAGTGGTCTGCCCATCCCAACAAGGGACTCCAGCACTGAGTTTTCTCAGGGCCAGCACTGGCGTGGGGATGGAGCCAGTGCTTTTACTGGGAGCTGCTGCCACACCACGCAGGAAACACTTCTCTCCCATCTTCCTCACATACTCTTGGCCCCCACACTAAGACCCAACCTCGGAGGTTCTTTTGCTGCACACCTTTAGGGACAAGCAAGTCCCTAAGATTCTGTAGCCCAAGAGCACATCTGGACCTTCTTCTTGCACCACTGTCACTTTTCCAGCCCTGAGTCACACATGGGCTGCCTGTTTCCCTCAGGCTTTGGGGACACAAGTACCTGGTGGCTGCTCCCCTCCTGCAGCACTAAGAGGAGCAGGAAGTCCCCAGCTCCCTGTGAGCAGGGATGGCACTTGGAACAGCCAGTCCAGCTCCTGGTTCAGGCAGCTTTCCCTCCTGCAGGCACGAGCCAGGAGCTGGCTTCCAGCTCTGTCTGCACATGGGCACTTACAGATTCAAAACTAGTCCCAGGTTGATCCATTGCATGCCAAGGAAGTTCCTATGCTCCTGTTCATCTGTCCTGGTGCAACAAGCTTTTGTTCTAGTTCATGGGTAACAACCATTTCTCAAGAATAATTATGTCAGGGAATGCAAGGAATAATGTGGATAATTCATCTGTGTCCTCACTCCAGGTCTCTTTACACTGAGATGCATGCCTGACTAGCATTCCTGGGGTGAAGCATGGATAAAGGCATTTTCAATACTGTCTAAACGAATAATTCTTAAAATCTCCCAACTTGTTTGAATGAAGCTCACTATGAATGGCATCTCTGTGCCTTTTCATACTGTAACCATGTATTGCACCAAAGTCGGAGCAGTGACCACTGAATTTATGTTATTTATTTTCTGTACAATGTAAACTCCAGTCTAGCAAACACTTAGGCCTGTGTTTGAGCACAAGCTGTGTGTGCTCGGGCTCAGTGGCCTCAATGCAGCTATTCACAGGCAAAGCCAAACACGTATCCCAGTGTCTTTGTGCTCTGCAGCCTGTGTGGAGGGATGTGACTTGCTCGTTCTGAAAGGATATTCTTAAAATTGTCCTCTGACCTGTGGTGTGAGATTGGGGAGCTCAGAGACATGGGATGGAAACACTGTGCTGGCTGGTCGAGAAGTCCATCAGGGCCAAAGTGCCACCCTCCGGTCTTCCTGGTGCATATATAAAACATATATAAAACAGCCTTGAGGCCTCTGAGTGGGGGGTATCTGAGAGCCTGTGGCCACCCCTGATCTCCCTGAGTGATTCCTGCGCTCCTGGTAGCTGATGTGAGCTTCTGACTTGAAGCTGGCTCCGAAGTGCTCCAGCAGCAGGAGAGGCCACGTCCCTGCCGAAGGGCTTCTCGCTCTGCTGGCMGGATGGCATAATCTGCAGGAGATTTCTTAATTGCATTTCTTAATGTAATAGAGGCTGTTCTCTCTTTCCGTGAGTGGAGCTGCGATTACCCACACACTGTAAATCTGTGTCGTGAGGAAGATGTAGGTTGTATATAGGTCATAGAAAATATAATTGTGTAACTGCATTAACGCATCCCTGAGCTAAGGGCTGAAATATGGCTGCAGAAAATAGGGCTGTGGGCTTTAAATAGCCTTACTTGGGCATCTCTTGGACAGAGCTGGTGATGCTGTGAACAGATCACTCTGCCTCCTCCGGSAGAGCAGAAAATCCCTTTGCAGAAAACACTCTCTAAACATGTTTAATGGCATTTTTTAGAGCATTTAAAGTATGTTTCAGTAGCTTGGACKTTGGTGGTTCAGAAAAAAAACATTATGAGTCCACTGGGGAATGTGGGAGCTCTCCTCTGAGAAGGGGATGCGGAGCAGRGCAGCTGGGGTGCTCTTTGAGCTGGGCTCAGCGGGGCACAGAAGACCTGTGTGAGCGGGAGCAGCACCCTGTGCCCAGCTGAGTCACTCAGCCAGGGCCCTGCACACTCAAATCTGAGCAGGCATTCACAGACAGGGCCCACGGGAGTCTGGTAAATGCCCATGGGATCTGCTCCCACTTCCATTGGAGGAGTGCTACTCTGCCCCGTTCTGCTGTGCACTCGTTGCTCCTCTCCGTACACAAGACCTGGCCAAACGCCTGCCCTGCCTGTACCCAGGGTCTGCCGTGAGAACCCCGCAGCAAATGCATCAACAAAACTTGTTGTACCTTATTTAGCAGCATAAGGCAGCCCTTCATGTGYGGCACTGGAACGTGCCAAAACACCAGGATTATGGACACTGCTGAAACTCTCTTTTTCATGGTGAGCACATCTTCTCTGGGCCAAAGCTYTGTCACTGGTCCAGCTCTGCAATGTATTTCTGTATACAGAGACCTTGTTTTCCTTCTCTCTGTTTTGTTTTTTCTGCTTTCTGAAGACTAAATATCCCTCTGGCTCCTCTTTCTGCAGGGACTCAGATCTTGGCAGCAGTGCCAAGMAGATTGAGGAACCTTCCTCAGCACAATCGGAAACACTACTGGCCCTGCATGATAGGGTTTGTCCCTAAAATAATAATACCCTTTTTAATTTTCTAGCTTCTTAAAATCTCTCTCTTTGGTTTCTTGTGTTTTGAATACATAATTGGATAACTTCCAAGGTGGAGAGCTACTCACTAATTGTATATAGATGAATCACAACATCTTTTGTGCACTTGCATGGGACCAAGTTCCCATATCCCAGAGGCCAGTTCACGCTTCCAGAATCTGTTTACTTCCTTTGCTGTCGTACSTGTAATTAAAAATTTTACACCATTTTGCGTAAACAGATTTCAAAGCACTTTTTGCCACTCCTAGAAACAGAGGAAAATTCCCACCTGCTTTTCTTCTCTCTCTCTTGTCTCCTACATGTTCGTTTTTGTTTCTATATACATGTTGCAACTTGTTGGCCAACCCAAAACCCCACTTCCTGGAGAGGAAGAAGAAAAATACCAAAAAGGAAGGGAAGGCACCTCCTGAGTCAGGAAGAGCTATCCATGCAAACAATATTGTCTCCRTGGTGGGACTCCCACCACTCCCAGGTTATCCTGGTTCCCAAGCTGCTGGAGGCTTCCATGCAGCTGCTGAAATCCCAGCTGGAGACCCAGTGTGGTATGACAGCCCTTCCCTRGGGAGCCAGGTCCCCACCAGGCCTGGTGCCAAGAGCTGATATCTGGGGTGTGCAAGGGGACGATCTCACTCTGGCACTAAGCTGGGTCAGCTACAGGTAGAATGTCACAGGTGGAGTGGCACTGCCCTGTTCCAGCCCTCTGCTGGCTGAACTTTAGCTGCATCTCCAGCTTGTTCTCACAAGGGGGTTTTCTTTGCTGGCAGCACTCAGTGCTGTTATATTGCCTTACTGGGGCCAGATGAGCCTTGTCCCTGAAATGGACAACTGATGACATAAGAATATCCCAGCAATGTAGCCTGTCTGTATATGTGGCTTCACCTGTCATCCCTGGCCATGCTGTGTGGCTCAGGCCACCTCACCCCATGTGTGCTTTGTACCCACTCCTGCCTGCCCATGCCACCCACAGCCCCTCCTGTGCCTGTCCTCCTGCAGCCCCTGCGGTACCTCACTGTCCGTGTCCTGTGCACGAGCCCTGCACACCTGCCCTGCAGCTGCCTTATCACCCAGAAATGTGGGGGAGGCTTCATTCTTGCATGAAGCATTCCAAGCATGTCTGCTGCCCCCCCTTTTGCCCTGGTTTCTCCCCAGCTTTCCTTCTTCCTGTCCTCCCTCCCCTGCTCCATCTTCCTGCCCTTTGATGTGCCTCCCCTCCTCTGCTCCAGGGTACAAACTGCTTACCAGGTGGAGATGACTGCTCCCACCCCACAATTAGGTGCAATTATAAGGTTATGCTTTTCCCCGAACCCTTGCTCTGGAGTGGCTCAGAGCAGAGTCCTGCTGTGGGCTAACGACAGGCAGGACATGGAGCAGGGCCCTGGTCTGTGCAGGCGAATGGTGCTGGTGGTGCTGGAGGTGGGAGGACAGGGAGGTCCTGGGGTGGCCACTGAACACGTCCTGGCCAGGTGGCCCTGAGCAGGGACTCAGCTGTAGCACCCCAAGCCTGCTCCACTCCAACACAGGAGCAGCAGAGAACTGGGTCTGTGGTCAGCCAGAGCCCAGAAATGTGCCCCTGGGGAAGGCGCAGCCAGTGCTTGTGTGGAGACGTCCCAGCAGTGGCAGTGAGCTGGGCTGTCAGCTCTCATCATGTGTGCTTCAAGCTGTGCCTCAGCACTCGTGGGGTGCCCCTTGGCTGGCAGCAGCCAGTGGAGGAGCAGGACTCCACTGCAGTTTCTGAGGGTGCTGCCGTTGGCTGGACCCGGGATCTCCTGCCAAGACGTGGGTTTTCTTCCACTGCTCTTGGTGCTGGCTGTGAGGGAGGTGAGGGCTACACCAAAGCCCACCCCACCTGTCATCTCCACTCTCAGTGGGGCTCAAGGAGTGTCAGCTCCTGCTGGCTCCTGCCTTCTCAGCCTCCTGGCCATGTCCCCAATGAAAGCACACTCCTGCAGCAGGTTCCGTGGAGTATGGCTGGGTGAACGCCTCGCTGCTCTGGTGTGRCTCTGGCTGCAGGGTGCTGGGAGACACAACGGCAGTGCCCAGCCACCCAGATGTGTCCCTGGCAGGGCCAGCACTGCAGGGCAGCCCTTGGGTGCTGGGCAGCACCTGTAGGCCAGCACAAACAGGAGCCCCTCCTGCTGCAGCAGGGTAAAAGGCTTCATCAGAACCATTCCATCCAAGGGCAAATTGCTGCCACCACAACCAAGGAGTCCTTGCTGCATCCCATAGGAGACTGCTCCATGTGCAGATGTGGATATGCACACAGACACACCTCCACATGCAAATGTTCTACTGTGGCCAAGCTGGCACTTCTGCAGGACTTTCTCCTCTGGTTACTCTGCAGGCTGTGGGCAGCCAAGCTCAGGACAAAAACTGTGCTTGCTGGTGTGCTGTGCATGGGGAACCCCACCTCTGCAATGCACTGCAGCATGGCAGCACTTGTATTGTTCAGGTCAGGGTGTCTGTCCAGGGATTTTCTGATTTCTAACCTGTTTGTATTGCAAGAGATGCAGATGAATGTGGGGCTCGCAGAGAGTCTGCAGGACACCTCTGACTTTGGCATGGGCAGCCAGAACAACCCTGTCACGGACATGGGTGGCTGCCAAAGTGCTAATGGACCTRCAGGAAGGCAGGAAGAGTGCCTGCATGCTTCCCTGCCCTGTGCCAAGCGCTGTGGCAGACCATGGACTGTGTGCTCCCCTGAGCTATTCACCCCCAGCTGGTGCTGCTGGCTCTGCGCTGGATGAGCCAGGCACAGCTCTGATGGTCATTGAGGTCCTGGGAGCACTTTGGCTGTGGCCAGGTTTCAGGGCACACCTCAGCTGCAAGGCCCCAGAAAGGGACAGGACTGAGCTATCTGTGGCTTTTGGAGTGGCATTTGGGCAGCCAGGAGCTCAAGAGTGTGTGTGTGCATGTGTGAGTAACGCATGCAGTGCAGCATGTAAAAACACACCTAAAGAGAAAGTCTCAAGAGAGATTAGATTAAAATAAAATGTAATTAAACACAGAGAGCTTCCTGTCAATTATTCAACTCTTCTTGCATAACTCTTGGGACCGGCTGCCTTCACAGATGGCTGCTCTGCTGTCAAAGCCATTTGCTGGGCACCTGTTGGAAAAAGTGCCAGGTCAGCATGGAATTAATCACACCGGCATCTTTCCTTGTAATAAGATTTAAACATCTGGAGGAAAACTGCTGAAAGGTCTTACAGCTCCTCAGACAAACCTGCGATGCCTCCTGTTGCTTCATCCTCCTCATGTACTCCTGCAAGTGACAGTGATGGGGACGAGGACAGTGCAGTGGCCTGGAGGGTCTCCGGGGCTCAAGGGGCCCCTGGCAGAGGAGGCTGCACGTGCCCCCTGGGAGCACGGCGATGGCTGCTGCTGGCCAGAGGGAGCAGGATGGGAGCTGCTGCTGTCCCCAGCCCTTCTCAAAGGCTGTGGCACTTCTCCCCTTCCCCTGCCATTTGCAGCCGGGCCTGAGGCTTCTGTGAGCGGCTGAAAGGCAGAGAGCTCCGCAGCTGCAGGGCGATACCCAGACAYGTGGGGTGCCTTTGTTTGCCTGGGTGAGCAGCCAAGTTGCAGCCCATCTCCAGCTTCGTACCAGCTGCAGATCTAAGGCAGCTGACTGGCCTGCCGAAAAACCTAAACACGTCGAGGACCAGGGAGTGGCTTGTGCCAGAGCTGAATAATGATGATCCCAGCACACTTATAAAGGGAAGTGGAGAGTTCGCCACAGACCTGTTCCTTGCTGCCCTGGTCCTCTGCGGAGCATCACTGCACCTCATCCAGCAAGGTATGTCTGAATTGAGAGATTCAAAATGGGAACTGTGTGTGTCTGAAGTGGGGCCTGTGCCTGCAGCAGGAGATAGACCGGGATTTTCTTTTAAACTTAGGGAAAATGTTACCGCTGCTCCTGTGGAGGAGTTTCCAGCCAGGGAAGCAGAGCAGCCCTGTGCTGCAGGGTCTGTATGTGCCAACCTGCCCCAAGCAGAACCCAAAGCATGTGGGCAGCATCCTGGCTCCAGCAAAACTGCTCGGGTGTGAGCAGCACAGCTCCTGCTTCTGCTCTGCAGGAAAACCTGTCCTTTCCCTCCTCRCACCATGCTTTTAGGGGTCGGTTCATGCTGTATTTGGTGCCGATTTGAATCTCTACCAACTTCCCCACCTTGCAGTGCTGTGTAGGTCCTGGCACAAAAGACCCCTCCAGAGACAGCCGCACTGCCTCTCCCACAGCARTGCAGTGTCAGGCAGCCCTG
The DNA here is from genome assembly GCA_018881555.1 of Amblyornis subalaris. Taxonomy (NCBI): domain Eukaryota; kingdom Metazoa; phylum Chordata; class Aves; order Passeriformes; family Ptilonorhynchidae; genus Amblyornis; species Amblyornis subalaris. The sequence continues at coordinate 589,376 of JACAXG010000034.1, read as the reverse complement.
GCATACCAGGGGATGTCCCTCCTGTCCTTCAGGCTCCTGCAGGTGTCCACTGCTCACTTCCATGTCCTGGGACCCCAGCTCTGCACTAGCTCTGGAGTATATTCCTTGTGCTCCAGCATTTTAAAGCAAACATCTCTGTGTTTCCTCTTGCCTCAGCTTTGGAGAGACAATGATGCTCCTTTGGGTTCTTGGACGTTTATCACCCTTTCATCTTGCTAGGTGTCAGATGTGGATGACGAGTACAAATGTTCTCACCAGTCGTTGCCTGGCTTTCCGTGGAGCTGCTGAGCACAGCCTGAGCACAGGCAGGGCTGAAGGCCATTTTAGGCTTGGGACTTTTTTGGCACCATGCTTTTGTGCTCTTCTCATGATCCTTTCCTCCTTGCTGTGCCCCTGAGGTGCCCCGCCGCACATGTCCTATCCCTTGTGCCCTATTCTCCACACAAAGTTCTGCTTCAGGGAGGCCCCAGCTCAGCTGTTTTCCTTCTTCCCAGGTCCATTTCCCGCCTGCATCCCAGTGCAGCCATGCTGGGCACGGCAGTGCGGCTCTCGGTCCTGCTCGGCCTCTTCAGCTTTGGGAAGGGCCAGATGTTTCATATGGGACCATGCCCAGATCCATCAGTTCAAGAAGACTTCGATATCAACAAGGTGTGAAAAGTTTTCTAAAAATCTCATAGGGGGTAGCAAGTTAAGCCGAGGGGGCATGGGACTGACAGCAGAGTGCCTGGGTGCACAGGGGTGGCAGGTCCGGTCACACCCTGTGCCAGAGCTGCCAGCACGGGTCGGTGGCTCTGCTCACCCCTCACAGCCCTGCACCCCGGAGGGGCAAAAGCTGTGCTGGCAAATGAGCCAGGCTGCTCTGCCTTAGCCCACTCATGCTAAAAACATCTCTTTAAACTTTATTCTGTCAGTATCTGGGGAAATGGTACGAGATAGAGAAGCTGCCCTCAACTTTTGAGAAAGGAAGCTGCATCCAGGCGAATTACTCATTGAAGGAGAATGGGAAATTCAAGGTGATCAACAAGGAGATGCTGTAAGTGTTTGCATTTGGGCCATGTCCTCACTGTGGCAGTGGCACTCCTGTCACCTCTCTTGCTGTCCTGGGTGTTAATTTTTCTTTAAATTGCCTGTTTCTGGGTCTGTGGGTGCCAGGGGAGGCACCCTGTGGATGCAGTAGCTCTTCTGAGAGATATGGGTCTCTGGTTCCTGCCAGTGACCTGGGGGTCACCAGGTCCCTGTCTCATTGTCCAAGGTGAGTAATGAAAAAATAGATCAAATGCATACAGTGACTTCAGTATAAAATAGCCTGGGTCTCCCCCTTGACTGCTTTGTGATCCCCAGTGATGACTGAGAAGGTGGATGCCATGGGTCCTGTCCCGGGGGGTCGTGGGGCTGGTTATGGGATGGCAACCACCACCCTGTGCCCCTGCATGCTGAGAGGTGCCTGTTCCCTGTCCTCCTCTTTGCTCCAAAGACACACAATGAAAAGTGGCAGGGAAGGTGAAATACATGGCATATTTTTACTTAGATACTTGTCAGCCTTTTTCTGGAGCATTTGCCTTGCACAGGTAGTAACTGTTATGGAAGGGGATTGGCAATCATTATCAGTTTAAATCAGTGGGGAGRTGAATGCTTTTCTCTTTATTATAGTTAATAGTTTGCAGTTATCCTGAGCTCTTCTGGATTTGTGCACGGGCAGATGCAGATGATAATTCCTCCGTTTCCATCGCCAGCCCTGGCTGTCATGGGCTGGTGCTGTGAGGGGCTGAATGGATGAGAGGGAGCGAGTGGCAAATGCAGTGCTGTCCCCTGCACTCCTGGCATGGCAGGGAGACTTTGTTCTGGCTCACAGTGAAAACAACGCAGGAACACATCCCTTGTGTCCAGAGGGAGCAGCATCCCTGCCACGCACTGAGCACCCAGCACTGTCTCAGCAGCTCCACTGCCCGGGCAGCGCCTGGCAAACAGCTGGACATTCATTTGTGCCTGCATTAATCTGTGGTAGTTTAATCCAATCATTGCTGTYACTACTGCAGCAGTTCAGGACCCTGAAATATCAGGAATATTTTGTGTCAGGTGTGCATTGTGCATGGCTCCAGCATCAGCCCCTTGACCATTTGCTTCTGCCTCCCTGGCTGATCCTGTTTTACAGGAAAGTGTGAAACTTTCCTGCCCTATAGGCAGTGTCCAGGTCTTGAGGCAGCTGGGGAAAAATGCAATTATAATGCGGGCAACCCAAGTCTTAGGGCTTGCTGCCAGCAGGGCAGTGCTCTGAACCAGCAGCCAAAAAAACCCTGGCTCACCACCCAGGTATGGGTAATTTGTGTGCGGAGGAATGTGCAGTGACCTGGAAAAAACAGGTGAATAAACAGATGTGAACATGTGCCTTCCACAACTAGCAGGAGTCGAGCTGCTCCCTGGCACATCCAAGATCAGTTCTGGGATCCTCCCATCCTCCCACGCTGGGATCTTCCCATCCAGTGCAGAGGGGTCTTGCTCTCCCTCTTCTCTGTTGTTGTCACCCTGGAACCAAAGAATGTTCCACTCGGAGGGACACTTGGAGAGAGGCAGCCTGGGGTGCTGGGGTGGTTTAACCTGGGAGACCATTTACCCAGCTGCACCTGGCTCTAGACCTGCTGTTCCCTGGGAGCTGCTGTAACCATCTTCAGGGGCAAGTTGTCCCTCCAGGGATGCTGGGGTTCACTAGCACCTGTTTCAGCTACCTTTTGACAGGTAGACATGTCAGGAGGGAYGATCTAGTGGAAGTGAAAAAAAAATTACTTCCCACTTTCCTGACTTTATTTCTCACCTTTGTCATTCTCCCCTTAGTTCCAATGGCAAAATCAATGAAGCTGAAGGAGAAATCATGCACATGGATGTAAAGCAGCCAGCCAAGCTGGGCGTCCGCTTTAACTGGTGTAAGTGTGTGGTGGGGAGGCTCCCCGGCGCCCACGGCCTCTGCAGTGCCATGGTCTGAGCATTGTGCCATGGCCCCAGGGGTCAGAGACAGCAAAGCAAGGGGTGAAGCTCCCCTGGTGACTTCAGTGCTGTGGCAAAGGGTTAAGGTAGAGATTGTGACCAGCAGGCAGGGGTTTGGTGATACTGATATGCCATTTACAGCAATAGCCCCCTCAGTGGTGGAGCACTCTTCACCAGCTGATCTCAAAGCAAGAAAGATCAGCAGCCTTGCTGTCCCTCCAGGTCATTTCACAGATGGGGACAGGGAGGTGGGGAGGTGTGGGAGGCAGCCCCACAGTGCTGCAAGAGCCAGGAATAGGCTTGTTTCTCTGCACACAGCAGTACAGCTACTCGCCCACACTGCCTCTACGTACAAGTGGCTTTTAATAACCATTAATAATATGGTTTTGTTTGCTTGTTCCTTCCCTTGTCACTGTAACACTCAACAGGGGCCTGCTGAGGTGCAGTGCTGCATTGCACAGCTCTTTCCTCTGCAGCAACACTGGAAAGTGAACTGCAGTCTCCCCTTGGATCACTTTTTATTCTGCTCCCTCACACCTTTTCTTTGGCTGTTTCATAGGTCTCTTTCACAGAGSGGTTATTTGGAGAAATGGGTGGAGGAGGGGTACAATGACTGTTCCATGAGCACAGCCACACTTAACTCTGCTACAGCGTCACCAGCAGCCATTTCACCTGCCCATGTGTAGCCCCAACCACTTTCCCCACGTGTGAGCCCCAGAGAAGAGTGCTGGGCTCAGCTGGCTCCCCGAGGCAGGGCTCCCTGTGGCAGTGGGTGGTGGTTCGTGCTCCTATCACCATTGTCAGCTCCCAGCCCTACAGCTCCTTCCCAGCAGCCAGCACCCTCACACTGGTGAGACTGGGCTGGCTTTCATCAGCCCAGGCAAGCTGTTCAGGTCATAGTGTTAACTTTTCCACCCAGACCTTCCTAGTGTTAGTCTTAGTCATGGCTTTATGGCTTTCTCAAGTTCCTCTGGGAAGAACAAGGAGTCCTGGTAGGCTTTTATAAGTTATAGCTCCCTGTACTAACCACAACTATGCAGCAGCCAAAGTGGGAACAGCCCCAGGAGCTGAAGCTGTGGTACTGCAGAGCCATCCAGAGTTGGTTACACATCACATTCACGGTGCCCTCCTCTCTCCTAGTCATGCCTGCTGCCCCGTACTGGGTCATCTCCACCGACTATGAAAACTACTCACTGGTTTACTCCTGCACTAACATCCTCTGGCTCTTCCACATGGACTATGCCTGGATTCTATCAAGAGCTCCTGATATGCACCCAGAAACCGTGGAGCACCTCAAGAGTGTTCTCCAGTCCTACAAGATTGACACCGAGAAAATGATGCCCACTGATCAAGTCAACTGCCCTGCTGAGATGTAATTCCTGGCATGCAGTGACACAGCACCAGACCAGAGATGAACTTTGTTGCTTGCTTTATTATCCATTAGAATTTCTCTATGTAACTGAGAAATGTAATAACCTCTTTGCTAACGGTAGTTTGCCAGCCCAGAGTTACTCCTAGCTGTCATTCCCCCTATCGCTCTATCGCTCTTGCCCCTTTTCTTGTCTCGCTCCGACTTTTCCAGCATGACTGACTGAGTCAGTGCTAATGGGTGAAAGAAAGAAACCGCGAAGCGCAGATGTGAAACTCTGCTGTTGCTGTGAGTCCTCCAGTACGTGGATGGGAAACAGTAAGAGATGTGATGTGCAAGTATTAGTCCTGAGGGAAAATCATTCATCACACAGCCCCAGGTTTGCTTCCCATTTTTGTCTTGATGCTTCTGGGTCTGCTAGGAATCTACAGTGTCTGAGCTATGCTGCGGGCACTGCCTTAGCAGCAGCAACGTCCAGATATGGTGGGTCAGCCCTGCAGCCTGGGAACTGAGACTGGGGGTCTTGAAAGTTTTCCAGTGCAGGGCTGTAGGTATGGGTTGCTGCTAAGAGAGCAGACCTCCTGGTTAGAAATCAGATCTGGCCCTTTGTATTTAAAACCTAAAACTGTCCAGAGATTCAGCATCACTCCCTCCCCGGTATCTATATGTGTCCTTCTTTTGCCTCTAATGAGACTGGTCCTGCACTCCCAAGGGCCCAGCTCTGACAGTACTTGTAAGCAGACAGAARGAGATGGGGCTGCTCCCTAGTTCTCTCTTCCAGAGGCTTTTCCCTGAAACCAGGAGACAGCAGGCTCTGCCTGACATTCTGCCCACTGCTGTTGCACGTGCTGAGTGCCCGCTGGCACTGCATCTGCCCTGGCAGGTGTTCAGCAGGCACCGCGACAACTCTGCTTGAATGGCATTCATGCAACTCATTAAAAATGAAATAAAAATACCTGCTTCGGGGCTTTTGTACCTTCGCAGCTGCACGGCCTTTGCCAGCAGGCCAGGGGGCTCGGCATGTGGGGTCTGCCCCTCCTCTGAGGCCACAGCACCACCTCAGCAGGACTGGAATGAACATAATAACCATGGCCTGAAAGGAAATGGTTTGCTCCTGGAACCTGGAGCTCTTTCCAGGTCTCTGAAGTTGAATGTGTGGGCACCCCCCATTGTCTGAGCTGTGCCAGTAAATTTTTGATGTGGCTCTGGCTGATAGTGACCCCTGTCTCCTGGTGCTTTCATTGACACGAAGAAACAATGATGTGGATGTAGAATGCTGTAAATCTGCAGGAAACATTCTACACTTACTGTGAAGGGACCCTGGTGGTGTGGGTGTCCTACAGAGCGCCCTCTTGCCCTGGGAGGGCTATGGAAGCTGGGCAGGGAACCAGTATTCCACTAATCTTTACCAGTCAGAGGAGGCCAAGATGGGAGGGACCAGAAACAACTGCTATGTTTGAGTCATTATCCCTTTAAACTTTCAAATTCTAATGTCACAGTTCCTGTGACACAGAATCAAACACTCCACCCGCATCTTCAGGCCCTAAGGATGATGCATGTGCCAGCATACCAACAGTTGCACAGTGTGTCCCAAGTGTGTCAGATTTTGGGTATAATAATTTAATCACTGCTTCATCAGGTTCCTATCTTCCTCCTCACATGGATGCTGCTGCTCTAGCCCCTGCTCCCTGTGCTGCCAGCCCACAGCAGAGCGGCTGTGCAGGCACTGAGGCTTGGGGGTGGGAACATACAGCTGCACTGGACAGGCGGATACTGCCCCTGGATCCAGCTGGGAGTTGGAATCTGCAGGTCCTGCTGAGGAATGGGAGTGTTTCACTCAGCAACAGAACTCCGAGATGCCCAAGCCCTCTGGAGACCACGCTGCCTCCTTCTTTGTGCCACAGAGACCGTGRCAAACCCGGGTTGCTCTGGGAAACATATTGTGCCTGGGGCATCTCCACATGGTGGCACAGGGGGGCTCAGGGGCACCATGGCACAGCTGTGGCCTGTCCTGCCTCGTGCCAGGGGAGTCCCCAGGGCAACAGCACACGTATGGGGCACCGTGCACGTGCAACACCTTTGTGCATGTGGGAGTGCCACGCATGCACAAGCCCCACAGAGTCCCGAGAGCCCCGTGGATGTGCAGACACCCCCAGGGCAGCACACACACCCCGGTGCGTGGGTCCCGTGCGGGGGCATTGGCCTCGTGCTCACACCAGACCCGCGTGTCCGTGTGTCCTCATCAAGGTATGTGAGCGTCTAAAGGGGAGATGCCAAGAAGATGGAGCCAGACTCTTCTCAGTGGTGCCAGCTGAGAGGATGAGAGGCAAACGGCAGAAACTGATGCACAGCAAGTTCCASCTGAATATGAGGAAGAACTTCCTCACCGTGCAGTGACTGAGCACTGGAACACCTTGCCCAGAGAGGGTGTGGAGTCTCCCTCACCGGAGATATTCAAGAACCATCCGGACAGAATCCTGTGCCATGTGGTCCCTTCCAACCCGACCGATTCTGCGACTCTGTGTCGACGCGTCGCCGTGTGTCCGCGTATCTCCGTGCCTGCGTGTCCTTGTGTCCGTCTGTCCGTGCGTCCCCGCGTCCGCGCTGCCCGCGCGCGCAGGGCGCCCCCCCGCGGAGGCGCACGGCAGCAGGGGGCGCTGTGGGTCCGCCGGCCGCCAGGGGGCGCGGGCGCGYCGGGCTGAGGCGGCGGCGCTGGCGCTGGCGCGGGGCGGGCCCGGCCGGAGCGGCGGCGGCGGCGGAACCGGGCGGGCGGCGCGGCCATGGAGGCGCCCTCCGTGCCCTCGGTACCCTCGGTACCGGACGCCTCGGCGACGGGGCGCGGGCCTATCAAGGGCATCCTGAAGAAGAGCGGCAGCAAGGCATCGCCGGCCGAAGCGGCCGTCGGGGCGCGACGGAGCAACCCGGCCTGCGACGAGGACGAGCACGGGTGAGGCCCCGGTGGTGGGCGGCGGCGGGTCCTCCCAGGGCCTCCCTCCGGCCGTCCCGCTCCTCCGAAGGGCCCGCGGAGCGTGATCAGCCGGGCGGCGTCTCCAGCCGGGGCCGGGGCCGCTGCCGTGCCCCCTGCCCGGGGGGATGCTGCGCGGGCGGGGCGGGGGCCCGTCCTGTGCCCCGCGTGCGGCGGCGGGCCCGGAGCTCGGCTGCTCTCGGCCGTGGGGGTCAGGCAGTAGGAGYAGCTGCCGAGGCTGGAGCACCGCTGGGAGCAGGGGGTGCCGGGCTGTGCACCTGGGCGGAGGCGGGCAGCGCTGTCCGCGTGAGATCGGCGGGAGCTGTCGCCGTGGCTCCTGCCGAGGAGTGGCAGTCACCTGCCAAGTGTGGCAACTCACAAAGGGTTTTTCAGATCTTARAGCACAGTTCACAGTTTGGGAAATGCTCTTTATTTATTCTCAGCCGTCTCATAGGCAGCTCATTTCTTGTAACCAGGAGCGTGTCCCTCGAGAGGGGAACTCTCCTGGGCTGAAATATCAAGATGTATTCTCGGTTGGGCAGGATCCATCCGTAAAGATCTCACACTTGAAAATGTGCGCGGSCTGTGGTTTGTGATTTGAATGACATGAAAATCTTAGTTTAATTGTAACATGCCGAGTTAGTCCAAATACACAAGAAGTGGTCTTTAGCTGGTCAGCAGCTGTCCTTGATGGGTAGGAATTCCTACACTTCTTTTTATGCACCCAGCATGTGCTGCCTACCGTTGCTCTGACTGTCCATCAAGTTAAGGTGAGCAAGGTTTGACCTGAACACACTGATTACAAAATTGCTTTAGACTCAGTATTGCAAGGAGAGAAATAATGATAAAATAAAATGGTCATGCTGGGGGGCTTTGTATTATGATAATTTTCCTTTCCTCTTTGCCTAGTTAAGTCATGATTATAGTCTAAAATCAGCAAGGTAAGAAAGAAGAGGTTTTGGTTTGCAGTGTTGCTTGTGTTAGCTGCTCCTGCTTTCCAGAGTAAAATTGCAACTGAATGAATAAGATGATGTTTTTGAAGCAGGTGAGTGCAAGTAGCAATATGTTACACAATGTGATTTTTTTTCTTTTCTTTAGTTTAAATGTTATGTTGTTTGATGTATTTAGTACCACACCAGACATAAAGTACAACTGGCTGTTGGTAGCCTCTGCATCATTTCTGCAGTTTCTTTTGTACCATCTTGAAAAATGAGTAGAAATTGGAGCATGAACTGATGAGTGTATGATATATTGGTTATTGCACAGAGTAATTTCTTGGGAAGCAGTTAGTGGGCTAGAGTCCAGCTTCTATTTCCTGTTTACCAATGTGAGCCAATAAAGTCAATTAGATTAATTCTGAAATTGCCTTGCAAGTTAAAAGATACTGGCTAAACCTGGCAGGCTGCATTAGAAGGTTTCCTGGAAAGACCAGTACAGGGTATTTAAAGCTGGTTTGTGTGCAGGTATTATTTTTGGTTGGCAATACATCATTACATCACTGTTATTTCTGATTTCAGCAAAATAATTTTGTTTTTAGAAGAATAAGTAGTACAGCTGTGATTTTCCTTGGAGATTAAAGATTAGTTAGTAAATTCAGGTATCTGTTTTCTTCATTCTTCTGTTTATATCTAATGTTGAAATTCAGGTCTGAATATCTTTAAAGTAACTGTAGATGAAAGAGCTCATTGTGTCAGCTGTCATCTTTTAAAGCACCATGTTCAGTAGAGCTCTCATGTACTTGCATCATTACTGACCTTGTACTGCTGTTAGTGATGGTAACAGCATCTTGGTAATTGCTTGGAAAACTTCCTTAATGAAAATTATTATGTATTTTTAAAGATGTGAGAAAATACAAATGGATACTTCTGAGATTTTTCAAATCTGATTTTCCTACGGAAGATTAGATTTCCTGTTTCTATATGTGAAGGGGTGTGAGGAAGCATTTCCCTGTGATGGTCCTAAGCTCTGTCATTAGTGTTACACTGTGCAGACATGCCTAAGCATTCAAAATTGGAGACAAGCAAGGGAGGTGTGGGGTTTTAGAGCACTTAGTCACTCTCCTGTGATGGCTTTTTACAAGCAGGGGTGAAATGACACGTTTGTCTCTTTGCCACTAATTATTTTTTTCCTCTGGGTGAACTTAAAGTTGTGCTCTGGGAGATGTTACACAGCCAAGTCTTAGTGTTGGAATCTGAGTTTAAAGAAATGAGTGTGAAAAGCTAAGCCACTAAAAACTTGTTCRGTCTTTTATTTATGACTCACTGACTTGCTCACTTTAGGCTGTCTGATTTCCAGCACAGTGTATGCCAAAGGGATTGTTCCAAGGTTGCCAATATTATTATTAGTTGGAGTTGTGAGCCTGGGCTATAAACCTTGATGTGCTCTGGGCAAGGGAACACAAAGCATGTGGAGGGAATTTCTCCCATCTGTCGTATTTCCTCTTCAGCTAAGCTGTGTGTTTTTATAGGGGCTGTGCACCATTGTCCAAGTGCTATGGCTAGTAACAATCCTCACTGTGAGACCGAGTGGCCATCTTATGTTAGTGCTGGATGAGCTTTAGGCTGAGGTTTCACTGTGGGTGTTTCAGCTCCTAACCAGACAGCTTTGAATGACTGGCGTTCCTAGACTGGAGCTCTTGCTTTGTCATCACGAAGCTCATGACTCCCCGCCCTGCCAGAGCCACGATCTGACTCACGTGTTGTCCGCTTATGCTGCAACCCTTGTGTTTGCACAAAATGATTAAATAGACCTGAAGCCTCAAACATGAGACCTTGGCACTGGTTACTGTATGCTGAGGGGATTAAGATCACTCAATTTGTATTAATTTCTGGAGCGTAAGCCTGTGGCATGTAGGATTCAGGATGAATCTCCACATCTATTCTTTTCTGTTTAATTTTTTTTCCCCACATTGTATTATGCAGTGGTCTTGTAAAATTTAATTTGTGCTTGGAATTTTGCATTATCGGTTTTGTTTTGCAGATAGCGTTGTGCTCGAGAGCATTTGTGTTATTGAGATTGAATTTATTTTTCAAATTTGTTATTGGAGCGGTCTGTGTTTAAACAAGAGAAATTAGGTGAAAGTCTTCCAGTCAACTGCCCTGCTCCCCCCAGCCCCCCAAAACAACCACCCCAAACCAAATCAAACTCACAAAGTCCTGTAATGTTTTTGTCCTTAACTAATAATTTGCAACAGGAATATGTTAATTCATAAGGTAATATTAAATTGTGGAATTTAATTATTCTACAGTTAAATTTATGAGCTTAATCTAGGGAAAGACCACCTTATATGAAACTTGCAATAACCTTTTTTAGAGAAAATGTGGAACATGGTGGTTTGTGTTGATTAAACGATTTTTTATGGCTTTTACATAGGTGGAGGAATGGCTCTTCTCTGGCCACAAGTTGCTTTCCTTATGGCTTATGTATTTTGTCAGTGAGTGAGCAGTCTGTGGGTGAGGTTTTCTTTCTTCAAATATACATAAAATGGTACATTTTCTGGTTGACTGAGGAAATTCTACATACGGTAGCATCACTGTCTGTATAAAATGTGAAACTCCCTCGGCTTAATTATAGCAATGAATCAGTTGGCTTATGATTCCAATTTAAGATGTCAAAAGCAGTATTAATAACCAGCTTGTTCTGTGCTACTTATTTTACTGCAGGAGGGGATTTGTTGGTTGGTATTGTTTATGTAACAGTTTTGCTAATAATCATTCCAGCTCCCTCAGCAAAGGTGAACTGGAAGGTATTGGGTTCTGTTGAGGTCCTGTGGGTTGTAATAAGGGGAAAAATGCTTTTTACAAGTTACCGTAAAATCAAACAGTTCACAAGACAGTAATTGAACAAGACCAGTAGTCTCTGGATTATATGAATAAGAATATGTTTATAGATTATTGAGGTTTTTTAGCTATTGTGACTTGTTAGGGAAATTAAGTTGCACTGATAATTTGTCATGATTTAAGTATGAATAGGACAGTATTTAATAGTCATACTTCGAACATATCTGTGTGTCATACCAATATTTTTTGTGGTTAGTGTGTAGTAGAGATCAGAAGATGTTTTAAAAATTTCTTCTCTGGTAAAGTGGAACTAATTGTTTTAGAATATAAGAAAATTTAACTTTCTTTTCTTATTTCAGTAAAAAATCCCAGAAGTGGGATGAAATGAACATCATAGCTACATACCACCCTGCAGGCAAAGATTATGGCTTGATGAAAATTGATGAGCCAAGCACTCCTTATCACAGGTATGCTTGCTTCAGTGCTGTCCTGAATGCTGCCAGGTGGTATTATGGGTTTAGAGCAAAATTGACTTTGTGGGCGATGTAATATTACTGTGCAGGCCTGCTGGGTGTATACAATATACTCGGACTTACAGAGCTTCTAAATAACCTCAGTGTTCTAAAAGGAAAAAGTATAAAGGACAAAATTTAGAAGATTTGTGTCTAGCAGACTTTAGGCTTTGAATGGAATAAATAAGTGTGTCTTGTATTGATTTTATTTTTTTCAGTGCTAGAATGTAATGTCGTATCAATATTTAAAGTAGATTTGGAAAGCTTTTAAAGTATTAAAGGAGTCTTTTAATTGCATGTTGTAAGGTTTTCACTGTTTTCTTGAGCAAACTACAAACAGCAAATTACTAAAAAAGGCTGTTTTTTGTTTGTCCTCCAAGCATGGTTGGAGAAGATGATGAGGATCCAGTGAGTGATTCAGAATGTAATGAACCTTTAAGAGCAGATGTGTTGAGTAAAAAGTAAGTATTGTAATAAAAAAATTGACTAAATGTTAAGATAATCTGCTCTTTCCTGGAGTGTAGTTTCTTAATGGAAAGCTGGTGCCTGTTTCTCTAGAAGTTGCATTTTTGCTATTGTCAAATTAAGTGGTTTTCAGTGTTTGATAGTGCCTCTGGTAATTTAAACCTCTTGCAGGTTGTTACTACATATAAATATGGCAAAAATAAGAGACAAAGCCATTTGTATGAGTGTTCTGAACTTTCATGTATTTTAAATAGTGAAAAACCTGCTGTTTCAGCGTTTTGTGTTGCATGATTTATGTAGACTGGCAGCTGCAGCTGAAGGTAAAGGACCCAAGATTATAGCAAGGCAAGAAGAAAGCAGTGAGGAGGAGGAAGAGGATGAAGAATTAACGCCTGAAGAACGGGGTAGGCATAAGTTGTTTTCTTTCTTTTGTTTTGACTTTTTTCCTACAAATAGTTTCAGATTGTCAGTAAGAAATGTTTGAGAAGAAGAAGGAGTATTATCAGTAAAGTGTTGTCATTTGAAACTGGAGATAAATAGTCTTTGAACAAATGTGCTGCTTGTTTCTAATCAGGGCTGTTTGGCTTGAGATCTACGTGTAAACAGGAATTTGCTGTTGCTGACAGCCTCCTTGTATACAAGCTTAAGGTGTGGGAATTCCTGCTAAGACACCTCAAATAAGAAGTTCTGATTTGGRGGTGAAGAAGTGGTTCTTAATCTGAACATATTTCAGACTTAATTCAATGAGTATCACTGCAAATAAGATGCTACTAATTGCTTGCAAATGTACAGATGATATTTCTGTTCTTTCCAAAGCAAGTGGGAGGTGGATAGAGTAAAACTACAGTTATTCCAAAGCAAACAGCATCTTCAACAGAGATGTTGTTTCGTGTTAACTTGGATTAGAGCATTTTGATGGAACAGTCAAACAATAATACTTCTAAGGTTTCAGGCTTGTATTATCTAGCTGGGGCTTCTCAAATTTCCTGGCCCCAACTCTGAGCGTGTAACCCTGCTATTCTACAGGAAGGAAAAAACCAAAGTGTTGGGGCTGCCAAAAGTTTATTTTAATTATAATGCATTACTGCTGGGTATGCTGAAGTTTAATATATGGAGCAGAGTTAGTCTGCAGGCCATGGGGAAAGTGGAAAATATTTTCTTCTACATGTGGTAAATATATCTCTCATAACTGACCTTTGGTAGCTAGCCAGGAGTCAAGCACACATCTGCAAAAGTTCATCTTCTATCCCAGCAGTATGTCTCAATTTGTCCTTGAGTTTACTTAGAAACAAGGCTTGTGAAACTTTGGAGTTTTGTGTACTTTTACCAGATGCTTCTCTTGGTTCAGACGTGCTCTTAGTTGCAAACAGGTTCTTTTAGAAGGGCTTCAGTGATTCCAGTACATCAATTACTATCCTTTTTGTAAGTCAGACTCATTTTAAAACTACACTCCACTGCTTGAAGAAAATAACTTTAATTCAGTGAGTGCCTCTTTGAAGAAGATATAAGTTGGCTTTTTTTTAGGGGAAGAAATAAATATTTCTATTTTTTTGTCCACAGAGAAGAAGAAACAGTTTGAAATGAAGAGAAAAATGCACTACAATGAAGGAAGAAACATCAAACTGGCAAGGCAGCTCATTGAAAAAGAACTACATGGGGAGGAAGAAGAAGATGATGAGGATGAAGAGATGCACGATGCTGCAGATGTAGAAACAATGAGTACAGAAGCTACTGAACATGGTGAGCTACTGATTAGTTAAAAAGCACGTGTAAGTACTGGTGGCCCTTTGAGCTGTTGGGAAATGAATATACTCAGTCTGAGAATGACTGGAAGGGGTACAGTATGTATGTAATGTTCAATGAGCAGTGCTGCAGACTGTCTTGATAGGTAGATTTGTAGCATGGAACAAAAGCTATCAGTGTTGATAAATAGCATGGAAGCTTTCGTTTGTTGTGACCTAACAAAAGCAAACATCTCTGCTTCTTACCATTTCCCCAATGTAACTGACTTTGGATAGCAAAGTTGCCAGAATCCTTTTTACAGGAGGATTTGTCTTGTACTGAACACTTAAAGCTGTGGCCACATGGGAGAGCCTGGCTTTTTGTTGTGGGTCAGTTCCCATTCTGCTCCAAATCCATCCTGTAGCCAGCAATGGGAAACTACCATGAGTGTTTCCTCCCTGTTGAGAGGACTGTGTCTAACTTGGTAAGGAAGGACGCTGTAATGTAAAACTGCTGTTAGGCCTTCAGTACAGACTTGTCCTTGAGCAGATACGTTCATTTCTATGGTATGGGATAAGACTCTCAAATTCGCTTTTAGTTCAGCTACTGGAAGAAAGTCTGGGACTTCTAGGTGGGAGCTGTTTCTGGAACCTGTTTCAGGGCTGTCTCTTCATAGAAAACTCCTAAAATTATAGAGGCTGACACCTTCTCTTTCATCTTTTAAGTTTCTTTCTGGGTGAAAAGGGTAGACTTTATAATAGAAGTCTTAGATTTTTATGGTGGTGTTCTGGTGAATAATTACAGTTCACTCCCAACCTCTTTGTGTAACAGCACTTCAAATAAGTTTTTGGCATTAAAAAACAGACATTTGTTGCTCATGAGACTGGTGGCAGTGAAGTCTGTAAGCCTCATTCATCTGTGGTTGGCAAAGCTGTAAGATGTTAGCATGGTCTGCAGACTTGGGAAGATGCTGCATGGGTTTAACTTGGTTCACATCTGCTTTTTACAACTATGTGAACTAAGAACTCTTCTAAAATTCATTTAAATCCCACCCAATAAAAAGGTGATTTGCAAAGTTGCGTGTTTAAATTCTGTGGATTGCACATTTTAGTCCTGTGATTTATTACAGGAGGTCTAATTCCTTCCCAATTGCTCTGAAAGCGTCATTTGGTATGTGTCTGAGACCCATTACTGGACTGACTTTATCCAGTAACTTAACATAGGCCTTATAATGGCTATTTACTAGAACTTCACTCTCCAGGGGAAAGGAGGGCTCCAGGAGCCAACTGTATGACCTTTCTCCATGGCCTGAAGCTGCCATCTCTCTGCACTCTGGTGTAAAACAGAGGCAACTCCGCTCCCCAGCTGCATTCGCCAGTGGAAAGAAGGCAGACCTTTGCAGCATTTTTCCATCTCTATTGTTGAAGTCCATTCCACCTTCCTCATAACCAGCTTCAGAGCCACAACTGGTAATTATCAATTTTAGACTGCTCATGGCTAATAGATTCCATAAATGTAACTGGCAGTTTAGCAACCCATTAACTAACTGGTTCACCGTCACACCATAGCATATAGAAATACTTTCCATTAACCTGATGTAGTTCTCAATTCTTCACTTTTCTATCATTCTGTTTAAGCCTTGATGTTTTGTTATCTCCTAATCTCTATATCAGCTATCACATCTTTTAATCTCTGTCCTTGCTCAGTTCATCTGAGGTTAAGTACTGGTCTCACTTTTGTAGGAGCTGGTGAATTGAATGTCCTTAGATGGGTTGTGTGGCAGGGTTGGGCAAAGGACAATGGCATATGGACAAAACTGTTAATAAGCCAGTCTTCCGCCACTGCCCACATTTTAAGAAATTCCTGCATTGAGATGAGAAATGTTCAGCATTCAGCATAGCTGTGTTCGTGTCAAAGTTTTACTGAAATAACGAGAAATTCGAGATTACATCTATTTATTGCTCTCTCATTTGTGTTCTGAGGGCACAGAAGAATCTCCATAMGTGTTAATTAGAGCTACAGAACATTTCTCAAATAGATGGCTTTAACACTTGCTACTTGGGGTTTTTGGTCATTGTGCTTTTTGTCATGCTGTGCTTTTGGTTACATTAAGCACTTGAGTATTTAAAAATTAGGTTGTTTCCTTCATGGAAGGAAATCAAAATGCTATTAATATTCATGTTCCTGAGAACAGCATATGGAAAGATACCTGGACAGCTTTCAAAGAGGTCTTTGACTTCAAATTGTATTTTAAAGTGCTTTTATCTAGAGCAGAAAAGGGAGGGTTTCCTTGCTCGTATATTGGGTGATGCAGAAGTTGATTTTTGCAATGGTTTGTTTTGGCTTCACTCTGTTAAACTAACAGCCCTGATGCTCGCTTTTAACTGTAAAGAAAATGTCTTGGGTTTTTTGCATGTTTTATCATAGCTATATTTTTATAAATTCTTCCATTTGACTTGAGTTGTTGGGAAGTTGTGGAGATCGTGCAGGGATGTGGCTGCCACTCACCTATTGTGTCTGTCAGTCTATGTGAGTGAGAGCTGCCATGCAATGTCTTTTTATTCCAATGGAATGACATGACTTCTGTAGTACTGATGATTATTGCAGGTAAAGATGTGACATAAGAGGCATTTCCTAGTCATCTGTTGTGACTGTAGTGCTCCACTCGTTCCTGGGTTGTTTTTCAGGGAATTTGAGAATCTCTTTGCACTTAGATTTTTTTTTTTGTCCATGAAGATCCCCTAAAGGTTCTGTGCTTCTCTTATCTGATGTTCCTTTCTACCCTCTAATTCTGTCTGGTTTGTATTTGAGTAAAACTAACAGTACTTTTCTAATCTACACTCCCCTTTTGAAGAAGGGGCTAAAGACTTAGGGCAGGTTTTTAAGGAGGTTCCTGTCAGATACCACCAGGTCTGCTAATATAAGTTGCACTTCTTGGTTACAGACTGAGATTTCTTGCTGATTGAAATGAAGATGGCCAGTCCAGTCAGTGATGGTGAGAACTCTTTGTATATTTTTGCTCCTGTCTTCATTGTGGCTACCAAGTGTTTTAAATGGATGGATCATTCTTTTCTTGCCATAAAAGTAGCCATACTTTATCCTATGCATATGGATTCTAGCAGCCAAGCTTTTCGTGGAAAAGAAAGTAGACTGTGCATGGCAGGGGGGTTGGAGCTGAGTGTCTTGTAAGGTTCTTTCCAACCCAAACCATTCTATGATTCAATATTTGCTTGCTTCACCATTTCAGCTTCTCTGGCTACTTCCTATTTATGGCTCCATGAATGACATAAATAGACTTTGCCAGCAGAAGTTACCTTTGTTTCTCTCCATAAAAACCTTCCCTTTAGAAATTCTCTTTGAAATCTCTGAAGGAAATATTCCCGATGCAGGTAAATTTAAGCATGATGATTTCAGTGTAGAACTGTCTTCTGCTACGCAGAAGTATCAGCTAGAGTGTGTCATCTATAGCAGTTCAATTGACAAGCAGTAAGACTATTGTTCTCTCTCTCTGGTTCATTTAGCTGTTTTGCTCTGCTAACCCTGCTCAGATGGTACTCATCAGCTGAGCTGTCACTGACTGGGTGTGCCCTTTGGCCTTTGGTAGATACAGAATACGTTGTGTTTTCTTAACCAGGGCAAGCCTCACCCTAGAGGTGACTTAAGTGAGAAGGCTGGGAGCACACAGCAATCAGTTCTGCTGGTTAACTGTGCTGTTTGCTTGTTAAACTGCATGTTACCAAATCTAACTCATGCCCAAGCCTAACTGGCCTTTTAAAAAGATTATTATCATTTCAATGAGGTATTCTTTGATCTTTGCCTTCTGCCACTAACTTTTTAGGAGCATAGATAGATAGAGTGGGCTTTTTCGTATGAAAAGCACTAAGGAGAAGGTTTTTTTTTATGTACTGCTGTGCTTTTGCTCAAAACCATGAGTTAACTTCCTGAAAACACAATAGACTTCATTCCTTCGTGTATAAACTTGAGGTTTTTTATTTCAAGTGTCTCCTCTGGAATTGAAATTTGACCTGGAAAGCTCTATCTTTGCTGGTGTTTCAGGACCCTCATGTGTTAGTTCTAAATGCCTGGGTTAAATCCTCCCAGTTCCAGGGGTGGTGAGCACTCAGAGCTCGGTGTGATGAACAGTGGTGTTGGCCATCTCTTTAGAGCATGAGGGCGAAATAACTATTTTAGAAGTTTCTGCACTCTCTAACTAAAAGCTTATACATTGTTAAGATGGGTTGGCAAACATTATCTTTGGAGAAGCAGAGATGATTTCAGGAGGACATTTGTGTGTGTTGTGAAAATATTCAATCAGTGTGACGACTTATCTATTTTTTGTAATCTTTCTTGTGCAGCACATGTTACTCGTGACCAGCTGGAAAGTAGAGCACACAGCATAGAAGAAATCTGTCCAGAACTGTAACTGCTTGTCAAAGACACAAATATAAACATCGCTTCATGATTTTTGCAATTAAGGCTCTTAAATGTTAAGAAGCATATCAGTTACAATGTTGTATTGCCAAGAATGTTAATTTTAGACTTGTCCATTAGGCAGAAAACACTGTCTAATTGATTTATTCTTGTGCCTAGTATTTCATGGAGAATACTGCTTCATAATCTGTTCAACCAGAATGGCATTCCCTGTATGTATAGCGCTGATTATCTTGCGTGATGTACTGTTACTCTTGCTTTGAAACACTCACTATCTTTTGGTTTTTCACTATTTATTTGAGAGTGTTCTAGATGTGGTATCTCTCACGGAAAGGTTTGGGATTCAAGAGCCAAACGGTACAGCATATATCAGATTGACATGCAAGCTATTTATCAGATGTGTTAAGCAGTTTAAAAAGGGATTATTTAAGTCCTACAACTTTTTTTGTAAAGTGTTGACCTGTTAATCTAGATTTCAGTGCATTATTACGTGCACTTTCCCAGTCTTTAGAACAAGAGCTGTGTTATTTCTTAAGAGCGGTGTTTGGAATCAGTTGTTAGTTTCTGACTAAGGCAGTACTAACATCTGGTGGAGGGAATGTTTTTACACTGGAAACGGCTAACTTGAACTTTGCATTTAACTGTCATAATCTCTTCCATCGGGACTGGTTGTTTTGTGCTCTCTTTGGCTTATTGTGAGAATGTGCAAGTTTCCTCCAGCTTTTCTCTTAAAATCACATCCACCGTTACTCTTCTGGCTCTTGTTTCAAACATTTGGTTCTTTCCAGTTGCATGAACAGTGTTTGTGCTGTTAGCACCTGAGGAAAAACACCCAGCCACGAGGAAATACACATCAGGACTGTGAAGATGTGCTGAGCTTAAGCTCTGGCTGTTCTTTATTAAAGATAACTGCTGTTGATCTACTCATTTGAGGTTGGCAACTTCCATACTGAAAACCACTGGTCTAAATCTTACTGTGTCCATCGCAACTTACAGCAACTGCTTTTGTAAAATGAAGGCTGTTTGGAAGACTAGAAGGGAAACTGCCTAATTCAAATACTTGTTTACAGTATGGTTGCATAGCCATAAAGAGGGATTCTGCACCTCCAAATTGCTGTAAAAACTTCCCACGGGGTGGAATTTGACTGGTGAATGTTCCAATATTCAGAGTAGTTCCTGGGTTTTATTACACAAACTAAGTATACACTTAAGCTTTAGCTTGGTTATGGAATACAGTGTATATCTTAATTTTGATCTGAATTTGATATGTTGCAAAAATCCATATAATTATATGGATCTATTTTAAAATGTCTTTTTCTCACTGTATATGTGAAGTTTGAATAAAGGAATGAAAGTTATTTTACAGTTATATGCATTCTCAAGTGTGAGCTTTCCTGGAGTCCCAGAGAAATTGAGGGTCAATAAGGTAATAGGATGCTATCCTTTGAAAGATTTATACAGGAATAATTCATTAGACTGGATGCACTGCCAAAGATACCTGTGAGTTGTGCTAACTGGGTTTTGTAGTGTGCCTTTCCCAACTATCTCCTCTCCTTAGTAGCTAACAGGGTAGTCAGTTGTGGGTTAGTTAATCTTCTAGGGTCCTGAATCAAGATGAAATAGCATCTTTTCGCAACAAAGAGTTGAACTCTTGATTCAGGTGTGGTAATGCTAATTTTTCAACATGGAGAATGCAATTTCTTCTTATATCAGATGCAGTCACTTCTATAGAGTAAACAGGAGCAAAGAAGTAAGCATTTATAGATAGTTCTGACTCCTTGGGTCACTGTAGCTTTCAGTTTGGCTCCCAAGAACAGGATTTCAAAACTTTAGGTTTGTACCCTTTATATACCAGCTTGCAGTGTTCAGAGTGTTGGCCTGTCTGCACTGACCTGTACTTCAGACTGAGCTGCCGGCCTGGCCTGCCCCAGCCGAGCACTGAAGTCCTACCAGGAGAGCAGCAGCACTCGGGTGTCGCTTTCAGCCTGAGCRTGGACCGGTCGAGGTGTGACCAGTGTGTGTGGGTAATGCAGATGTGTTCTGCAAGGCTGTGGAACAGGTTGCTTGTACTTTGTGATAAGTACACATGGGTACTTTGTGCCTGCAATTAAGGTAGAATCCAGCAGCAGCTCTTACCTGGGCTAATATCCTGCCCTCCTTACCCTTCCACTTTCTTGTGTCCCAGACCATTTCGGTGCTCAGCAGGGCCTCTTTGTACCTTACAAGGTCTAGAAAGCATTTTGTTTAACAAACAAACTTTGCTAACTTCCAATAAAGACCTTTCCTGTAATGGCTTCCAAAACCCTGAATGAAATGAGTATGTAGCTTTGAGGGAGGTACAGTACGTAAATGCATGAAGGCAGTTTGAAATGAACCATATAACGTATAGTACATCCCTTCATCACTCAGGGTTTTAAGATGTCTGGGTGATCTCCCTTTTTCTGTGCTACCAAGCGCCTAAGTTCTAAGTTTGATGCCATTTTGAAACTTGTTTCAGTTTGGGGTTTTATTAAAGGCTTTATTCTCTTCATTCTCCTCAGTGCTAGTAAAAATTCTGCTCATGGTGCTTCTTCATCTGCCTCAGCAGGAGTGCAACCCAATGTCCCTGACACTGCTTCTGATTGAAAGGCTGGTTTACTTGGTTTTCTCCACTTACACCTTGGTGCATTTTAAAAGCTAAATCAGACAAGTTTTACTTTGCAGTAGCAACAGAAACTCCATATAACTTTTTTACAAAGGGATGTCTGATTTTCCTCTGCTCAAGAGATATCAATTATAGATCCTTGCTGAATGGGGACAAGAGAAAAAATGTCTTTTTTTACATTTGATGGGGACTTAGCTTGCATGCACATCTTAATCTTCACGTGCATATGATAAAGACTCATTTGTACAATACAGAGTGGTATGAAGAAGAAACAGACACACAGCCCTTACTAACGTGGACAGTGAGCTCCACGCCATCATAATTGTGAAGCTTCTTGCACAGGTTTGAGTCYTCAAACTGCATCCTCTTTAGAGAAAGCATTTTCAATATGCTTCCAATAGGAAGATCACTTGCAAATAAAAGCCTTAACTCATGTCTATAGAGGGTTTTTTCTCTCCTTAGTTTCTTTCCCACCAAGTTGTACACAGTTCATGAAAACTGCAGATACCTTTTCCACAGCTCACTCTCTTATGTGAAACTTGTCCATCTTACCAGAACTCTTTGTTTCTGTAACATGCTTTTTTGTGGTATTATGATGCCACCTCACAAATGTAATTATTCTGTTTGAAACCAGTGTTAAGTGTCACAACGTAAATAAAAGCATTGTTTTCATTACTACCTTATGGCACTAATACTAATCTAATGTTTGC
Organism: Amblyornis subalaris; assembly: GCA_018881555.1. Lineage (NCBI taxonomy): Eukaryota > Metazoa > Chordata > Aves > Passeriformes > Ptilonorhynchidae > Amblyornis > Amblyornis subalaris. Next base: position 567,800 of record JACAXG010000034.1, on the reverse strand, counting down.
CTTCTTGGAGCTCTTCAGAAGAAACTGGCAGCTACTGTAAAATTTGCAGGTGTGTTCATAGATAAATTCTTAAACCAATATTGCAATTTCCTCATGACTCCAATTTAGCGTAACTTTGATAATAAATCAGTTTGTGCACAGACTCAGATTTGTTGGCTTGCCTAAACCTGAGGGGAGATCTGGTAACCTGAATCATGAACTTAAGATAGCAGCACCATAGAAAAGACTGCATTTTTCAAGGTGTTTTTCTTTGTGTGTTGTAGGATCTAAGCACAACTGGTCTGTCTCTTCACAGTCAACACTGAGTAATCACTAGCACTGAGTAATGGAAAATGACTAACATCAGCTACTCCTTAGGAAGTAAAACTATTCCTCAAAACAGAGCTGGGCTCTTCAATTGCATACTTTAGTTGAAAAGTGGACTTCACAAGATAAATGCAGCCTCAGTAATACAAATATTTCTTAACATGCTGCTTTTCCTGAGTACATGTACTTGAATCCTTAATCAAAATAGTGGTAGTTTGGCTAGTTTTGGTGAGGGACAGCTCACAAAACTGTGCAGTTGTTACATCTGTGTAACTTGTAGTTCGGTTCTGACATTTCACCAATCTTGGAAAAAAACTTTGACACCCTAAACTACAACTGACTGAACCAAAAAGCATCCCTTTGCTTCTGTGAAAGGACTCCTTAACTGAGGTAGGGACAGTGAGAGTACAGCACGCATTCAGCTTCTTGGAAAGGAAGGAAGTCTTATGTTCCCCTCCATCCTTCCCTGTTGACTGTTTCTCCTTGTAACACTGAAAGGAAGTTGGGGAGAGAGAATGTGAAGAATAAGAAAAAAGGAAAGAGATAAAAAAAGAGGTGAAACTTAGTGCAGATTCTGAGGTAAGGGAGGGTGTGAAAGCTGMAGGGGATAAGTGGGCTCGCTGGATGCAGGTATGGCAGCTCCTCAAACTCCTGGAGGCGCCAAGAATGAACATCATCAACTTGTGTCAGATTCCTAGCATAGCGTCCCTGTGACTGCAGGATGGAGCCTGTGACGGTGTGACTGCTTCATCTTTGCCAAGTTTAACTTGAATAGTAACTTGTACTTCTCTGTTGCTGCCTTTGAGGAGGTGTGGGGATGGCTGGTGCTCCTTTGTCTGTCGGTTTTACATCTCGGAACAATAAGCAGCACCTTACGGGTTGAAGATTTTTTCTGTATTCTCTTAAGGGATCAGAAATCTGCAGTGTTCTGCAGTCCTTCACTGCAAACTGGAAAGGATCGACATGGTCCTGTTCACTCTGATTCACTCTACTTCAAAAAGTATTCTCAGACAGAGGTTCGGTAAGAAACCCACACATGCAGACTTGATAGTCCTTGACAGGAAAACCTGCTGCGTTTCTCCTTCAGAGACACCTTTGAGTCTCCCCCAGGAGTTACTTCCTCGATCTAGAAGTGAATCACGCTGGAGAGCACCCGGAGCCGGAGCTTTCTTCCTGCTGGTGGCACCTTCAGCAGGGACATTAGCTGCCCGCCGGAGGGCGTGTCCCTGTGACCCTTTGTGAGTCTGTGTGTGCCCGTGTGAGCCACTGCGTGTCCCTGTGACCCTGTGTGAGTCTGTGTGAGCCACTGCGTGTCCCTGTGACCGTCCGTGTGAGTCTGTGTGTTGCCCGTGTGAGCCACTGCGTGTCCCCGTGATCCCGTGTGTACGCTCCTACCGCAACGCCCTCCCCGCTTTCCGCGGTGCTGCGCGGCTCGGCGGGGCCGGGCGAGGGCGAGGCCAAGGCTGAGGGGCGGGGCCGGTCGGAGGGGTCCGGGCCGATCTCGACTGGGCATCAACTGCTSAGGTGGGCGCCGGGCCGGGCCTTCCCGCGCGCCTCACCCCCGAGGGAGAGGTTCCGCTGTTTAATGAAGAGCTTTAATTTTAAAAAATCAAGGAGGTACCAACGGCCGGCTGAGCAGGGCCCGGCGCCACAAGGCTCGCCCCGCCCTCGGCAACGTCACGGCACTGAGCCCCGGGCAGGTCAGCCCGTGCCTCGGTGTTCCGGGCAGCCGCGCCCATGGAGCTGCCGATTGGCGGAGGGCCGGGGCCGCCTTCCCGTTGGCGGGCCCGGCTGTCACTCTTAGCACCCCGTTGCGGGTGCCGTCGCTGCGGCGCCAGCGGTTGGCTGCTTCTTCTGAGCGGCCGCGCTTATTGGGTGCTCCTCCTATTGCGCCCTCCTCCCTCACTTTGTGATTGGCCAGCGAGCCCCCCGCTCTGGCGGGTAGTCTCTGCTGGCTGCCCGGGCCGTCAGTCGCCCCTGGGCGGGGCGGGCACAGGGCACTCCCGCCCCCGCCCCGAGCAGCACCACCCCCGCCCCGCCCGCCGGTCCCGGCCTCGCGTCGCCTCGCCTTGCTCCGGGCTCGCCGMGCCACCACCGCCAGCAGCCGCAGCAGTGGAGGCAGCGGCGCGCCCCGCCATCATGAAGGTGACCGTAGACTTCGAGGAGTGCCTGAAGGACTCGCCGCGCTTCAGGTGCCGCCGAGAAGGGGCCGGGCCGGGGTCRTGGCGGGGGACAGGAAGCGGGGCCGGGCGTGTGCGGAGCGGGCCGGGCTATGGGGGCCCCGGGGGTGACAGGTGCCCGCGAGCTATAGGCAGCCGGCTCTGAGGAGAGGGGCAGCCGGGGGCTGTTGTGGGTCCTACTGGGGTGTGKGGGCTCTGAGGAGGAAGGAGAGGGGGGATATGGGAAACGCAAGGAAAAGGGGCAGCTGGTGTGGTACGTGGGATTGGATGGGCCATGTGCGGGGTCTCGGGCTCATGTGGAGGTAGCACAGGGTGCAGAGAGCACTGCTGGGGTCACCCTCCTTTGAGGAGAGGGGGGTGAATGGTGGCACGCAGCTGGTGCAGGGAATGCTCGTCAGGGGAGGCAATGTCAGCTGAGACTCAGGCTCAGGAGGGCGAACTCTTCGGTGCTACATCTTTTTTTCTTCAGAGTTGTGCTCACGCTTCAGTTCCCAGTGTCTCCTGCCTGCGTCTGCTGCATAGTCCATATTCGGTGTGGCCACTGTCGGGGTGCCAGCAGCAAACAAGCTCAATATCATCTTACTTCCTGTTGTCAGACCAGGGCATGGACTCTTTTGTTTTTCCGCACTCGAGTGACCAGTTGTCTGTCATTGCCGTTGGGTTACTTCTGCTTATGTTAGGCAACTTTCCCCTTAGTCTTTCTCTATGTTTTTATTATTCAATGTATGTATTTTACACCACTGTATCTACCCAACATAATTGTTCCTCTCTGTGGGATGTGTGGCTGGTCTGCGCCTACATACGCCCACTTTYTGTGCCTGGTATTACCCTGCTAGTTGGTGGAGACGCAAACAGCTCCGTGACACAATGTGTCACTGCTGTGCCCCTCCTGTCCCATGCTGAGCCCATATCTGGAAGTGCCTGTGGCTCTGTGGTGAGCTCTGTCTGTTGAGGGAAATAGTGCTGCTCTTTCTCTGCTCTCTGGCTGTATGTTCACGCCTCCTCTTTGTGTCAGCTTTAGCAATYGTGTGGTTCTGGGATGTGGAGGAAGTTGGAGAAGAAGAGTTGGTTGAATGGCTTATCCTTGGCAGAAGTTGGAGTTCCTGTTCTTCCCTCCTTTGCTCCTGTCTCTGCTACCAGTCTGTTGCTGGCTGCTTTTGCCACGAGTTTTTTGGTATCTGTGACATGTGTTGTTGGATCCTTCAGTGAGCTGGGTGCCCTGGCAGAAGAGACTGGATGGTTCTCTGCCAGGTTAGTGAGTTGTGTCAGCATCACAAGGGGTGTGAAACCTACTAAAGCTTAGGGGGAGAAGAGAGAGGAAACTTCACTGCCAAAAGCAAGGCTAGAGGAAGGCAGTGGGGAGTGAGACCTCCCTTAGGGTGACAGAGAACCTTTACATTGGCTTAGCTGTTTCACAAAACTTTGCCCTGAGTTGGACATGCTTGCTAGGGTATGTCATACTTTCTGAGACAGCTGTATTTAGTGTTGGTCCATCCCATTTGGTGACAATGCAGTCGTAGATTGGCTTAATTTAACCATAGAACTATACTATTAGTTAAATTTTTTTTAATTAGTGATACCTGCTGAAGTGTTAAATACACTCGAGAAAAGATGTTGTGACTGAAATTTGTGAGCAGAAGTGTGCTGCTGTGTCTTCAAGTGAAGTCGTTCTAGTTAATTAGAATTCACTTTGTAGCATTCTCCTCTTGTCCCTCTTGATTCCTTTCCTTCAAGGAAAAGAAACTGGAGAAAACCTTTTGTTAGGGTCTTCTAGTACTTCATGGTCTTTGTCCCAGTCTGATACTACTACCTTTGAAGAAATTGCAGAAAACCTTATGGTGTAATCACTTGATGCCAACAAAACATCCTTCCAACATTTAACTGATAGGAAATGGTTAAAATTGTGAGGCAAAATTCCTGTAGTATTTCTGAAAAAAGTTCGTATCTGTCAGTCATTRATATTTGCTGTCTTAATCATTAATATTTGCTGTTATAATTTTAGTTATTCTTAGTGTTCATATGAATTACCCAACCCAAACACTAGAAACCGGAATGAAGGTTACTGCAGTGGTTTTATTGAGGGATGGTAGAGACACTAATATAGAGCAAGGTTGTCACAAAGCCCTACGTTCTTGAAGGGAGTAGTGAGGACATAAAGCACYTTCTAGCTCTCTGTTCTTTTTAGCAAAGCTGAGCTGCAGCTTTCTCCTGACCTTGCTGAGCAGGAGGGTGTAGCTTCTGTCCTCCTCATCAGTCTACCTGTCAGAGCAGTTAAGTAAACCTGTTGGGAGGCATATAGAGGATAGAAATGTCACAGGTTACTTTCTTATGGTCACGAACTGGGAGGACATGGATGAATCAGACTTCCTGAGTCACTGAATCCCTGTTTTCATGGAGATCTATTTAAATTTTTTAAAACATGCTTCTACTGGCAGCTTCAGACACATGGCTTTCTTCCTTATCTATTTCTCAAGTTTATGTAGATCTCTTGTGGCTTTGAGATGTAATTGGGCCCCAAATCACAGAAACAGAGGTCTGTTTCCTTAAAATGCATATGAAGGGACTCTGGGTTGTAGCTGTTGAGGTGCTGATATGTGATTAGATAATAATGGCTATAAAGGTTCAGAGCAGAAGTATGATGGRTTATTTCATAGGAAGGCATGCTTGGTTTTTTCTGCCTCCAGTAGATGATAAAGAAATCTCTGAATTATAAAACCTGAAGCAATAATGGCTTATTGCATCACTAGATTTCTAAACTTATGACATGCCGAATCACTTTGGGGTTGGGGACTGGATGTTTAGAAACTGATTTTAAAAGTAATGGGAAAGGCTATGMGTTCAGGCACACTTTTGCAAATGTGTAGTTGTGGTTTTTTCTAAACCTGCTTTGAGAATAATTTTGCTGAAATCACATGCTTTTCTGTCACGATCCCCTCTCCTAAAATATGGRCAGACCAAGATCTAGCAAGGAAATGCGCTTGCAGTTCTTCTACAATGTGTCAATGACTTCCCATCAAATGAAGAAGTTGCCTGAGGAGGGGCCTTGGAGCAGTCCTTGAGCAGTAAGAACTGAGCTGTGCTGGCAAGTTCTGTGTATATAATCAGGAATTTCTAGAGTAGTTTTTTGGTATGCAAATAGCATTGTGAAATAATTCTTTTTCTTTTAAACAACGAGGGTTTAAGTTTCAGAATTTAATGGAACAGGCTTTTACAGTGCTCTTTCATTTTCATTTTTTCTTCTTGTACCTAAAGAATGTTTTTCTCAATGAGGTATTGCTGTAGCAACCACATGAATCACTCAGGAGCTAAACTGCTAGAGAGGAGGAGCAATTTTAAGTGATGTGGAAATACAGCTGCTCTAAGTAGCAGTTGACAATTTTGATAAAGAACAAATAATAGAAAAAGCAAAATTCAATTGCTTGCCATAGGTGCAATTGTAGAACACTCTTCTTCAGTCTGAGTCAGTCTTTAAAAGTGCATTAGGAAGAATCTCTGTGTTTTTGAGACCATTTCTTTGTCCTTATCTGTCGCTGTTGCTGAAGTTTAATTTTTTTGTATTTAAATTTCTATTTGTTTCCTGAGACCCCAGCTGCAGAACAGATGATGGATGAATGAGGTAGATCAAAATATAACTGAAACTKTTGTCAATTACCATTCTTGGTAAACATATTCCTGGGTAGTTTCTGGGTGGAACTGGTGGTTATTGTGGATTCCCTTCAAAGGGGCTCATCTGAGGGGTCTCCCATTTTAACTGAGCTAAAGCATTGCTTTGGGTAGGCAGGCCTGTGGTGTAAGACTGGCTTGTCACTGCAGTTGCCTGGTATGTGCTGGCTTTCTTCTGTGGCTTTGGTTCTGGTCTGTCTAGATGGAGCCAGCTGAGGTGCACCTCATGCCTATCTAGGGGATGCAGATTGAATAGGTCACTTGTGCCACTTTCTGGCTTTCTAGATTTATGATGAATTTTTTCTCTCTTCCTCGGTACTGTGTAACCAAAGGTTTGTCACTAAGCATCTGCTTTTTTAAATAATAGTAAACATTTTATCACTTAAACTGTGAGTTACTGGAGAAAATTTAGAAATAGGAACATGGGTAGAGTTGTCCCTTCAGTGTTGCACTCCAGTGGGAAGGGCAGATGCTTCCCGACCTGCTGTGAGTGGCAACAAACCCCTGGTGTTCAGCCTGGGTTTATGGTCCAGCTCATCTGCATGGATGTGGCTCCACTGAAATCACTGAGGCTGCTCCTGGGGGTGAACTCAGCTGCATTTCAGATGCGAAGAGGTTTGTGATCAAGAGCTCAGCATACAAAATCTGTTGGTTTTGCTCAGACCTACCTAGCTGTTTTAGAATAGATTTCCRAAGAAATGTTTGGTCTGGGCTTTCTGCCCTTGGTGCTTGGGGCTGAAAAGCAAGTTTGTAACTTACTTGGCAGGAGAGGGTGGAAAGTATTGCAGAAGAATAGAAAAAAAGATACAATAAGCGAAAAGAGAAAGCTGCCAAGCATTTGCTTGTGAGTTTGCATTTAGCATCTTTCATACTTACGTGGTTGTTAACGTTTATGATTTCCTGTGTGAGACTGTAGAAGTGCAGTTTTTGCAGCTGAAGTGACATGGAGGACAATCTTGGTTCGGTGCTGGCGAGTTACGCGTGTACAACATCCCTGTCCACASTGCTGGGAGTCTGGTGGCGTTAAACTGACTCGAGATTTCTAATTCTTCACTTTTGTGGAGATTGCGGTGACTGTGCTGTTCTACTCAGGCTCTAGTCAATGATTTATATATTTTTAAATCTGTAACTATGCCTTTCAAACGTACACTAAGAAAACGATTGACCTAAAGGAAGCGGAATGTATTTGAACATTCTGTTCAATGTCAGGGCATTTTCTTCTAGGGAAATCATTCAATAATAAACAAGGTTCATCAAAGATCCCTCTTAAATACATCTCTGAAAAATCTCTCACACTGAAATATTTTAAATCTGAAAAAGCCTAATAGTGAAATGTTAACAATCCTTCCTAATGGGGATTAGAGAAATGTGCCCTGCAATCAGGATGTCTTTATTTGGTTAGTTCACCTAAATTTTTAAAATAATAATAATAAAAAAAAGCTGGCTGTCACAGTTATGGATTACAAAGGATAGGGTTTTTAATGGTGATTGTTTCTTTGTTGTTTGATTACAATTTACATTAAGTAAGAACAAACTTAAAAATCTTAACTATATTTTAAATTGCTAATAGGAACTTAAAATATTGATTTCCTCAGTTTTGGTGTTTTTATCTGGGAATGTTTGAAAAACCCCCACAGTGAGRGGGGACCTTATAGTGGAAGTAGTGACAAAATCTGCGAGTTATCGTAACGTTGCTGTAGCACAGCAGCAGGGTGGTTGCTGAAGTTAATTAAGCCTGTGCAGCTGATCTTTAATGAGTACTTGCAGAATTAGAAGGACAGCTTATTTATGTGTGTGCTCAATGGAACTGTAATTATACAAGTCCTTACCGTCATTCAGGTCTTAAATATAGATTTGAAGAGRTTTGGTTCTTTAGCCTGGAGTATCTCATTTATGTTGGCTAAGCACATCTCATGTAATTACATTAAGAACTGAAGTTATGGAGATGATAGTTTTATATTATTTTCGGGGGTAGAAATATCAATGTTAAAATCTCTGTAAAACAGGGTTAGTAAATAGAATATTCATTAGGAAGGTGGCAACTATAAAATAGAAATCTTTGTCTTGGACTGGTGGACTTTTGGGTGGCTTTATTTTTTCCTATATATATCTGTGAAATTGTCGGCCTCTGAATAGCAAATATGCTGCTTTCAGCAATGTTTGCAGTGTCCTGTGATCTTTTTTAAGGCTTAGCTTCTTGACAACCTTGTATGCAGAACCACATTAYTTAGTCAGCATTTTTGCTGTTCTTACTTCATGCAGTGAACAATATGGCTTAAATTATGGGTAACTATTTACTAGAGTAAATAGTTCTAAAAATTTCCGAAAGCAAACTCTGTTCTTATAACCTGTTGGGGGAGAAAAAAGGAAAGGAAAATACCTAATTTCCATTGACTACAGAAACATTCTTACTGAAATTACTGTTTACAGACCTTTGCCTTGGTCTTGGTGCAGGCCTTGCTGCCTGAATCAGTTATCTCAAGGAGATGCAAATGCGGAGGTGTCATGTTTACATGGGCAGGAAATAGAAGGATAAATTCTGAGTAATTTAGTTACTTTTTTTTTTGCATCTCACTTGTGCATGCAGAATTCAGTTTAAGAACATGTACAGAAATTTAAACTGTGTAAATGCATTTGTGATCTCTATGAGCAGATGCTGTGCTGTTTTGAGATTTAGATAGTCCTGTGAGTTTCGGTAGTGATTTAGATGCTTTGCTTTTTGCTAGTGACAGATTTGTAACAGAAGTAACAGCTGAAGTTGCTGTCTGCAATGGAAGACCATGATGAGGAAACGCAGATTAGTGTGTGGACTGTAATATTATTTTAATACATGCAGGAGTTTTCCGTACTTCTCTGAGAGGCAATGTAAATCCTGGTCTTGTTGCCATTCTTTCATATGACTACATAGAGCAAGAACATGAGAAATAGTAGATACTATAATTATGATCRTAAACTAAACGATTTTAAGTAGTCCAGTAGACTCAAACATTGTTTTGCCTTCCTGATAATCTTTCCAAGAGGATTCCTTGTGTATGTGGCAGAATAATGATTTTTATGGTTAATGTTTACTTTATGAATATTAGAAGTAGCTGTGGTGTTTTGATGCACTGCAAAGAACTCATGCCTGTGTGGAGGAGAAATGTAATTTATGGGATGATGTCATGTACATATTTTCAAATTGACAAAAGACACAATGATAGACGAAGAAAGTAATTTGTTGCAAAATAATTCCTTCAAGTGTTTTATGAATGAGAGGGGGTTTGGAACAGAGAAAATGCCTGTCAGATGGCTGGTAAACTTACTCGTGTGATGTGAGCTTCTCTGTGAATCAGGCTTTCTGTCTGATGTTCTAAGTCTGCTATTTGATATTTTAAGACAGCAATATTCTGGTACAATACTCTTGAATAATTTTTATAGTCCATATTTCAATAGTAGKGGGCATTGAAATAGTTGTATTGTGCTTTTGGACAAGAATCTGACCAATTGGTACACATGCACGAACTACCTTTTCATTTCATGAGTTTGTGATCTGCCTTCACTATCAGTCATTAAAGAAAGACCTCTGCTAACAGTTTTGTATGAATAAACATAAAGCAGAGCTAGTCATAGTTTGCATGATGTGATTTTGTAGTTTCTAAGCTGGATATAATGCAAAGAGAAATTGGAGAAGCCATATGTGGTGAAATGTATTCYGTCTGATAAAATTTAAAAAAACATATTCTGTGTAAGGCAATTTCAGATTTCCATCTTTCTGGGTGCCAGATGTTGATTCAAGTAGGAACACATGGATATCAAACACTCAACATTTCTGTYCATTTGAAATATCCTAGTCTTCAATTATTAGTGATCTTGTAATTATTTTAAAAAATGTGTGACTTATGTAATGCTGGAGATCACATAACAAATTTTAGTGTACTAGTGTTTAGAATGACATGTTGTAGATGAAAATTTGAATTGAATTCAATCCTTTGGCACAAAGGAAAAGTGTGTTGTATTCAGAGTTGGACTTCTGGCCRTGAATGTTATCCTTTCTGCCTGTCAAAGAAGAGATGTGGAATATGACCTGCAAGATGGGATTTGGTTTTCTGCTCTATGGACTCTACCCAGGGAGGCACTGAGCCTCTTCTGTCCCTGTCCTGTGGTCTGAGCAGGGCTCCCTCTCCCCTTGCCGCAGAGGTGGTGGCTAGTGTGAGTCTGTGCTGGAAGTCCTGTCCCACTCTCTGAAGCCTCCCTAGATTCCAGCTCTCCAGTGTCTCCCTTGTGCTGGTCAGTGGGCACTAATGGATCTGAGTGTTGGTAATTKTTTACATAGAAAGATATAGTTTGTGGAGGGTTTTTTGGGTTCTGTTTTGAGTACTTTGTGTAAGTAATCAGACTCAGCATTTGACTGGATTTTTGTGATGAACTTGAATGTAAAGAACATGTGGTATGATAACAATGTCATTGGTTTTATGTAACATGTTATTGTTATTATACTTTAGACTTAAGACAACCCAAGTAAGAACTAGATGAGTGAAGAAGAAAAACAATGTATGTGCAGCAGTGTTGGGCCCTGTGATCTTAACTGGCACTAGCAAAAGGCACTATAGGCTCACAGCTCAGCTGGAAATGTGGGTTATGTCTTGTCTTTCCTAGACTTGTACCATTCATGTAAGTTGGAGTTCCTGTGTGTGTAAAGTGTTCAGTAAATAATGACCYAGGCCCCTTCTTTCTTAACTTCCTTAAACAGGAAAAGTAGAGTTCATCTCATCTGCTGTTTAGCCATTCCTCCTCTTAAGCCAGATCTTAGGCTTAGGCTGCTTACAACTATTAATCTTTGTTAAGATTTGATCCCAAGTGCCTCTTGATTTGTTGTAGCCATATGTGTCAGGATAAGGTGAGCTGCACCCTGGAAATCACGTGTTTCTACTCTATCATTTCCAAAGGTGCTTTAGATGACTAACTGCTGTATCTGTGCATARATACCAGTATTTGATCAGATAAGGCACACTGCAACAATAGAACAATTGCATTGGCTTTGCCAGACAGGGTTGTTATTGAGGATAAAAACTGTTCAAGATGACTGAGGAATCTGATGTTTCATTGAGGATGCAGCTTCTGGCTGAATTTGTGTGTTGCTAAATTTCAGTCTGTTTAAAAAGACTACACACATTTATACACCCTCTCTATGGTGTATTCTTCAGCAGAATCTCCAGTTTGCAGAGAGTGATTTTTTAAAATTATTCATTTAACTTCCTGGATTGCTTTCTTTTGTCAAGTGTCTGATTTTGGAGAACATACCTGCTTATTTATTCTATCCTACTTGATTTGTTCCAAGAATGATGAAAAATGTCAAGGGGAATCATTAAATGTGCCTACTATTGCAAGATATCCACTATATTGTAAGTATCAATCTTGCAAGATTTTGTTTGAAAATATTTGCGGTTTATTTGAGATTAAAAACCTTTAACATGTAATAACTAAAGGATATATAAGGTTATGTATCCTTTAAAACAGCTTACCTGCCGTTAGCTTTGATAGATGAATGAAATGCCAGGGTCTTTAAAATCTCTTGATGACTAAAAGTAGTGGGAGAAAAGATACTGAATGTACCCARAGAAGTTCCAGGGCTGTGGGTGTACTGTATGCATGTTGTAGTTTTTATGTTATAAAGTTCCAAATGCTTATTTCTTTAATAGATTATCATTATAATTTGAGAGGGATGAGGAGGAAAGGAGATTGGCCTTTCCAAATCTGAAAACAGTAAATTTGAGGAAAACACAAATACACTGTATTTCTGTGTTGTCTGCTTATTTATTCTCTTGATTTGAGATTGGATTCACTTGACTGGCTGCTTTAGTGAAAGGCCTAAAGGGCAAACTGCTTTTTGCCGTATGAGGGAACAGTAAAACTACACAATAAAACTACTAATTTACAAGTGAAATGCACTTTTGGTAACTGAGTGTGAGATACATGTATGTGTATTCACCTAATAGCTAAATAAAAAATTCARGTTCAGAACTTGAACTATTACAACAAAGTCTTAGCCTCCTCTCTGCTCTGTTGTCAAATAGAGCATTCTGGTTTTGTGAAAGTGTATTACCAAAATATTCAATTTCTGAAATGGTCTAAAAGGGTAAATACTTGCTGAGGACTCTGCTTCATAGCAAATCTGAAACTTCCCTCAGCTTTCGGTAAAGAAGATCCACCTGATAAAACTGGAATCGTAGACAGCTAATGGTCCTCAGCTCTTCTGAAACACGGTGAGCTCTGGTTACAAAGGCTCTGCCAGTTTATGGTAGTTGGACACAACAGTGCTCCTCTAACTGTGGTATAAGGTATAAATTAGCAACTAAGGGAGTTAAGAAAAAGAAAGGGACAGATAGTACCTTATTTTTCTGAAATCAAAGCAAACACATATAGATTCATATTAAGATTATGCAATTTCTCTTTGTTTAATTACACAGTACTCAGACCTCCAGTTGCCTCTACTTTTTCACAAGGTTTTCTGTGCAGGCGGTTAAGTCTCACCATATCAGTTCTGAGCATATTGGTCCTGAGAATCCTGTCCTGGAGTTATCTAATGATATTTACTGTTTCTGCATTGGCTGCAGTTGAGGTACGTAAGGGTTACCTTTCCAAATCAGGGATTAATATTTTCACTCTTCTTCAGATTGTTATTACTTACTGCTTTTAAAAGCAAAGTTGATGTGACTCCTTTGCATCTGTCTAGTAACTCCAGATCTTGAGGCTAACAGGGTGTGTAGTCTTTAGATGTCCTGTCTTGTATCTTTCGCAGTTGGTCACTTGATGGTTATATTTATGCTTCCACTTCCTGACCTTGCTACATATTTGAGTTTTCGAATGTTGAAATCCTTCATTCCATCTGCTGCTTCTGTGTTCAAGATCCTGGGTAGCTGCTGAGATTTAAAAGATTTAAGCAGCTCTGTCATGTTTGCAAATTTTCAGCAACAAGGTTTCTGCACAACACCATCAGTTCCTTGAGCCTTCTGCTGCCCTTTTTTTGTTGCAGCATCTTGATACYGTAGTCTTACTTCTTTATCTGGTAGTAGGTCCTCCTAAGAAGCTTTTGACCCAATCTTGGGTGTTGGAATCACTAATCAAAGTTGTGCAGGATGTRTATTGTGATGTGTTGCCTTCTTATCAATTTGCAATGTAATCAACTTCTTTTCTGTCAAGCTTTCATGGTCACCATTGTGTCCCCATCTGGTTAACAGCTGTCTCATGATGAACAAAACACTGAAGTTGGAAGATGAAGAAAATCCTGCTTCTTGGACTCTTTCTGGAGGAAAAGGATTGCTGATTTCCTGCCTAGGCTTGCTATAAGGCTCTCCTGGGGTAAAAAAAAGCTTAGGAGAAATACATTAGGCAAAACTGTTGGGTAAAGAACACTGTTAGGCRTTTCTGGCAATTTACTGCGAAAGAGTAATAAGAGAAAAAGTTTGAGAATTTAGATCTGGCAGATAGCACAGAAGTCCTTATGGACTGTATGTGATAAGTTAAATGCTAGTGCAAATTTAGTGGGTCCAGATATGTATGTTAAGGGCAATAGAACTTSTTCCTTTTTGAAGACTGATTTGTTTATAATATTCATTATCTTTGAGCCATGTGTAGTCTAGCAGTAAAGAACAAGTTAAGTGAAGTGTGCGTCTTAAAAGGATTTGTCCTGTTTCTTTGTCATATCAAAGACCATATGAACTATTAAAGAGAAACTAAACTTTGTGGCTGAAGACAGCCTTAAAAAGTGATACCTACAAGCAGACCTTTGCTTTTATGATTTTATGAATTTGGTAAATACCCTTGCTTTAATTCATTTGATTGTTTTCTAAGAGGAAAAGTCTGACTTGGGAGGAATAGAAGAATGGCCCTTTTAATATTGAGGATTTGATTCCCTGTTTCTTCACGGAAATTTGAAATGCAGATAGTGCTTGCTGTGGACCTGAAAACTTGGCTTATTTGTCAACGTGATAATCTTCTGTTCAGGACATGCATTTCCGTATTTCAATCCACCAAGCTCATAGAAAATTTCTGAGATTTTGAGTTGGGGGTTCAACTTTCTGGTTAAAAGTCCTACTGTTCATTTAGGGCATGTAGAAGTTTTTCCAAGCTATTGATATAACATTTTGTGGCAATGACTGAAGAATTAATAATATAAGGAGTACTAGCATGAATAAGGAATTTTATCTTAGTGTGTCAGGGAGAGTTCATCATCTGCTCCTCAGTATGGAGGGGCTCTGTGCCAGCAGGGGAAAAAACTCTGCAGTGCTAAACCAGGACTTCAGAGGCCTCTGTGACAGGCTGCAAGTGTTCTTTCTTCCGACCATATTAATGGTTGTGACACATCTCATAAGCTGTAAAACTTCTTATATCTATCCATGCTGTTATCCAAAGTTATTAGGCCTTATTGTTCCATGTATGGCTTCTTTGTCCCTCAATATGTCATGTTTCTTTTTTAGTCTGTGGTTGCCTGATGCCATTACACATGTACCAGCTGTATTCCTGCTCAGCATGCTGGGTTAAGATGCCTCTAGTTACCTTTGTGTATCTCGCTATACATGCAGGAAATCAAATGAAGTGTGCAGTGATTGGAGGGAGCAGCTGAGAAGCTGGAGGGCAGGTCTGCTGTTCAGCAGGACCTCAGCAAGGTAGTGGAAAGCACAGGCAGAAAGCTCCTGAAGTTTAACCACGACAAATGTGAAGACTTCKTCTGAAAAGTAACAACCCTGTGCAGCTGTGCTGGTGCACAGGGACCTTTGCAACCTGGTGACCAGCAACTGGCCCTTGGTCAGCAGTGAGAAGTGGCAGTCACAGTGGTGTGTGAGTTCCCCTGGCCTGAGGTTGCCCTTAGCAGTCAGTCTGTGGCCGTTTCTAAACTCATCTGTGAGTAGTTGCTTTGCATCTGATGGTGATCCTAGGGTGCAACTGCTGTGGGAGGAAAGGGAGGCAGAGGAAGAGACAAAGCAGACCAAATAGGTGAGCAAGTATGATATCTTCTGTRGTATACCTGCATTTTAATTTGACTTTACATAATACTGACAGCTTGTAGTCTATCCTCTGATTCATGTCTACTCTCCTTTTTGCTATCCATTACCTGATAGGCTCTGACGTAGAGGAGGAGCCATTCCTGTAAATCATCAGGTTCATATTCTTATCTTGCACTTACATATCTCACTCCCAGTTTTTCACATTCAGTAGTACCTTTTTTTCTTCAAGCTGTTTTTGGGGTATAGTGGATGTTGGCTGAAAAGACGTCATCTCTAGTGAAGTCCAAGCTGTGCATTAAGAAGTGGTTCTGCATCAAATATGTGCAAGTAAAAGAGCTGTGTCTTTCTGAGATTTGAGGACAAGACTTCAGCATTGCAGTGCTGAAAATCAGTTATTTCCATTTCATGATATACATCCAAATACATGAATGTATTCAGAAGCCCCAGAATGAACAACAGTTGACTTTGTGACTTGTTCCTGTTTTTCTAAAAGTATATTCAAGAGATGAATCAAAACTTTCCTCAATTAAAAGGAAAAAAACCCCAAACTATTGGAAAATATTTTTTTTGAGCTTTTATTATTATGAGTATTTTTTATAGTGATGTATTAATTCTAGAATTAATAGTTATTAGTTAATTGCCCACAGCACCTTTGACTTCTCCAATTTGTTGTTTGTCAGCATCTGATTTATAATGACTACTGCTTCCAGACTTCTCACTTTCAGGAACACAGTCTAAAACTGCAAGCTAGAATATGATGAATGAATGAGCAAAAGACTAAAGGCAAGATGTGGCTCCAATGGCAGTTAGATTTTGTTTGAAGAGGAGCTGACTGAAAGCACTGGCAATCACCACTCTTCTGGGAGGGCAAACAGACCAGGCAGACCCCCTCTGTGGCCATGGTGTGTGTGGCATTACGGTCAGCAGTTGGTAGTGGATTAGTCCAGGCTAAGTTGTTTCCTTAGCACGTGTCTGCAGCTTCTGGTCTAAGCGTGACCCAATCTCTTTTAGAGGAGAGTTGAGCTATCATCATTCTGTTTGGTTCCTGAGATTCTTGAAGTACCTTAACCTGGAAGAAAGTCTTTCACTGGTCACTTAAATGCAGTGCCGTGATGGACGTCAGAGTTCAGCTGTCCTTTGCATGTGCTGGGCTGGGTAACTGGTGACATTATCCTCTTTTAAACAGGCTCCAAAATCAGGTCTTGAGTTTTCTTCCATCATCTCCTATATTCCTTCTGCACTGCAGCTGTGCAGGAAGCTGTATCTAGCAAACTGAACTGTGTTTTAAGGGAGTGGTGGAGGAGAGAAGTCACAGTGGAGGAAAGAAACACATTCCTGAGAGTCCTCATTACAGAGCATGAAGAATATGGGAGACTGCTCATTTATGAAAGTTGTCCTCCACCCTTAAGCAGCTGTTCTGGTTTCGTGCATTGCCATGCAGTGTTTGAACATCTTGGGAAGCCACGGATGTTTGACTCATATACTGAAGCTGATTTGATGCTTTTTCCTAATGCTGGAGCCTTCTGGTTGAGATCACTGTGATGCAAAACTTGCTCCCAGCCCCTGCTTCACTAAGGAGCAACAGTTTCGTTACATGTCAGGTCTGGCACTTCATCCTCAACTATTTCACCACCATTTCCTGTGTTTATAGCTGGACATTGGGTCTTGGCTGTGGACATGACATTTACTCAGAATTATGACAGTTTTCTGTGAACTTTATGCCTGATACAGATGTTTCAGAGAGAAATGTGTCTTTGTATTCTATGGCTTCARAAAGTATTAAATTAAGAAAAACAAGGATAGTGTTAACAGCACAGCTTAGATGAGCTGTTTTTAGTGAATTGCTGACCCAGTATGAAGACAGTTTTTGTGACTAGATGGTACATAACTGGATATATGTATCTATATTCTGATAGTCCGAGGGCATGCTCTCCATTGTTTTTGTGCTTGTAATCCAGTATTGGACCGGTACTGTGAATATGTTTGCATGACACTAACTTCTTCTGGTTTTTATGTGATGGAAACAGTGAAAGTAGCCATTTCTATGTAAAGAAACATGGAATTGAAATGCGGTTTGGCTGGAACGCAACAGCTGTTTGCTCCATGTCCGGCTGTAGGGCCCAGATATGCCATCCCTCCATCACATGCCGGTGGTGGGAAATAGCCCAGAGAATCAGCCTGGTACCTCAGGGACCTGTGGCATTTCAAAGATGAGTTGCACTGAATCGGGTGGTAGAGGGACTGTATCTTTCCTTTTTCCTATGATATCTCTATCTGCTTTCCTTTATGCTTCTTTTTTTCTTGACCTGCCCCTCATCATTTCAGTTTTTTGATGTTCTGTTTTTACTGCTTTCAGTTGAGCTTATTCTACCTTAAAATTTTCCTCTTGGAATAGAGGTTTAATTACTRAACAGATGTGTTGTCTTCATTCTGCCTGCTCTAACTGCCTTTATCTCTCTTCTTCATCTTGAATCTTAGACTTTTAGCTCATTAAGTCCTGTGGAGCTAGAACTCTTTGCTAGTTAAAGACACTAAAAAATAATATTCTTATCAGATCTTGTTGCAGTTCTGTAAACAAACTACTTAATCATGCTTTTATGTTAATGCCAAAGAAACAAATAAAAACTTGTTGCACTGTGATTATAAACAAACAAATGCAAAATTGCAGTCTAAATATTGAGATACTTTTCCTTCCTTTGGGTTTTGTTTTTTTAATTCTCCTTAATGCTCTCTGAAACAAGATTAAGTGGAGACTTAAATGGAAATTAATAATTTATGGAGGAAAATAAAGAAAGTAAAAGAGTCGTTGATGTTGCCTGAAATCCTTCATGGTCTGAAGCTAGAGAAGAGGGAGAAGCAAAAATGTAACTGCGGGGATTGCTTAGATATAAAACCTAGGACGTAACTGTGGGAATACACTGAGATACGAGAACTGGAATGCAGGCATGTGTAGTGAAATCTGCAAAAAGCTGGGAATGTCATGCTCAGTGTTTGAGATCTGCAGGCAATTGGCAGCATTTTTCAGAACTGTTCTTGTAAAAAAAGTGATTTTCCTGAGTTTGGAGCCTGATCCAGGCTTTTTTTTTTTTTCTATGTTCTTGGCATGGACTTATGTGAACCAGAATGGAATTAGCAGGAGACAGTAAAGCTGTGGTTGTGTGTAGTCTCTCCTCAGTGGTAAAGCTGGCTTAAGAAATTCCTGCTCCAAATCATTCTTCCCTGCCTGTATAACTTTTTCCAGGAAGACTTGAGGTTTTTTGTAGGACTGAAATGGGAAATATCGGATCCAATTTTCCAAAAAACATTACAGAAAACTTCCTATTGCTGTTTTTTTTCCCCAAGGCACGCTGCTACTGGTAAACAGTGTGGCTCCATGAACAGTTATTCTGGAATGACTGAGAGAATGAGTGCCCTGTGATGGGAGCAAGGGCACGCCTTGCCAGAAATGAGTCCCTTCAGCTCTCAAGGCAATAGCCTGACGAAGCAGCAATGTTCATTGGCTGTGAACACAGTGTCATGCATCCTCAGCCTTCTGCTTTTTCAGGTAGCAGTAAGGAAGGAGGTGTCCAAAGAAACACCAGTTTTCAAGCAAAAAACAGCTGTGCTTTAGCAATGCTCCACGAAAGCAGTTTTTACTGGCAAGTTAAATTTGACTGGCCTGGAAGATTTAACCAGTCTAGACTAGAGGTAGATGATATGAACAAGTGCCATCCAAACTTCCTGCAAGTTAATTGGCACATGGCAAGTGTGCAATCTTTTCCTAATCTTGCTGCAAAGTCATTCATGGAATAGCTGCAGGGTTGCAGGTTTGAGCCAGGAGGGTCACCAAAAGAGTTATTTAAGAAATTTCACTCGGACTTTTAGTTTTTTTTTTCTTTGTTGTTACCTTCAAACATATAGACTACTGGCTATACAGGCATAGAGGAAACAATATCGATGTGACAAACATTAGGATTAATAAAATTTGATTTACCAAATATTTACCAATAAACTGTGTTTTATCAGTGATGTAGTTTTTCTTTTTACCGTCAATTTTCCTGCAATTCTTGTGGTTCTTTAAAATCTATGCTGTTATAGTTGAAATCTAAGTGAAACTGTGATGGCAATAAATGCGTTAAATGAATGTGTCCCTGCCTCTTCTCCCCAGTCTCAGAGTATTTTTGTGTAAAGTTTTAAAGGAAAACATCTTTTGTGCATGCAGGGCAGCTTTAGAAGAAGTAGAAGGAGATGTGACAGAGCTGGAACTGAAACTTGACAAGGTAAACTTTTAATTCAACCATGTTTGTTCTTAAAAACGTCGAAAGATGTTTCGGTTTTGTTTTAAAGTTCACAGCTGGGAAGAGGCAGTGGCCGGCCAAGCGCTCGGCTCTTGCAGAGGGAAGGGGTCCGGGTGGGGCGCGCAGCTGGGGCTCGGAGGCCAGGCCGGAGTAAAGCAGCACCACGCGGCTGAAATCGCGGTCAACTCGCTCTGTCCCCAGCTGAGGCTTCGGATTGTGCAACTCCCTCCTGGCCTGGCCCCGCACTGCACCCCTGTGACTCAGCCCCGGGGAAGCTGCGTGCAAACTCATTCAGGTTTCACGTGAGATAAAAGCCGAGGCTTGGCCGTCACTGCATCGAGAGCCTGTTTTTGACAACTGCATACGGTGGGGACATCTGGATACTCTTTGTTTTAGGGGTTTAAAATCCTTGCTTTCTGTCTTTGGTAGTCTGAGGCACAGTCACAGCAGCCCACGTATATGTATCCTACACTGTTGTCTGGAGGACTTGACTAGTGTAAAATTCATCTTGCTTTTTGTTGTGCTTTGTGCATGTATATAAAAAATTACATGTACCATCTTTTCAGCTCTGTACTGTCTATTTATTAGTTTCTTCACTTTTGGAAGCTTTTGTTCTTTCTTTGTTAGTATTTTGAGAGTGGCTTATTTTTGGTTTTCATCTATATAAAGTCGTCTTTCCTTTGCATTTATGCTAAATGGTTAAAATTGGGGTTTTTTCTGTGTTTTCACATGGCAGGCAGATGTCATTTGTTCACCTCTTTGGCTCGTTTTTGAATACAACCTTTTGTTCCTACAGCTGTGAGTTGGCTGCAGAGAGCTAGAGACAAATAAAGTTGATGTCAAGCCTGAAGACTTTTTGTTTCTTACTTGTAATAATATTTCTAATTTTTTGTAGTTAATAATCTAACGATTTGCTCTTTCAAAATAAATTCAATGTATTTTCAGTATATCAATTTTGATTTGGTGTGAATCCTGGTGAAACTGATGGGTATAAGACACGTTTTTACTGTAGAGGTGTTGAATCTATTTAGGTAGATCAAACAGCATAAGTATTTAAAGGATCTGAAAAATCTGTGTTGCAATTTTGACATTTCCACCAGTCTAAAAAGACTGTTTTTGGGGAAAAGAATTTTCAAATTCATTAAAGGGCATTTTTCAGGGCCTTGTAGTACAACACTTGAGTTGAAAGCCAAGCTTCTTGTGTGATCTGAAGCAACCATGGCCTGAGGGTAATGATTTGTCTAGGCTTGGTTGGTAACATTTTCTGCTCRGCTGTTCACACTAAACTTGGTTTTATTGTCCCACATTTTTGACTTTGGGCTGCATTGTCTGCAGTTTTTCCTCTCTGGTAGAAAGAACACTGGATTCAGGTTTGTGAACCATAAGCAAAAGTGAAGGAAAAAGGTTCATGTTGATAGTGATTTTTTTTCTGTCCATTTTTCAAGCAACTTGGACATTCATCAGAATGTGGGAGATCATGCTAAGCTTTCCATTTTTCCTAATAGGCTCTGAGTCAACATAAAAATTACTGTAAGGTAATAAGGTGGTATATAATATGGTAAGCAAGGCAGGAAGGACACTTGGGTGGTTTCTTTGCCCCAGCATAGCATCAAGTACTTCTGTGTTGCTTTTCATGAAAAATCTTTCAGAGATGAAGGTTCAAACTTCTGATTTTATTCTCGGCTATGTTTACGTTGGAGGAACTCAATTATAGTACACCCTTTCTCAAGGGACCGTCCTGGTGATTGCACTGACCATTCTTTCTTTCGTTAATGGCCCAGTGCATAAATGGTTCAAAAAGTGGGAAACCATCCATCACAAGATACCGAGGGCCTTCCTGTCAGACTGTGCGGTACCATGAGGGCTAAGGTGCTGACTGAAGCAGTGAGTGGTGGGGATGGAAACCCACCAGAGGCTAGTCTGTTGTGGGAGTGAAAACATGATTGATTTCACCTCCTGAGGTGTAACCATGGCTCTTCAGCTGTGCTTTGTGCACGGAGCCCTTTGCTTTCCTGTGCCTGTATTCAGAGTGGCTCAGGATAAAACAACCGGTGTGGGTTTCCTTTTTGTTTATTTTGTGGTGCTTTTCTTCAGAAACCACAATACCCTGATCATTTGCTTGGGTTCTAACCATTTATGTTTTAGYTCCTGTGCTTTTTGCCTCCATACAGCTCTCTCTTGAAATATGTGCAAAATCTTGGTTAGCAATAAAACAAAAAATAATTTAAAAAATTTATGAAGAGTGGTAACTTTCCCAATGGCAAATCAGTTGACCTAGAGTAGTGTTTTTATAGCTGTCACTATACAGTAGAAAGTTTTTCATAGAATGTGGAGCTGTGTAAATTTAGAATTTAACATTTGAAATATTTGTTTTGTAGTCTTAACTAAGCTCAGTGTGTTCATGTTTATATGATGGTGTAAAAAACAAAAAAGCCTTCCTCTTTCTCTTTTTTTCCTTATTTTAGCTGGTGAAGCTTTGTATTGCAATGATTGATACTGGGAAAGCATTTTGTGCAGCCAACAAGCAGTTCATGAATGGAATTCGAGACCTTGCACAATATTCCTGTAAAGATGCGCTGGTTGAGGTAAGTTCTTTGAGGTGAAAATGGAAGGGGAGAAACATAATAAGGGTAAAATGTAACAGTTGGCAAGAGAAGTAGTTGAAGTTTATGCTACTATTT
Organism: Amblyornis subalaris; assembly: GCA_018881555.1. NCBI lineage: Eukaryota > Metazoa > Chordata > Aves > Passeriformes > Ptilonorhynchidae > Amblyornis > Amblyornis subalaris. The sequence continues at coordinate 545,709 of JACAXG010000034.1, read as the reverse complement.
GTCTTTTTGTGCCTTTTCTTTGAGATGTCTTTAAGAGTGAGATTTTTTCAGCTGTGGTGTGCTGCAGGTGTCTGTGTTGTTTAGTTGCAGCTTTAACCTGCAGTGGCAGGGATTTTCCAAATTCCAGAAAATATGTATTAGGTTAGTGTGTGTACTGGTGATTACAACATGTTAACCATTTTTTTTGAATGAGAGTATTAAACATAAAAAGTATGAGTTAGTGTAATGGTAAATATTGTAATGTTTTAGATTATGTGAGCTTCCCACAGTGTTTAGTCAATTAGAATTTTTCCTGCTTTGCTTCAGTTTGGTACTTTATATACTGGTAGGTAGCATAACATTTTTGTTGCTTGTATTTTTAATAGATTGATTTGCTGTTACCTCCATGTTCTCCTAGCAAAATGGTTTTAGTCTAATAATCATGCTGTAAGGCAAATGAATTTCTCGTTCTTTACTGAAAGGCTGTAAAGCTCTGAAATGTTGCTTTTGTGCTGTGTGTTTGGTAGGGCTTAACTTAAACTGCTTTCATTTTCTCCTTACAGACCAGTTTGGCAAAGTTCTCTGACACCTTACAGGAAATGATCAATTATCATAATGTGAGTATTTCTAGCTGAAACATGTCACTCATAGCTCACCTCCAGTTATATTTGATAATAGATTAATGGTAAAGCTTTTCTTGTTGATAGTGTTTGCAAAGTAATGGTTTAAGTGGTATTAAATACCTCTCATTTTATACTTGTAAATATTTTATTAATGTTTGTTTATGAAGTATTTGTAAACATTCCCTTTTCTGCAGATTTGTATCTCGGTTTATTTTTCATTTAGAATTTGTAAGCTTTGCTAAAGCCTGGTGCTCTAAGACAGTAAATACTGGGTAGTTTAATCTTTTTGAATCAAACTGATGGTAGCAGTTACAGACTTTGAACATAGTCCTATGCTGGTCTGAAATAATGATTGCCTTTTCCATAATTGCTACTTTTTTTCCCTATCCATTATAATACACAAAATGAAGCATCTCTGATTTTCATATAGTTTTCTTTTTGGAAGTATAGCAGATTTAGACAAGTAAACAAAGGAGAAAATGCCAGGATTTGAGACTAGTAGTGATTTTTAGCATGTCAGAGTTAATCAGAAACTTCAGTTTTGCCTGGGTTGAAAACTGATTTGTTTGTTTTCCTCTAAAGAGTTTAGTCTTGTATTCTGAAAACCAAAAGGATGTGTTTGTTCTATTTTCTTCCTCTTCCTTTGGCCCAATTGCTCTTCGTTAATTTTCCAATGAATTGCTGGAAACCAACTGAAGTGTCTCCAAAGCGCTGAAAATATGCGGGACATTTAAAATGTGGGTCTTTTCATACCACTAGGAGTTTAAAATTTGACAAGATAGAGAGAATGGAATTTGAGCAACTTCAGCTGAAGTTGTTAGCATTAACTTAGCTTTCTAAAAGTGTCTGATTAGGCTTTTTTTTTAAATGCATGCTTTTAGGAGGGAATGGAAGCAAAGCAGGCTAACAGCATTGAGTTGGATTTTCTTTCCATTATACAAAGTGTACATATCTGTATCTAATGAAAACTGCAAAGTAGGGAGTAAGTGAACAGTGATTCTTTGGATGGTGGAGAGAAGGTAGTGCAAAGGTTCAAACCAGCAGTAGTAGGAGCAAGTGTGACTTTCATGTCAATGATTTCTGCAGATTAGATGGAGCAGATGAATCCAGGCTGTCCCTGTTAGACACTCTTCATCACACATCTTGCTACTGGTTACCCTCTTAATGTCTTTTATCTATGGTTTGCTCTTTTGGACATATCGGACCTAGGTCCTATATTATTGCTGCTGTTATTCTACATGGTTGTGGCTTACACTGCTTTCTTAAAATTTGGCACAGCACAACTCCCCTTTTGGGCAGTTTGAAGGCAGAAAGCAAAGAACAACCCAGAAGAAAAGGATTTCTTTTCGGATCTAAGTAGGACCAATCTGAGTTCTCTCCTGCTCTTCTTTCCCTCCATGCCCTTGCTGTGTTCAGGCATAGTGAGAACAACAGTGGCTTTTACCAAAGGCACAAACATCAGAAGTCAGGCACRTTATGGGGTTCTGATGTAGTGCTTTGCCAGACATGTTGTGGTCCTGCATTGCTTTTTGTGAATCTCCTTAGTTCAACAGGACTTCCTAGCTCAGAGTGACGGGTCTGGTGTTGACCAAGTTGACAGAGCCGTCAGGAGGGAGAAGAAGATAAAGGAAGAAAGAGGAAAGAAAGGATGGAAGGGGTAGGAGATGCTCCCACTGAGGTCTAGATGACTCTCAGTTTTTCCATGTGGGACTTTGCTACAAATAAGGCCAGGGACCAGACTAATGCAGCATCTTCACTGATTCAAGTGGGAGAGTAGCTTTGACTGCTTATGGGGAATAGCAGCTTTCTTAGGGTTGGAGTGTATGAAAGTTAGTATGTTGTGAATTTAATCAGATCRTGGTCTGGGCACTTCTTTCTGTTCTTTTGGGGGAAAAGATGTGTATGTATTTTTCTGCCTAGCACATTTTTTCTCTTCATTACCATAAGCAGAATCGCAAGGCTCGTATTTCTGGGAGTCCTCTAATCATTTGAGTTCCCATCTGGTTTTGTCTTTTGGTATTGATCTTGATTGGTGCACTCCCCAGGCACTGGCAAGCTTAAATGTCAGCAGTGGGAGTAGTCCCAGCATGACTTCCAGTTTGTCAAGAAGTTCTTTATTCTAGTTGTCTGTTTTTCTGGTTTCCCAAAGTGGGAGTACAAACAGGATCTTCCATGTGTTACTGGTAGATACAGGACAATTCTGGTTGGATGGGGCCTCGGGAGATGTATCGTTTGACTGCCTGCCTGAATCAGGGTCAGAGTTGAGGTTGGAGTGGGTTGCTTAGGCTTTTATCTCACTTGGTCTTGAAAACCTCCAAACATGGAGACTGGATGGAAGATACAGTACCACTGTTAATGGGTGACTGAAACTCAGTCGTGTTTTCCTTCAGTGTTTCTAGAAAAGGGAGACAAGCTGGTAAGGGTTTTGCTGTCAGTACTTGGCATTACATTGCTTCTAATTTCTAAAGCTTCTTAATAAAAAATCTAGGACTGAGAACATTTAAAGAAAATATTTTTTGCCTGAAACTCAGAGTTTTTGACTTGCTCTTTCAATAAAATTATTTAATGCTTCAAGATCTTTACCTTTTGTGAGAGATTCTGTTCAGCTGGGCCAACCACTACTTTCTTATGTAGTGGTTATTTTTGTGATGGTGCCTTGTGTATATCTGTAATGCAGAATGGGAGGTGTAGAGGGGTTAGAAATTAAGGCGTCATTTGTTGTCTGCACAATAAAAAGTGACAAAAGGATTTGTCCAGTAGCTATTGACCTATTCAATTCCATCCTAAAACTCAGAGGGCAGGATGTGAAGCTGAAAGAATGTGTGTTTTCATTCTCCAGTTAGAATTTTTGGGGTCATAAGAGAAAACACTAATTGTCTCACATCCAGGTACACTTTGGCCTTGAAAAATTAGCAAGTGTCTTAAACTTTGCAATTTGAATGAGTAGACTATATTTTGTACCTGCCACACCCAGACTCCCCAAATAATAAGAAATTCTGGAAGCATGGCTTAGGTCACTTAATCTTAAAAAGAAGAATCAGCCATTCCTTTCAGGAGTCCAACAGTGGGTGGTTTTTTATAAGCATATTATATAAAGGAGATGGTACTAATTACTCATTTATGTTACATTTTCACATTTTCAGCATTAATTTCAATCTGTGGGTTCTTTTTTTTTTTTTTTGCCAGAAGAGCATCTTCTTTCTATGGTTTCATTTGTCTTTTAATTGTTGATAAATTGTTAAAGTCTAAGAACCACAAAAATTGTTACTTAACATTCAAAGTTCTTTCTTCAAGAATATTACAATACAATTAACATAAATAAACTTCTATGAAACTAGGCATGTCTCATATTGTCAGGGTGAGAGAATTAGATGCCAGGAGCTCTTGTCTCTCCTTATAACCACAGTCTTCAAGAAAAGAGCAACAAAAGAAGTTTGGTTTGTGTTATTTTCTTCCTTAACTTTTATTTGTTTCAAAACTACTGTGAAGGGTTTTATATTTTGATGTCAGAGACACATTGGTTTAATAATAATTCTCCTCAGTTCTGCGTAATTGCCATGTGTATATCTGAAATCAGAATGTATGAATACCTCTAAGTTACTGACGTACGTAATAATGCTTTTCTTTCAGATTCTGTTTGACCAGATCCAAAGATCAATTAAAACACAGCTTCAGACYTTTGTTAAAGAGTAAGTTAACTTGCACTTGCAATGGGAAAATTATACATAAAATGGAATTTAAAAAATATGATTTGAGTGGGTTGGTGAAACATCCTTCCAGTAAATAGCCAGCCGTAAATTGACAAGTGTGTATTAAGGCTTGTCAAAATTCACCCCAAATCACTGAGGCTTTTGATCTAGCTGCAGAAATATTGCAATAGTATGAATTACTGGTCTTAATTACATGTTGTAATTGTCTAAGCTTGGGGGACAAAGCTTTCCCCCAGTAAGCACAAGATCTGTTCAGCTGAATTTCTGTGTTGTCCTTTCCTTGGAAAAGAAAGACAAGAAGCCTCTTTCATAATTTGTGGATTTCCATTTGACCCAAGCATGTGTTGAAGAATATGAAAACAAAGAAACCAGCTACAGCAGTCACCAGCATGGTCTGTCTGGTGTAGCTTTAAACACTTTCAAGCTTTGGAATTCATTTGTTATCCATATTCCCTTTTTCTATAGAGATATTAGGAAATTTAAAGATGCAAAGAAACAGTTTGAAAAAGTGAGTGAAGAAAAAGAGAATGCTCTGGTGAAAAATGCCCAAGTTCAAAGAAATAAGCAACACGAAGTAGAGGAAGCAACCAATATTTTGACTGCAACACGGAAGTGTTTTCGACACATAGCTCTGGATTATGTTCTTCAGGTAAGGGCAGCAATGAAAGTTACTTTTCAAAACCATTTGTTACATCTAGTTAGAGATGTGTCCTTTAGAAGTTCTCTTTGTAAGCTTCTTGGAAGCTGTGGAGATTCAGGGAAAAAGGAAAAACTTTATCTGCAAGTAATTTCTTTCTTAATAAAATCTGAGGAAAATTTAATGCTCTGGTATTCAGTGGCCTTCCTGTAATGACAGTTTAATTTTCAAGTTGAACATTAATTTTGAAAAAGACCCAATATTTGCCTGATACTTACCTAAATGTTTCATGTGTTGGCTGTGCTGCAGTTTCTTATATATTTAAAGTAAAACCTATGACCTAGCCTAGGAAATACAAATTACGTGAATAGTTCTGATATAGGATGTTGGGTACTACCGCAATTTCAGCTGGMTGCTTTGGGTTGTATCCAGCTTGTCTAGATGCCTCAGAGTTTGRCATTGTGCTATAAGGGAAGTCAAGAACTTAACTCTGCTTTTGCTTTTTGGTGAAGATCTCCCATAGTGTGTTGAGAGGTGTTCTTTGTCATACTGCTTTGAATCCTGTAATACAGTAATAAATTTTCTTTTGCTACTTTATCTGTTTCATGCTTGCCAGCAACTACAGCAAAACACAAGTTGCAACTTGGGTGGTACAAGGAGTTGGGGGCTCCCAAATGGGTCTGAGCTTCTCCTATGATCAAACACAGAAAAACCCTTTTAATTAAGCTGGTTTTATATTAGACATTATCATCTTGATTTGTGACAGTCCAGTCAGTTATTTAAAGTGTAATTAACTGTTCTATAAGTTGCATTATTACCTGTAAAATGAAGTGGAGCTGTTCAGCCTGGGCATATGCACAGATATGGTGGTCAGTGGTCAACGCTGAACTCCTGCTTTTTGAACACTAAGGAGAAAGGTCATTTTGGTGTTTAAAAAGTCATGTGAATTATGTCCCACTGGATTATTTATACTAACACTAAGTGATGTGGGAGTTGCTGGCAGTGGTATTATAGTAGGCCGGTTCCTTGTGTGTGCACTGAACTGCAGGTCGTTTGCCTCCTGGAATTTGTATGTTCAAAGAGTGAGCAGTTCCTGGGATAAAGATGTGTTTAAAGTAACAGGGAACCGTTTCAGCATCTCTTAATGTGGACAAAAATGAATTCAGCTTTAGGAATTCTTTCTGCTTGGGTGACTCTTCTGGGAAAATGGCTTCACAACTATGGTCTCCTTATAGCTAGATTGGCTTTAAACTGTAATTCAAAACCTTTGCTTTCCTTTGATTTTTATTTTTTTGCCTCACAAGCTGAGGATTTATTCTATACAAACAAATCTTAATTATTTTTGCTGCAGGAGGTTTTCCAAAGTAATGACCACTTAAGTATAGAAGTACAATCTGGTTTCGATTATAGCTTCAGTAAGTTTATTTCTTTTGCTGAAATTTTAAACTGACATAGAGGTGTTAAATTACAAAATCGTGCATGTTTCTGCTAAGTGGGTCTTTTAAAGTAAAATCTGTAGTTCTGGATGGCAACCTTGAAAGATTAGGGAACAAAGAAGATGGAGGAACTAAGTGAATGTGAAAAATTAGGGGTTTTTTCTATATAATGTGAAATTCTGCAAGTTCTAGGGCAACACCATCGGTCAGTGTCTTTAGCTAGCTTAAAAGCACATGGAAAGTTACTTGTTGAAGTTATTATGATCTTGCTTGGCTGAAACTACTTAAATACTGTGAGTCTGAGGGAAAAAGTAACCCTGCCCCTGTCCTTCCCTCTGCTCTGGCAGCAGTGCTGAGTGCAGCTTCTCTGAGAAGTTGGTGGGCTGGCTTAGCTCACACTGTCAGAAAAGCTATTTAAAACATCTTGAATTCAATCTCTTGAAAATAGGTACCAATTTTCCTTGCTTGAAAGGTGTGTTATATTGCTTCTAGCTAGCACATGGTGTCTTGTATTTTCTCTTCTGATATAAGAAAATTGTGACTATCGCTGTGAAGTTCAAGCTTTGCAAGCGTTCTCTGATTGCCTCACTTTGATATCATGACAGACCTAGAATGCATCTTCTTTTAAAAGTGCTTTGAGAAGTCTGATATTGAGTTATCTTCTTCCAATGTTTTAAGCTTGGATATGATTATTTGGGGAAGAATTGCAAATAAATTAATAAGTTTAGAATAAAAGAAATTGCTTGGTTTTTCTTTTTTCCTAGATCAATGTTCTTCAATCTAAAAGGAGAGCGGAAATCTTAAAATCGGTAAGATATACTTTATCTTCTATATATCAAATATTTAAATACATCTGAAATGAAAACTGTGACCACAAAGCATACGTTAAAAATGTAGTCCTTTTATTGATCAAAATATTATCGGTTTGGCAATTTGGTGACAGTCAGTTTGGCCTTTACTATAACTGGGCATACATGTTTAACTGTTTTTGACAATCCTTTTGGTTCAGATTTGAACAGTTATGGGTTTTCTCTGCTGTCGATTCTTTGGTATGTGTTTCATGGTTAAAATCAAACTTTGCCAAGAATTCTGCTGTTTAGGTCGGGTATATTACTTCATAAACAATAAGTGCTACTTACAATCTATTCTAAGATGGATTCAGCTCTTTCTAAGAAGAGGATAATTTTTAATAGAAATAGGATGATATCTCCTAAATTAATATGTAGCTATATCTGCATGCCCATTTTCTTCAGATTGTATTCCCTTTTCTGCTTCCAGTTATCTCTGTAAAAAGTTTGTTGAGGTAGAGACTGACAAATTAAACAGCCATCTTCTTTCAACTATCAAAAGCTGCTCTCCCAGAATTTTCTGAATTACTTTAAATAGCAAAAACTTTGGTTTTGCTATTTAAAAGCAGAAACTTTTTGGTTTTGTCTGTGTATAGCTGCTTACCATTCTGCTCTGCACCTTCCCAAATTGTTTTCTATTTTAAGACTGGACAGTCTTCTCCACTATGTTCATAAAGGTTATGGTTTTGGATCATTAGTAAAATATTCTGTAGCCCCTCTCTATCTTACATGTCCCAGTTAAACAGGAGAAAACAAAAATTTCAGGTGACGTGAATTAGATGCAGTTTTCTGCCCTTAAGTAGATTCCTTTTATTTTGCTCATGGGGTTAATCCTATCAACTGATTTCTGAGATTTTTGTCTTGGTTCTTTGCTGCCTTTACCTTGCATATTTGTTTTACAACATTGGAAGCTCTTTGAGATATTGAAGTAAAATTGTGAGGACATGAGAGCAGAAATTAGTCCTGACATTGTAGTTTAAGTTTGTTCATGTGGATTACTTGTGACATATTTATGTGATAACTGATTTAATTTTTTAAAGAATAAATATTCACTGATTTCCTTCTAGATGCTATCGTTTATGTATGCACATCTGGCTTTTTTCCATCAAGGCTATGATTTGTTTAGTGAACTTGAGCCCTACATGAAAGATCTTGGTGCACAGGTAACAAATTATTTTAAAAATTCATGACTATGTGCTGGAATGAATGAAATCTTGATACATGCATACGTATCAGGTACTTCGTAGATTCATTCAACAAAAAGAGAACGCTAGTGTGATGAAGGCAAAGAATAAAAATATAAAGGAATGAAAATAGTTACAAACTGAAAGTTGTCTGTTTACTAAAATTAATACTACCCTTCGGATTTACATACTTAAATACTGAGGTACATTGTGGTATTCAGGACACTGGATTATTTGGATTTTAAAACTTTTGTATATGACCCATGTTATAAATATATTTAACACTAAAAAGTAAATTAGGCTGGTTTTTCTTCTACTCATATACTTTATTTACTGTATAAACTGTGCAGTCTGCATAATTAAACTTTGATTTTAGCAACTTAGACAATAAAACGGAATTGTGATTTTAATAAGTAGTGCAAAATTGAGTTCCTATTTGGAATCCTTTTCGTCCAGTTTTGTTGTTTAAGTTTAAGAATGCACAATTGCAACTTCTGGGTTTTCAGTGAGAGACTCATGAAAAGTTTAGATGGACCACTGCCAACTGCACACGGGAGACACTGAAAATGGTTATGCAAATAGAGTAGAACATACAATATTCATATGAAGCTCTGTCTGTGGTGCAGGAAGAAGACTCAGCAGTGTCTTGACTTGTTTTAAGTGCAAGTTAAATAGGACTGAAAAATTATCTTGCAACACTTTTTTTGCCTCTATCTGAGGACTTGAAAAAAGGTGCTGTGGTACAAACCCCTGTATTACCACTTCCTGAAGAGATCCACAAAGCAGCCAACCCAAATTTTTAAGTGTCTGTCCAGGTACTAAAGCAAATAAATGGCAGCAAACTTTTACATTCATCTTGAGTAGATGTGTCTTTGAATGTCTAGGAGATTAAATTGTTCTGAGCTGGTTTTTCGTGCCACCATGTTGTTGTCATCTGTGCCCCTCAATGTGCTTCTATGTCTGTGCAGTGATGCAGAGTGGGAACTGTAGAAAATAACTCCAACAATCCAATGTCTGAATAGTCATTTTTCTGCTAGACTAGTCCTCAGTCAGGTTACTGTGGGTCTTAATTACTTGTAGAAGCACATGTCAGGTTTTGGTGTAATAGGGGCTGTTGAACAGTTCAGGTGGATGTTGCTCTTCCGTAGCTGTGCCCTTTATTCTTTCACATCCTTCCGGTTTGGGTTGTAATTGTTGAACTGCAGTGTCTGGTGGTATAACATGTGTGTCCTGTACCTCTGCAGAAGAGGGGATAGTGAAAGGAGACGAAGACCATGGAGTTTTTAGTGGGTTATGCTATCAGCCAGGCTTCAGTCATTGAGATGATTTGAGCAAGAAAACACAAGGTTATTTTTGAATGTCTGGTCATGGTTTTGCTTGATCTGGTAAGGAGCACTGTGTAGCATTCATTTTGGTGCTGGTATCATAGCAACTGAAGGAGTTAAATTTAGAAAATCCAAAGCTAAGAATGTTTTAAATATATTGCAGTTGGAGCAAGGATAGACTGAAGACCCTAAAGTTGTACAACTTGCAGAATTGTTCTTTTGTGGCAGACGTTGGCATTTAAGTAATGGCTATTTTTCATGACAGAAGCAGACTTGTAAATACTGTTGAAAGTTTTAACAGTTAATGGCTTTGCAGCTTGTACTGGTTGAAGCTTCTGCCTTTAACAAAGTATGTTGTGACATGACGGGGATTTGCTGGATTTTTGTGAAAATGCTGTTAGATTCCTTCTGTTGGTGAGTGAATTTTCATTCCTAGGTAAATTTTGTGTATTATCTTAATTACAAGATTTAACAGCACCTGAAGAATAAAATTGAAGTGATCTTAAATAATACAGTTATAATTTTGAATTATTTTTGTTTATATTTTCAAAATAACTGGTTTATGTGATGGAATAGGAATGAGCAATTTTTCTTTCGGGTCAGGGGAGGATCCCCTGTGAATCAGATCATTGTAGGAGAATCTTTAATAGCGTGCAAGTGTAATATGAGCTTTTGCATGGAAATTATGGTATTTGGCACTTTTCATGTTAAATGTGGTATTAGTTTAAAAAGAAAAAAATTGAATTTTCGTTGAGATGACTATTCAAAAACCTAAACATTTTAGTCTGACTTAATTCTCTTCAGAATGCCAGTTAGAGCATTATGTTTATAAAAATACATTTACCAGTAAATGCAGTAGTTTGAAAAATGTAATTTTTTGACAATTACTCAGTAATGATATAATAACTGGGATTTTGATAGTTTAGTTGTGTGATTTGCTACAGCTTTTGATAGTTGTATGCTGTTAGTCTCTTTTAAGACAATTGATGTGCTGCTCACCTGAGTGAAAAGGAGGAAATTCTGGTTTGAGCTTGCAGACGGGAATGATGCAATGTTGTCTTCATAGTAAGAAAGTAACTGATGGAATGAGCTACTGTTAAGAACTTTGTTTTGCCTGTGGTAAATGTACCCTCAGATACTTGTATTTAAGATAAATTAGCGGTAATTGCCCTACTCTGAGTCACTGCCTTCTGTTTCATCTAGTGGGATAGAAGGAAGAATTTCTTGGGGGCCATGTGCAGATTCCTGCACCTAAAGTTTTAGCAAGAAACTTGATTCCTATAAAGTTTTGAAGAGCTGTTGAACCAGTTCTCATCTTTAGCATAAAAGAAAGGATTTCCCAAGGGTTCTTGGTGCAAAACAGTCTTTGAGCACAATGGCAGCCCAGCCTCTGTTTTAGAGGCTCTTGTGTCATTTTTAAGTCCTATAGCTACATAAATGTGGCATCTGGACACTTCAGTCTTCAATGTGTTCATGTTCTCAAATACCTGTGAGGTGTGGAAGTGCTGGTATGGCCTTTTGAGCCAGGGGGGAAGATGGGGAGAGAGGAGTTAAGAAAAGTAACAGAGTATGGAATTGGATCCAGATGTCTCAGCTATCTGACGGCTCCGTAATTGTTGGAGACTGTTTAGCACAGGGGTGTAAGAGCCTGTTATTGTCCCTTTTTTCCTCATCTATATCGTGTCAAGCAGGGGAAGTAAAAGACCAGGGAAATGGCTAAAGTTGGCAGGGCCTGTCACTTGTGGTTATGTGACTGGGTGGAGGGAATCCTATTTCTGTGTGGATCAGAAGTTCTGTTAGTCATCTGTGCCCTCTGCCAAATGACTGCCATAGCTGGAAGGCTGGTGCTGCACACTGCTCCTGGTGTTCTCGTTGTAGGCCTGGAGCAGAGCCAGGTCTGTCCCACAGATGGAAAGCTGCGGGCTGAGCTCTGTGCTCGGTGTTGCATCTGTGTCGTTCCTCAGTGAGAGGCTGGGGCTGGGTTAATGGCAGGCTTGTGTTAGAGGCTGAAGAAAGGAGGGGTTCCTCGGATTCCATAGCCTGGCACATAACTACCAAACTAACTGGTCTTTCAGGCAACCTCTGCTTTTCTACTGTATTTCTTATTTAAAAATGAAGGCCTGTATAAAACAAACAACAAAACCAAAAGAACCAAAGCCATAAAACAAAAACAACAGCAAAAAACCACCAACCAACCACTGAAAACCCCAAGCAAACTTTCTCTTACTTTACTTAGGGAGATCTTAAATTTCCTCTTTTTTCTTCTTATTTTGAAAGGAAAAAGTATATATGGTAGTGCTAGAGACATGCTTACAGCAAGTTTTTGGGTAGTGTTTTTTTAATTATCGTAGACTTTGTAAGGATACTGACTTAAATACTCTCTGTGACAGTCTGTTATTTTCAAAATCATGTTGTTCTTTTCAAAACTAGTTTGAATGTCTCTACTTAAGATTTCAAGGAATCTTGCTCAAATACTCCTGGTTAGCTGATCGAAACTATCAATACAAAAGCCTAGTTGGGACAGTTCTCCCACTTTGTGAAAGGGAAAAATCCGTAGTATTTGCTCCTTCTAATTTTTGCTGCTCCTGCCAGTGCTGCTGCATAGGCCAGCAAGAGCAGCTAAAGCATGAGTCATCCTCCTGGGAGACTGAGCACCAATGCGGTACAGTCGCATATGCTTGGCACCATGCTGTTCTTTGAAACATTTCTTCTAATGCTTACAAGAAATGTACACCTTTGTAGAGGTTAATTCAGGGTGGCAGAGCAGTGCTTTTAACCAGGCTTCAGTGGTTATTCAAGGTAAACAATTTGTGACAAAGGAGTAATTATARTATGCAAATAAAATAAAAGTCTTGCAATGTCTAGACATAATGTGTTCTTTTCTGTCAGCATTGTGAAATCTACTGAGCCAAATTTCTCATGATAATCTAAAGATGCAATTTTCTGTTTCTCTTTACAGCTGGATCAGTTGGCTATAGATGCTGCGAGGGAGAAGAGAGATATGGAGCAAAAGCACTCCACTATTCAACAAAAGGTACTTGACAGAATGTAAAAGGCAGGCTGCACACACATTTTTGTATCTGCAGCATCTCTACCCAGCAGTGCATCTCTGCATCAGAACTACGAGGGATGGTATTTTTAGTGCAGAGAGACAGACTGACACATCATTAAGTGTAGGGTTGAATTGCAGATGTTAATTTTGTATTACAGAACAAAATATTATGCTTAGTTTTTACTGAAACATAAATAGAACGGTGGAATTTGACTGCTGTGATTCTAGCATTTCAGTAGAACTCTTAATTCCTATTACATCTTGGATTCAAGAAGTTGTACAAGTTGCTGTGTTTCTGTGCTGTGTGTTTGTAGAAGAGGTCTATGTGCTGCACAGCCCTACAGCCATAGGGTTCACTTTGGTCTGTGCCAAATCCAAGTACAGCACTTGGAGCTTGTGTGGCAGCTGCTGTTGCATATAAAGAGCAAAAGTAAACCTTTGTAAAGGTTGTCTGATGTACTGGTTTAACTGTGCACAGATATGAAAGTGAGAACATTGAATTGCTGTTTTTGGAAGATTTGTATGTGCAATAATTCTTTTTGTTTATTGAGAAAAATGTAGATAATTCATGGGGTGAGGGAATTAATGCTGTTGTCTGGATGTTTCAAAAGCTCTAGATCAGTATTGGTTTTGCAGGTATAATGCTAGAAGTTAAAAATATTTCCACTGAACTCTTTCCAGTAGTGAGCTATTACTGCAGGTACTTTTGAAAGGGAGTAGATACCATTTTAAAGGTAATGCTACACTTCTTACTCTTGTTCAAATACATTCTGTATCTGTTCGGTTGGCATAAATTAAAAAAAAGACCACTGTAAATGAAATCTGATTACTAAATTCAGGAATGAAAACGTGAGATTATAATTTAGGCAGCCTTAGTAGGAGACTATATGGGAACTAACAATATGAGACTAATGGGAAAAGATAACATTTTTGGTTGCTGAAAACATTTTTGTTGGTGTATCCTATCATTCCTTCAGGAGTTGGTGGGAAGCATTAGGATTGCTGTGAAATTGAGCAGCTGTGATGATGAGGGCAGAGCTGATGTGCTGTGCTTAGAGTAAGGAGACAACTATAGGCAAGGAAGGGGAAGAAAGGGGGGAAATGGGAAACAGATGGAACTTGAGAATTAACATTAACGTTCAAGTTTTAATTTGTTTGGGCTTAAAGGCCTGATTTCAGGAATGGGCAGTAGTTGAAGGGTTTACTGTTAAGAGAACAGTAGTGCTTGGTGAAGGATGCAAATTATGAGCAATTATCTTTTAATTGACCATAGAAATAATAATTTGTTACCATGAATTATGGTCACTGCTGTTGCCAATGGTGTTTACAGTCTTTCTTTTTCTTCAAATGCTGCTTAAGGCTGCTTTACAGGTAAACTATTTCTACTAGTATCAATTATTACTGAAACTTTTAAGCTTCATGAAACTTGATAGTCCATATCTGTGTGTAATATAAATGTTCTTGGTTTCTAGTACAAGTGATAATCACAATGAGGTTACTTATATTGTTGCTTTCTTTAATTGACAATTTAATGCTGTCTCTAAAATATAATCAGGGCAGTCAGGTTGGATTGTGTGTTGTCCTCTTAAATTCTGTGTTTCAAGTTGTAAGTGTTGTCTTCTGTTCTTATCAGTGAAGTCACTGTTGCATTTTTGTGATGGTAATGCCTAGACTGTGYTTTACTGGAGATTCCTCATATAGCTTGTCCAATCATTTTCTTAGTTTCTTACTCAAAGCACATTGTCTGTTTTTGTCTCCTCCTACTTGCTTTTCCTAACCTTCACACCAAGTTAGCTTCCAGCTCATCACAATTTCAGAACTGCCTTAGACTTTGGATCTTGTTCTTTATATTGTTACTTGTCATCTGGTCACCCTGTCGTGGATGGCAACTTTATTCCCTGTTCTCTTCTCATGTCTTGTCATGTTGCTTTCCACTGTGTTGCCTCTTAGGCATATGTTCTCAAATCTTCCAATGCCAAATCCTTCCATGTTTTATAACAACTGAAACTTCTGAAGCTTCTTGTGTTGAATATTCCATGAAGTATATATGCATTTAATATACTGAAGTTTTAATCTAATGCTTCAGAATGATGCCTTTCCTTCATTGTGTGGATAAAGAACAGTTCCTTTTCTGAAATGTATAGGTAAGTGCATACGTGCACACACCTACCCACTCACTACCTGTGTTTGCATATATGTGCATATGCATGCAGAATAATTGCACTAATTGAATAACCCATCTCACTTTTCTGTATAATCATCGTCATACTTAAATTAGGCTGTTGATGGAGAGGCTAATAAAAGTGTCATGGAAGGGCTTGGTCACCAATACAGTGTGATTTCTTTTTTAAGAGAGCTGATATCTGATTTTTTTTTTAAATTTCTTGTAAGTTTTGTGGTCTATTTACTCAGCAAATATGCAGGAACTTTCTTTTTTTTAGTGTAAGAAATTTTTTTTTTTACTAAACTGGAGCAACGCATACTATGGATTAGTCTAGAAATGTCCTGATCGTTCTGTGAAACTTTTGTAATATATTTTTATAGGGAAAGACTCACATAAAAAGAGTCATGTCGCAGTGTCAATACATGAGACATGACTCTTGTTTTCTGAGCAGTTTACAGGCAATTGCGGTAATAACAAATTGAATTAAGAAATATTTTTAAACTCAGTTGAACCCATAAACAGCATCATGGCTTTTTGGTTTTGTGACAGAGCTAATGTTTTGTTCTAAAAGGAGTGGGATGATACAAGAAAAGTATTTGCATTGAACTTTAAATAGTTTTTGTGTGTATTCAAATCTCTTTTTCATTAAAGTAAAAATCTGCTTCCAAAGAACTGCTCAGGAAACAGCTGGAGTGAGAATGATTTGAAAGTTTTTAACATCTTGAGTAAACAAGGTGATAGGAAACCAAATGCTACGACAGTCATAAAGCAGGCATAAACCAGAGCTGCTGTTGAGAAGTTATGCAGACTAATTCCTGTCTCCAAAACCAAAGATGTGCTTGTATTTGAAGTGACTTGTTTGCTCAGTTATGCCCTCACATTCTCTCACTCTGTCTTGGACTGTAAACCTTGTTACTTGTTGTGTTTGTTGTTTTGAGCCCTTCCTCGAGGAACCTTCAGCTTAAGCATGACAAACATCTCTTGCCAATGGGGTGGGAAGGGAATGGAAGCAACTTTCTAAACGGGGGGTTTGCACAATTAGTATCTGCTCTTTAGTATATGCTGGCCTAACTTTTCAGGTTAGTGTTTTCTTTGCTACTTACTCTCCCCCATTTACTACCTTTTGAAAAAACTTTAAAAATGCTGCTTCTCTAAAATTAAAAAAAAAAAAAAAAACAACAAACATTTGGTGTATGCATTCGATGTTAAAATACAGTCCCTAAGATTTACTGGTAAAATGGCTTGAAGAGCTTTCATGACCTGACAGCAATTTTCAAAGTAAATCAAAAGCTCTGTTGCTGAAAAGTATGGGGGGGTTTGTTTTGGGAACAAGAAAATTGTATGTAGAGAAACAGAAAACATGCAAGCTGTGAAATGAATCAAGTATGTGTGATGAATTAATACACTCATATGAAAATGCATTCACTGAGACACTGTCAAGAATATTAAGTGTTCTGTGACACACCAGATTAGTATTATTTCTGGAGATGAAAGTTGTTTTTCCATTGCCAGCTGGTTTGCTGTACCTCATGGACATTTAAAGAAAAAGGGGGAAAAAAGGCATGAAAGCATGCTGTATGCTTCACTTATATAACCCACTTCTACGTGTTTCTCTTCCAGTAGCAGCCAACTGTGAAAAATGAGTGTCAGAATAGAAGCCGTAGATGTTTCTTCTTTCGAATCTGAATGAAATGTGTGATGTAGCACTTCAGTGTAAATTACATAATACTGGCTAAATTTTCTTAGTTCTGGTTACGTGAAATGTTCTTTAGTCCTAACTGATACCCAATTAGTTCAATTATGTTTAAAATTAAATCTTTATCGGTTGTGTGCCTGCTTGCAGAATACAAAATTCTGAATCACATACAGTGACTGAGTTTATTAACATGTGATTCTCTTATGCAGGACACTGGAAAGATATGGATGTATTCCTCTCCACCCCCGATTATTTTTCATGATTCACTAAACTTTTCCATGCACTAAGATAAAAATAAACTATAATGTGCCTACTTTGCTCCTATTTTTCAATTATAAAATAGCAGAGAGTATGAGATCAGAACACAGCTTGTGTAGTTTCTTTTTCTACTTTTATCCATGTAATTGAAACGGAGCATATTTTTTTTCTGATTGTCCATCTTTTTCCTGACCACAACTTTATCAATGAAGTTTTATGGATAAAGCATATGGAAGCCTTACTCCTCCCTCCAGATGGTAGTCCGCTATGTACAGTTAGGGAGATACTTAACATTTGTCTGTATACTCTGGTGTCTTTTTATGCTCTATAAAGGTGAAATTCAATCAGGGAAGTAAATAAAAATGAGACTAAATGCACTTCATGAGGAAAGGTCAGTATTTTAGACAATTTGGACTGAGTGTGGCATGATAAATGATCCAAAGGTTTAATGTCATAGTTGTATATGTCTTCAAAGCACAGATATGGACTCACTGGAAAAGATGGCTCCRTTTTCTGCAGCAGTTCTCCAAACCTAGAGGAAAATGTGATTATACAGTAGTTAGGACAGAAAAGACTGAGGGAATGTATGTTGTCTTTCCCTAGACAAGGAGTGGCAGGCATCACTGAGGCAGGAAGATGCAAATCTTTAGCAGGTTTCATTATGTTTGGGAGCTGGTAAGTTAGAGTAATTTATCCGTTTTTGGGGAAGATAGGGAATGTGACATCAGCATGTCTAAGTTTGTGCTTATAGTGGTTTTCTCTTTTTTTTGAGAGAGCTTACATGGAGCTTTTTATGTTCAGCATGTTCTGATCTAGAACACAGGCAGAAAATCAACGTTATTAAATGCTGAATAATAAATGCACAATTTTTTTTTTTTTCAGAAACTTTAATTTGTAACTTGTATGTTTATTCAGGTCGGTGTATGGTAGTGATATGATAGTTCCATTTTCTTTCAGAACTCTTGTATTGATCATCTGTCAATTAAATAATAAAAATCTAGGTTTAACATTTTGACATTAGTTAACCTATTCAGATTAGTAATAGCTGAAAACACTGAGTAATTTTGAGGAATTTGTCCTGTGCTGACTGGGGAATTTAAAGGGCCTGTTTTAATATTTGTGACCATTTCACTGTCATATGTAATTAACCTTGGATTGGACCAAACCACCTGCATGTGTAAGAGTAAATATCATGAGTAGCATGAAAGTTGTGTGCATCCTGGGCTGTTGCCTAGGGCTAATGATGATATTGGTTTTGAAGCTGACTACTTTTTTTTTATATATGTGTTGCCTCTTTTCCTCTATATATAGACAAATTCCTAAGGAGCAAAGTACAAAACAGAGACTTCCAGATATATTTTTCAAAGCTGATGTTTGCACTTTACAAAAAGTAACCGCTGAAGGTTCAGGAAACTGATATTATAAAATATTCTGTCTCTTCAGTATTTAACTTGTTCGGGTTTTTTGTTCTGAGACTTAATTTTCAGTGATGTGTCTCTTACATCCTTGTTGAGGGGAAGAAGCCATATGTTGCTCATCTACTTTAAGGATATCTTTTAATAACAGTGAAATTAAATTATAGCATATATATTATTATGATCTCTGGACAAAGTTGTGATAATTGATGTCATTCCATGTGCTTTTTCATGCACCCCTAGTATCTGTTAGCCTCCCACTCACTGAATATCTGAACTCTACCTCCCTGGGAAGTGTCCATGCTGTTTTGGATGAGATGTGAAAGCAAATGATCACATGCATTTTACTTAGTCTAACCTACCTTTGCTGAAGATATGAAGCAGTCAGCCTCTCTAAAACTTGTAAAGCTGCTATTAACTGTTATTAGCTGGTTTTAGTTGTTATTGGGTTGATGGAAATGTATATTCCCTTGTCCTACTTGTAGTTTCATAATCTTACCCAAGATCATGAAGAAAAAAGTACTACTAAGTTCTTGTCATCCTTGCCAGCACCATGATTGCTTTAATTTAGACTTAACTGATAGCATCATCTTTATTTGATTGTCTTCTAAGTTCATATGCAGTCAAGATGACAGAGCTGAAGAAAATGCTAAAGCACAACTGGCTTTAYACAGGTGTCTGCAACAAGCTGCAACTGTTTCTCAGTTTTGATTCGTAACTTTCATTGCTTCTTTTCCTCTGCTTTTCTGTCCCCTTTCTTGGGAATATATGAGAGACCATTTGAGCAGACAGTTGAAGCATCAGATGCTCTGTCAGCAATGTTTGCCCTCTACTTGGCTGTAGAGGTCACCAATACCTGAGCAAGAAATTCCCCTTGTTGCAGGTAAAGTAAAAATCTTCAGCATTCTGATCTCCTAAAAATGCTTTTTAAAAGAAATTGGCAGGGGCTGAGAGTCATGACTTGACTAATAAGTGTTGCAAGCAAAACATTACTCCTAGATATTTACTCTTTGACAATAGTACTGCCCATATTTGAAGTTTCATTTGAACTACAGTGTGTTTTTCTTGTCTTGTTCCTTTGTTACCAGGATTATTCCAGCGATGATACTAAACTAGAATACAATGTAGATGCAGCCAATGGCATTGTTATGGAAGGTTATCTATTCAAGCGAGCCAGCAATGCCTTCAAGACTTGGAACAGGTAATTATTCAGAACCTCTATTTGCTGCTTAGAAAGATACTGCTTTTTAATCTGAACTCTGATCTGATTTATAATCTCTGTAACTCACTGACTCCATAGTTTTGACAGAACACTGGGGTGACTCTGTAAGCTAACTTAGAGATGACACTTCAAAGCCATTTTTTCTGATTTTCTGTCCTATTTGTTCACAAACCTTTTTCTTGAGAACGTATATGCTGGGAAAGAGTTAAAAGACAGAGTAAAATGGAAGTTATATAGCCATTGGAAGCAGAAAAACACAGTCAAGGACTCAAGTTATATTTCCTGAAAAATAAGCAATATAATTTAAAATTCTTGTCCTGTGCAGTGGCTTTTGCTTAGTAGTTTTGATGGCCCTTTTGGGAATTCAAAATATGTTGTTATTCATGTATCTTTAACAATGTATATTTTATTACTATTCAAATACTTTTCTTCCTGAACAGGATTTCTTTTGCGTTTCCAAGGGTGTGTGCTTTTTTCAAGAAAATATGTATACTGGACCATTTACAGCACAGTTGGATACAGTTCTTGAATTTTAAATTTTTTTGTTGTGATGTAGAGCTCTCTTTACTATCCATGTTCCGCTATTTTTTCAGCAGTGCTTCTGTTAAACTGTTTGCTGTGTTTGTTTCAAAGGCCAGAATGTGCATTTGAATGTGTATTCCCTTCCAATCTCAATTACTCTATACTTCCTTGAGCATCTCAGAACACCACAAGCCTGTAACAAACTGGGATTGCTTCCTTTAAATCCATAGACTGATGGAAGGGGCACTGGCATCAATAAGACTGTATCTATATTAGCAAGTCGTGGGCAACTAGTACAAAGGATTTTGCTTTGGATTAGTTGTGGTCTGGTACTATAATCTGATTATTCATCTGTAATTGTAATGCACCTTCTGGGTTAGTTTCATGCAAGCAGAATTCAGAGTTCTCCAAGACAAATCTGTGAAGCATCAAAGGATGGTGAAAGGAGAAAACTGGGAGATGTGCATCAAAAGCACATTCCTGGTGTGAAGTAAAATGTTAGTGTAAGCATACTGAGAAAAAACTGCAGTGATAGGGCAGGAAATTGTCCTTTATTGGATTCTCAAGGGGCCGAAAGGGTCCTTTTTGCCAAGGTGTTTTGCAGGATTGATTGAAGGCAAAACTGAGTCTCTCTCTCTTTTGGGTAGCAGGGGGACCTTGCTCTGCGGGGAGGTGACAGGAGGGAGCAGGACAGGAGTGTCTTCTTCCACATGGCTTCATTCCTAGTAATACTGTACATRTGTCTTACCTTAAAGTGGTTAGAGAGTAGAATTTAATTAAAACTAACTTACGTATCTTGGAAATTTAAATTGACACAAAGTAAATAAGGACAAGTTGTAATTAAATCAAGATACACAATGACATTCCTTCAGATTAAGTTACAGATTTGAACATACATAAAAGCATATCCAAACAATAAATTATTTAAGAGAGCCAAGATAAACAGTTCAGTAATGAGTCAGAGCTACCTACTTTTATTACATAATTGATATTTACTTACAGTTTTTTCTTCTATCACAGGAGCATTCARTAAAGCAAAACCTTTAACCTTTTTAATATTAGATTCTTGATAGTTTATCTCACTGTGATAGACTAGTTGGATGCTTTTAGGCAAAAAATAGAATTGGTTATGCTGTCTATGAACAGTTCAGAAATTGAATCAATCATTTTAATTTTGTATTCTACATACTCAGAAACTATTACTAATTGTTATTAGTGTTATCATACATAAAATATACATTTAAGATCTTCATTAAGAAGACAATTTCTAGTTTCCAAATCTAGCCCCCCATTTTTGCTATGTTTTAATAAAAATAGAGAAGTAYTTTTATGGTATTTTTATTTCTCAGTACATTTGTAATTGCATGCTATGTTGTAGGCACAGAAGTGGTCACTGCCATTTTCCATTGCCTGTTTCCCTTCATGGAATGGTTTACTTGTGTAGTGTTGCAGTTTCAGCTGTGGGGAGATAATACTGACTAAAATTTACCGTATGTGAGAGATTAGAGGGTTCTTCCAGTCACTAGGTAAAGTGCAAGAAAGGATCGTGTCATCGCATTAAACTGGGTTTTGTATAAAAATGTACAAAATATCAAAAGAGGAAGTATTTAGAGAACTATGTATTTTATATGAGGGAATTCTGAGCTGAAGTCAAGACAGACAAGATACTGTTAGTGTTCTTATCAGATTGCTAGTTTGCTGCTTCTCTATATGCCTGTCTTTGGGGAAGGTGGGTGGAAAATCAACCAGCTGAAACAAAACTAGAAGAATTTGCCTAGAAATACTGGAATTTCCTGCTGTTCTGAACCAAGGGTGACAGCACTGATCTACTTTGCTGACTGCTAATTGCACTGTCAGTGGTAATATGTATTTAAAATGGAGGGTTCTCTTTTACCCCTGTTGGTATCAGTTGGTATTTTGTTGGTTCTAGATGTTTGTAAGAACTCCTTTGAGAGTGAATTGCAGGCCCCAAAAACCATTGGAATGACCACTATTAGTGTATACTTGTCAGCATTAAAAACATRAGAGAAAAGATAAGGGTGCAATAGGTTTTGTCTGGGTTTGACCCACATCAGTATGATTCTAGCTGACAAATTAGAGAATTGTGATGCTTCTGTGTGCATGTCTTGGTCAGTGAATCCATAGACCCCATAGTGGTATTATCCTGGGAAAAAATCTGGTTGCTGGGGGAGAAAAAAACTGAAGACTGTATAATGCAGCCCTTTGAAGGAGGGCAAATCTGTTGTAGTGAATGAAAACTTGTTTTGTTTCCAGTCCAAGCTAATGTCTTGCTAGGATTATGAAGCTTCTTCCTGGGGCACCTGGCAGCTTGTGTTTCATTGTCTCAAGACTTTAATTATTTGGGCTTTTGCATCAAGTTTCCTGTTCTTGGGATGGTTCTGCATGACACTGGCTTAAGAAACAATTAAGTGTTTGAGCAGGCTGCAAAGTAAACGACAAGCTATTCGCAATTCGGTGTGGCTGTGTTTTGAAAGAGATGGAGCTTTTGTAATCTCTTTTTGTTGTGACTAAAAGGACGGTGTATAATGTACACAAGTATTTCAGATAATACAGTTTAGTGAAATCAAAATTATATCTTTTCACTGCCAAGTCTTGCAGTAACTGGTATGGAGATACACCTGTGTTTTGAATGTCTATCTGCTGGTAAAAGATACACCTTATTGTACACCATTTTTCTTAAGGCATCAGGAGCTGAAGTCAGGTGCTTTTATTATGGAGCAGTAGCTGGAAAGCTGTTTTGGTTCCTAGAAGTTCAAATGAAAAATAAGTCCATATCATGAAGAAAAAATAAATGTGTAGGGAGAAAAGCATTTGTCAAACCACTAGTATTTGCCAAATAGTTTTTAGATTGGATGCATTAAATGTTTTCCTTTTTAATTCTGCTGTATTTTCAGATCATGCTAATTCTTTTCTTATTTTGCTTATTTTGCATTTTTCATGCCTTTTCCTCCTTTCCCTTATGTTTTAATCCTACCCCATTTTTTCACATGACAGGAAAAAGCCAGATCACATCAGGTACCAACCAGCTTCTTTTATACCTTCCCAATGTTTCCTTGGCACGCGAAAAGCTCTTCATTAACCCTGCATTTAATTTTGATTACTTGCAATGGATGTACAAGTGACTCAATCTAAGAAAATAACAGAAGGATTCTGCCTGGGATGCCAGTTTACCTGCTGCTCAACACCTTTAAAATAATTAGAAAGATTGAGCTAGTTTTCAGCTAAAAAGGAATTAAAGCAAAGTTTCTGCACTCAAATTTCTGAGCATACAAGATCAGTGTTTTGACTTTTTCCAATTGAAGTTGATGAGATTTTTTTCTTATCAACTGCGTTAGGAATAGACATGTACTTTTAAATGTTGTGCATTCTTAATCACTCTGTTTTATTTGTGTGCTGCCAGCAACTAGAGAAGAAAACTGTTTCTTTGTGAGACTTACTAAGCACAATTCATATTTTTATGTAAAACTCAAATTAAATTTTATATTTCTTTTCAGTATTACTCTCAGTTCTCAGAAATTGGATTTTTTTTTCTATAGATTTTTCATTGTTTCGTATTTAACAAATATGGTTTTGAATTGTGTAGGTGTCAATGATGGAAAACATTCAGTTTTTAACCAGGAACAACTATATTTAAGCACTATGAAGTGAGACAATGTAAACTACTTTAAGATTCCCAAGTATGATTTCTCCTTCACCATGCTTCTCTCCTGTTTTTGACTGAATGACACATTTAAAGAAACTTTGGTAATAACCAATACTTATTGCACACATGTTGCCTAAAGGTTTATGAAAATTATTCTTAGAACAGGATAGATGTGGGTTACCCTATAACAGCACCTTCAGGATGTGGATTGTACCTCAGAAGTTCCTGGCTGTTACTGCTGTGGACACCAGCAGTCTCTTTGCTGCAGGAAAGTGTAGAATTTATYGATGGTGTTTGGTTAATGAGGAATAACTCAAAAGTTTTTGGCCTGAATAAAAGTGTTGTGGTGCTGACACCTTGAAGGGCAGCCTGACACTTTCATCTTGTCAAGCATAAAATAAAATATATTAACTCTGACATCTACTTCAAAAGTGTGATCTACAAGTTATCCTACATGCTAAATTGTTGATCTTGTTCAGTAAAAGTTTCTTTTAGAAAATTACTAAAACCTGCACCCCTTTTGGCTGTACTGAAATTTTTTCTTTAACAAATATAATTTCTCTACTAGGAAAAAAAGGGACTGAAATACTTTCAAAACTTCTAGACTAGGTTTTAAAGATGGCACAAATTTGTGTTACAATTTGTTTGTTCACTTATATCCATTGGTGAGATTGGAGCTTGTTTACTAGAATAAGTCATGAAATATTCAGCTGTAAGACAAATGAAGCATTGCATTAATGAAGTTAATGCACTACCTAAGGCCCTTATTAGGGGTTTGCTCCATTGCATGTTGTCTTGGGGCAAGGCTGCTTTCTTTTTCCCATTTATCACTTAGGCACTGCTTTTAATGTTTTTCTATTTTGTGTAATGTTCAAAAAAAGCACATGAAAAAAGACTGAGTTTATTTCCTTTCCTAGTCTGCTTTTTTTGTTGAGTTTCCTATATAAATATTAGCAGTAACCTGCCTTATATTTGAGACTTAGTGTATCTGTAACGAGATGGTAAAGGTGATGCCTTTTCAATAGCAGTGACCAAAACTACTGCTGCTAATAAATTGAAAAAGTCAAGGAGAACAGGAGATCCTGTTGTTGCTTTTTAAATTAAATATATCTGCACAACATTTGAAAAGATTAATTGTTAAAAGGTAGAATCTCATCTGTCTACTAAGCACTAACTTTTCTAACAAATACTAGATTTTTCTGTTTTGAATCTAACATTTTTTTCTATATCTTAATTTTTCTTAACCATCTTTGTGTGCTTCTTTCCATGAATGGCTTGTGGTGGTTGAATAAATACGTGGAGCCCTCTTGTTACTAACTGTAGTAAACTGTAGCTTGAAGGTCAACAGCCTGTGGAGGATAACAAGATCTGTTGCAATACAATATTTCGTATACTGTTACCATTCAAACTAATTGGCAGTGCAGGAAAAAGTGATATTTGATTGAAGTGGGGTATTGGAGATAATTAAGGAAATATGCTGTGGTAAACACAGGTTTGCCTTATAAACCTAAACAAAACACAACGTGTAAATTTCACTGAATTATTTTTTACATTTCCTTCATTTTTGTCAGTTTGAAAACAGTGATGATTGGTTAGCTTTTATTTTGTGCATCCTCAGAAGAGCTGGAAAGGTATGGTTATAGCTGTTGCTTTTTTTTTTTATATTCAGTGGTCTGCTAAAACACCACTTTTAGAGATCTGCGGCTCTTGTAATTTTTTCCAAAATATGAATGATCTTTCCATTCTCTGAATTGTATCCTATGTGAACAGTTAGTTTGACAAGGAAGGATACAGTTCACAGGAGTTTTTAAGTGTTATGTTATCTTTCAGATTTCATGAAAGATTTAATGAAGGCATCTTACTTGATACTTTCCTTGAAAGCAGAGGMTTAAGTTAGGATGCCACTTTTAAAACTACTTGGATTTTTTTAGTTTTTATATGCAATCTTTTTATTTCAGGATCAAAAATGTTAAGAAATGTCCAATACAGATAGATATTAAACCTGCATGGGATAGCAGCACTGTAGTATTTTTAGTGCCTTAGTAGGTTATTTCTTAGTTCTACCCTAAAAAAATATTTCGCGAATAGTTTGCATGGTTTTAAGTATTTTTGTTATTTAAATGTTCTGAATTTGTGTTACCAAACAACTATTTTAAATTGTACCTTGCTGCTAAATTACAGGAGGAAATGTTCTTTGAAATGAAAATGTTTTGTGTGATRGCTTAACTAATGTTGTTATAACATGAATGTGTTTGTTTAGGACTCAAATTATTTGAACCTGGCTTTCTTTTCTGTTTTGTCTCTGCTTTCCCTTTTTTCATTATTCTCACAAAATATTTGCCAAAACTGACTGCAGCATTACTTTTGTGCTGTGTGAATTCTTTTGTGCAGTCTCTCTGTAGACTGTATGCTAGCACATTTCAGTCACATAAGCACTGTAAAATCAGTTATGTATTCTCTGGATGTCTCTTCATTTGAATAGGCGCTGGTTCTCAATACAAAATAACCAACTTGTGTACCAGAAGAAATTTAAGGTAGGAATTGAAAACTGCATTGGGAGAGTTCGGGGTTTGGGTGATGATTTTACTGATTGATTGGGGATTGGGGTAACTGCTGACATTGGCATCCCATGCGATCTTCAACAACCTACTGCTTTTTCTGAATTAGTTTATCCCTTTGTAAAATGAGACTAATAGCTACACTGACAGATTCTGAGATTCCTGTGCAGTGACTTGTAAGCACATACTTTATTTGCTGTGGGTTTTGTAACCTAGTTAGAGCTTTAAAGGTTGTTGGTCCCAAAAGGCCTGTGCTCACTTGCTGGCAGTCAAATATTCCATGCTGTTCTCTCAGCACTTGTGGTTAACTCTTTCAGGACTTGGCTCCCTGCAGTTACTTACTGGTTCACATACCCAATTCAGCAATTGGGGAAGAAAAAGAATGAAAGCTTTTGTTGTGAAACAGTCAGGGCTGCTATGTAGATATATTTATTCTTGAAAATGCACAGTGGTTCAGCAGTCACTATCTGCCTTTTTGCTGGTGGGAAGTGCAGTAGTTGTATGTTAAAGCAGCAAGTCCAGCTCTGCCCCAAGCCATAGAAGCCTTTTCAATCAGCTTTTGGGCCCCTGCTCCTTTGTTTGCTGTTCCAGAATGTGCTTTTGCACCGCAGAGCTGTAGCTGTTCTTCAGGTTGGAAAAAATTAGAGACTATGGAGACAGTGGGGGGAAAAAAAGAGGAAAGAGCTTTTGGAAATTCATTCCTCTTCACTGTGAGCAGACCAGGTTCAGAGGCTGTTCCTTGTTACCTGATGCTGTCAAATCAATGGGCTTCATTTCTGTGGTTGGAGAAGAAACATACATTTGAGTTTGTGAGAGCACATTTGGTTGAGCGTTTTGTGTTTATGAATTCACATTACGTTTTTTTTCAACTGCATTTCAAAAGCTGATAGCTTAGWACGGGATTCTTATGAATTGAATCAAATTTTCAAAACCACTGCATTCGGCTTCTGGTTTTTTTATTTGGCACTTACAATACTGCTGATTTAGGTATAATTTTTCTGATTTAATTGTGAGTTACTTGCATCTCTCAGAAAGTATCTTTCTACTTCTTTAAATACTATTGTTTGAATATTGTTTAAATTTAAGATGTTGATTATTTAGTAGATTGGATTGTAGGTAAAAAGAAATTCTCCAAAGTTTATGTTAAGTTTTCATTAGATGTAACTAAACATTAAAATTTATCTAAATGTATCTCGCTAAGTATCTCCAAATCCATTTAGTTCAAATTTTATTTTTGGAGGAAAAAAATTAGTGTAAGCAGTGTAATTAGTGTAAGCATTCAATTCAAATAGAATTGAATGATGAATAATTCAGGATTATTAGCAACTATATTCTCTTTCCTCTGTGACTTTTTTGTTAATTTTTGTCTCTTAGGATAATCCCACAGTAGTTGTTGAAGACTTGCGGCTCTGTACAGTTAAACACTGTGAAGACATAGAAAGACGTTTCTGTTTTGAGGTGGTTTCTCCAACAAAGTAAGGAGAAGTGATGGAGTATGTTTATTTAAAAATAAAAAAATCATTACATGTGGCTGTTCCAAAATGTAGGATTAACATTTCTCTTGGGATAGATCAAAACAGGAAAAGTATCTGAAAAATTCTGTTCTCTGAAATTTTGGCTGAGAGTAAGTGATGCTGTGAGAAGTGTTCCTGGTATTTAGTTTACTTTTGGCATTAAAATAAACATGCATTCTTGTGCTTTTTGCATAAGTGGCTTGTGGTGCAGAGCTCTGCTGTGGCTTGGTAGAAGATGATACTATCAGCTGCTTAGTAATGTAGAAAGTAGGTCTCAGTTTCTCCACATTTCTGATTGGTGTAATGAGAGAGAAGCACATAAATAAGTTGTTGTCTCAGTGATGTTAAATTATACTTCATAATGCACTAAATGAAACTGCCAAATAAAATTATTTTCCAGCTCCACCAGTGCAGTGCATTGGCTGTACTTGGGGAAGTTTGGCATCCTGCCACAGAAAAGGCAGGACATGGATTCCTCATWAGTGATTTTGGGATTTGACCATATATAAATTTTTGATATGAGGTCAACCTGCTTTTAGGTTTGGATGTTGTCTACACTCCCCACTCCTCCTTATGTTTCTCTTCTGAATAGGTTGCTGTCCCTCCTGAGGTTTGCATCCTCAGTTGTGGTTCACTATAACATCCATTTTGCTCTTGCTTGTCTGTGCTTTTTCAACCCATGAGTGTTGGAACAGTTTTATGTTTCATGACCTGTTTCTTTTGACTGTTGATGTGAAAAGTAGTTCATTCTTTGTGTCATTCATTCTTAGTGTCATTCTGGTGTTTGTTTTTTCAGTAGGGGAYGTCACTTTAAAAGTTACTGGTTTTTGTTATCTTAGTCAGACTTTGGTCTCTCTATTCACTGATTGTTTCATTATCATCATATAAACCCATGCTTATTTCTATGAGTGTACTTTTACCAGTGAAAACACTAAGTTTTAAACCTCAGAGAGGTTTAAAATTACTCTCTCTTGATCTCAGTGAATGAAAGGGTGTTTTCAAGGACTGGTACCTGTGTCCTGTGTAATTAGTCATGGGGGTAAAATGCATATGAGAGTACAAAAAAGAGAAAAATTTGGAATAAGAAAAGGAATAGGAAGCTAAGCCATTCTCAAGGTTATTGGAAGAGTCATTTCTGTAGGTATTAGCATTACCTGCAAATAATTTTGAAATATGGAGTTTGAAATTCACAAAGATTCAGCTGCTCAAAATAAATGGATTTATTGGATGATGCCTACTAAACAATATACTTACGGTGATAGCAAGAAACGTTTTCCATAAAAACAAACTTCTGAGCAATGTGGTGTTGGATGCTTGGCCACTCTCTCTGAGTACTTCATGATTTGTCACAGGAGCTGCATGCTTCAGGCTGACTCGGAAAAGCTGCGGCAGGCCTGGATTAAGGCTGTTCAGACCAGCATTGCCACAGCATATAGAGAGAAAGGAGATGAATCTGAGGTGAGTTTGAAAATCAACCAAACAAACCCCATTTAGATCTTGAAAATTTAAAATAGATAAAATCTCTTTTAGTAAGAGGGAAGGAAAACAGGAATCCATTGTTTGTCTTCCAGTGGAAATGCAGTGAAATTTTGAAGGCTGTGAATTATATCTGGTCTTTCACTTCATCTTAGTAATATTGCTATGGCCTATATGTTTTTGAGATTTTTCTGTAATGTGAGGCTATTCTTATATTCATTACTATGTATCTTCTAAAAAGCTAATMATTTTTTCAGTTCTGTGGCTTTTTTTGGCCTTGGATGCAGAAGTGGCTTTTCTTGGATTTTAGTGCACAGTCAGTATCTGTGGGACTTTTATTTCTTTACTTACCAAGAGTCTCTTTATTGGTTTGTTTGTTTTTTTCTCTTTTAGAAACAGGAAAAGAAATCATCCCCTTCTACTGGAAGCCTAGAATCTGGGAGTGAGACAAAAGAGAAGTTGTTAAAAGGAGAGAGTGCTCTGCAGCGAGTTCAGTGTATTCCTGGCAATGCTGCCTGCTGTGATTGTGGTTTGGCAGATCCTCGCTGGGCCAGTATCAACCTCGGAATCACACTGTGCATCGAGTGCTCTGGGATACACAGGTTGGGGAGCTCTTCACAACTGTATTTGATTTGTGCATTGACTTAATTAGCAAGGGTGGTGTTTGCCTCTTCAAATGTATGTTGAAGGAAAATTAGAGACCCCTGTTTGTAAACAGAATTAAGGGTAATTGCTTTATTTGCATAARAATGATAAATCTATCTGAGGTAAGATGTAACAGGTTAATGTTTTTTTCGTGCTGTGTAGGAGCTTGGGAGTCCACTTCTCAAAAGTAAGATCTTTAACGTTGGATTCATGGGAACCTGAACTCCTAAAGGTATGGTAGTATTTTTGAAACAAGTTTCTATTTGGTACTTAGATTGTTGTTCTAAAGCCTCTGTATCAGAAAGTTCGATGCAGGAAACACATTTGTACCCAGTGTATGTCTTGCCCTTTTGCGCAGAAAATGTTTATAGTTGTGTGTTGGTTTATTTTAATTCACACTTTCTTATAATGCATAGTAATTTATGTTACAAACTTGGAATTCACAGCAACTTACGACACCTTCAGCTTTGCAAGTGCACTCTGAGTAGCAAGTTTCCATCTGATACTTTCAACATATAAAAAGGCAAATCTGTTTACAAACCAACAATGTCTTTCAGTAGACTGAAAATTCTGGAAGTGATGTATCAGCCCAAAGCATGATCATACGTGAAAATTTTTATGCCAGCACTTTACAGTGAGATGCTGCTGGCTTATAGGAGAACACTTGTGCAACTGCTCTTGTGTGCTACTTGTGTGCCAAATTTGTAGCTTGAAACATGGTTATAAAAATCATGTGACACTCAAATCCTGTAATAGGAACTCATGTATGGATGCATGTGTGCAGGTGGATAACTGATGCAAAGCATTTGTTTCTAGCTGTGATGTTCTGGCACTTAGGTATTGCTTCTCTATTCTGAACAGTCAAATACAATGTGAATAGTGGTGTTTTGTTTGTGGTTAAATAATTTTAATATCAATATGTTCATGCTGAGAAAACAAACAACTTAACCCCCTTTTTCCCCCTGCCCAAAAAAGGTATACCCCTTGTACTATTCATGTAAATACCAGAATGAAGTATTCTGCCTGGTATTAGAAGCAAGTCTGTTCATTGCRATCAGTAGGGCCAAATTCTCCTTAAGTAGTATCTGCAGGCTGGTWTTTGTCTGTTCTTTTCTCTATATTTGTATCAGATTATGGTTTAGCAAAAATRTGTGTTGGATAAGATGGAATACAATTGATTGTGTCTCTTGCCGATGGGATAAGAACAGCTCCTGGCAAAAGATCATGTTTGTTAATGAGGCTTGCAGGTGTCATTCTGGTGTTTGTTTTTTCAGTAGGGGATGTCACTTTAAAAGTTACTGGTTTTTGTTRTCTTAGTCAGACTTTGGTCTCTCTATTCACTGATTGTTTCATTATCATCATATAAACCCATGCTTATTTCTATGAGTGTACTTTTACCAGTGAAAACACTAAGTTTTAAAAATAGGTTGAGTGAGGTTAAAAACAACTAAAAGGTAGATAAAGCTTTTTGCAACTATATTTGAATTTATTTATTTTGCTTTATAGCTTATGTGTGAATTGGGAAATGATGTTATAAATAGAATATATGAAGCAAACTTGGAAAAAGTGGGAGTAAAGAAGCCACAATCTGGAAGTCAAAGGTAGTATTTTACTAGCAGTGCCTGTTGCTTCCTTTTATTGTTGCTTTCTTCAGCCTCCAGCTTTAAAAGATGCTGCCACTTAATGTAACACTCTTTTGATGTACTCCTTGTTTCCCTATATCACCTCTATGTTTTGCTGTCTCCCTTTTCTCACCCTCTATTGGGTATTCCTTCTGTTGGTCCTTTTCTGCTTCTTCTGTTCACTTGTATTTTTTCTGATCTCACTCCCTCCTTTTGATGATAGCTCTAGAGTATCACTGTGTGCATGTGGATTTTGTTTCCTCTCTGCTTGGTACCAGCTCAGCCAACTGTACTYAGTGTGTGAGTGCTTCTGGAAGGAGCCTGTGGCTGTGCCTTTTGTTTACAGTGACTTTGTTCTCATGTTTGACTTTTGTTCCCTGATCCCAGAATGTTCTTGTCTTCCTACCTACATTGTACATGAGCTCTGCTGCTTGACAGAGCAGAGCAGCTCTGCTGCTTTACATTGTACTGCTGTCTTCTATTTCTCTGATGCTAATCTGTGTTTGAAGGTAGATTCCTMATGTTTTGTGCTGCTGTATAAGATATCTCTTTAAACTTGGTTTTTTACTACGTTTCCAGTTCTGTGCTGCTTGCTGCCCAGCAGTTTTGTGGTACAGAAAACTGCATTTTATGAAGTGTTGGCATTTTGGAGACAGTGATAATAATATAAACAACGTAGATTTGCTAGATATTCCTTCTAGTGGTAACTGCTTTTCAGCAGTTTCACTGGCAATAATTACACCCCCTTTTAGCAGTTTAGCACACCTGCTGATGTGTCTTAGGCTGATAACCTCAGGTTACAAGAAAAACCACTTCACTATGTGATATGGAACTGGTGGCTGTGCCTACCTAAGGCTTGTTATTGTTTTCTTGTGTAATCTTGATGTTCCTTTAACAAATGTTGCAATTTATATTTACATAAGAAACTAAATATATGCTTTATTAATAGCTTATTAACAGTGTAAAACATTTATAAAGGTTKAATACAGGTAACATACAGTAACTAATGCTTATTTCTTCCACATACCATTTTCTAAAGTCTGTCTGAAAGAAAATACACATATATGAACTTAACAAAATTACTTTCTTTTGAGCCTTATGCAAAATTTAATCAAGAATCCAGGAGGAGTTAGACAGTGTGCTTTGCATCTTTCTGAAAATGTGCTATAGGWGTGTCTTATGTGCAATGTCAAACTACAATTTTGGTTACTGGCTTTAGTATGAAATAGACGTTCTTTTATTACATGAAAATACTAAAATATTAGCTTACTAACTCTGGGGATTTTGTGTATAACAGGCAGGAAAAGGAGGCATACATCAGAGCAAAATATGTGGAAAGAAAGTTTGTAGAGAAGCAAGCTGCATCAGTACCTCTGCCTGAGTCTGGAACAAAAGTTTTGCCTCCAAGTCAGGAAGAGAAAAGGCACAGTGGCCCTGAAAAATCCCTTTTGGCAGGGGAACAAGGTGCAGCATCCCAAAAAGGTATTTACACACTTCTCTCCTTAGCTGTATTACCCATCTTCTTTTGAAGGTAACATTTTTATATTAATTGATGTCTGCCTCGTGCAGAGAATTCAGAATCTGTTTTTAATGAGTCGTAGCCTAGTGCAGAAGTGTAGGGGAGAAAAGACTTCTTCAGAGATGTGTGTTTTTACGTGGGGAAGAATATGGAATGGGGATGCTTATAATTCAGAAACATATTAACCACCTTCTTTCCTCCATGTTTTCATCCTTCTTGATTTCTCCAATAACGTTCTTTCCTGCCCTATCCCTTCCTTACTGCCTGCTTTGTGCTTTGCTAACCTGCATGTCCCAGCGGTTGCTGTAAGTAGCGACGAGGCGAGGCGAGAGTCTCTGTTCTGTCCTGATGAACTTGATTCACTCTTCTCCTACTTTGATACCTCTTCAAAACTCCGTAGTAGTAAGTACTACAGCTGTGGCGTGTTCAGTATTTGCACTAGTGATCCATTGTGTGTTGTGGCCGTCTCCCTGCTTCAATCTCTTGTCTCCAGGCTGCTGCATTGCTTAGTATTTTCATGAAATAATTTAAGCTTTTTTACTTATCCTGATTTTTTTCCTTTCAAGTAATCTTTGAAGTTTATTATTATTATTATTGTAAATGTTATGTTTGCAAAATGTGATTTCATATTTTTCTATGAATGCATTAAGGATATTGAATAATTACTAGCCATTTTTAAGAAACTGTGTTCAGGACCAAGTATAAGAGCTTGCTTTATTATCATGGTATCTGTGAAGAGCAGGTAACCTAGGCTCTGCATAGTAATGGTGGTTTCTCCCCAAAACAGTCCGAAGCAGTGACAGTGGGATCCAGCCGAGCACTGATGACAGCAGAGAACACCTTGCCTCTACTATATCAGCCAACAGTTTGTATGAACCAGGTGTGTTAGGCTTTGCACTTTAAGATGAAAATTTAACCACTTGTTAGCATTTTTTGTAAAAGAGATTAGTCCTTGGTGATACAATTAATGTCTTTATCCTGGTTGAAATGCTTTTAACAAGGGTAAAATTTGCTTGAGTGATCGTTCCTTCAGGCTTCCTACCAAGAATGACATTTAATCCTTCTAAATGGGCTCAAAGAACTATGTTTTCTTCCAGCCTGATGAGACCGATCCAAAACTTTGAGTTTTTTGCAGATAGAGAAATGCTGCATTTTGAGACAGACAAGTCTCCACAGAAATGCATAATCCTTTTATAAATAAATAAATCTGTGAAGGCAGAATTCCTGTTGAGTCACAGATAATAGGCTTTTATGTGTTATTTGTGCATTCTTGCCTTAATTTTTCTGTTTTCTATTTATGTGGAATTGACCAAGTCTTTAAACATTACTCCCTCTACTCAGAAGTTCTATAAGTTGATGAATTAAATTATTTGCTAATATTAGCCTGCTGTTCTGACAGAGGTATTGAGTATGGCTTCTCAAAATATCCAAAGCRTGTATTTATAAAGCAAACTTATTCTTCTACATCAAAGCACTCTTCTGAGGTATGTTTTAAATCCAGTAGTTCACAGCTGTTGTTGTAGGCAGGCAGCACRTGGCTTGGATCCTTTTTGATTGTGTTATAGAAATATTAATGATGCTGTAACTCATGAAAGCTTTTATGTAACAATGTCTTTATCTCCCAGACTTCACTCTGTATAACTGTTATTGAGATGAAGAGAAAGATTATGCATTAGTCCAAAAGATTATAGCCACAGCAAGTAATTGGTAAATGACAATGGTATTTTTTTACAAAAAGTAGGTCAAAACAGTATTAGCCTCATAGTCAGATGTATCAAGCTTTTGCAGATAAAGCTATGTTTGTATGACTACATCTCTGCAGAAAATTAGTTTTATTCATATCTTTCAGTTTAGAATAAAATAGACTTCAAAACTAAAATAATTTCTTAGAATTGGCATGGAATATATAGATTGAAGGATATACAATTGTGCCAGTAATGTGGAGAGAATGTTTTCTGTGCGGTAATAGTTCTGGGAAGAGACCATGCCTGAATGCTGGAACAAGCTAAAGGCATCTGTGACCTCCTCTGGCAGAATGGGGCAATAATACACAGCTTTCTGCAAAAGCTGGGCTACTTATTGCCAGAGAAATCATGTTTTTGATAAGAATTCCAACAAATGCCTTGTGAAAACAGTTATTGGATAAGCAATTTTTTTTTCTTCTTAGAAGGAGACAAGCAAGAGTCTCCAGTTTTCTGTGACTCCAAACAGCCTAGTCCAGGATTGCAGTTGTATCGAGCTGCCTTTGAGAAAAATCTTCCTCACATGGCAGAAGCATTGGCCCATGGAGCTGAAGTAAACTGGGTCAACGTGGAAGAAAACAAAGCAACACCACTCATTCAGGCAGTGCGAGGGGTATGTGATATACAGCTCTGGTGATGGGGGAGGAGGGCAAGGGAAATAATGATATTTCTGTGTCACTGTTCCTTTTGAACTACTTGCTTCACTAATGAATGATAATGTGATGCTGAATTTGTGTTTACAGTATTCTCTCAGTTGTTTCTGAACTATTTTTTTCCTGTTAATCCTTTGTTTGGAATTGTATATCCTAGTAGTGTTTAAAGTTGAAATGGAAGCAAATTCCTGTTGTTTCATTTGCCACATGGCTCAGTGGTGAGAAGGCAGAAGAGGTTTGGTTTTAATCTAGAGATTTTAATCTAGATTCTTTGCTTTTATTCCATAGGGTTCATTGGTTACTTGTGAATTTTTGCTGCAGAATGGGGCCAATGTGAACATCAGGGACATGAAAGGAAGAGGGCCCCTGCACCATGCCACGGTTCTAGGACACACTGGGTAACTCACTGCTCCACAATTTGTACATGGCCACCCTTTACTGTAGTTGTTCATTTGAAGCTTCTTCATTGCCCCAGATATTCTGGCAATTTAATCCTATTTCAGGTGATACAAGTTTTTCTTAACCTCTGGTTGTGAGAGAGGAAATAATATTTTGATTTAGCAGTCTCMTCCACTAGCAAAACACACATGTGTTTTCTTATGTGATTTGAATAAAGGTTTTGCTTACCACTCTGTTAACCTGTTCTAGATGAACAGCACTATTTTGATATATATGAGACTTCTGGTGATTTAAGCCAAATACATTGTATCTAGCTTGAATTTATTAGCTTTTTTCCTTTATCATCAAAAATATTCTTAAACACTTTTTCTAAACAGACAAGTGTGTTTATTCCTAAAACGAGGAGCAAACCAGCATGCAACTGATGAAGATGGGAAAGATCCACTGAGTATAGCAGTGGAAGCTGCAAATGCAGATATCGTAACATTGTAAGTTGTACGTTCYGTTTTCTGACTAGATAACTTAGATTTTGCTATTCCGTTTGAAGTTAAAAATACAAGAAATGTCAAAATTCCTTTACATAAAAATGGGAAGAGCAAAAGAAAAATCAGAATGCACTATCCATAGATGATCTCCTTGATGTGAGGTTCAGGAGTGCATTGTAGTTCTTGCATTGTAGCCTTTTTTGTGCTTTAAAGATGATGWTGTTCCTTTTGTTTTCTCAATCACAGGTTGCGTTTAGCAAGGATGAATGAAGAGATGCGTGAATCGGAAGGACTCTATGGGCAGCCAGGTCAATACTCTACTAATAACCATACTGAAATGCAGTATAAGAAGTGTATACAAGAATTTATCAGTTTACAATTAGATTCTTAGTGTCTGAGGGAAATTTGAGATTGCTTCATACAATAATGTTTTTTATAAACCAACATATTCTAAAACTTCATTGAAATTCACTGGTGTGACTTTGTCAGAGTATTTTAGGGAACCTAAAAGGAGACTGTTTAAAGAGCATCATTATAGTAGCGTGTTACTACAGCCATGACCACCCTATTTTGCTGGTAGTTGTCCACAGTTTTCTCCTATTGCTGTTCCATTGAAATTTGTGTCATGTTAGGATTTACCTGACATTATTTAGTAGCAGCTTTCTGACTCGGCTTGCTCAGAGACAGTTTAAGAGTTCATCTTATTACAGGATACCATTCTCCTTCCTGTGGAATGGTCCACTTTTTCTTTTTTAAGAAAAAAATGCTTGCACACCAATGTAAAAAATGTACATCGAATATTTCAAACTAACTTCAGACAGAAATAGGAAAGTATTATTTCCTCAAATTTTATTTTTAAATATTTTTATTTAAGATACTAATAAGAAACAAAACAGTTATTCTTAAGTATGTATTTTTGTATGCATTGTATCTTTCCGTTTGGTTAAAAAAACCAAATAAAAACTGTCAGACATTTGAGCCAACTCCAACAAGAAAGTAACACATTATATTTAATGAATATGTGCAACTTTATTCTCAAGCACTCAGTCTCAATTTACACCATGTCCTGATATGATATTTGCTTCCATAGGAACCTAATTTAGTATCATGCAAATATCAGTAATGAAGGCACACTTGATTGTGAAGTTAGATAAAAACACCCTGCTAAACCTGGCAGAAGTGAAAGGCAAACCTTATTTTTAAGGGTGAGTGCTGAGTATTCTCGGCTCACTTCTATAAAGCCCTTATGTGTTTTCCACTGAATCTTAAGGATTGTGTGTGCTTTTTTTTTTTTTTACCAGATTGGAGCTGGAATATAGTCAGGGGGTAACACTGAGTTTCATGTCAAAATCCTAGATGAACTCTATGAAATAAACCCAACTTACTTTCTCCTTAAGAACAGGTTTTTTTCAAATTTATTTTTGAACGAGTCTTCTAGGAAATGCAAAATGGATCAGTAAAAGTACTATAGACACTCAGGCATTCAAATGCTTTCTTTGACAGAGCAACAGCTAATTTAAAAGTGTTTACTTGATTATGAGCCCAAATGAGGAAGAATTTCCCCCTCAGAAAACATGGCAGGCTGCATATACAAAAAAACCCCCTATCGCCAGTGTGGCAAATTTCAGTGTAGAGCTGCTTTGTGATACAATGCACATACTTCACTGACAGTCTGAAGGTAACAAATTCTGAAGTATTTTTAAGTTTCCTCATTGTT
Source organism: Amblyornis subalaris (assembly GCA_018881555.1). NCBI lineage: Eukaryota > Metazoa > Chordata > Aves > Passeriformes > Ptilonorhynchidae > Amblyornis > Amblyornis subalaris. Next base: position 507,644 of record JACAXG010000034.1, on the reverse strand, counting down.
ATTTTAAGAGGTAAAAATAATGACTATCAGTTTCAAATAGTAAAATGCCTTTGTTTTAAGGGAGGTATGTATTTTGGCTCAAAAGCTCTGTGCTAAATCATAAATGAATATTTTAGATCATTTAATTGACCTGTCTTAAATCCAAAATTATTATAAACCAGAAAATAAGTTTCTATGGTTTGTACAAAAAGCCTCAGTTGGTTACTGAATATTAAAAAATGTTTATTAAAATGCTTCATTCATAACAAATACAGGCATTACTTACATGCAAATGTGAAGTAGATGGGGAGGACTATTTTCCCTGATAATTCATTTAAAAATAGTTTCTTAGACACATTGAATTAGGTAGATGAAATAAAAAGCTAGCAAAGTCTTTCATTGAAAATATTGTGACCTTTTTATCAGTTTATATTGCAGTATAATCTAGAGACCGCAGTTGATACAATCTGATCCAGATACTTTACAGCTGGTAAGGTGAGATTGACGGTGAAGAGTAGAGTTGCCACAACAGGTAGAGCTTGCCCAAAATCAGGGAAAGGGTTTCATTAGAATAACTTCTGAAATTAAGTCCACAAGCTGTAGCACAGAGTCCCAGCCAGGAGAACTTACTGTATCTTTGGATAGCACAGCACTGCCCCCTTTGATTCTTTACTTGCTGAAGTCTCTTTTAAAAGTTGAACTCAATATTTGAGTGTTTTGAATGTTCATGTCTGCTAGAAGGGTTGTGTCGGTGTGTCAGTGTAAGCACAAAACCTCTCTCTGCTGTCATGAGGTATCAGAGCTTTGTGTGTTTTTRAGGGATGCAGGTCTTTTTCGCTGCATATACATGTTAAATTATCTGCACTGCCCTTACTTTAGTACTCCAGAAGAAAATAAGGATTTTCAAGACAATTGTGTATTGGAGCTGTGTGAGGGTAAATATCAATGAATGAGTTTGCTGTCATAAGAGTGAAGCCAACTGCCTACTTCTCAGCTCTAGTAATGCAGCTGATAAACAATTGCTAATGTAGCTAATGGCATCAAAAKATCTAATCTAAATATGTCTGGCTGGTTTGAGCTACTGAGAGGATGAATATATTGCTTTGCAAGGTACAGTTGGTCTTCCAAAATATTCCTAGAATGGGAACTAGCTGAGACCAGCTTGATTCCACAAGAAGTTCCTTTCTGGTGGTAGAAGCCATATRCACCGTAGTACTGTTCTTGTGTAATACTTGAGTGCTCATCTCCTGGTGCTACAGTATGTCTTGCTAACTCTTTGATATTAGCATTGCYACTTTTTCTTCCTACCTTTTCTTGAATGTATGATGTGTGCCTTTTGAGTTACTCTGGTGTTAAACGGTAAAGCAGTGTTACAGTATTTTTGTACATAGAATCTGCACTTTAGGGAAAGCATTGCTTGGAAAGGGAATTTCCAAATTCAATTTGGAAAGTAGAATTTTAAAGTAATTATAAGGTTTACAGTATGAAGTATTTTAATGCAGCATACAAACAAATGGGGCACTTTATTTTAGTCTATTTTTGTATGTAATATTTTTGTTATGTAATAGAGACAAAAACAGAGCCACAATGTATCTTGCAAAAACAGCTTTTTTTTCTTTCAAGCTGATTTGAAAGAACTAAGTATGGCAACTTGAACTGCAGTACTTGTTCGCCAATGGAACCCACTTCTGTATTAAAAGCATAATTGCTTTTATCACACAAGCCTAATTCTGCTTTKTGCCCTTTATAGCTGTTCTTTTGGTGAATATTACAGCTCCATTCTGTGCTGGTCTCCCAGAGCAACCAGTTCTCACAAACTGTTACAATAAAATGTGTCCTGTGCCTGCTTCATCTTCAGAACACAATCATAGAATGATTTGGGTTGGAAGGGACCTTAAAGATCATCTAGTTCCAACCCCCCTGCCACGGGCAGGGACACCATACTTGAAATTAAATCTGAAAACCAAAAGGGAATTTCTCTAGAACAGACTTTTCCTAGTAGCACTGTATTGAATGTATTCATCTTTTAAAGTCTGGGAAAAATGGTGTCACTGCACTGTTAAATATTTCTGGAAGGTCAGTTATCATTTGCAAAAGTGTTTTTGAAAGAATGGAGTCTCATCTCCAAAAGAATAATTTTAACATTGGAAATGTGCATTAAAAATGGAAAACCAAAACAATGTAACTTTTCCCAGTAGTGCAAACTTTTAAGCACAAAAACATTCTTTTCTTCCACAATCATGTTAGGAAAAAAACCCCTTCATATTCAATGCACATGATGAGAGAGATTTTGGGTTGATTTCTTTGTCATGMTATTAATCAAGCTGTCAGCAAGAAACAGTAGTGCTGGAATCTTGTGTCCTGTGTGGCCATCTCTGTTGGGAAGACAGTAAAATTTGGATGGCTGCACAGTTCCTGACCCAACCAAATGTTTGATGCATTTAATTCCTTCTGAAAACAAAAGGATATGGTTGGTGTTTTAAAACAGAACTTGAACTCAAGGCCCAAATGCTCCAACAGATGAAAGAATGTGAAAATGAGGGGGAAAAATGTCCATTTTAAAGTGGCGAAAGAATGACTTGGCAATGACTCAAGAAGTAATCATTCCTGAATGTGTTTTCCTATGTAGACAGGGAAGGGGAGGAACACAGGCCTCTGGAAATTACTGCCATCCCTCATTTTGGGATATGTTCTAGTAGTTGGGTTGTTTAAGCACAAAGGGTGAAGATTAAAAACAATAAAAAAGAAAAAAGATTTTTAAGGGAAGTATCATTGTTCATATAGATCAAACTGAAAAATGTAATAAAAGGGGTAGATGAAATGAATGTAAAAATTTGTATTTGCTGAAGTAATAGACCAAAAGAATTTATGAACAATAATTTATCTACTTAAGATTTGCTTTTTTATATATATTATTGCTTGCTGATTGTTTCTTTCATGGACAGTTCTGTTTGGCTGTAAGAATTCTGACCTCTGTTTCCAAGTAAATCTTTATTTATGCCACAATTCTGTTTTTCTGTAGAAAATCTTGGTTAGCAGTTCCTTGCAAAACAAGGATTTTATTCTTTAATGGCTAATAAATACTTTTTCTTTTTAAGTTGCTTTAAAATGCTTTCACTTTTCCTTTCTAACTCTGAACTTTCCTCTGTGTGGCTGCCTGTGAGGTACTATTTCAGGTATAGTTTGGCTCTGTTTAATTTGCTTCTACAGAACATGCATGCAAGTAACCAGTCCCTCAGAGTTCACATCAGCATCATTCCATCTAGAAGCAATCTTTATACATGAATAAGTGTTACACAGTAATTGATAGCATAGTAGGGCATTTGTGCCATGGTGGGTGATGTTGACTGTCACAAATGTTTAAAACTGTTTCCCTTTTCTTTTCTACCTAGGAGATGAAATTTATCAGGACATTTTTCGTGACTTTTCTCAAATGGCATCAAATAATCCAGAGAAGCTAAACCGCTTCCAGCAGTCAGATTCCCAGAAGTCTTAAGTGTCAAGAAGGAAAAGAACCTGAAGCTTATAGTGCAAGTCTTTTTTTACTTTAACAGAATGAATTATATGCATTTTGTTAGATAGTTTGGATAAAATGACCACTCCAATGTAGCTTTAGATTGTGGTAGCTGGGGAGATGTATGAGTTGGTTTATGTTCTACAGTCCGTATACCTCAGCAGCTGAAGAAGATGTTTGAAACCCCTGAGTACCTGCTAGCTCAGTGTAGAACAGCCCCTGTTCCCAGCCCGAAGTTTGCCTGCAGCTCGCACTGGGATGGCAGAGCTCGGCTGGAGTGTTGCAGGCTCCAGGGGCAGGATGGTCACAGCAGCTTGGCTGTCCAGTATCATCCGCTGTCAGCTGTCCCGCRTGGCCATACAGAACGTGCCTCTGACAAGAAGGTCTGGGTTGCATTTTCTGGGACTGTTTGGAAGGGAAATTGGGTAATGACTTACTGAGTTGTCCTTCCGTTTGTGGGGCTGTAACTCAACAGATTCTCTTGTTCCTGTGCAGACTCTGGGTAGAGGTAGGCTGTTAATAACAGACGTGGTATCTCCTGCTCTTTTGCAAGCTCTTTCACAGTGGAAGCTCTAGCACCAGGCTGGACTTTATGCTAGTGACTGCAGGTCAGTCACAAAGGGATATATCCTGGGGGACCAAACTCCTAAGAGCAGTCCATTTTCCTTTTTTTTTTTTTTTTTTTTTTTCCTCCTCATAAATTAAACTTTTGGTGCAGCAAGTATCCTTCTAAATGAGCATGTGGAACCTTTCATGAAAAATAAACTTAATCCTTTTGGACATGATGTGGGGTTTGTTCGTAGTATTTTGACATCACAACTTGAAATTTGAGACATGAAAGTAAATATTGAGCCAACAAAGTTTGTGTAGAATAGTTGTACAAAGGGTGTTTTTACTTTTTGCTGTTCTCACTACTAGCCCTAAGCTCAGTATAAAAGTCTCATGTCTTGCAGCCACCCTGAAYTTAGGGCAATCAATCGTATGTATCAGGAAGCAGTAGCCCTTGTATAATCTGCAGTGAAGTATATGTTTATGTGTTGTCTAAACTAAGGTGAGCACAAGAAAAAATACGATTTCACTGCACATTTTTGCCAAGAAATGAGTGAGCACAGTCTCCAATGCTGTGTTCTGGGGGCAGCAAGACAATTTGCTTTATTCAGTAGTGAGCCCCACTCTGCCCATGTGCATGTATAAATGGTGTCTCTAGATATATGCTTATATATCAGGTTATTTAATACTTAGATAATAATCATCCTAAGCCCCAAACCAAGAGGTGCAACTCTTTATCCTCTATTTGTCTGCCCTGTGGATAACTTAAGCAGAGTTTTTAGGTAACATAGTATCAATGTGAATTTTTAGTAATCCTAATAGCCGTGGCATTATGTTAACCTGTTGTTTAAGCTGTTAATGGATTGGCTCGCTGCTGCGGCCTGTTAATGAATTGCCTTTTCTCCAAGCAAAAATAAGCAAAATTGGGATAAAATAAATTAAAATCTGTAAACTATGGTAAAGTTGAACTTTCTGGCATGTCAAATTTTAACAAGGTATTTCAAATATTTATAATTTTGCATCAAATATATAATAATGTATCAAATCTGCGTATTACTATTGCTATAAAATCAGTAGTGTTGTAGAATTGTCCAGTGGATTTTATTTCAAAGCAGAAGAATCTTACAAGACAGTTATTGCTCTGTGTGTTGTCTAATTATGCTAGGAAAAGCAGGTTTTGCCCATTTAAAGAGTGCATTTAGTCTGAACAAGAAGAAACTTAAGGATATCACCTGTAAACAGTAATTTTTAGTAAGCTGGTTTTTAAATAGCTGCCTGTGAAATGAGAATGTACTTCCTAATCAGCAGTATTTACCAACAAGTGGGTGTTTTAGTAGATCTTAGAGAAAGTAAGATTCCCGGTGTACAGATGGGACAATGTAAGATACAACTGCATAATATACCCTTTAGACATAGGTTTTTCTCAATGTTTGTCTTTCACGGCCTGGGTGGCAGGCAGTGGGTAGTGTGATTGGCTGGAATGTAAAGCTGCCTAAAGCTTAGTGGCGTAATTGCTGTGGCAGTCCATGCTGCTGGAAGAAGGTCTGAGACACATATTTCAAATCTCCACTGGTGATTTCCTCCCTAGCCACAAAATCTCTGTGACAAATTTTGCAGGATGACTTCTCTAGATTAGAAAGTTGATTCCCTGTAGCTCTGCAGATCCATGTCCTGCATTCCGGACTCTCATCTGTCTGGGAAACGGTATCAGTCTGTCTGTGCTAAAGGACAAGCACACACCTGATTGACAGATGGTGTGACTTGGCAGGAGTGCTGGGGCTTTAATGGCTCAGGGAGTAGGTGTGTCACTTCTGATCCTGCAGCCTTGTTCCCCTGTCCTGTCAGGTATGATAGGATGTCCAGCGTAAACTGCGTTCAGTTAAAGCTCTTTTTAGGTCAAGTGCAATACATATGGTAACATGTTGCTCATCAGCAAAAATGAATATACCATTAAGTTGCATGGAATGTATTGATGGCTCAGTCTCACCAGGCTCTGGCAGGCTCAGTGCTCCAGCACCCCTGTGACTCACAGGATTCAGCCCCAGTAGTATGATTATCACCAGGGCTCTGAAGATCTGGATTCCGTATCGAGTTTTGGCTCATGTTAATCTTCTGCTCAGTAATATTAGGAAACTTCCATTTTTTTTACAAAATGACTCTGAGTATAACTAGAATAGTAGACAATAAGGTTCCATTGTGGCTTAACATCTTGTAGTCTGTACCAGGCAATGGAAAGCTTCAATTCCAGTTCATGTTTCTCAGTGGCAGACTTTCCACTGATTTCAGAGATTTTGGATTGTACCATTTATGGTTTTTAATGTTAGAGTGCTAAAGGATTGTGTATTAATACTGCATTTTTCATTCTGTGGGGTTTTATATTTTACCTGTTTGTATACTGAGCTGAAATAGTTTTAGAAAATGCAACCAGACCTTCCAGCTGCTGTCAGCAAATCCCTGTCCAAGAGGAAGTTTCTCCTGTTTTGCAGTAGGACATCAGTACACATATGTCCAAATTACTAGGTCTCCTGGATAGAGCAAAAGCTTGGTAGCACTAAGCTAGAAAGGTGAGAACTAGAACAAGCAGAGGGTTGATGTGATGTTTCCAGGACTTCGGTGCTTCTCTGCAGCCATCTGTTTTAAATTTTGGATGTTAACTCTGCTTCTTCATCATGAGACTCTCAAATGACTCAGTGACCATGAGAGGACCCTTTGATGAAGTAGGTACAAAGGATGTGATATTTTTAGTGTCAGAAGGACTGAGCTGATTCTGATTCTTCAATACACAAAGTATTTTGAGAATCAATTTTTCAGACTATGATCTCTGCCAATTCATTATGGACACTTTTTCCCAAGTTAATGTTTATGCCACTGGTTTGTGCAGCCTGACAGCCAACCTGCCTTGCTGCTGTGCTTACACAACAAAGGCACAGTTTTAAAAAAGGGACAACTCTGGAAAGGCACTACGGGGGAAAAGGATGAGTGTACCACTTTGGTATATCCCCTTTCATATGCTTGATTTATCTTACTGCATTACAATATTTTCTTGTTTCTCTTCCCATGGAAGSAGATGATAGAGGAGGAAAAATTCCACTCACTTTTCTGTTAGGATCCTAAATTTTCCATGTTTTGACAGAAATCGCCAAGAAGTCATCGTTTCCTCAAGCAAAGAGGTTACTCTGTCCGAAATAATGAACTTTTATTTCTTTACCCACGCGTTCCTCTGTACTCGATGTTTTTTAAGCATTCCGGCAGTAAAATGTAAAAAACCCTTCCCCCCCCTTAAGCTGTAACTGTACAGACTGTATACCCCGCCCTCCTTCGCGTTATGTACGGCTGTAGACTTTGTATCTAAACTTGAATGTAGTTTCTGTAGTCTGTCATTGCAGAGGGGTGGCCCGGCCGCGTCCCCGCCCTGCGGCCGGGCCCGTCCCGTCACTGCGGCCGGGGGCGGGTCCCGCGCGGTGCCGCCCCGCCATGGCGGCGCTGCGGGGCTCGGCGCGCCGGGGCTGGGTGCGCTGCCCGCAGCCCGCGGCCCTGGCGGCGGCCGCGGCCGTGGCCGTCTGCGCCTTCTACTACCTGGGCGGCGGCGGCGAGACCTTCTCCAGCGCCACCCGCCGCCTGCGCGCCACGCCGCCCGCCCCGGCCGGCCCGGGGCCCCGCGGGCTGCACCTCCTGTTCATGTTCACCAAGGCGGAGCGCAGCCCCGCGCTCCGCGACAAGGCGCAGGCGGCGCTGCGCTCGCTGCTGCGGCACTGCCGGCTGGGCGCCGCCGATGTGCTGCACCTCCACCTCGTCACCGAGGGCGCCAGCCGGGACATCGGCCTCGGGCTGCTGCGGGACCTGCTGCGCGGCGCCGCCTTCCGCCACCAGGTGCGCGGGGGGCCGAGGGACGGGCCGGGCGAGCGGGGGGCTGCGCCGGGATCTTCCTGCGGGACACCGGGAACAGCAGTCCGGCGGGAAGAAACTCCCTTAACTAACGGCCCATGTTCCAGCTCCCAGCAGGGCCCTTCACTCCCCCTCTCTGCCGGAGAAGCTCCCATTGCTCCCCACTCTCGGCAGTCTTGAGGGGCTCGTTCTGTGTGAGCGGAGACCACGCCCGCCGCTGCTGCTTGCGGGGAGGTGTCCTGATGCAGCCCAGCGATTCTCAGCTGCGACTGGAGGGCACCATGGCCTGGGAAATCGTCTGTGCTGGAGGGGAATAGTTGCTCTAAGCAGCGCTGCTCTTCTAGAGACCCTGTCGTTAGTCATGGTTCAGCAGCTCGACACAAGGACCACGTGTGTTTGTGTCTCGATGGCTTCCCGATGAGAAGAGGATGTTGGCCTGCTGCTAGTGGCTCTTGAGAACGGGAATGGAGAGCCTGCAGGGGCTAGATTGCATCCACGTGCAGATGTTCCTACTGCCCAAGAAACGGTTCTGCCTCCCAAAAACAGCCAGTGCAGTTCATGCAAAGTCAGGCTTTCCTTTGCACTAAATAGGTGTCTGAAAACTGGAGGGGTGTTAAGTGCAGAGATTTCAGGTAACTTGACTCCCCTGTCCTGAGGTGCTGCTGCAGAGCATTGGTTGAAAGTGTCCTCTAGTCCTGCTTTAACTTCTATTGCTCATCATTTCAGTATTTTATATTAGCTGCACTCTGCCAGGATGTAACTAGAAGCATAACCTTGACATTGTTCATACAGGCACTCCCCTGGTCAATAATCCCACCTCTCATTTTCTTTCAACAAGCCCTTTCCTCAGTCAGGTCAGGTACCCGTGATGGGAGATCCACACCATGCCAGTAGTGCCAGGCTGTCTGGAGGGTGTGCGGAGCTACTTCGGGAGGATTCCTGCATGCCACAGCAGGATGGACTGACTGCCCCACGATGGTGCAGTGCCAGTGTGGTGAGACAGCCTAGCTCAGATTTGTGGCATTACATCCCCCAAAGTGGGAGGACCCCCAGGCCACCATGTTGTGCATATCCCTTGCAGTCACCCCTTCATGCGTGTGGCTGCCTTGCTGCCATCTGCTCTTCTGGAAAACGAGCTTCTGTGCGGGCAGCCTTGCCARCCTCTCTTCTCCAGGGGTATATGGGCTGGGAGCTGGAGTTGGAGGTGGGGGTGTACAGTGATGTGTCTTTTGTGGATGGGCCTGTGTCTTTAGGTGCCTATGGAGTCACAGTCAAACCTGGTTCATGGCTTGGTGAGTATTGTCTGGCACCAGAACTGATCTCTTGGGTGTAAGCAGGCACCATGATGTCGAGGTGAGATCTCGCTGGAATCTTCTCACTGGGACAGCTTCTTCTCTGTTTTCTGGCAGAGCCTGACATATCCTGGTTTCACTGGCTAGCCTGTGGTCAGCAATACATCTTGGATCAATCCATTTCTCTGCTTTAGGTGCAGAGCAGAGGTTGTTCCTGCTTCTCAACCATGCAGCCTTGCCCTTAATCCTGCATCAGTTTCTGGAATGCCAGCAGGTGACAACACATCTTTATTCTTGCTGTAGCCTACCCCATTCCTCCTCTTTACCAGCAGGAAGCTTCTCCCTAGCTTGGAGCTTTGGTGCTTCTGCTAAAATGTTGAAGGTGATTGATCCTGATTACTGCTGGTGGCTCTAGCAGTAACCCATTTCCATTCCGAGACTTCTCCTTTCCTGCTTCTCTTGGTGTCTGCAGAACACTCTCATGGTTCTTACACTGTTTTCCTAGCACAGGTCCAGAGATGAGGCTTGATAAAGTGCTCAGAGGGCAGCTGGATCTGCTGAGGCAGGACTGATCAAACCCCTGAACTTAACTTTTTCTTCATGAGGAAGTGATTTGAGCCCTGCTTTTGGAGCTGCCCTTGTCCTCCCATCCTAGCAAAGCTGGGAGCAGTTGGCTGCTCTGTTAGAGTGAAGCCCAGAGTCAGACATGGTTCATAACCCTTGGGGAGGGTTGTGGGCAGCTTTTTTCTTTGCCTAGGCACATTCAGTAACTTCCGAAGTCTCCTGGAGACTAAGCAGCCGGCTGCAGCCCGGGGACAGCGTGCGGGGAGGGTGACGGCAGAGGGCCTCTGGGGTGCGGGCGGTGGGTGCGTGGGAGCAACTGAAGTACAGGACCCTCCCGGCAGGGCGGGGCTGTCCGGGCGCGGGCAGCCGCGACGCGGCGTCACCCCTCCCGCAGGGCTGTGCAGATGTGTCCCAGATGTGGAGCCGGGAGCGCAGCCGGACGGCAGAGGGAGCTCGTGCTCCGCGTGTGCGGCCTGCGGGGGCTCTGTGGACTCTTACCGGGGCTTTATGGCGGCAGTCGCAGAGAGCGCGTCCCGCCCGCGGGTGGCGGGGGGATCTCTGCAGCCTCTCCCGCTTCCCGGCCAGCGGGACGTGCCCAGGAGCGACCCTGGGCCAGCCTCCGTGGCCGACATTGTGCTTACAGAGAGCACTAGCTCGCCCCGTTTCCTGCCGCTCCAGGCTGTGTGCTGCGGGTCTTATCGCTTATCGATTCCATTTCCCTGCCAGGATAACAGGAGCCGCGCGTTCACCTCATCCCGGTTCCCTTTTCAGACCAGCCCCGCGAAGGATGCTGGTGGGGTGGGTGTAACTGGACTGCCATGGCTCCGCGCTTGAGGAGAGCTGTGAGGATACCCGGCATGGGAAGGAGGGAAACTTAAAGAGAAAAAAAATGCAGGTTGTCTTATCAGTGCGGGAAGTGTGTTTACAAAACTGTACTTGCACAGGAAACCCCTAGAACTTGCTTTTCCTAATGTCCTCAGCAAACGTAGTCAGATTTAGCTACAGGGATTTACTAAAAGCTGTTACACAAATAAATAACGAAGTACAAAATTAGCAGCAGATCAACAAGCTGTGCTAAAGTCAGCAGTGAGGAGGGTGTTGCAGTCCCAGAGAGGCTGCCTGGCTTGTGGCTGTGGGAGCAAAATTCAGCTGCTCAGGAGTTTGCTTTGCAGAAATACATAACCAAGCAGTGGGCAAAAGACAATTTTTCCTGTTTTCTTTGGCAGGAGAGGGAAGATAGATGATRCTGTGTCTGGAGTTTCAGGAGGATTTGTCCCGTGATTTTTGTCTACTGGTGCTTGGCACTGTACTCATTCAGAGGTGACTGGTTTGATGTTTTTCATCCCCTTTCCTCCATACTGTGCACACCTCAGGGTGCCCTTGCTGGATGCAGATGGGTGGTTACAAGTGCTGTGTTTCTTCTCCATGCCTCTCCAGTCCAGGCAGACCCCAAAGCTGCCGCTGCTTAGCTGAACTGGGAGCAGAGCATCACACATCCCCATGGTGGTGGTGCTCAGCTTCATGCACAGGCTGTCAGTACCTTGTCAGTACCTGGAGAGTAGTGGTGGTTTGCTTGTTTGGTCACCTGGGGTGGCTGCTGGCAGCAGTGCTTGGTGCTGCTGATCTGCTCTGCGAGGCTGTGCCACTCTTGGGCTGGTGTCACCGCAATGGCACAGCCAGAGCGCAGCTCAGCAGGGCCAGGCTGAGGTGCTGCCTAATGGTACCGGCAGTAGAGTTTCCTCCCCTGCAGTGTCTTGGGGAATATGCCGTGCTATCTGAAGCCAGGTGTGGCTGCTGATGAGCTCTCCCAATGCACTTTCCTGGTACATGCTGTTCTCTTGTTTTTCCTGCCGTTCTGCTGCAGGCCTTGGCATGGAGCCCAGCAGCCRGGACAGCAGCAGCAGGGCCGTCCCACCGAGGGCCGTGCTGGCCATGGAGCCTGTGCGAGGGCTCCTACGGCACCTGGCCGTGACAAGGGTCAGTGGCCAAGCGTGGACGTTTAGGGTGCCCTCCCCAGAAGGGAGCCGTGGGGACTCAGCTGTACCTGTCCTCCTGCAGTGCCCTGAGATGGGCTTGGCTGTCTTGGCCAGTGCCAGCATGGGCCCATCACCTTGCCTTGTTCGGTGTCCTGTGGGTTCCATGAGCTTCCACTTCCAGCAAGTTCCACTTTGCCCGAAAAGCACTTTGGTCTGGGTAACAYGTTCTGCAAGAAGCTGTGGAAGGAAGAAGCTTCAGACAGCTCACTGCCTCCATCTCTGTGCCAGCCTCACTGGTTATCAAAGCAGCCCCTTGTGCACCCCATAGAGAGAATGGTCATTGCACCAGCACAGGCTCCACAGCCACCTTCTCCTCTGAAGCACTTGGCTTGGTTTAGGGTTTTTTTAATTTAAAAAAAAAAAAAGGAGGTGCTCTATTCTGCATGTTAAGTGTATATGCAGGGCCCCTTGTTCTTAAACAGATGAAGTTTTAGTAGGGAAAAAAAGTGAAACCACAGAACCATTAAAATGGTTTAGTTTGGAAGGGGCCTACAAAGACTGTGGTTTCAGTTCCCTGATGAAGGCAGCACCAGCTTGTGGAAGTGTCTTGCTATCCCTCAAACAAAGGGGATATGTTCCCTTGTCCAAAATTCAAGTAATTGCTGCAATGTCATGTCCATGTTGGCCTGTAGTTCCAGCGGGGCTTTTCCTGCTTTCCCTGACCTGAAGAAGGTGGCATGACCTCGAGTCTCCACACTCAAGTTCCTGCACTCCCCCTTATCTGCACTGGGGTCATGTCCCTCGTCTCTCTTAATTATCCTGAAAATCCCTCTCATTATCTTGTGTGATTCAGTGACCTGTATCCGTCTGTGGGTATAACGAGCTGCATGAAAGTTCCTGTTCATTGGACTTTGACCAAAATAAATTATAAGCCTGTAAAATTTCAATAGCTGACAAGGTGCATTTAGGGTTGCTCCTGTTTCTGGGACACAGCCATGGCCAGCGCAGGCGTGCCAGGGCCCGTGCTGGTGYGTGGGCTCCCGCAGGGCTGAGGGATGCAGAGCAGTGCTGGCTGAGCACCAGCCAAGCTCCAGCATAGGCAGGCTGAGATCCATCTACAGAAGTTGCTCAGCTCTGCTGTAGCTCCTGATGTTGGGATTTTYGTTGGCGTGCTGCAGCCTGTCCTCCTTTTCCCCCTTCAGCCTCGATAGGACATGCTGCAGAGCTTTGCCTCCATGCCGGGCTGGGGTGCAGGAAATCCCAGCTGTGTCCCTGGCCTTGTCACAGCCTGCCTCCTTAGCAGGGAGCAAGCCTTGGTCCTCGGGGTAAGTGACGTGGTCTGGCTTGGCTCTAAACGGCAGGATGCCAGAGCCTGGAGCAAACTGTCRCTTCTTCTGATGGACTCCATATGGGAGACCAGATACGTGTTTGCATCAGACAGTGGGAACAGACTAGAGAAACAGCGCAACACGTGGAACACGGTTGTGTGAGGGGATTCAAGTCTCTGCCTGCCTTACAGTTATGAAATGGCTGTAAAAATCCTTCCCTCCTTTCCCTGCTGCACTTGACTGGTTCTTGTGGCAAGAGGATGTGCAGGGACCAGAGCCTTTTTGCAGCTGCAGTGCAACCAGCACTTGTGCTTTAACAGCCTCCCTCCTTGCCCCGTACTGGTGTGGGCTGAGCAAAGGCTGCTGGGGCTCGGCCCATCTCCAGAAGCGGTGGCTGAGTGGTGTTTCTGGTGTCTCTCCCAGGTAATRGTCCATGATGTGAATGAGCTGACAGAAAAGCTGTTTCCCATTGTGGAAGCCATGCAGAAACACTTCAGTGCTGGATCGGGGACCTACTACAGTGACTCCATCTTCTTCCTGTCGGTTGCAATGCATCGTATCATGCCCAAAGGTAAGTCTGCTGTGCTGCCTCCAGCAACACCAACTCTCTTCTGCACAGAGATGTTATCTGGTGCTATTTGAAGTACAAAGTTAATAAACTTTTGGGATGGACTCCTGGGATTCTGCTCCTTCCTGCAGAGTGATGAACTCATCAGTCCATTACCACATCCAGGTCTCCACTGGTATGAGTGACAGGAGGTTCTCTTCGTTGCATGGCAGCTGGCCCTGTCTTCATGCCCTGAGATGGTAGGAGAAGTGAGACAGGAGCAAGCGGGCCTGCYCTGTGTGTGTTTACAGCCCCCTTCCCCTTGGGGTGCCAGCAGAAAGAGGTGCTGTGTGTCTGTGGTGTGCTGTGCACTCTTGAGCATTGGCAGAAAGTGGCTGTCGAGTCTTTCCTCTTGGTGTTGGGGAGCTTTTAGAAAGCTTTGCTGATTGGCAGCCACTCATCACTTAAGTTTTCTTATTGTGCCTTTGCTCTGCTGTTATCAAATGCAGAAACAAGAAATCTTCAGGAAAACAAGGCAGCTGGACGTAGGGGTTTGGCTCAGCTGATGCCTGGTTTTCCTCCCCTGGCTGCCTGCAGTTGCCTCTCATGGAACCAGTATGCTGTCTAGCCTTTGGTTGCACAAGGAGGGCATTGCATCCTTGGGCTCCAAACCCCTTCACTGGAGCTCCTGCAGCGCTGCCTGTCCATTCCCAGTGCTGGTCCCTGGGCTGTCCCTGTCAGCTGCCTCACTGGCCTGATGCACCAGTGATGGCAGCATCCCTTCCTGGGCTGGTCACGTGTCCTCCCTGGGCATGGCAGGGTGTGGGTGGCAGTGGTGGTAAGGAGCCACGGGATCATACCTGGCCATACACCTGCCCCAGGCAGAGGTGACCAGCCTCTCAAAGCTTTTTGTGGATGTCATGCAGTGGTGGCCTGTTCCCACATGTGTGCATGTTGCTGATATTGCAGTTCCCATGGCACCTCTGGCACCAGCAGTTTCCTCAGCATCTGGAGCCTCTGCCCAACTATAGTATTCCCTGCAGACGTCCTCCCAGGGGTCTCAGGTGCACTCTTGCTGAGATGTGAGCAGATACACCTCCCCTGTGTCCCTGATGAGTCCTGTCCCAGTTTGGCTCTACCCAGGAGCTCCGACCTCTGCTCTGCTTTGTGAGGCTTYTTCTGTCCTTTGAGGACTTGCCCCTGTCCTCCTAGCATGGCCATCCCACAGTGGGGGATGTGGGGCATTGGTGGCCCTGAGGGTCCTGTCCAAGCCCACTGATCATTACCTCTGTAGGCTCCAGCAAATGTGCTGTACTTGGCTCTCCCTCAGACTTGGGCAATTTTGTGTGTGTCTGGTGCTGTCTGTACTGCAAGCACTTTGAAGTACACTGCATACAAATGATGGTATTAATGCTGGCTAATTCACTCCTCCTGATTCCCTACTCTGTCTTTACTGTGTGCTAAAGATATCCCTGTCGTGCTGCCTGCCAGCAAGAAGCTGCTCAGTCTGAAATGCCTTTTCTCAGTTCATCAACCCATGAGTCGTCTCATCTCTTGGAAAGCTTGTTTGCTCTCCCTYAGCCTGACAGGGCTTTCAATGGTCTATTCGGGGCATAGGATGTTTAAAGAGGCATTTTTACAGTTTCATGAGTTTAGTTTTTGTTTCAGAAGCTGCTAGTAAAGCTGATTTATATTTCCCTTGCAAGGGAGGTCAGATTTACTGTGCTGGGTGCCTGGTGATTTATGGGGTTGGCTTGCCGGCCCCCTCCCTGCGCAGCCGGCACCAAATGGGAGGCAGCAGGAAAGGCTGGAGTTCTGCTGCCTACCTGCAGGCTCAGAGGTGATGTGGGAATGGCACTGGGCTCCTGCTGCCCTCCTGACTCTGACAAGCCAGTATCTACTGGTCTGAATAAGCCACTTTGCTAAGTTGGAGGAAGAAGGACCAAACCTTCCTTTTCAGGCAGTATTAACCATTTTTCCTCGTGCATTTTGTCTGCCCTGAATGCTGTGTCTTTTTCTGCATCTCTCCAAGCACATTTGGTTCCGTGGTGTTAGCACCACTTTTCTGTGGATTCTGGATTTGACTGGAAGCTTGAGCATCCTCTACCAAAAATGAAGGCCCTGACCTGAAGATTAAATTTTCTGGTGTGTTCATTTGTATTTGCGTTAATCAGTCTATAGGGTTTTTTTGGTAGCCAGTGACTTTTGCATTAAAATTGCYTGGCTTTAGTTTCCCAAATTTATCATTTTTTGAAGGGAGGAGTTTCCACAGTATCATGAATTAGTGATTTGTTTGGAGCCTTTGGGTTGTGACGGGGCACTGACTTGGCGGATCGATGGCACTGAAAACTGATCACCAGTTCATTTTTACTTTTTTAAGGACTTTTGTGGGACACRTGCTGGCTACATGCATATTGCACTGAGGGTAAATGGGGTTTGCCACTCAGCTGCTCTGTCGTTCCCTGTTGCTTGGGATCCTTGCCCAAAAAACTTCAGATCTAAAACCTGCAGCTGCCAAGTTATAATGTAACAGCTTCTTAGCTGGTATAAATCATGGAACACTCTTGCCTTAAATGTCTTACATCAGTGGAGTTAATCTGATTTAAAGCAGCTGGGGAGTTGGTATGCAGCACGCACAAGTGCAGACTGCATAACTCTTGTGTGTRCTCGAGGCTCATAAATCCCATTTTAATGTGGTGTGGCCAGGCCTGGGGAGCTGGAGCGGAGCTTGATCCATCAGAATGGTTCTGCAAGGGAGAAATGATGGGAAAGTTACACAGAGAGAGGACAAGCAGGTTCAGGCTTAGAAGGAGCTGCCAGAATGAGGACAATGCCAGCATGAAATGGGCTTGAGACTTGCAGAGCAGTGGAGGGAGGAGGAGGGAGGACAAGGACACAGACCTTTTCACTTTCCTTTTCAGCATGCCCATCCAGAGGGGACTTCTTACTTCCCAACTGGCTTCGATCCCTCTATCACTTGTCATTTTGGTTGTGTAACTTCAGGTGGCCTGGCAAGCTTTTTATCACCCTCCTTTGGATATGTGAAGGAGTAATGCCTGGGCAGGTCTCCCTGGCAGGCAAGGTCTGGGGACAGACTCCTGGTGTCACAAGTGAGGGGAGCAGGAGGAGGAGGTTACAGTGTGGTCCCTGAAGCCACAAGCCATGTGAGACAGAAGTTTGTACAAGAACTGGGGAACATCCAAGTTGCTGAGAAGCGTGTTCAAAACAGAGTGTTGGTGATCTGTGGAGCTCCTTGCGGCAGGATRCTGTGGGTGCTGGGCTGCCTCATGGGTGAGGAAGTCACGTCCAGCTGCTGTGTGATGGACACCAAGCCTCAGTGTGTTCTTGAGCTGCCTGTGCAGGAGCATGTCGGGAGGGACACGGCCGTGTGTGGTGGGGTGAAGCATGGGTGGCTGGTGTGGGGGAATGAGCAGCACCGGGTCTGGGRGGGGTGACTGCCAGCAGGGAGCTGTGCCTTTGGCTTCATCACAGGTGTCCAGACGGTGCCTGTGACACATTGGGATCGATGGGGGGTCCGGTGGTCTCCCTGGCCTCGGACTCTGAACAGGGCAATTTCTMCAGCTCATTATCAACAGCTGTACTGATTGTTAAGCACAGACCAGATTATGATGATGTTTGTCCAAGCAGCCTGATAATGACCAAGCCCCAGTCGCTTGGGATTTRGTGCTGCTTGCAGCAGGATCCAGCTGCTGGCTCCAGCTTGGTCTCCCACGAAATTGATATCAGCCTTTGTCTGCTCTGGGAGTACCAGCCCAGAGACAGAGGCCTCTGTGAACATCAGCTTACGCGTTTCCCACCAAGTGGGGCTGGAGGGAAGGCAAAGGCCAGCCAGGAGACATGTTGGAGCAGGCACTGAGCTGTGCTCTGCTTTTTCAGGGCACCTTGTCTGTGCCAAGGCCAGGCACCTGGAGCTCTTCTGCCACTGGCTGTGGAAGTGGAAAGCCTGGGAGCTGGGGGAAGGGGTTAAGCACAGAGGTATCAGAAAAACAGTCTGTTTATTGGAATAATGCCTAGACAAGTAACTGTCTTCTGCTAGTGTCCTTCTGGAAAAGCCAGAAGGCAGCATCCTGAAGACACTGTTGATTGCATTTGTAGGGATGTGTGCATGAGGGTTCAACGTTGCATCTGCAGTGTTTGAATCCATAGCACAGAATTGCCCAGGTCAGACTCTGTTTGCCCGTGGGGTGCCAGGCGCCTTGTGTGATGTGTTTGCTCAACAGCAGCCATGAGCATGGAGTTACAGTGCACACATCCTGTGTCAGATGGGGCATCAGAGGTCTCTGGGGTGAAGCCTGGCAGAGGGAGATGGGGAGGCATCACTCCCACTTCCTYCTGTCAGCTGCGGAGCAGTTCCTGGTGCCCAGGGCAGCTGGCCACAGAGCTTAGCAAATCACACTGTAGTAAGTGAGCATTTTGAGAGTGCATCACTCCTGATCTTTTCCTGCTGGCTGAGCACTGCCATCGTTGCTGAGCCCCACCCCATCAGGGAACGCAGAGATGCAGCTGTTGGGAGAGCACTGGGAGGAGAGTGCCCATGTCCCAGATGCTCCAGGCCTGCTTGTGCACTACCAAATGGGAGATGTTGGGAAAAGGCACAGAAAATTGGGCTCTGTGGCAGAGTCATGGGAGTCAGCCCCAGAGCCAAGTGCTCGCAAGCCACAGTTCCCATGGGATGCTGCAGTAGCTGGAGGGTTTATTTTCTGGCAAAAATGTTTCCATTTTTACGGGGATGGAGGGAGTGCTAATAGTTTCTGGTGCATTCTCATAACCTCCCTCCCTGCTTTGTGCCATAAGCACATGAAAAACATCCAGATTCCTTTCCCAGCCTGTCCCTGGGCTGCACACACTTATGTCAGATCCTTTGATGGGAAGGGAAGAGGCTGGAGTGATCGATTTGTGAGCAATAGGGAGAGTGGTGCCAGCCAGTGTTCCTTGCTGGGGTGAGCCTGTTGTGCTGAGGGAGTTGTTTTCATGATGCTTTTTGGGAGCAGGCAACAGCAGACCTCTGAATGAGCCCACCAGGTAAACACCAGAGGCTGTGGCCTTGTAGGGGGCTCCTCACCTGCTGAGATGAGCCACTAACCCCATCCAGCTGCCTGTGGGATATGCCTCTCCTGGCAGGAGAGCCCCTTGGCCCCAGCCCTGGTGTGGAGGAAGCATCAGGAAGGGCTGCTGTGATGAGGAAGATGCAGAGGCTGCTCAGCAAGTGCCTGGTAGCGCCTTGGGTGCTGCATCACGGCAGAGACCCCTTCCCTGTGGCACTGCTGCCTCTGGGGCCAACGCGGCCCACAGCCCCCAGGGGTAGTGTCACTTCCCATCATTTCCACTGGCTGCCCCTTGCTGTGGTGCCACCATCGATTATTTTTGTGTGTCCTAGATCTGTCAGGCCAGGGATGGCTCTTCCCCCCCTGCTGTGGAGCAGCAGGGCCTCATCACCCGGTGCTGCAGTGGATGCTGCGCTCCTGCTGCCCCAGCCAGACCAGCTGCCCCATCCCCAAAGGGCTGGAAGCTGCTGGGGGTCACTCACTCGGTGTTGATGCCAGGGCTGCTCTCCCCCACAGCCTCTCCCTGCTCTGCCATAGCTCGTTAGAGCTTAGCAGGAAGAAACAAGGACAAAATCTGCCTGCAGCCCTTTCCCCCAGTGTGTGCAGTTAAATGGGATGTGAACCCAGAAAATTTATTTTCCTGTATCTCTTTTTGGTTACCTTCTCCATCTCACCTGCTCATTACTTCACAGCTTTCCATCCACACTGTTCTGTCATTTATAGCAATCTGGAATCAAACCTTATTTTATCTGATTAAAAGGTTTCCTGCTGCTCTTCCTCCAGCTCCAAAAAGTGTTTTCACACACCTCCCCCAGCAGCACCATGTATTAAATACACAGCAAACAACATTTTCAGCTCCATCCTGAAAGCTGTCGCGTGCTCAGCGATGTCACTGCCTTGGAGTCCAGTTAAGAGCCAAGGTGTTGAGTACTGCTAAATATGAGTCCCTCAGACCTTGATGGACTACAAGGGGACACTTGGATGCACAGGAAAAATTAATTTCCTGGAACAAAACACATCCATCTCCTGCTGAGTCTTCCCTTTTCCTCAGGAGATGGCTGCAGGGTGTGGAGCAAGGCGATCAAAGTGATGCCATCGTCAATACCTGGGAACATTGCTGCTGCTCCAGACCCCTGAGCTCACTCAGGTGCCTGCCTTGCGTGGGTGGTAGCAATGATTTGTCATCTATCTCTGGCAGACAGCCTAATTTTTTAATTAGCTGATAGGCTGATTAGCTGCTGTGCTGCAGTCACTGCTCTGCTCTGCTGGGTGCCTAATCAGTGCTGCAGAAACCTGGTTAGCAGCCGGGGCACTGGGGCACATCCCCTCCTGCCCTCCACCAGCACTCTGTATGCAGGGAGGGGAGGCTGTTTGATGGGGAGGAGGCTGCTGGGCTGCCCCAAGGAGTGGAGGGGACCCTTGGCTGCATGGCAGACGTGAGGACCTGTGTTGAAGCGCGCAGCTGGAAGGTAAGCTGCACTGCACCTTGGCAAGTTCTGCTGGTGCGGGGCTTTGTAGCATCATATCCTCTTGGGCGAGTGGGCTCTGGAGCAGCACTAGGTCCTGGGAAGGGGGACTGCAGCCCCCTCAGTTGCCAGCACGCTGGCAGCAAGCTCTGTGGAGTGTGTTGTGCCTGCACATGTGCGTGTGTGCCCCTGCCTTGGCTTCTTCCTGTGGGCGAGGCTCTCCGGTGCTGCCGGGGTCAGCTGCACGGGCAGCAATGATTAATCCTGGATGCAGAGGGGAGTCTGTCTGTGGAGAAAACAAGGCCTGGCCAGGGGAGCACACAGCCAGAGAGGAAGCTGCTCACAGCCCTGCTGACAGCAGCAGGGAGAGCGGCCAGGGGCAGCTGCCAGTGCGGGGGGCGAGCCAAACCCAGAGAGCTTCTAATGAAGGGCAGGATGGAGAACCCAGCATGTTTGTGTAAACAAACTGTGCATCTCCACACTGGGCTTGTTGAGGTGCTGGCATCCCTGCCTGGCACTGCAGCTGTGCTTGTTCCGTGCTCCTGCTGCAGCTGAGGCTTTCAGGGACAGCTGGCTGCTGCTGCTGGGCAGCACCCTCTGGGTTGCACAGGGACCTCTGGAGCCTGTCACCCACTCTGCATCCGTGCCTGGCCAGGGTGCTGGCCGTGGGAATGGAGTTTTTCTTGGCCACGCGTCTCCGCGAGCCAGCGAGGGTGGAGGATCCTGGTTTCACAGCCAGCACGGGCAGCTCTGTGAATGTGTGTGTTGGTGCTGGCAGGCACGCTGCCCGCTGGAGCTGCTGCCGCCCTGCTCTGAGAGGTTTACTGCCCAGGGTAGCCATCTAAAACTGCTGGTCCTTCACAGCTCCTTCTTTCCTTGGGATCTTGTCCTGTCGTGATGGGGACAGCTAAAAAACCTTCTGGCTGAAAAAAAACATTGCTCAAAACAATTCAGAGAGGTGGAGAGGAAGTTGTCCAGGTGTTCCCATTCTTTGTAGACCAGCAGACCTGAGGTCCCCAGCCCTTCTGATCGCAAATCAAAGAGCTTTGGCCGCTTGACCCTCTTCCTTCTGGTGGTCCAAGTCAAGTGGCAAAATGCACAGCCACCCCCTGGCCCCACTGCAGCCCCGCAACACCCAGAGATGCAGCCAGCAGGGGACACTCCCGTCCCTTGGCTACGCTCTGTCACCCGTGCTGGCTGCAGCTGCTGCTGGCCCTGAAGAAGGGTCTCTGAGCTGCTCTGCCTTCAGCAGCTCTCTGTCCTTGCTCATCACCCTGCCCTCACCACCCAGCCACCACCCCCTGCTGTGACCTGAATGAAGGAGGGAGGTTCTGCCTCCTTGCATTGCAGGACTGGCAGCTGCTGGCTCCGTGGGAAAAGGCAAAGTGGTGTGCCTGGGTCACACAGCTTGAGCAGTACGGGCAGCAATCCCATCATTGTCCTCATTGATCTCACCTCTTAAGGTGCCTCTGGCCCCAAAAGTTGCTGCTGTGATGCAGAGAAGGTGTGAGGAAGTCTAGGTGCTCCCATCTGATACGTGCCAAGTGCCAGATTAACAGTTGGACTTGATGATCTTAAAGGTCTTTTCCAACCTAAACAGTTCTATGATTCTGTGTTGAGGGAGTCTCTCCTCATTGGCATGGAGCATCAGAATGCTTAAGTCCTTAAAAATGGGTTTGTTGAGACAGGTGGAGATGCCAGTGCAGAGGATGGCAGGAGCAGACCAAATTACCACCAGCCGTGGTGACTCGTGTTTGCCTCAGGAGTGTGTGAGATTAGGGCACAGTGCTGCCTGGTGAGGGGGTGGCCTGTCCCCTCCTGACATCCCACTGTTGCTTGCAGCATCTGCCTTGCCAGACCAGCTGCAGGCAGGATTTTTAACTCTGAGGGAGCTGAGCTTGTGCCAACATGAGGCTGTCCGTGGGCTGGAGAGTTATACCACTTCCAGGAGATTTTGATTCTTGCTTCTACTCTGTATCTATTAAACCACTGCTCAGTTATCAATGCTTTAGACCACAGTGTTTGCTGGGCAGCTTCTGCCCTTTGTGCTGTGATGGCAGCTCTCCATTTCGCTATTAGTTCCTGTATGCGAGTAACTATTTTCACTCTTTTCCCCTCTCCACTGCCACTGGTGGCATGCTGCTGCCCCAGATCTGGGTGGTTTGTATGGAAGTGGAGGGTTTGGAGCCAAGGCCAGCGCTTACACCCCAGCCCTGTGCCTGCTGTCTGGGCTCAGCTTTGCCGGAGGAGCAATCCTTTTACAGAGAAAATTGTTGAGATGAGTGTAAATGACTTTGGCTGCAGAACAGCCTGTGCTGCTCTCTACAGGCTCCTGCCTTTGCATCTCCTCTTCACCTGATCCTCCATCCATTGTCTTGTAATTAYAAATCCACTATTTACATTTCTTAGAGTCCATCCTCTCAACTCAGGTTAGAGAAGAGTAGTCCTATTCTATGGGCACGTTCAAGGCTGCCCATCCATAGGCTTCTCTGAATAAGAGGTCAAAAAGGGCTGGAGGGGTAATAACTGCTGCAGGATTGCTCACTGCATGGCATCCCCAGAGCTCTGGCTAGGGCAGCCAAAGCAGGTCTCCTCCTCCCTGTGCCCCCTGCTGCCATTCATGATCCTGCCTGACGTTTCTAGGAAGAGAGATTTCATACAATGGTTTGGATTGGAAGGGACCCTAAAGATCATCTCTTTCCAACCCATTTGCCACAGGCAGGGGTGCCACCCAGTAGATCACGTTGCTTATCTAGACCAAATTTGCTCCCAAGTGTCACACCAGTGTCAGGGTGGCCTGGCTCACTGCACACCCACTCTGTCCCTGCTGTTCCACTGGACAGGTTTTAGGGTCCATGCTTCCTGGCAAGGGCCATCAGACTTGCTGCAGAAGCTGTCCCCTGCCAGAAGGCTCCTGGGTGCCTCTCAGAGCATCCAGACAACGTGCTGTGCCCTCGGCACACACATGGGGATCCTGTCTGTGTGCTGGCATAGCCCTGCTGGGTTCTGACAGAGAATGTGGGGCAGCAGGGTACAGGGACATGACCTCTGCCTGCCTGTAGCCCCTCACTGGATGAGGCTGTGGGATCAGGCATCTCTGAAGCTGGTCTTTCTCCTCTGGACAGGGCTGGAGGGAGGATTTGAGCCAAGCCTGGAGCACAGCCCTGCTGTGGCTGCTGATACAAGGCTGCAGTAAAACATTACGAGCTTTAAATGGGGCCAACCTGTGCTGTAAAGCTGTCACTGCTAATGGAGACCATCTCTACTTTGAGTGGCACAGCTCCCCTTTCCATGCTGTGGCTGGAAAAGCTGGAGCTAAATGGAGTGGAGAGTTATACGCAGTATGGCAAAGTTAGAAAACTCACTGCTGAGCAGAACACTCTTAGCCTTTTCCCACATTTCCATCTGGATCCCTCTGAGCAGTTTGTGCCTAAGAGAGCACGTGATTCCTCCACCCCCACATGGCAGCCAGGACAAAGCGCTTGGTGGAAGGGCAAAAGAGCATGATACATCATAAATATTAGTGCCTGGCCCCTTGCCAGTCCCAGGCAGAGAAGTCATCTCAGCCGTTAATATGTCCATGCAAGCTGCATCTGGCAAAGTGATGCTTAATGTCACCCATGCTCACTTACATCTCTGTGTTGCAGTTCATGCTTGCTTTAAAAAAAAAAGTAAAGAATTTAAAAAAAATTTTTATGAAATGTAAAGAAGAAGTACTTGGTGCTTTCAGGGTCTAATTTCCTAGTGAGTGTTTCTTGGGGGAAGCACAGGGCACAGCATGGGACCGGTATGCAGGGGTGAGCCAAAGATGGGAAGCCTCTAATGGAGGGCAGGATAGAGAACCCAGTGTGTTTGTGTAAATAAACTGTGTGTCTCCATGCTGGGCTTCTTGTGGCACTGGCATCCCTGCTTGGCACTGCAGCTGTGCTCCTGCCCTGCTCCCTGCTCAGCCGAGGTGTTTGGGGACAGCTGGCTGGGCAGCACCCTCTGCACAGGGACCTTCCAGAGCCTTTCACCCGCTGAGGTGCTGGGRCGGGCAGGGTTGGGATCGGAGCTTCCTCCAAGCTCAGCTTTCATTCTCTGCTGTGATTAATTGCAGTTGGCATTCGTCTGTAATTTCAGAGAACAATTGGATGACGTGCCTCACAGTTGATTTAATTGAAACCTGATGAGGCGTCACAAGGCTGCTGTGCGGTGGGGTGAATTGTGCTGCGATGCCCCTGGGAATCCCATCCCCTCTTCCCAGCCTTGCCAGTACCTTGCAGGCCTCAGGCTCCCTGCGTTTCCCTGGGGCTGAACTTGTACTGTAGGTCCAAGGTCTTCTTGCCCTGGAGTTTTTGTGACCAGGCTGGATATTCTGAACTGTGGTAGCGTTTAGGATTTGGGGGTTTGCCCCACTGTAGTATGGGCCACTGGGGAGGTTTGGTGCATTTGGGATACATGTCTTGTTCTTTGCTGCAGAAATCCACTGCTCTAGTGTTTCATATGCTTGAGTTGCACTGGCCATTTCTGAGGCAGTTTGGAAGGCTGGGGGAAATTGCCTTCAGGTCAAGACCTGCTTTAGCTGGGGTGAATTACTGCGCCTGGGTTTTAAATCTTTGCAAACAGAGGATTATGGTGATGGTAAATACTAGGTAGGCCTGAGGATTGCCATACTGCTGGCTGAAGGCAGCATGGCCTTTCCCTTTAGCAGATAGAGTGTGATGGATGTTAAAAAAATAAATTGAGATACAGCCTGAGTTGTAGCTTAGATGCTATTTCTCCTTGATTTATATTTCTGCTTGGATGCTTCGTAGCGTAAGCGGTATATTTCTTGCTTAACCTCACGAGGCCTCTTTTTTCTTAAATGAGGACAACGTGGTAGGTATGACCAATTGCCAAGAACCCTGGATTAGTGCAAGATCTGCAAAAAATTCAAAGCTGCTGTACAGCCCAGCATCTGCTTGAAACACAAACACCAAGCAATGAACACATTTGAAATTGCAAAGCCGCACTCCTGTGCTGGGGGATAGCTGCTGGTGCCTAGCTGCTCTGAGTGCCTCTGGATCTCTAGTCCCAGTGGTGATTTTGAGGGCTGAAAACAGAGCAATTGCCTCTTGCTCTCAGCAGCCCAAGAGTAGCCAGCAGCCTGTCTTGAGCACAGCAGAGCGAGGGGGTGAGGAACCACTATGGCGGGAAGGCTGGAGCATGGGCACTGCCCCAGCAACGCCAGCCTGATGGGAAGCCCTGCCCATAGGCACAGCAGATGCAGGGAGCAGAAGGTGAGGGCAGGCAGGGCTTGTCCTCCTGCCTGGAGGTACTGGGCAGGAGGAAGGATGAGGGCCTGCCTTGCTAATTGCTCTGGAAGTGGTGGTGACAGGCAGGTCTAGCCTGCAGGGAGCTGTCAGGGCACCTGTGCATGATGAGTGGGACCAAAACAGGTTGACACATCCTTACAATCCAATTAGTGCCGAGTGCTAAGCAACCTGGCCAATTTGCTCTTGGCTTGTATAACACATATAAATAGCGGGGGCATTACATAACGCCCTGGGGATGGCTCCACTTGCAGTCCCTGAGAAGGGCTGAGCTGGGCTGGCCAGAAGATGGCCATGGCTCTGCACGTGGCTGGGGGATCCCATCTGATGTCTGATATCTTGCAGTGTTTGCACTCGCTGCATTGCAATCCATGTAGCATCCCCAGGTGTGCCTGGGATGAGCAGTCTTGACAGGACACATCTCCTGCATGCTCTCCCAAGCAACACCTCTATCCATCAGTCTCGTGTGCTGCAGAGGAGACTGCGATAAATTCAGGCAGGGGCTTGTCAGTGTTAACGAGCTCAGGCCTGGCCTTGTGACTGATGTCCTTCAGCCTCTCCTTGCTCGATTTCTCACTGCAAGTGGAAGATGCTTCCATGTCTTCACAACCCTCCTTGCCTCTGACAGGGTACCACCAGCAAGAATAAAGTCAATAATAAAGTCTTCCAGGCTGCTGCAGACCACCAGCAGTTCTGTRCAGGGAGGGGGCTGTCATCTCTGCCCTCAGGGAAGCCCATGGCAAGCTAATGGACCTTGTGCAGGTGGTACTGGGGCTGTTATGTGGCTGACTGATGTCCATGATGGGAATTACTCTGGTATGTCAGGCCAGGGAGGGATGTTCTCTGGGCTGGACGTGGGCTGGAGTTGGTAGGTTTTTCCAGTACAGGTAGCAGAAGGTTACATGGAGTTTTGTGTGGCTAGTGCTGCAGATGGACGTCCAGAAAGGGAGAGGCTGGGTTGAAGCTACTTCTTGCTTTTGTCAGTCATATGGAAAACCAGTCTTCTGGAAGGAAGGAGGGGGTGGATAGAAGCAGGAGGTCACCAGAWATTATTTCTGCAGTAAATCATGCCTAAAATACACAGTGGTAAGTGCTGTTGTGATGGTTGAAGCTTGGTTGCTTCGTGCAGAGGTTGCAGCTGGATTGTGTTTGCCCTGAGTTGGTCGAGTCTTGCCCACGGAGCTGACTGCACCAAATCCTTGCTGGGAACAGTTCCTCAAGTAGCCACTGGTAATCACTGATTACAGTTTTGTCTTATATTCCTGACTTTTTGTGCTTTCAGAAATAACACAGATCATCCAGGTAGACTTGGACCTGAAGTATAAGACCAACATCCGAGATCTGTTTGATGAGTTTGACAACTTCCTGGAAGGAGCAGTCATTGGGATTGCCAGGGAAATGCAACCAGTGTACAGGTACAGCCCCCTCCCCACAGGGAGCAGTGGGTGGGCAGTGGGTGGCTGGCATGTCTTCTCTTCAACTCAGGTTGGTCTTTGGAAGAAAACCTAGGGAGAAGTGCTCTCCCTGCTTTAATCCCTGCAGGGGGCCTTAATATGAAACTTGTAAATCGGTATGAGCTGTGTACAGTGTTGCTGTCGTTTGTTTGCTTGTTCTCACACACCATCACAAGGCTTCCACAGCCGAATTCCTGATCATCAATGCCAAAATCCATACCTGGACTATAATACGTCTGCTAGAGGCATGTTTGCCCAGCTGTGCCTGCTGAGGTGCTGTGATTGCATTCAGGAGCATCAGTTTGTGTGTTGGTGCTCGGAAGTTTTGGCTGAGAGTATTGCAGAGAGTAGGGGTTGAGTTTGGGCAACAATGAGGTTCTGGGTTCCTGGCGTGTCAGTGCACCTTCTGCTTCCCTCAGGGAAGGCCGAATGGACAACTCTGTTGGTGACCTGGGCTTGCAAGCATGAGGGTAGCCCATGGTCCTTTGCCCTTCAGACCCTTCGTCCACCAGCCATTGCTGACTGTGGTGGGAGACACTCCCTGAGGCCCTGCCCTTCCCAGTCATGGACCACTGGTGGGATTCAGGGATATGGATATTTCCAAGCTTGTTCTTAGAGAAATTGGTTTAGTTTAGCCTGCATTGTGCCAAGGATGGACCTCAGGTTTTCTTTTAATCCAGGGTAAATCAGATAATCAACTCAGGATGCCTTAGTGGATCTCAGCAGAGCTGAGTTTGAGCATCTGGGATGGTTTGTCTAGATTTGCTAATCCTAATGGAAAAGTTCTTGGAGAAAGATTAAAAACCTAAGAGGTCTGTATGTCTTTTCCTTCCCTACTGGAAGCCTACTTCCCTACTGAATCTCCTAAGACATGACCAGCAACACTCTTAGGCAAGGGCTGAGCTGCAAAGATCTGGAGCAGCTGTTCTTGCTGCATGTGCACCCAGATGGGACCGGGTTGGAGACAGAAGTTCATCAACAAGGGATTGATGGTTATTAATCAGCACCAATCGCTTCTTGGAAGCCTAAACCATATGAGAGCATGTGGTTGCTCAAACTGCAAAAGTCACCACTATTCCTGGGCTGGAAAAAGACATCTCTATGTCTGTGGCATAAGTGTCGCCTCCCTCCTGGTTTGTACTCTCATCAGGGAGAGCTGGGACTAGAGGAACACAGATGCTGAGGTCTTGTCTCCATAGGGTGGCACTGTGCTCAGAGTGTGGAGGGCTCCTGTATCTACTTTGGGTGTCCTGACAGGATTTTGGTGCCCAGAATGGTAAATCCAGCCCCAGTTAATCATATCCAATTGTTAGAGCTTAAAGCGGGATGGAGGGAAGAGCTGCTGCCAAGAACGGCCACGGGGCTGTGGGACTGTGGCCTCGGTCAGTGCTGCCTGGCAGGGCAGATCCCCTTCGTTAGCAGTGCAGCCTGGAACGGGGTAAATCAAGTGGTTTTTTGCCTGCAGTTTGTCCGTGGTGGAGTCAATGTGTTTTTGTCTCTGCAGGGCTTTGCACTATTTCCATGCATAACTAGGGAGTGGGGATGGTATTCCGCCGCCTGGATGTGGAACTGGGTGTGCCTGGAGGGAACTGAGTTAAGGTTTGGGGTGCTCTGCTGGAGAGCCTTTCAGCATGGCAGGGGACAAGGCACAGGATCACAGGGCTGAGCACTGAATACCTGACCCAAGCCACAGCCGTGTTCTCCCCCTSCCGCCGCCCACAGTGGGGACAAACACAGCGAGCAATAACAGCCCTCACAGACTGCATTTTTGGGCTGAACTTTCTGTTGTTGCAGTTTTGACATTCTGGGTCACTTTGGGCTATGTTGTGCTTTTCTTCTTGTGTTGTTTTGATCTTCATGTGAAAACAAGTTCCTGATCCTTCTTGTCGCCAGATCACCCGTTGTGGGGCGAGCTGTGCAAACTCCAGCTGGCCCTCCCGCCAAGCCCTGCACCCCGCGGGGCTCGCACCTCGCTGCTAAAAGAGTTTCCAGACGCAAACRTGAGCTGACAAAGCATGAATGTCTTTGTAAAAAAAAAAACTTTGCTATTTTTATACTTTTAGAAAGATAAAAACGTGTTGTAGGTGTGAAATAAGAAGTGCCAGCTCCAGACATGTTGTTTGCCATGTGTGCAGGCTTGAAGCATCAGTTGTGAAAATGGTTGTGGAGATGGAGGAGGATTACGGGGCAATGGTGGGGTCTCTCTGTTGCCTCTCATGTTTTCCTTGCCATCTCACGCAGCTCTGGCAGCACCAGCTTTGCTCTAGAACATCAGAGGACTTGGGGTGAGTTAACAGAACTGTCCTGAGCCTGCTCACAGAGCTGTGGACTCATCCCTGGGGCAGGGTAAGCCAGTGGCCGGGAAGGGTCTGGGTGCCATCTTTCCCTCTCTGTAGCGATGGGGGAGATAGATGGAGATCAATCCACGTGGCTGTGTTGGATCCTTGTTACCTGCTTGGCCCATCAGAGAAGGCAAATGGATTGAGACCAGTGTGTTTTGTAGCTGATGCCATTTCCTGGGAGGCGCTGCTGTTCCCACCAGCTGTCCATGGGCTGCCTGGCTGTAGGCTGCACTTTCTAGGCACAGTTTGGGGCTGCAGAAGGCTCAGGCTGCTGCGCTGTTGCACCAAGCAGTGCTGGGCACATACACTTACGGGAAACGGAGGAGTAAGAGAACAGCAAATCGGAAACATCCCGGAGCCTGTCAGCATATCCTGAAGGTAGGGGAAACCTCCAGACAGCAAAACAGGATGGCACGGGAGTGTTTCCACTCGCTTGACTCATGCTGAAACAATGCCCGGCCACTGTTTGTCTTGGACAAACACATTTCTCTGAGCAACAGGATCTCCTGGCCCTCCTGCAAGGCCAGCGCTGGGATTTAACTGTTGCACAGTCCGGGGTTGGCTGGTCCTTTGGGGCTGCTCAGGGTGGGTTGGAGTGGCCTATGGAGACCAGTAGCTCCTGCTGAATCTGGATGTGGATCACCCTGTGGTGTCTGGCAAGGGGTCCTGGATGCAGACCGGGAGGTGGGAGGAGCCCATGTGAGGTGCAGGAGGTGATCTGAGGTCCGAGGCCATCGGTGTCAGGTTTCCTTCTCTCCAGCTGCAGCGAGGAAAGGAGGCACTCTGTCCATGGATCAAGCRTGTTGTCCTTCCTGTGGCTTTTGGATCTGGTGTGTGACACGGGCTATGGTCAACACCTGGGGTTGCAGGCAGAGCTTTGTGCCACARGAGGCTGCCCCCGGGGTGGGGTTGTTGAGGACACTGGTACTGTGCAGTAGCCTTGTAGATGCTT
Organism: Amblyornis subalaris; assembly: GCA_018881555.1. NCBI lineage: Eukaryota > Metazoa > Chordata > Aves > Passeriformes > Ptilonorhynchidae > Amblyornis > Amblyornis subalaris. The sequence continues at coordinate 477,436 of JACAXG010000034.1, read as the reverse complement.
GTGGGCTTTCCATGGCAGCACTGGATGCCTCCTGCCAGGCTGTTGTTTGGATGTTGGCCTGAAGCAGAGCCTCTTCCCACGCTGACATATGCCTGCTCATGTGTCTGCCTGCACAGGGTTCACAGTGTGGCCAAGATCAGGAGCTCTGGCTTCAGTGGGTGTAATTTTGATGGAAAGATTAGAATCTGCATCTGAAGTTTGCATGGTCCAAAAGGCTTCCCATGCAAGGAGGTGCTTCTGCAGAGTCATAACTGTAATTAAAAGTCCTGTTGTCCCCTGCAGCATTTCAGCTGCTCAGTTAYGCTGGCAGTGTCCTGCTCACCAGGCTACATAGAGTGAGTGATGATGGTCTGTATAAATATTTACGTTGCACCGCGCCTTCCGTGCCAGATTCTGACCGAATTGAGAAGTCCAGGCTCTCTGGTACTCTTGAGCCCTGCTAAAAAATGTGCATGCAAGCATTGCAGATGCAGCCTGCATGGGGCTGACCAGGCAGGCAGGCAGGTCGCTGTCCTTGGGTGTGTGCAGGTACGTGCCCAGCCTGTGGAGCAGCTCAGCTGTGCTCCTGGCAGTGGGGCTGTGCCATGGCCGGTGATGGAAGCATGGCCTGATACCCCCCAGCCTCCTGGCCAGGCATGAGCAGTGGGGCTGTGCCCGGGGCACGGTGGGGTCTCCMTGAGGGCACAGCAGTGGCATCCTCGCACCGAGGGGGCTGTAGTCCAGACCTACCCCCAGCTCYCTCCCAGCCTGGCTTGGCTCAGTGCTTGCCCCAGGCACAGGAGCTCAGCGCTGCCAGGTGCCAAAGGGATAAGACTCCTCATTTCAAAGCAGCCCCGTGGTTGAGAGGAACAGAGCGGGGAAACACTGAGGCATTCCCCAAAATGTCCGTAGAACTCTCAGATTACTAAAGGCAGAGCTTAAACCCTATTCTTACCAAGTTTCCTGGTTATAGATCCCTCCAGTCACGCTGGTGGCATGTGAGAGGAAGCAGAGCAGTGGTATTGATTGCATAGCTGTGCTCAGCAGCCTCGGGCTGACCTCAGACCGGTGTGCCACGCCATGGCTCCCTGCTCCCATGCCCACAGCCATCCCAGCCTCTTTGCTGCCTAAGCAGAGCTGATTCTGTCACTGGCACRTGGCAGTAGGCTCTGGATGCCCACCAGTGTGCCAGCACCGTCTGGGGCCCTGAGCACTGCCCCCGTGGTGCTCCCTTTGGAGATCTCCTTGGAGAGGAATGGTCTGCTGGCAACAGGTCCTCAGATGGGTGGTTTTATCCCTGTGGTCGAGCTGGAAGGAAGATACCTGCTGTGAAGATGGACCTCAGGAGGGGTCCCAGAGCTTCACAGGTCCAAGGATGCACATAGCTGGGACTGGAAGGGTGGCTGCTGCCTCCATTCCTGCTGTTGGGTGAGATCTCTACTGCCGTCCCCTACAAGAAGCTAATTAAAGCTTGAAGTGTCTTGGGAATCCACAGGGTTGGAAATGATAAAAGTTTGTCCAGCAGGAAGGGATATCTACATCAAAGGAAGAGCTACAGACTACAAAGGACCGACACTTGGGTCCCTGTATGTCTGCAAGGCCATTCACCTTTGCCTCTGCCTAAAACCTAGGGAGAGCTCAAACAGGACATTATTTTGTAGAAAGGAAAAGCTTTGTTTCTGCTCRTGATCATGTGGGAGCTGCTGCAAGTGTGCTGTGTGCTCTGTCACATGTGTTTTGTTTGTTTGAGAGCTGGTAAAATAACCCAGAGAAGCCCATTAATGAGTGGAAGCAGGACTGTGCAACTCCGGACACGGAGCCGTGGTGCTTGCAGCACTGGGCGTTTGCTGGAAGCTCAGCRGCACCAGCGCTAAGTCACTTTGTCAGATGTTTGGAAGAGGAAAGGAGTTATCCTGGGCTGTGAACAGGCTGATGCTGAATCCATAGCCAGGCCAGGCTGTCAGAGAGTCTGGGCTGAGACGGTACGTTCTGTACCTTCTCTTGGGATCTAAAAAAACYCCAAAGTACGGCTGACAGCTGCAAGCAAGGAGCAGCTGGATCCCCTGGCTATCAGCTGAGGCACTGGTGATGGTTGTAAGATATAACAATGCAGGTGGGGTGCTGCCTGTGATGGAACTTTCCAGAATTGGAGATAACCATCTCCAGCAGGCAGGTCCTCCTGTCTGAGTTTTCTTGGTTTCATGGATGTTTCATGCAGGCAGGTTGCCCTGATTTGGAGACTTTACTCTTTTCCAAGTGCATTTGCCCTGGGGGAGTAGGGAGCTGGCTTCCACAAAGGGCTCTGTGTYCCCCAAGCCCCTCAGTAAAGGCAGGAGAATTTGTGCCCTGCCRTTTGTGCCGTTGTGATGTCAATGCTCCCTGCCCACAGTCCTGCAAGCCCGAGACCCTGTGTGCTTTGGATTTTAAACCATTTCAAGACTTTGACTYGATTTGTAGCAAGTGCTGCTGTTCGACGAACAGGGAAAACTGTTCTAGGAATTGTTTGGCAATGGCTGCCAAGAAGCAGCCAAAATCGGAGAACAAGCAGAACCTGCAAGGAACTGGCAGCAGGATAAATTTCAAGATCTCAGCTTTACCTCTGATTCAAGAAATTATCCAAGAAGTTAAAGGGTCGTGTTGTTTACATCTGTGAATATCATTAATATCTAGGACCTGTTCTATTTATTCCCATTACCAAGCAAACTTGCAGTGTCATTTTAAAACAATGAATAAATTGGACAAAATCTGGCAACCACAACTGTGCATTGATTAGCACAAATACTATTAATAATATTAAGCAGCAGGTGAGCTTCTCTAATGGGTGTGCATTGATTAGCACAAATACTAATAATAATAATAAGCAGCAGGTGAGCTTCATTTCTGTTTCCAAGAGTCCAATCGGCAGGCAAGGGTGGCCCTGAGCAGGCAGTCTGTGGTTCCAAGGCAGGCAGGGGAACACTGCAGGAGCAGAGTTCATTCTCAGTTGTTAATAGAAATCTGTCATTTGGGCAGTAATAAGGCTCACAGTGTTTTAGAGTGTCCCTGTGGATGGGTTGCCCCCCCYTCGTACTGGCGGTGATAGAGGATGGTCTGACACACACAGGTCATTGCTCTGCGCTGCTGCCAGTGCCACAGGCATTTGATCTGTAGAGGGAAGGAAACTGATGTGACCCAGACAGGGATTTATGGTCCCACCTCTATTCAGAGGATGATTTTAGCACTGGTGTGGGGTGTACAAATGTTAGGTGGTGACRAGGGCCATCCTTGAAAATCTGTCCCAAAGAAAGGTTTTGGTCACAAGCTGTGTTCACAAGTTGTCACTCATCATCTATTTAAGTGTTCCCATTTTTGGACTAAGTCCACACAGAAATGTCATCAGTGAGAATCAATTTGCTGCTCTAAATACAGGCCTTTTTAAAGTTTGGCATGCAGGCTGGGCTGTAGTAGAGACCAGCACTGTACAGACATAATTTGTGCATTATGTGAGAAGTTTATGAAGGAATTCCTGATGTCCTCACTGAAGAGCTCGGGCTGTCGGTTCATCATTATTTTCCATGGSAGGGCTGGAGGTCCTGCCTGAGCTGGACCTTCACCCTGAACCCATGGGAGGAGCGAGGCGTACTGCTGTGTTGTGATGCCATTGCACATCACTGGGTACACGGTGCTCCCGAGAAGTGCAGAGCTGGGATTTCCTGGATTACACAAGCTGCTCAGCCTCAGCTGAGGTACTGTGGGACTGGGCTGGTACTGAACCTGCCGTCCTGGCTCCTTAAGGGGTTTAGCAATTGCACATGGAAAAGAAGCAATTAGCAACAAGGGCTGCTTTGTTGCAAAGCTGCTCAGCTCGCCAGGCTGAGGTCCGGCTGCCGGGGCAGGAGGAGGGAGCTCTGTTGGATGCTGCTCTGGGTGCAGCCCTGGGGTGTTGCCTCCCTTTGTGCAGCAGAAATTTGGAAGGGCCCACCTTCATTGCAGCAATGCCTTTTGGAGGTGGGAGGAGCTTGAGGAAGGGGAAATGGCCTTTTCCTGAGGGTTAATGTCAGTTGAACACAGTGATGGTAAGGGGCTGGCAGCTGCCTGCCACAGTGAGGATTAGCCAAGAGAAGGGTGCAGGGAGTTTTCTTGGCTGTGCTCTTACTTCTTGCTACAGATTAAGGGGGAAAGCCATCATCACCCCCTGGATGGACCATGCTGTCATTCCCATCACTCCTCCCCCCCCACTGCCCACACCCTCTCCTCCAGGCAGGACAGAAGCTGCTGGCAGGGAACCCCCTTTGTTTGCTCTCTCCCCTTTCACTTCAAACACATCTCCCTGTCCCCGTCAGCACACTGCATACTTCCCACTGGGGCTCCATCCCATCTGCCTCTTTGGCCAGCTCTCTGGGGCCCCCCAGTTTCCGGGCACCAACAGATGGGGAGCTCTGCCGGGGATTGCCTGGTGGGACCACAGTTGCCATGTTCTCCTACCACCCTGGGGGAGCCTTGGCAGCGCACAGAGCAGGGGGCAAGGTGTGCTTGTGCCTCGTTGCTCGTTGCACAGGAGCAGTGGTGCTTGCCAGCTGGGCATGTGCCTGCAGCTGGGATAACGCCGGCAGCCATCCATGTTCTGGCTCAGGAACTGAACAACGTATTTGGAGGTACAAGAGCGTGTGCTTGTTGTTTCAGTGGGTGTTTGGGCTGGCAGGGCTGCTGTCAGAGTGGCTCAGAGGGGGATGGCTGGCAGCCCGTGCTTCCCGTCTGCACCAGCAGCCTCATGCCTGGCTGGATGGGGCTCAGGGTGCCCCAGCCGCTGACCCCTGTTAAAGCAGTTTGGTGACAAAGTGCATCCACAAGGTGCTGGCCTGCTGCTGCTGCCCATCCTGCCCTCCCAGACAGCTGGCCCAAACTCTGGCAGTGCTTGGCAAGAGGTGGGAACAAACCAGTGAGCTCCAGCAAGGAGCTGACTGGTTCTGGGATGTTTATTGCATCCAGGCTCTTGCAGATCCCCTATTTTTGTGGCTTTATCCTATGACTGTTGGTTTTGCTTCCCCCTTTGGTGAGGGAGAGGCTGCGCAGCCTCACTCTTGGGGTACCACACTGCATAGGCTCATGCAGTGCACAGTGGCTTTTGGAGACCCTGCAGCCTTCCAGGAGCATCCTCTGGCCACAGCCACCCTGGGTCTGCCTGGGAATCTCATTTYGCTTCATGTCTTTTTGACCTGGCTCCTTGAATCCCTAGCTGCCAGGGGGGGGATCCTGCAGTCTGTCTGCATTCCTGGAGATGTGGCCACATGAGGAGGATCTACATCCTCAGCAACAAGGCCAGCAGCAGTTGCACAGTTGCAGGGTTGCAGGCTCTTGAACATCAGATGGGCACACAAGCCCAGCCTGCTGCCTGTGGATCAAGTGCTTTGAGCTTGCTGCTGCTCTCCCAGCTGGCAGTAACCCCTGCATCCTGCCAGCTAGGGCACCCAGCTGCTTTACCAGAGGTTTCCAGCTCATCCCATGAAGTTGTCCTATAACCCAGAGCTGAAGTAAACGAGTGGAAGTTCATGGATTTGGACGAAGTCTTTCCCCCACCCAGCGTTTGTCCCTTGCTGCACGTGAAAGCAAGAGAGGGACCTGTAGCATASAGCTGGCGGGTGGAGCGATCCCTCCTGCCCTGGCAGCTGTCCCCAGCGAGGCGTTCGGAAGGTGGCGATGGCAGCTCTGTGAGCTGGGGCTCGTGGCCGCCGGGCTGCGAGGCAGGGGAGGTRCGGCCGCAGCGCCCTGCTCTGGGCCAGCAAGGGAAGTCCTGCTGGAAGCAGGGGTTTTTATCTGGCTTGCCTGGGCCCGGTGTTTGAATGCTTGGAAATGCTCTTCTCCAGATGTTTCCTAGCACACGCCGGCTCTGTTTATAAACAGCTCCTCAAAGCAAAGCCTGTTGGGGCTGCAGGCAGGCGCTCGTGGCAGCGGCCCCGCACGGCTCCCCTGCACCATGGCACAGCGTCTGGGGCCACAGGTCACCTCTGTCYCCTCCCATCTAGAGGGGTCGGGGCAGTTAACAAAAGCCCAAAATGCCTCCTCTTCCTTTCTCCTTCCTTTCTCCCAGCTAGCAGCTTCCTGCCCTGATGCATCCTGGTGGTGACCAGCATCTCCAGGCTGCCTTCCTGCCCAGGCTTTTGCTGTCGGGGGCACAGGGAGGAGGGCACCCCAGAGCTGAGGTTGGTGGCACGCTGTCCTGCCGGAACTGCCTGTTCCCAGGGAGATCCTGACCACCCCAGGGTCTTGGGTCAGGGAGATGTTTCCATTGCATCCAGTTGGGGTTCAGTTCTTGATGATTGTCTCAAGGACACATCCTGACAGCACACTCATCAAGCCCCTTGGATTTTCCCCCCATATTTTGCCAAAATTTGGGGTGGGTGACAAGGGGCGATGCTGAGTAGGACGGAGTGGAGTGGGTGCAGGCTGGGTCAGCTGTTTGGCTGGTTGTTGTGCTTCCCCGGCCCCATCTCCTCTAAAGAGAACAATGCTCTCATACTCACCACTCCTTCCACTTCTGACTGGGTGGAGGTGCCTTTTAGACACGCTCTTCTCTGTCTTGGCCCCTGCAGGACAGCACCAAAACCCTCCATTAGAGGACAAAAGCCAAGAAAAATCCAGGCTAAACAGCTGCTGCCAGGGGCTCTGCCAGAATACCTTTCCCTTGGTTGGCCTGAGCCCAGCACTGGCAAGGCTGTTGTGCTCAGCCGTGAGCAGGTTCCCAAACCATCGGCACTGTGGAGCCACCTGCAGCTCATCACATCCTGTATCTCACCTCAGCATTGTTCCCTGGGGATTGCCCTATCCTCCCTCCCAGCCCCACACCCCATGCACGGCCAGGGGAGGACGGCCCTGTCACGCCAGCGCCGGGAGGAAGGGCTGAACAATTGCTGCTTGTCAGTCTGTGGCCTCTTCCTGTAGGAAAGGGCATGCTGCTGCCTTCTTGCTATCAGCCAGTGACGAATCATCTGGGAAACAGCATTGCTGAAAAATGGAGTAATTTGATACAGATTTGCATTTGCCCTGTCATGGCCTGGCAATGCCAAGGGCCTGGGTGCATTTTTCTTATCCTGGCTGCTTGGCTGTAGGCTTATCCCTTAGCTTGGGCAGCATRTGTTCGGAGGTAAGAACGAGAAAGGAGTCAGCTTCACTGCTGTGGAGGTGGAAAGGGGCTCCCTTCTGTGGCACTGCTCATCCTCTCCCTCCTGTCAGCTTCCAGCATAACATTCTGGGCACGGGGATGGCTTTCTTGGCACTGCTAGGAGGAAGCAGAGAGCAGAGGATGCAGAGGTGGGCTTGAGCCACTCCCTACTCAGACCCCTGGATCTGAGCACTTCAGGAGGCTGATTGGTACATAGCTGGGACTTGTCTTTGCAGGTTGAGCTTCCTTCTAATGCTGCATGGAGAGTGCTTTGCCTGGCTTTACTCAGAAGCATCCATGAGTTGTCTTTGCCTGTCCTCAAAACACAACTGCTCTTTGGAGAGGCAGAGCCCTTTATCTCTTCCCTACCCTTTAGATCCAACGAGCACTGCTGCCCATGGGCTCTGATGAGGCAACCTATCCTCTCCTCTCCTCTTCCCTGGGAAGCATGAATACAACTGCTTAAAGACTGAGCCCGCCTTCTGTGGGAAACTGGCACTTGGAAAAACCCTTTCCGTTCTGAATCAGGTGAAAGGGAGTGGTGTAAAGACCCTTAATGCAACGGGAAATACCAGTGCTTTAATGGAAGGTTGTAAGGAAGTGATGATGCTTGTGGTTCTCCAGATCAGGAAATAAAAAAGATATATTCATGGTTGACATCATTAGTAGATCCACATTTTCTGCTGGGATAGTTCTGCTGCTGGCTGTTGAATCCTGGCTATCACCTTGGCCAGTCTCGCAGTGCTGTGCTGGGGATCCAGAGCCCAGGCCAGAAGGATGGACTTGATAGTCTGATTTGTGTACAAGCTGTAGGAGTCCCTGAGCAAGTGCCTGTGAGAGTTCAACACAGCTTCTTAGAAGAAAAATTTCAATTTAAATGTTTACAGTGAAGGAGTACGCATGGTGCCTCTGGAGCTGTCCCAGGGGCAAATGTCCCTGCATCTTCTTACATCTGAAGAAACCCAGTTTCAGCTTCCAAGCATGAAACCACTGTAAACATGTGGGTGCTAAATCTACACCATCTACCAACAAAGTCTCATTGCCTTGAGCTGCATGGAGACTTTGGTTGGTGTCTGATATTCGAAGAGAAACCAGTGGCAAGCTTGGCTTATTCTTTCTAACAATGTTTCTCTTTGACATCTTCACAGCAAGGTGTGAAAAAACCCCTGCTGTAACTTACCTAAAGTGTGAGGGCTGGAAGGAGGCAGCAGTGCTGGCAGCCCTGGGCTGCCAGACAGTGGTGGGTGTCATGGGTCTCTCCTGCTCTCTTCTGAACCACAGGCTCGAAGAGCTCTCAGGTGCTCAGCTTTGCAGCAGAGGATGCTGCTTGGGGGAAGAAGCTTTTCAGACTGAATGGGAACAGATTTTGGGGACAGATTCAACCCCAGCTACCTGGGTAACAGCATGGGATGAAAGCAATTCCTGCAAGTGGGAGCAGCCAGTGTATGTATGGTGAGGTGTATTCTCTGCCCCAGAGCTGAGAAAGGAGCCAAAGACATTTTTGGGCTACTTGCTTTGGTAATCGAAATGAGGACACTTCTGGTGGTTCGCCCAAGGCACTGGGGATGTGGTTTTGTCTCCCCATGCAGCCGTGTGAGCAGTCACACGATCCTGTGTCCACTTGGCTCACAGAATGATGCTGGGAGAAACAAAAGGGGCTTTAGGAGATAGTAAGCAGAGTGGTTTGAAGTCTGGGCAATATCCTGTGCAGGGGGATGGAGAGAAAGGCAGTCTGTGAAGCACTGGCTTCTCTGAGAGGCTGGGTGCCTCCAGACAGAAGACAAACATTGCAAGATCCCTTGGGTGGGTGGTAGATCCTGTGCTGTGATCCAGACCTGCCCAGACTTGAGGTGGCTGCTCTTCAGGCTGCACTCCCTGATGCCTCTGTTCCTGTTTTTCCTCTCTTTCCAGGCACACCTTCTGGCAGTATCGCCGTGAGAACCCCCAAACCAAAGTGGGGGAGCCCCCTCCTGATGGGCTGCCAGGCTTCAACAGTGGGGTCCTGCTCCTGAACTTGGAAGCCATGAGGCAATCCAAGCTCTACAACCAGCTGTTGGAGCCCACCATGGTGCAGAAGCTGACGGAGAAGTACCACTTCAAGGGCCACCTTGGGGACCAGGATTTCTTCACTATGGTGGGGATGGAGCACCCAGAGCTTTTCCATGTGCTTGACTGCACGTGGAACCGGCAGCTTTGCACGTGGTGGAGGGACCATGGGTACAGCGACGTGTTCGACCAGTACTTCCGGTGTGAGGGGGAGGTCAAAATTTACCATGGGAACTGCAACACCCCGATCCCTGAAGACTAAAGCACCCACCACCCCTGGGAGCAACGCTGACTGCAGCAAGACCTGCAAAGCCATAGTGGCTGCACCAACAGTCCCTCAGGAAGGGTGGCCAGCTCTGATCCAGCGCATCCCAGGGGCACCTCTGGGGATCCCAAGAGCATTCAGTATCCCACTGCGTGTAACCTCACCCTCCAGGTGGAAGGGCAGTTCGGTTGTTGGAGCAGGACATCCACAGTCACTGTGTCTAGGGCTCAGCTCCTGGCTCTACTTGGTGAAGTCTATGGTGCTTGTCTGTGCCTCAGCTGCTGGGACAGGGGGACAGACCCATCAGAGACTGCTGCTTTTGCACTTGGCAGGGTGCAGCTCCCTGGGTGCTGTGCAGCTTTGCCTTGTCTGATGGTCAGCAGGAGTCCACAGCAGGCAGTTGGGTTTCGTTTGTCATTCCTTGGTGACCCGTTTCTGTACCTCATGCAGAGCATTGGTCTGGTCCCTCTGGAGAACARACACTGTCATCAGGTCATCCTCCTTTTGAAGCATTCCAGAAATGCAAGAGGGCTTTAAAGACTGAAAAGCTGCTTTAAATTGTGTTACTTACAAGCAAATATTGAATGCTGGATGAGCTTTAAAGCCTTCAGTTGGTTCTTCTTAGCAATAAAAATTATACTGCCCTGTCTTGTCCTGGAAGCATTCAGTGAGCTGAATGTATCAATAGGTTCGTTTTTTTAGCTTTGCCTTTAATCTTTCATACGAGAATAAAGCTGCAGATGTCAGACACGCTCGGCTGTTTTTCTGTGGCACAAATGAAGTCCTGTGCAATAGGTTTCCTGCTCTTATCATGATTAAAAAGTAGCTGATGTGTATCTGCTGGGCAGTTGAATGTGGTGCCCCACATAGCTTATCTCACATCTGTCCCATGTGAGTGATGCAAATAAACAGGCTGGCACACCAGATTTTTAAAGGTCCTCACCACCATAGCTGGGATTGGTTTGGGAGGAGCTGGGAGCTGCCTGTGCTGTGAATGAGTGAGCTTCAGGCATGAGCACAGTGTTCCCTAAATAAATGCTGCCTCGGTGAGCCCAGCTGGCGGGCGAGCTCCTGCACAGGTCTGTGTCRGGGAGGTGCACGGCTCATTGACCACCTCCAGCCCAGCTTGTTTTATACCCTGTGTGTGCATGTGTGTGACAGGCACGTGCAAGAGAGAGCGATGGGGACCTAATTGTGATGTAACCTAATAACAGTGTGCACTGTGTGTGGCAAGTGTCCTGGGCTCCTTCCCCTGTGCCCGTGAATGAACCTACCATTACTGGGGCAGAGGYTCTCCTCCCTCGCACTGATGTGTGGAGACAGCAGGCTCCCTCTCTGATGTGCTGAACTAATCCATTTCCAAATAGCACAAAACCTTGGCTTTAAGTGTTTTCGCATCCCCAGGGAAGGAACAGCAAAGAGGTGATTAAAGGTGAGGGAAAGAAGCAGTACCCTGCTGCGTTAGACTCACCTTTTCACCAAAACCACGGTGATCCAGCCTCGCTGKGCAAGGCAAGGCAGCCAGCCTTGCTGGAGGCTGGAGCGGGGCAGGATCTGGGGCAGGTGATGCACCACAATGATGCACCCTGAAGGATGAGAAAGGTTACTGGTGCTGACTGGCCAGGGCACATCAGTGGCACCAGTGACACATGGGGCTTCACATGCCAGGGCAGGACCTTGCCATCAGTTTGGAAATGGCCATGCTGGAAATACAGGCCAGGCAGCTTTGTCACCAGCACTGGGGAGCAGTGGGGTGATSAGCAAACAGCTTTTACCAGGGGTTGAGCATCTCTGCTCTGGGGTGGCTGTGGGTGTCGGGGCTGGCCCAAAAGCACCATGATGGGTGCTACGGGGTGACATCTTGGGAGCCAGGGCTGTGTGGGGCCAGGTGCCCCCTTRCCCCACAGCCATCCCTGGAGCTAGGCCAGCTGTTGGGCACCCTACACCTGCAGCCAGGGGATTCTCTCAATCCCCTGATTGGGGTTGGGAGCACTTTTCTCTCTCCGTGGAGTCCCTGGATCTCTGGGGGCAGATACACCTACATGTGGCCACTCTGTCCCCAGGCTGAAACCTTTTGCTTAGGTATTTTTCCAAAAAATTAATTATTTTCTTCTTTTTTTGTTCAAAATCACAGTCCACTGGGAAACTCACCATATTTTTTTCAGCTAGGAAAAACGTAGTTAAGTGAAACATTTAATTGAGCTTTGTTGGTTTTCCCCAGGCACCACAGAGAGCCCCGTGCACAGYTCACCATGCAGCCCTGCCTGCCCCATCCCGACCCGCACGGTCCCCGGRGCCGTGAGTAAGCACCGCAGGCAGCGAGGACCGCACGCTGCTATTTATAGACCCCGCACGTAGCCAGAGCCGTGCTGCCTGTGTAATTATCTCCCCTTCATGCCCTGCTGATTGCAGGCACTAATGAGCTCAGCTGCAGAGACCGCCGCGGCAGCCTGGGACCGGCTCGTGGGGCTGCCGGCTCTGCCTTTTCGAAGGGTGCTGCCACAGGGGCAGAAGCAGAGCTTACTGTGCTTGGCCGCAGCATCCCTGAGGGCACCGCCTGCCCAGGAGCCTCCAGCCCCCACAGGCAGCTCCTGCACTGAGTGCCCAGCCGGCTGGTGACTGCTGGGCCATCCCGTGCATTTCCTTCAATGGAAATTCCTGGAAGAATGGGGACTTTCCTTCCCAATCCTTCCTTGCCCTCCAGCACCCTCCTGCTGGAGCCCATCCCCAGACAGATGTTGATCCAGGCACACAAGTTCAGGCCTGAGCATCCCCTCCTTGTCCCGTGATGCTGGCCTGGGGCCACAACAACCAGCACTAGCAGCTGCCAGCACAGTCATGGTAAAAGATGCCCAGAAAGCCTCAGGCAGCACCAGTGTGCCCCCAGGCACTGGGGCTTTGCTGTGGTGACCCTGTGGCAGCAGCTCTGGGACTGACGGGCCGCTCCTGGTCTCCCGGGGGGCTGGCACCATATCCTTGGGCCAGCGTTGGTCCCCTGCCTGGCAGAAGGCATCTGCAGACCTCAGAGCCCGGTTAGGGGTTGGTTGGAGCCCCTCTGGAGTTGCAGCAGGCTAAAGGCATGCCTTGGTGGGTGGCAAGTGGGGACATCCTGCTGTGACACACAGCAATGGGGGGACACAGCCATGGGGAGCAGGAGACCAGTCCCGCCAGCACAGGCTGGTGGCAAGGGATGGCCCCCACAGGCCACAGGCATTGTACCCATGGGAGAGCTGCTGCAGCCCCAGCCAGGGCCTCTGGAAGGACGTGGTGTGCTTTACACTAAGGTTACTCAGCCCAGAGCTCCTCTGTCACAGCTTCCTGCTGCTCATCTCACCTGCTCGCTCACAGCAAAGTGCTCATGTCTAGAGCCCCATGTTTTTCCAGGGTGGAGAAGAAGATGGGAAAGCAAAGGGGTCTCTTTTGTAGAAGATCAGGCTGTGGAAAGTAGCTCTGTAGCCTGAGCTTTAGGAGAAAATTCAGTTTCTTATATCATTCAGCATTTGTGAGAAATTGCACGTAGAGAAAACAGTATTCATGATTTGCTGTCCGGCTTTGCTTCCAGCCCCGCGCTGGAGCTGCATGGGATTTTTGCTCTCCTCTCCTGTGTTTCATAACACCATCAGTGTTTATTCTCTTACTCATTTGTACTTCTTTCCCATTTGAAATGATCAATTGTTGGTATAAACTCACCTAGGGAGCAATTACTGTAAGCCTAACCCAAACAGGCGCTGGGGTGCTCCATTAAGCAGTATCACCACCCTCCCTCTCCACTGATCCCAGAGGATACAATATTTACTTTTCAGCTCTGCTATTCATACCGAGCGCACTTCGGTCGGCATGCCAAGAATAACACAAAGCCTAACAACGGGCTTCAGCACTAAGATGGAGTTCCTGACTTTGCAAACCAAGAAAAAATAAAAAGCCAATCTATTATTTTGCCTTTGCTGAGAAATGCCTGGCAGCAGCAGAGCAGGCAGGCGCCAGAACCACCCCTCTGCCTTCAGCAGAGTCGTGGGCAGCGTGAAATCTGCCCTGAGGGACACAGAAAAAGACAAAAAAAGAGCAGTAAGCCTGGGACACGGGTCAGCAACTGCCTGCTTTTCCTTTTGATACAGATTTTATTAGGTAGTTGCAATGTTTTGTGAGCTTTTCCTCAAAAGCTTTGCAGAGCCATGGAGGGACACGTTCCCCAGCACCTGTAAATRTTTCAGCCAGGTTTTCAGTAGCTCCCTCTCTCACCATCACGAGCCTCTGCGGATTTAATTACTAGTTGCAAAGAAATTGCTGCCCGGTCCTGTAGCCTTTTCAGTGCCGGTGGGGTTCGCTTTGTGCCGTTGTCCTCTGGAAATTATTTATTCACTAATCAGCTGCTAACAGGGGAAGCACTTGGAGCAAATTACCTTCCTGAGGTACTTTATGGGCATTAACTGTATTGTACCTAAAGTCTCAGTGTTAATTTAGACAATTTGCCTATCTGAAGAAAAAAGCTGTAACAAAGCCGAGTCTGGAGCTGCCAGAATGAGCCACAGGTCTGGCCCTGCAGGAGGCTTTGGCATTGCCCATCAATGAGGGGATGCTCAGCAGTTTGTGGAGCGTTCCTGAGAGCCAGAGGTGTTTTTCCTCTGGGGCAGATGTTGCTGTTGTGGCAGGTAGGAAACCATGCCCTAGGCTCCAGCTCCCCTCGGAACAGATGGGCACCTCTGAGCTCATTCTCCTGGCTCATTCTTGATGGATTTGGCACCGTGCAGCCCTGGCAGGGCACTTGTCCCTGGTGTCAGCCTTCACCAGCACAACCCCAGTGCCAGTTTCTTCTCCTGCTCCCGTTCAGCTATCGTTTAGCAGCAATTTGTGACCCTGCTGGTGACAATCCTAAAGCTGTGCAAGCCACAGGCTGCCAGCAGAGCCCTGATCATAGAAGGCACTGCATGAACTGTCTCCATTTATCACCTCCAGACCTCTGGCTCTTAGTGCGTTTTGCAGCTGTTGAAATGTTTGGGTGCTTTGTCACAACACATCCCCTCCTTGGAGCTGGTCAGGATAAACAGACACTCCTCAGGCCCTAAGGACAGTATCAGTTTAGGGAATAAATCACTTGTGGATGCCTTGTGGCACATGGGGCTCTAGGCAGTGTGTCAGAAAGAAAAGGTGTCTTTTTTCCTGCATGCTTTTCTTTTCAAACTCATTTCTTTTCTATGCTGGAGGACTTCTCCGGCTACCTTGGGAACACAGCAAAGACATCCCCTTCCAGCATAATCTGCTGAGTTCAAGGAAGAGGGAAGTTTTGTATGGAGTGCTTAAAAGCACCAGCAGCAAAAGGAAAAAAAGTGAGTGGGCATGTGAGATTGAGCCCCTCAGCCATGGAATGGGGGCATGGAGAGCTGGCCAGGTAAAGGATGCTCAGCTGAGCTGACAGGCCCTATGGTCCTGCAGTCAAACACCATTATCTGGAAAATAGGGTATAACAGTGACATGGCAGAACCTGCCACTGATGCTGAGCTGTTCAGAAGAGGAAAATGCAGGGGCAATGTGAAGAACTGCAGAAAATGTGGCTGATATGGAGCAGTAGGTAATAAAATGGGAACAAAATACATCACTGATAGATGCCAGGTAGTGCAGATGCAGAAGGGCATAACCCAAGAGTTGTGGAGAGCAGGAAGGTGCTCTGGGAGGTGGCACATCCCCCAGTTCCTCTCCTTGCTGAAGCCAAGCCCCTACGTGTCGGGGGAGGCCAGGGTGGGATTTCCCTGCACTTGCTGCTCGTGCCAAACCATGCCCCGGTGGACTCACCCGGAGCACCCACYCCAGCAGCTGTTCCATGGGCACAGGGCAGGAGAACCACTGGCGCAGGGCAGGCAGGTGGGCTACATGGCCAAAATGCTGGGCTGTGCTCTGCCTGACTGTGTATCCTGCAGGCTGCACTTACAGAGCCACAGCTTGAAACCTTGAAACCACCCTCAGTCTCTGCTCCGTCAGCTCGCTGGAGCTGGCACAGAGGCTGTGCTGGGCAGAGCACTGTGCACCAGCTMTGGGGAATCATCCCCAGGGATTAAAGCAGCCTTCAGGTTATGGACAGGGATGGTGCAGTCGAGGAGAATCAGCAACGTTCACACCCTCTCCTGGGAACAAATGAAATTTTTCAATTATGCAGGATCTCTGCTCAGTCCTTTGGGGAATGCTAAGTGCTATAGAAAAGGCAAAGATGTCCAGCAGCAATTTTTGTTCGGTAATTGGAAAAGGCATAAAGATGTCCTGGCATTGTAAACCACTGCACTYTACGGAAGGGGAACAGCAGTGCCTGGAGTCCCACAGGGCTGGGGTGTATTCCAGTTAAATAATGGGAATTAATTGTAACACCTATGCAGAAGGCAAAGGGGATGCCAGTCCTGTGCCAGTGTTCAAAGGTGAAGGCTGGCAACCCTGAGCTAGCAGCTTGACTCCCAAGTTGGGCAAAAGGATGGGAAAACTGGTGTAAGATTCACCAGACAGTAAATTTTCCAGGTCAAAAAGCTCTTACCTGGGAAAGATGCAGGAACAGATCTAGAAGAACATTACATACTGTGGAAGAGAAACTGGAGGCCAGCACACCGTGCCTATGCTGACACACCAGTGTTTCACATTTTTAAAGCAGCCAACATCGCAAAAATAGGAAATACAAGAAGTCAGCATTATTAAAGCAAATGTAATGAAATATCCTATCATGAGTCATTTACTTGTAAACCTCAAAAATTTTTCAGCAGATGCCACTACATTTCTTTTGCCAGTCATTGCTCTGGTGAAGTTTTAACAGCAAAGAACATGGAGAATATAAAATGCACAGTGTTTCATCTTCTCCTTCCCTGAAGAGCTGTGTGTAATAGGATGCATTATCAAATAATCATAATAAGGGAAGCTTTTAAATAATGCTGGGCTGAGTAGCGAGTGCCAAGGCAGTCATACATTTGTCATAAAAACACAGTACTGGGTTCTTAATGAATAAATATGTCAGCTGGATTTGGGCAGGAGCATGAGGCAGGCTAGTGGGGGCTGGTAGCATCACATACAAATCCTGAAAAATGACTCTGTGGTCTCCAGTGTGACGTTAGTGGTGTTTGCAGTTCTGCAGCCTGTACTCAGCCAAGCCTCCCTGAGAAGGGACCACATTGTCCCGATTCTAGAAGGYAAAAAGAAGCAGAGGCTGAGAAACCACTGTCCACCCTGGGGCCTGGAGGTATTTCAAGATTTGCTGTCTGTCCTTTCAGCTTCCAGTCCCAAATGTCCCAGACTAGAGGGGACAGGAGGCTGACCTGGAGCYGGGTGTACTGAGGTGATGTGGGTCSTTTTCCCTGTTTCATTTCCATATCCCTCRCAGGGCGGCAATGCCCACCCTGCTCTGGCGGTATGGGCAGTTCAGCAGGAACCCAGAGCATCCTATGCAGGCTGGGAAGGATGTGGTGCAGGTGCTGGGGACATGCCTGTAACAGCACCACGTAGGGTGCACATGGGTGCTCAGAGTGGCATGGGAGGGTGGCAGAGCATGTTTTGGGAAGACCTCCTGCAGCCAGAATTCCTCCTGGAGGAGCAGCAACACTAGAAAGCGCAGTCACCAAAGTCACATCTGGGACAGGATGTGGAGTTTGAAGTGTCACCGTGCTCGGCAGAGCAGGAGGGCTGTGGGCAGACATGAATTAAATATAATGGTCTGGGCTACATTTCTCCTTCTCAAAATAACTTTGCTTTTTGTGGATCCATTGTCTGAAAACCACAATTGATACTGTCCGAGCGCTCGAGCCCTTTATAGCTTGTGGAACAGCGACCTTCTGGTACTGCAAGAGAAGGCGTGGACCTGACCAAAGCTAAATCAGTGCTGTGGCCAGCAGCAGGGGGAGGGGACGCTTGTGGCTGTCCCACACGTGCCCAGGGAAGGCATTCGTCCCACGGGGCCCACAMTGCAGGCACCCTCTGCAGCAGTAAGCTGAGGGAGGGCACCGGGATGTTAGTGACATCCTGGGGTCCCAGCGCTGCCASCAGGGCTGCCTCCTGGCACACTGCCCATCACATGGGCGTGCACCGAGCTCTCAGGGTTCCTCCTACAGACCATCTGGGCTCACGCTGTAAAACACAGTAAAATGCATGCTAATTTCTCCAAATTCCAGCTGTGGGGAACACTGCTGAACCCGTTCATTTTGCTTGCAGTAGCTGTAGACCTGAGAGCTGTGTGGTGCTGTTAAGGAGGCCCGCTGGCACAGTKCTTTGCCCTGCTGCTGTCCAGTTTTAGTTAAGAGACAAGTTTGTTCGCTTTTTTATAATTTCTCCCTCAGATGTCGCAGTCTTTTGCATAAGGAAGATCAAACTGTGATATATTTAACCATCTTTGTAAAAAAAAAGGTATGGTGCATTGTGGAAGAAGCTGAGTCATGTAAAGCCAAGAGTCTCAGCTTGGCAGGGGAGGAGGCAGGTGCTGGCCCCAGGAGAGGGGAGCCTTTGCTCTGGGCCACCTGCTTTGGACGGCACAAACAGAGCTGCAATGCCAGGTGAGACAGCATTTATGCTGAAACGATAAATCGTGCTGAAAAAGAYAAATGAGTGAATTATGAGGTCTGTAGCAAAGGAGCGATCCATTTCCAGGGCTGCACACGCAGAGTTCGGCAGCAGCGTGTCAGGAGGAGCTGCTGCCCCTTGCCCGCGTGAGCCTCCCTGGGGCAGGGGCACGGGGAGCTGCACCTGGCCCATTGGCTTTGGCGCCGTGCTGAGCTCGGTGGGTGAGCGGATGTCTGCAGTCAGGGTGGTGCCAAAGGCTGCTCTGCTCCCCACTGCCCGGCCTCTGGAGCGTGCCCGGGGCAGGGGCCGCCGTGCAGCGCGGGCTGGGCAGCGGCACCAGTGGGATTCCGGCGGCAGCASCTTCTCTGCCCAGTCCCACCACCCCTGCCCTTTGCTCACAAGGAGATGTCTGCGCTGGGAAACATCCCCAGATCGTGGCAGATGGCAAAGCACACAGATAACTGGCTTGTCAGGGCACGCCTCTGCCTTTCCATGTTCTCAGAGCTGAAAAAAATGAATTCTCCCCTGTAATCCCAAAATTCTTTTGATGATGAGAAAAGGCAATTGAAAAGTTTTGTTGCATAACCTTGAAGATCAGAAGATGATTTATTTAGAATGTGCTTTGTCGTGTTACATGGCCTACAGGCTCAGCAATTAGCTGGAAGCAAATATTTCTCCTAATTTTCTGTGAGGGTGTCATTAGGATAGAGTCTCACCAGTTGAACATTATCATTATCAGCTGTAAATATTGCTGAAGTTCAAACCATTTGCTTGTAGTTTACTTTTTATATTATCAAATATTGTTAATTCAGTTTCATTGCTGCCTTGGAAATAATCAGGCAATGGTTTCTTCTGCTTGCAAACTGCTGTAACAAGCAAGCATTGGAAGTACGTTGTTACTCCTACAGCTGGAAATATCAATGGCAAGGAAAATGCCCCTTTCAAGCAAATCTTTAGTAGTTTATTTTCTGGATGAAAGAAGATCCAAGGTATTGTATCCAATGCACGTAGCTTCTGTCTGCTGCTCATCTCTGGTGTCTCCTACAACCTTCAAGGAGCTCAGAGCTGCTGGCAGCCACGCCCAACACTGCTACAAAAACAGGCTTCCTATTGCCTTCCAGCCCTTGGATAAACCTCTGCAACAAATTGTGGGGGGATTTGGTGGAGACAGATACATTTTTTCTTCCATAGTTAGGGATAAATATAGATCTTTGCCGTTCCAATCCCTGTCTGGATTGGCAGTATGAAGAGCAGAAACCGGGGGTAACCTCGCTGGGCCAGCCCAATCCTGATGGGAATGTTTCAGCATGGGCTCTCCCTGTGGAGAGGGGATCAGGGTGCTATTCCACGCAGCAGGAAAACTGCCAGCAGGGTTTGTGCTGGGCTTGTGTGCAAGGGTTTGGGCTTCCCAGCCTGACTCCCACACTGAGTGCAAGGTCCCCTGGTGCTGTTTGGGATTGCTCTCATGCAGTTCCTCTGCTTGCACCAGTTTTCTCCTTGGTCAAACAAAGCAAATTACAAGAGAGGGGTCCCCCCCGCTTTTTCATTCTTTTGCCTGTGGCCAGAACGGTGTGGGAAAGGCTGTGGAGTTGCTTCCCATCCCTCTGCAATGTCCCACTGCAGTACAGAGGTGTGGGTCACAGCTGTCCCATGCCTTTTGCAAACAAGCAGAGGGTGTTTTACCGGTTTAGGAGAAAATTTGATCTCAGCACTTTTAGCTCGTTCCCAGCCCTCTGGTGCCAGTGCCAAGCCTGTGAGACCTCTCCGAGCACTGCTGTTAGAAAAGAGAGCAGGTAGGCTCCCGGTTCCCAGGAACATCTCATGGGAAGGTCCGTGATGCCCTCCTGGCCTGTGGGGTGGTTCTTGCTGGGGAATGCTGCAAACTGGATGAGAACATGCTGGGGAGGTCCCCAGGACAGAAGACCCCTTCTCCTGGAGCTGGGCTTCTCAGGGCTCTGTGGAGAAGGATGGAAGGAAGCATCACCCCTTCTGGCCTTCACATCCTCCCTTCTGGGAGGTTTTAACTCTGGGAACAGCACATTGTGTCCCACAAAGTATAGTGGGACAGCAAAACTCCTTGCCCAGCTGATCTGGAAACTGGAATTTTCTAGCAACATGAAATTTATATGTGTGAGAGAGTGTTGCACGATCTGTGTTTGATGGGGAAGAAATGCTTTCAGATAGGGCAAAGATCTTTTGTCACAGGCATTTGATAGAAATAAAGATTGAGGAGAGCAGTATGAACAGTGATAAATGTTTCTCACAGAAAGGACAGTTAGTCTTGGAGGCCTCAGCTATTTTTCTTCTTTCACACTGATGCCAGGTGAAATACCTGCCAACAGTGTCACCTTTAAAGCCTCGAGAGCCTGAGAGGAAACTCAAAACCTGCTGCTGATTGTAATAAGTCCAGTAAACAATTTCAGCCCTGAAGAAACACTTCCCATGTGTATTGCATGGAAGGTTTTGCATCCAGAGCCTGCGACTACAAAAGCGCAAAATGAATCAAGAAGTGGTGCTTTATTCTGCCTGGTCAGGTGAAAGCCCCAAACGTTGGCCATTCCTTGCTCCCAGACCTTGCCAGAGCCAGGGCTCCTGTTCTCCCCTGTGTATTCCACATTAGGAGAACATCAGCTGGGCTTTCTGCATGGATTTACGTTCACACCTTGTGAACCTCTGCCTCCAAGGGAAAAGCGATAGTGTGGAAGACAATATCTGCTGTCAGCTTTTGCACTTGCCAGGAGGAGGCAGGAATTACCTCCAGTCATTATTGGTCATGCTTATAATCCAAGAGACTTCTTTCAAGATGTGGTGGGACACAGGCTTTCTGCACATTGAATGTTAAAAGGTAGTATCAGCTTTCACAGTAATTTAGGACTGGCATTCCTTCCTGCCTTACTCTTGCTTCCAGAGGGCATCTTTCATCTTTCTTGGAGGCTTATCTTTAGCAGACATCATAAACAAAAGCCTTTAAACACCCTCACCATCTCTCACAGACTGGCTTCATTCAACACCTGGCCAAAACTGCAGGGTGTCCCTTTCGTCTGCGTGCCGGAACATTTGGCTGAGGGGAGCAAGTATCTGAGGGAGGGCAAGTGCATGTGGGTGTGAGTTTGTACCTGTGTGGGTATGTGAGGTTCTTCACGCCACCCTCTCCAGCCTTTGAATCCCAGGCAGTGTCCCACAGGAGGGTGAGATGGAGCTTTTCCTGGCACACAGGCACATGGGGCTGTGCTGCAGAACAGGAGCATGGATGTTTGCTCAGTTTTTGGTGGGATAAGCTGAGGCAGGAGCTTCAGAACAGAGCTGCAGGTGATTTTGGGGAAAAAAAATTTTAAAAATATGTTAAAACTGAGGAGCAAGGTGCTGATGGTTACTAAGCACAGGCCAAGCACAGCTCGCCACACAGCTGTGGCCCAGCTGCAATGCACCTTGAAGGAGCTTTTTGGATATCATCGTCTTTGCTTTCCTCCAGCATGTGGGGTACACATGTGAGGTGAGACACAGATGGACATTTGGCTGTATTTTTTCAAAACCAGTGTCAACCTATAGAGTTTAAAAGGAAACCATGCTTCAGCAGGGTTTTTCCAGCCCTGGCACTGGGGTGACCCCTTCTCCCCAAGCAGGGACTGAGCCTCCACCCACCTAACCAAGCTGCTTCTACACTGAGACTGCCCTGACCTCCCTTTTCCCGGAGATCAGCCACCCTGACCTCTGTGCCGGGCCCTTCCTGGCAATTAGCAACCAGCCAAGCTAATCAACACCTCCTGGCAGAGCATTGCCACAGCCAGGAAAACTGACTGTGTGCTTGATCCGGTGCTGGGAAACACCATGAGCTCCRGCCAAGTGGGCACCTTGCAGAGTAGGCTCCCTGCCTGCTGGAGTGTGATGTCCTGAGTCCCTTGAGAGCAGTGGCCCTAGGAAGGAGGCCCTCATGGCCTGCAGCACATGAGCTTCCAGCAGGCTACACACTGGGGCACAGGGAGCAGGGTTACTACATGGCTTCTGAGAAGCAATAAACAGCCATGAACAGGTCTTGCATAATGCCGCAGTGATTTCCAGTGCTGCTGAACTACTCCATTGGGAAGAGGAGCCACCGAAACTGGGCTGTGGGCCAGTCTGTGCCCTATTGCTCATGGAGCGCAAAGCCTTCTGCCCTTTGAGTTTCAAAATACTCACAGCACCCTGCTGCTCCCCCGGGATCGCCCACGCCTCCATGCCTGTCAGTGCTGCTCTCGGCTTGTGCCAGAGAGGGATGTGCAAAGACAGGACAGGTCCCTCTGCCCCTCCTTTGTTGTCCCACTGGCTTCGTGGTGTGGGCAAAGCCTGGCAGCAGTGGCTGTGGCCAGGGCACAAATGTCTCTTCCAGCCACGTGCTGCCCAGTGTCTTCTGCAAAACCCACTCCTCAGCTGATATTCCCAAGATGGCAAATGAATGTCCTGTGTTCCCTCRGCTGGTGCATGGCTTCACCCTCTTTGCTGTGCCTGTCTGCCCATGGCTCACACCTGGGAGGTGCCTCAGCTCCATCTGGCTCGCTTGGTGGGGAGCTTTGCCAGCCGGGAGTGCCCAGCCTCCGGCTGGACAGGGACACAGGGGATGCTGCAGGCTCGCTGCAGCCACAGAGCTTGGCTGGAGACTGGTCATGGATCAATATCTGGGATTGCCATAATAAGCATACCATGGCAGGCTTATTATGCCTCCATCAAAGTGAGTGAGCATTGCTGCACCACTGATGGATGGTTTGCAGCAGCACCGTGGCACATCTCAGGGAAGATGCAGCCACTGGCAGAGGGCTGCTTGAGAGGGGTGTGCTGAGACTGGGGCAGGGGGGAAAGACAGGAAGGGCAGGTGCCTGCTGGAAGGGATTAGATGCAGCTCTGAATGCACAGCAGGGATTACAGGCAGCCCAGTCTGCCAAGCGATGCTTATTGGGAGAACTGAGGGGAAAAGAGGAGCATGAATTAAATAATTGCTGGGCAATTAATTTCTGAGCAGCACCTCTGCTGCTGAAGGATTCTTGCTCTATTCTCACAGGCTGCGCACAGGGGCCAGCACAGCCCATGCCCAGGTCCTTCAGCATCACACCCAGGTACTTCAGAGAGATTTACAAGGAGCTGCCACATCACCAGCAAGAGAAACAACCCAACATAATGTTCCACCATGCTCCTTAGGGTGAGCTCTGAGTAATGACTCCAATTACACACTAAATTACAGAGAAGCCAGTGGCCTCCACACGAGGACAGATTGCAGAATCCATCTTTAATCGTCGCTCGGGTTGTGCTTTGCTGCCTCCAGTTTGAAGTACACGTTCATTTCCCTCGTGGGTCTGTAATCACACTGCTTATCATCACTTTTTATCCACTCCTCTATTTCTAGCATGCATGTCAAAGAAGACAGTATATTAATCAGCCAAGTTTTCTTCACTGCTTCTTGTCAGAGGCAAACTGTCTTCTAAAATGGAGCCAGTTGTCTTCACCTGGAATTGCCTAGGAGAGGTGTCCATCAAAACCCAGGAAGTGACAAGCCCTTGGGGAGCATGATTTGTTGCTCCAGGTAAATGATGAGGGACGGGACTTAGCCAGGCAGGGAGAGGCCAGCTGTAAATCCAGATCCCTCCCTGAGACTGTCACTGTGTCAGTATTTATGAAAGCCCATCAATAGCTTCTCCCTCTGCCCACAGCCCCAGTGCATCCCACCAAGCAGGGCTGGCACGAGGGCAAGGCCCATGGCAGGGGGCTAGTCTGTCAGCAGAGATTTTGTCCATAGCGGAGCTGCAGTGCTGTGTCACACTGAGCCTACCCACACCTTGGTTGCAGCATTGCCAGGGATGGGGAATTCAGTGCAGGCTTTGGCAGGGCATTTCAGAGGGTGCCACCCTTATGCACTGAAATCCGTGCCTTATTTCTAACCACAGCCTTCTCTCATCCTTGTCTGCCAAACAGAGGCACTGCCAAACATTTAATCACATCAAAAAGAGCTTTAATAAGCTGGGATCAAGTTAGCCCTTTAACCTCTTTTTCTGGGCCACATGGATGGTGTCCCAGGAATTTCTCTCCATTAAAAGTCTGTCTTCTCATCCCTCCATTGCTCCTCGGCTTCCTCTTTGGGCTTTATCCAGTTTCCCTGCCTCCTCCTGAGATACTTACCCCGTACTGGGCCTGGCTCTGCAGGGAGGCTGCAGATCCCTCCTGGGCAGCTGTGTTCAGTCCCTTCCCTAGGGAAGCATCTTATCTTTGGGGGGGTGTCCTCCAGCCTCCCTGGCTGCAGCCCCCTCGCCCAGGTGCTGTGCTGTCAGTACAGCCTGCTCCAGGTACTCGCGCCAGGATCGCTTCACCAGAGCCTGGGCAGCTCCTGCCTTTGCTGGCAAACCGAGAAGGTGTTGAATAATGGAGGGCTGGGAATTAATCCCTGCTGGAGGCCCCCGGAAACACCCCGGCCGAGCAGCAGAGCCGTGTTTGCAGCAAGGCTCTGGGACCTCCGCAGTGTCTGGATTTCCAGTGCTCTAACTCCAAGCGTTTGCTCCAAGCAGCTGGAGTTGCCAAAAGCCTTACGCAAGCCGCTTACATCAGTCACCAGTGTGACTGATAGAGACAAGCTCAAGAACATAGATATGCCAAGATCTCTTTTTCATAAAATGGTGCTAATTGACACTAATGATAATTCCCCGCTTCAAACCTTTATCAACCGAATCCGGCCAGGGCCGTTTCACCCCCCAGCACAGGACTGATGTCAGCTGGAGCGACCTGGGACATCCTGTTTACTCCATGGAGGTACGGGCAGCAGGCCAGTGCTGGGACCCCGGGGGAAGTCCCAGGGACCCACAGGAGCTAATTAGATGGTCCTTCCCCGGCTCCTTTTTACGCTGGCCGACGTGTCAGACCTGCCGATTTAAAAATCTAACCACAGCAGCTATTGTTTAACATCTTCCTGAAGCCCTCGTAGGATGGAAAGTGTTTTATTGTGATCATATTTTATTTTATAACATGCTGCATTGTTTGGCTTTTGCCTCCCAAATGCTGAACAGAAATATTTATCAAATACCTCTCCTTTTCTGGGTTGCTGCCTAGATGATTTGTCACCCTCTGCCTGTCTGGTCTGGGCAGAGATTTCTCTTTGTGCTCACTGCTTCTTTCACCACTCTCGTGATGTTCATGCAGTTTGTCATAGACTTAGGCTTTTTATTCTGGTCTTTATTTTTGCAACTGCCTTTACGCTGAGATGTGCAGACCTGCACCTTGTCCYGGTCACAGCTTTGGGGGTTAGGCTGACACGTGCTGGGACAGTTCTTGGCCTCTTCTCTGGGGTTTCTATTTGCACACCCCGTTCCTGGCCAATGATTTCCAGATTTCCAACCCACTGACTACTCGAGTGGGCTGTGGTGCTGTCCTGCTCTGTGTGGGCACAGACCAGTAGGTGCTGCTCCCTCTGGGTTCTCCAGCCATTGCATCGAGGCAGAGCAGAGGTGGAGGTGGGTGGCTGGGCAGGTTTCTGGATAGTGGGTGCAATGGCTGCCTTTCATCCCAGGAGGGGCAGATAAGCTTTTTGTGCTACCYCCACATGTGATTAACAGCACAAGAACCAGCACCCAAAGCACAGGGAGGGGGCTCCGCTGGCAGTGGGAATGTGGGCACCCTGCGAGRCAATGTTGCAAAGGGGCAGCCCCATGAGGCAAGTGGCTCCTCATTGCTGTGCTGTGCAGGGATGGGGTCCCTCCATGCACCCGTCCCTGGGCAGCACACCGGCTCACCTGCTGGGATTTTACRCAGAAAACATGTTTGGCTCCAATAGCAATAAGAAAATATGAAGAAACCTGCTTTTGAAGGTGTGTATAGGGTCCAGTTGCCTCCTGCCCCAAAAGAAGCACAGCTGGGGCAGGTTGATGATTGCCCACAGGGGCTGTGGTAGAGTGGGGGACTTTCCCATGTTTGGCATCTAGGAAGAACCCTTTTGCAGGAAACAAGGGCTGTATCCTGAATATCTCTAATGCTGGAGTGATGGATGCACATGTGTGCATGGCCAAGGCTGAGGCTGTCAGGTGAGCAGCATCTCTCTGTGCTGGAATCCTGTAGGTCCCTCCCCAGTAATTACCCTTCCCAGGAGCCCCCAAACCAGCATGTGCCCCAGTCCTCACAGCAAGCAGACAAGATACAGATAGCAATTAATTTCTTCTCCACAAATTGTCAAATTACAAACTTGCTTTTTAATTGTACACTCTTTGAAGGAGGTCACTGCATGGCTGGGACATATTTCTGCCTGTGGATCACCCAAAAGCTGGGTGGCAGCTATTTTAGGTGTCTGGGAATGACAAGCTCTCCAGCCAGTCTAAATTGTAGCACCCCTGGGCTGTGACCCTGCTCCCRCCCCTCACTGCTGCCCTGCCTGGCCACCTTCACCCCAGCAAGTGCATGCTCTCCATCCCAAATGCCTCTTTCCACTTCCCGAGCAGAGCCTGGTGCAACCCAAGGGCTGCACATCCACAGAGTAGGAACCAAATGGTGTGGCAGCCCCCGGGCTGTGYGTCCAGCGTCTCTCGTTTCCCTGCTCGCTGCCTTGTGCCCCAAAAAGTGTCACTACCCATCCCAGCCCCGGGGCACTTCCCGCAGGGATGCAGGCCCTGTGCAAGAGCTCGCGTGCCTGGTTTGCTGTCATCACTCCGGGATTGCACGGGGACTGACTCAGTCGTAAGAAGGGGGAAGGAAATGGGAAGATGGCCATGGAAAGAACAACATCCCGGAGCACAGGGTGCTGCTCCCCAACCACTGCCCTGGACRCACACCCTGGCAAGATGCACTGACGGGTGTCTGTAGGCATGAACAGGACAAGAAGGCTTAACAGAGGTATGACGGAAAGCTGATTCAGCTGGTACAGGTGCTCYTCACAGCTGCCACCTCGGAAGGACAGCTGCATAAGATTGACAACTGTCCCAGCACCCAACTCAATCCCATAGCACAACACACCTGAATTTCACCCTCACAAGCTTATGTTATTGGCCATCCACTGCCTTCATGCACCCAGCTGGTTCTGGTCAGSCTTTTTAGGCTGTTTAGGCGATGCAGCCAGGTCTCTTCTGCTCATGGTGGAGGGCTTGTTCTTCCTTATGCTTGAGACCTGCAGCAGCAGTTGGTTCCCCTAGTTCCTGGTAAGCTGGTCAGTGTCTGAACTATCTTGCTGTAGAAAAACTGCTAATGTTGTTGAAGTGACTTTTGTTAAGTGTCACATTTTAGCCCTGAGGTGCTGTTTGGTCTCTCCTAGCAGTGGTGGAGGGCTCAGTTTTCCTTCTGACATGTCTGTGTCCACCACCTATGCCTGCAACATTTTGCCCCTCATACCCTTCACTTTGAAGCCTTGTTTTCTTGGTCAGGTAGCTCTCCCCCATCTTTTTGTGCCAGGTCACYGGGGGAAGAGGGGCGCTGAGTGGTGTTTTTGTTCTTGGAGATCTCCAAAACTCARATGTCTTGATCCAGTGTTTGCAATAGTCCTGATGGGAGCAGAAGGTTRGACCAGAGCTCTCCAGAGATCTTTTGTAACCTTTATTTTTAATCTGGGTGCTGCATCTAGCACAGAACAGTGTTTTATCAATGGCCCCATCATTGTAGGGYAGCCTGGTTGCTTCCATCAGCTGTGGTCACTAGGTCACGTTCTCGGCCATTGCTTCTCTGTACCAAGTCTCTCATCCTTTGTAGCACCTGCGCTCTCAGGTCCCAGCCTGCCCTTGTGCTCACAGTTTCAAGGTGTATTTGGGGCTGTTCCCCAGGTGACTCAGATCACTGGCACTAGCAGCATGTGCTCCTTGCTGTTTATGGCACCATCAGCTTGTGTCATCGGCTTGTCTTACCAGGAAAGACTTTTCTAGTCATTTAGTTAATTGGTTAAAGTATTAAATTATGCAACACCAAGAGTTGATCCCCCTGGAGCTGCTCGTAATAGCCAAATGGCATCCCTAATTGTCTCTTGCCCTTCAGACTTGGTCAGAGCATCTGTTTGTATGTGGTGTTTTTTACTGATGTCAGGTGGCATTAAAAACCCTTGAGGAAACTGGATTGCAAGGCATCAGCCCAGCTTGTCAGGCAGGACAAGCTGTAGTTTCCAGAAAAGAATGACACCACCACTGTTTTCCAAAACTCTCTCTCGAGCCTATAAGGTGCTTAACTGTGCACTTTAGTGCCTTGGCCATTTGGCTGTTTGGGGTATTGGTGGCACTGGAGTGTTTCTTGCCCTGTGACTCTCTGAGCAGAGGCCCCAGGCCCTGCCTGTTGCTGGATTTGCAGCCATCCTTYCCACAGCTCCTGGTACCATGCTGCGTTGGCTCCTGCACTGAACAGGCTTCGATGCAGCAAAACTCAGTGGCAACAATTAAAAACATTAATGGGACAAGGAAGTTCCCTCTGAGGACAGTAAGGACTGTTTGTTGTCTGCTGTTGGTTCCTGGTGGTGCTTTGTTGAGCATTCCTTGTCTCATGAGAAGGTTTGGGTTATAAGGCTGCTCTGGGGCTCACCAAKGGTGGGCACACACAGGGCCACTGCTGTGGCATTGGGAGAAGTGTCATGAGTAGTGACTGTTCACAGTGCCTCTGCTCTGGCCCAGGTGTGGCCAGTATCCCCTTCCTGGTGGTTCCGTAGCTGGACATGCTTTGCTGGAGACTCCAGGGATGGGGCATGGTCATAATTCCTGGGGCTGATAGACTCATTTCCARGTTAAGCAGCTGAGTGGGTTGGTGCAGGAATTCCTGCTGTGCCTGCAAAACTTATCACCCCAGCAGGCTGGGGGAGCAGGCAATACATGCCTGCTGCTCTGGCATGGGGGAGGATGCAGGCTGGAGCTGCCCATCCTGCCACTGGTGGGGTGAGAGCGGCAGCTCCCAGGATGAGTGAAGTTKTTGGATACCAGTGAAATCCTATGTGCCAAAGACAGGGAGCTGCAGCACTGGGAGTGCAAAGGCAAGGCTTCAGGCAGGGGCTGAGCCAGGACCAGGCAGGATCCTGGGACAGGCTGAGCCTCATCCTCCCRGTGAGTGCAGGAGGCAGAAAAAAGGCACACGTGAAGCTTGTCCCATGGGAGGTGTGGAGCTGCCACAGGGATGCTGGCACCTGGAGCGTCTGCCTGCACTAGCATCTTCTGGGAAGCGAGCSCTTGCACCATAGTTCCTGCTGCTCTGCACAGATGTTTTCTGGCCAGTTTAGTCTGCCTGCGGCTGTGAGTGTGTAACCCTGCTTTGGAAGGGTKCTTGTCCAGCAAACACTGGCTTGCTTGGCTCTACAGCCCATCCTGCAGGTGCTGCCGGTTAGGCCAGCAGTGGTGGGGAGGGTTTCACCCATTCGTGGCTGCCCTTTTCTTGTGCCTTTGGTCAGAACGTAAGGAAGCACAGGATAAGGAACAGGCTGTTTGAGGAGAGCTCTGCTGATGTACTGGGGTCCTTTCCAACACCCTGTGGTTAGAGCAGTGTGCCAGGGAGCTGTGCACATGCATGGTGCAGGCAGGAGATGCCAGCCCTGTACTCCCAGGTCAGACCAAGCTCTGCTTGTGCAAGTCCTTTTGCTTGTGTGCTCAGGGATAGGGTGTCTCAGACTGTTCTGAACTCTAAAAGATTTTTCTAAAGTAGTGGCTGTTTGTCGGGTTGCATTTTTTGTCTCTCCTCCCTGGCAGCTCAAATACCCAGAAGAATAAACTGCACAAGGACGGCCCCAATCTCAATGTAACATGATAAATTATGTAACACAATGTCACAATTATGTATTTCTGAAAGAGAAGTAGGGCAGGGAGCTGCCAGAGATGGCTCCACTCTCTGGTGAGCAACACCCACGAGCTGCTGCTGAATGAACCGTGARCTGGTGGGGTCACCTCCCTCCACATCCCTAACGCCACAGTTCACCGCAGAATTGGTAGGAGCTTTCAAGACCCATTTTTTGTTCCTTCGGAGGCAACAAAGGGAATAAGTAGGTAGTTTGTGCAGCCAGCAGCACATTGCTGATGCTTGCACAGCCTCTTGGCAGCTCTCYGCAAATCGTTTAACCAGGGCCCTGTGCTGGGTCAGGTCGGAGCTTTCCGAATCCTCCAACCATCGCATTTGCAGAGCCTCTCTTTGCAGTTTCTGTACCAATACACTGAGCACTCATGCTTCATCTTCCTCACTGYACTGGGAGAAGAGTAAATACATCGTGATCTTTGCAGAGCTTGTCAGAAGCAGGCAGGGAAAGGCAGAGACTGAACGGAGTCGATTGGTTTGGGCAATTCAGAGCCTGCAGGAAGAGTCAGCAGCCTGTGTTTCATCTCCGCTTCCTCTGCTCCAAACACAGATGGGAAAAACAGGAGGGGGAGGGAGGACAGGCAAAGATAAAGTGAGAGACAGGAGGAGTGAGATCTGGTACTGCAGTAGCAGTGTTGTTGGAGCAAGCTAAATATTTTAGAGCAAAACAGTGTTTTGGATTTTTTGTGCGTGCTGTGCTAAATGGCTTGATCTGAGGGAGTCAATTGCAAATTAAATAATTAAAATATTTATTTTTCTTCCTCTAAGAATAATGAATG
Organism: Amblyornis subalaris; assembly: GCA_018881555.1. Classification (NCBI taxonomy): domain Eukaryota; kingdom Metazoa; phylum Chordata; class Aves; order Passeriformes; family Ptilonorhynchidae; genus Amblyornis; species Amblyornis subalaris. The sequence continues at coordinate 446,970 of JACAXG010000034.1, read as the reverse complement.
ATGTCCCTGGCTGGTGGTGGGCTGGCAGGGAGGCTGTGCTCCTGGGGGTGGGTGCCTGGGTAGTGGTAGAGGTGCTAGGTAGCTGTGTGAAGGYGTCTGGAAGACATTGGAGCCCAGAGCACACTGAAGCTGCCTGGTGTCCCTGCCAGCAGTGATGTCCCCCATGATCTGTGTGTCTGCCTAATGAACCACAGAAAGTGCAACGCACAAAAGTATCTGAGATGAGAAAGAAACCGGTACCTGCGCTGGGGGAAATCAGGGAACTGAATTTCCACTCCTTGTTCCCAAGAGCAGAGACAAACTCTTTCACAGCATCTCTGATCCGTGCTTTTCTTTTGGACTCACTCGGGCAATTCACATCCATGCCACTGTCCCCGGGTCTGAGGTCTGGGTTGTGCATGTGCGTACAGGGCAGGAGGAGCAGCACTGAGCACAGCACACAAGCACACCATCACATACCTCCCCCATGGCCCTCTGCATGTCTGGAGAGGAGGAAATCCTGCCAGAGCTCACCGGATGCAGAGGGGCATGACCCAGGCCCCCAGCAGACACAACCCGTTTCCATCCCACAGAGGCACAGGGCTGTGCCATGCACATCAGCACCCGTGTGATGCCAGTGCGAGAGCAGAGGGCACTCATGCATGTGGGAATGTAGGATCAAGTTCTGAAAGCATTTGTTCAGGGTGGAAGAGCCTGAGCCATGCTGCTACTTCTCTGAGTCCTCCAAAGGCAGTTGAAGTCCTCCAGGTAAAGCAGGGAAGTCAGGATGTGACAGTTCTAATGTAAAACTGCAGCAGGAGGAGGCAGCTGCTTTCAAAAACAGCCTTTGCAAGGTCACCTCTGAGCAAGGCGGAGTGGCAGCGGTGGGCTCGAGCACTTTTCTGCAATTCAGCTCAAAAAGACTGGATCTTGCCTTTTCTTTATGGGAAGGAAAGCATGTGATGACAGGTCCCCAGAGCTTTTATTTTGAAGCCAAATGCTTAGAGTGCATGAAGACAGCAAAAGCATTTTCCTTCAGGCGATACAAATCAAATAAATGGAGACAGTGCACTGCAATTCAGTACAGGCAGCACAGGCTGCACTCACAGCTCGGCATCGCAGGGGCATTGGTGACAGAAGGTGCCCAGCACTGTCTCCTAGCCACTGGAGTCTGTCTCTGCCCTGGTGCGACTTTGCTGGAGCTTTTGCAGCAGGGTTTTTCTGCCTCCTTGTTAAAGCTGGGTGTGTGAGGTTGTCTGTAGAGTTTAATTAAACTATACAGAATCAGCTTCAGGAGAAGCCGTCTGGTTTAATAGACTCTCTGTTCAACGTGCAAAGCTGAGTGGTGTTCCTATGGGAATACATGTATTTTTTATTGTCCCTATGGGAGAGGGACTAGGATTAGGATGGGTAACTGCCCCATTCTTCCTACCCCCGTTTGTTGTCATAACATAGTCCAGGCTGCCCCATACAAGAAAGAAGCTGCAAAGAAGGGACCGGTCCTTGTGGGCTGGATATTGCAGGGTACCCTGCCCCAGGCAGGCACCTATGAGCACCCCTGGGTGGAGGTGGGCTGCGGAGGGACAGCTGCCTGGTGCAATCCAGGGGAACTGCCAAAGGACCAGCAAGCAGCACTGGGACCATGTGCACCAGTGCTTGTGGTGGGGAGAGGCTGTGTGCTGGCCCCATCCTGGCACAGGGGTCATGCAGATGGGTTTTTGGGAGCATGTGACTGTGCCCTGGGAGTGAGGGAATGCTGGATGCAGTTAACTCACCTTTGCTGCATTAATGTCTGCTAAACAAATGATCCTGTGTGAAAATTGAATTGTAAGCAACACCAAAGCAAGAAATGAGCCAGTGGATTTTGTAACAGCTCTAGAACTCTTATCCTCTCATTAATGGGTTTTACAGCCATCATAACTGAGCCATCTCCCTGGAAATAAAACATTTTCTTTACAAACAGCCCTTTAAGTGTTGCAGGCTACTCAAGAGATGGGGCTTGTTTCTAATTAAAAGAATCATTCCCTTAGCTATGTGGTTTGTGGCTGGACTACCTGCCAGAGCTGCAAGCTGGAGCAGTTCAGTGGAGACCAGCAGGTCTTTTGCAATCCTGCTGGGTGAGGGGGATGGGAGCCCCACTCCCACATGAGTTTGGAGTAGCTTACCCCAATGTATTCCCCATTTAGCAGAAGGTGCTGTGCAGCACRGACGCTCAGTGTCGCTTTCCCTGTCACTCAGAGCTGGGGCTCTGTTTACCCACATCACAAACAGTGCAGGGAAAAAGATTTTATTCAAAGCCCCTGGAAATGAGTGAGATGAAGCAAGGCCCCATGACACTGGCATAACACCAGTGAGAAATCCATTTAATCTCACTGTGATGAGTGTGCTGCATCTTCCTGTTTGATTTATATGACCAGTGCAATGTAGACTTTGAAACAACCAGGAGCTCTGCTCTCCATTCYGGCCAACTTCTGGAACTTTTTCCAAGGGCTGTAAACCAGCTCCCTGCATCTTCTGGCCCAGTTGGCTTTAATGGAAGGGTTTGTCTCCTGCTGGCCTCTGCTCTGCTCGCACAGGGATGAGTAAGCAGGTGGCTGTGGCTATGCCACGCTGCCTGGCACTGCCTCTGGGTGTAATGGCAGAGGGCAGCATGCTCTGGGRTTGCTCCTACCCGAGCTGAAGTCCTACAAACCCATCTCAACACCTTGGGACTGAGAGCAATGGGCTTGTTTGCTTCCTTAAATGTGTCTCCTTTCACACTGGGTTGGACTGTGTCCAGGCAGGCGTTTATCTCCCTTCCCACTGGAAGCTGTGCAGGATCATGCCAGCTGCTGTCTGAGGAACTGCTCTCCATTTCAAAAGAAATAAAGCCAGCTTTTTTTCCCAAGCCTCTATTAATCATCTTTTCCAACTTCTTGTCTTCTAGCAGCAGGCTCTGCTTGGCTGTTTGAGCTGGAGAATATGGGAACCTTGGCTGGCTTAACCTTGGTGTAGCCCTGCTCTTTAAGTTCCTTCCTCCTGATCCCGGTCCTCTGCAGAAAGCTGTGCCAGGCAGGATGCACCAGCCCGGGCAGTTTGCTGGCGGTAGGAGTGGGCACCAGCCAGTTGCCCTGCTTGGAATATGCTTCTAGGTTAGAAGGTTTCCCACGTACGCGAGCTTGCCAAATGAATCATCACTGCACGAGGACCTGGGGTCTCTCCAAATCATTCCCAATATGAATTTAAAGGCTACACTCAACCCCAAATCTATGCCTGGCTATCTGCCACAGCTGCCATGCCCCACCGTGGGTGTGATCTGCTCCCACATGGCGATTGGGAAAGTCCTTTAAAGAAGCAGAAGTGACCTTGTTAAGCAGACCTGGCTTCCAGGCCTGCCAGTGCTCACAGCAAGAGCTCAGGTGGCATCCCTGCTTGGTCACTGCAGAGGCATTTGTGCCAGGAGTGCTCTGGACTTGGAAAAGTCACGGGTCCTCCCCATGGAGCTGACGCCCCAGAAAGGCTGATGTAGCTGTCAGGAACTGATGTTAATCACTGAAGGCACTTGTGGCTCAGCTGTCTCTCGGGSAGATGAGACCTGCTCAGCCCCCGCACGCTTGGCTGCGGAACAACCCATGCCACGTCCCATYCTGTAGCAACACCTGCAAAGCCTCTGGTCTCTTTGAGCAACAGTCTCTGCACAGCCCTTGGGTCCTTGAAGCCCCTTCCCTTGTGTCCAGTCTGTGGCACCAGTGGTGTTGGTGTCACTGCTGTGGGTCCTGGGACTGCCTGCAGCATCCAGAGTGCCGATGGCACCCTRTGCCACCACTGTGCTGCCATGCTTGCACCTGCGTGAAACCACCATGTGCCCCAATCTGTGAGCAGTCCTGAGGATGATGAGCTGGAGTCAGGGAGGATCCAGTCAAGGGTAAATAAAATGAGTCTTTCCAGAAGCTGTGGTCTTGGCACACCGAGATGAGACAGAAGCCTTCAGGCTGGCCCTGGATGTGAAGGGTTAAATCATGGCTGACATCCATCCTGCTGTGATTTGTCAGCCTGGATACATGTAATCTGTGGAGAAAAACAGGCAGAGTAATTTCCTGATTTAAATGAATTTCAGAGACCACCACAGGAAGGAACTTGGGATGTGTCCAAAGGGTAACCAGGCCATGGAAAAATACCAGTCAGGGGAAGGGGACAAGGGAATCAGGACTTGGATTTTCCCCTTTGTCCCTACAGAGGTGATAGCCACCATTGCATTTTCCAGTTATGAGTCCAGTTTAAGAAATTTAGGACACTTTAAATGTCAGATTGTTGAATAATCAGCTTTTCTGGAGAGGAAAATTCCCTGAGAGCCTGAGCCCTTCCCAGCTGGCATTTCATATTATTTACTGAATTGTTTATTGTACCTGTGTCCTGAGTATAAATCAAAAAAGTTATTTGCTGCTGCTTGTCTTGTCCATAGACAAGACACAGTATTTAGGCAAGGCTTTGTTTGAATCACTGCCTTCCCACAGCAGTGCCAGGGTCCTTGTCACCTTTGCAGCAATCCTGACACAAACTTAGTGACAGACCAGGTGTGGGATATAAATGATAGTTCAGGGAATCATGATATTCCTAAGAAATATGAGGGGGTCTGAACCTAGAGAGGAGACGTGAAGCTGAACAGGCAGCAGAGACCAGAGGGCTGGGATTGTGAATGAGCACATTCACGTCCTGGGGACTTGGGTGATATTTCTGTGCAAAAAAAGAACTTGCAAAGCACAGAGTAGCGAGACATAAAGGCATGTCCCATTTATTTTCAGCCCAGGGACCAAAACTTCCCCAGCAGCAAAGCTGCTCAGTCATTAAAAGGCAGTTGAATAGAAAGGCTTCTTGCAAGTGCTGTTGGCACAGGCTGGATTGCAGAGATGGTATCTGCTAAAAAGAAATAAAATACAAGCTATAAGAAAAAGTGCTATTTGACCATTAGTGAGTGAATTTATCATCTTGCTTAAGATGCTGGAGTTAATAGAATAAAAGCCTTGTAGACAGTATGGAGGTTATTATTTAAGGCTATCATCACCCTTAATTCAAAACTCTCATTCCAAGGATGCCTGAGTGATCACTTGGGCTACATTAAGAGCTGAGTAAGCTTGGCTTTYTTTTTTTTTTTTTTTTWAAATATAAGTTCTCTCATTGTTTTCCTGTCTCATGATGTAGTGGCATGGTTATAGCATCCTAATAAATTGCTTTTTTAGGTTTAGAAATTGTATGAAAATTAGCACCATGCTAGAAGATTTAATTTGCTGAACTGGGCTTGGATTTTGTTTAGAGAAACTGAAATACATGTACGAATCCTTCAACAGAAAGGGAACCTCAGCCTTAAAGAACTATATATCCCAGTATTTGCTGTACTGAGGTCCTGGGGTGTCCCAGACTGTGACTGAGAGTTAGGGAGCAGAGTTTCACACAGGGGAAGAGGAGGAATAGGTGGTGTCATGAGCAGTATGTTGAAGGTCCCTCATTCCTATTCCAGCAGTGGGATTCATGAGAAGCGATGCTTTTTGGGATGAGACCTGCAGGTGTGTCCCCATCCCCAGGGTCTGAGCCTGGGTGGCAGCAGTACAGGAGCATCCCACGCATGCTGCTGCAGGTTTCTGCTGGAAGGACCTGGAGTCCCTTTAGCATTTGTCCTGTGTGCAAAATAAATCTGCATTTGCAAATGTGAAAATGGGTGTTTCTGGGCTCTCCTACACAGTCCATATTCATGAATGTGTTTTTCGTGTTAGTGTCATGCTGCAGTCTCCCTATTTCTTCTCAAGTCAATTCCTTCTTTCATATGGAAATTCTCCCCTCCCTCCAAATATATTTTCACACATGYCAGGTTCCTGGGGCTGGAGCAGGGTTTTCTCGGAGGTCTGTGCCCTTAGCTGGAAGAAGAAAATATCCTCTGGTGACCTGGGGAGTCTGAGGTGACTCCCTGAACGCTGGGAACTCTCTGTGCTGATCCACATCAAAGTGCTTGGCTGCATTTTCCACTTTCTTTATGGCTCCACATTGAGATAAAACCTATGAAAGACCCAACAGTAGATTCCCATGCCTGTCACAGGGCTAAAAGTGGTGATCCATCACATGCTGGCCATCCACTCCTCCCTCGCACAGCACTGGGGATACGCTGCCGGGTGCTTTCCAGGCTGAACTTCAGAGGGAGTGCTGCTTATTGGTAGCACTGGTCACAACTGGTCCTTGTGTCATCTCCTTGCAAAAGCTGGGAAAGTCACAAGATGTCCTTTATGGGGTCATTTTAGACTGGAACCAGACTGGCCACAGGAGGGGCAGCAGTGCTGCATGGTGGATGGGATGCTAAGGTGGGAAAGCGGCTTGGGCTGCGGAGGATGCTGCAGGTGTTGAACCTCTTGGCTGAATGTGATATTTCTTGTGTCAAAATAAAACATTAACTTGCTTCGATTGTGCAGTGCCCCTGTGCTGCAGGTGGTGTGTGTCCCAGCACAGTTAAATTGCAAACTGAAGCTTGATGATGTAGGAATAAAATCATTTAGGTTGCAAAAGACCTCTAAGACCATTGAGTCCAGCCATTAACAAGGCACAATAAATACTCCTAAAAATGAAGAGGTAGTCTGAAAGCAAGCCCTGCTCCAAGGCAGGCAGCTCTGGGAAGGGACGTGGTGTTCCTGCCCTGTGGGAGTATATTTGGAAATGCTACACTGGCGGCACTTGCTGAGTTAACGGAGTCTGGGGAGGGAAATGACTGCAGGTGAAGGATGGAAGCTTAGCTGGTGAGCATTCCACGTCCAGGATCCTCTCCAGGGCAAATGCACAGCTCAAACTGGAGAGCTGAGTTTGTTCCCACACTGGCAATAAACATGTAGGAACACAAGACCTGGGAGGGAGACGAGCAGCAAAGCTTTTCTCATGGTACCTCAGAGGAAAGAGGCACAGATACCTGCAATAACTTGCAGTACTAAGCTTAAGGGCAGCTTCAGCATCTTGGAAGCAAGTGAAGTAATTTGTGGTATCCCGTTACTGCAAATACAGTACTTTGCAACCAGAAGGAACAAGTCATTAGTGACACTGAGAAACCACTTGAGGAAAATCTGTGTGCATTGATCTGCTGTTGTGGATAAGAGATATTCTGTCTCTTATCAAGAGGACAAGTTTGTGACAGACTCCTATTCAGTGTGTATTAAAGATCCCACTGAAACCTTCAGATTTATTTATGAAAACACTCCTGGGGCAGCAGCTACACTCCGTGCAATTTCATTCAGGCTTTTCAGTGGGTAGAGCTAGAATTAAGTGTGTAACTGCCCACAAAAAAGCATTCATTTCATTACTCTCCTGATGAGAGGGAGCAGAATGCATGGCTGGGATTTGGAGGACTACATATTAAAACTACCACTGTCCAGACAGAAAATAAATATGGTGCTGGGAGAGACATGGCAGCCCAAGCCTTTGCTGTGTGGATGTGATTGGGGGAGGATATTGGGGACAGAAGGACAGACTTGGGGGAGCAATGCAGCTGAGGAAGTGAGGGCTTCGTGGCCCTCGAGTGCTGCTGTGCTGTGGCAGAGGGTGACTGTGCAGAGATGGCTTTGAGCTGGGGACTTCCCTCTGGCCCGGCTGTGACACTGAGGGCTTAGAGCAGTTTAAACATTTACCTGCCTTAAGCTTTTAAGACCTCTTTGATGGCCTCAAGTACTCATCTGCATGAAGAGCTTAGGGTGTCCTAAGCAGCCTTATGTCCTTTGGGAGGCTCAAGGCTTGGAGCTGCAGCTCAATGCTGTGGAGCGTTTAATGGGATTTGTGCTCAGTGGCACGGCTCTGTTGCCCCCCTGCCAGACTGAATGGGGAGGCTGGAGCAAGCCAGAGCCACCCTGTGATGCCTGGAGAGCAAGGGGGTGGATGATGCTTGCCGTTGGGGTACATGAAGGTCCCCAGGAAGTGCAGGGTACCACCAGGAGCAAAGGCCAAGGATGCTCCTGAAGGTTTGCATTGGCTTGATTCAGACAGGGACTCAGCCTGGAGATTGCACAGCCCCCAGCATCCCTGATTCTGCTGTGAACAGCTCTGGCAGTGCCCCTGCTAACACAGCATCCCTGCTGCCAGGGAGAGTTAAGCAGGCAATAGGAAACAGGCAGAGCCAGGGCTGAGCTCACTGCTCCAGCAGCCTCTTGAGCAGCAGCGAGGTTGGTGTGCATCGATCGCCCAGGCAGGAGTGCCTGGAAGCGAGCAGGTCTCTGTCTCAAGTTTCACAGAAACCACAGCATTTCAYGGCAAGCACTTCACAAATTCTCCTTGCCACCCTGCAGTCCCAGCTGCAGTCTCCCCAGCCAGGCTGATGGTTCCCAGCAGCTCGGGCACATGTGGCATGGCTGTGGGATGGTGACAGGATGGAGAAACCTGCCATCCCTCCTGCCCTTTGCTCATCAGAGGTGTGAAGCTGGCTGTGTGCTCAGCACTTCCAGTGAGTGCCTGCTGCAGCCACCAGGAGTGCTGGGTAACTGAGCAGGAAAACTTTTGGCACAACCCAACATTTCCCAACATTTACGGCTCTGGGTACATTTGGGAAGAGCTGCCAGCCCCCTCCTTGCAGGCTGGGGTTGCAGTGCAGGATGGCCATTCCTCAGGTGCATCCACAGGGACTGAGCCTGGCCAGTGCAAGCCTGCAGAGCATGGCTTTGCTGCCACAGCAGGGCTGTCATCTCCTTGTGGGACCAAGTGACTGCCTCTGGCACTGCTCTTTGTCTCCTCCAGCAATACCCATCCCTGCTTTCATCTGTTCAGGCAGAAATAGGGCTGTTGTTATCCTGGTTTCCTAAGAAAACTATGGGTTGTGCAACCATGGGTGCCTGCCTGGTCATCTCCTCCCCTTCCAGGGATGGCTGGTGGCATGCCTCATTTTGGGGCCCCAGAAGCAGCAGGAGCAGGCACTGTGTGGGACTCCCTGTGCCTGGCAGGGCTGAGGCAGGTGCCCAGCACTCGTCCACCATGCACAGACTGCCTGGGGCACCAGCAGCCCCCACCCAGCAGGTTTGGGGGCCAGGAGGCAGCTAAGGGCAACGTGCAATGGGGTTTTTGTGGGCATTGCAGCAGTGGAGGGTCCCCTGGGGAAGAGGTGTAATTGTTGTGGAGGCATAAGGTGTTTGTCACGTTCATGGGACGTGCTTTGAGTCAGGGCAAGAAAAATCACCCTTGGCTCTGCACAGAGGCAACTTGGTGGATAGCTGATCCCCTGCTTCATGGGGCTGTGGTAGCCCAGGAACCCTGGGGATGTTGACAGTAAACTGAGCAAGTCAGGGTGCAACCTGCTCATCCCAGAGGCAGCACTCAAGCTGCCTGCAGAGCCAGGATTGTTTGCAGGGAGCTTCACACAGCAGATAACAGGCACAGCAGAGAACATCACAGCCCACTCAGGGGTGATTTATGCCTGGAAAGAGGCAAAGCTCTACTCTCAGGGTATGTTATCCACCCGTGGCTTTTTGTTTCACTGCAAGGGGTATGTTTTGCCCACAGGTACTCCTGCTCAGCCACATATGAACTGTGTATCTCCTGCTTTGAACGCAGTCAGCACCTTTCTGGGAAGCTTTTAACTCAAAACTTTAGTTTAATAACTGATTAATAGACTTAACACTCACATGGACCATAGGAGTTTTTTTCTGGGGCTCTCAGAAGTGCAGTAACATGGGAATGCATGCAGAACCAGGAAAAACAGGATCATCACCTTCTCTTAGCCCATGTCTCCCTGCTCCACCTGAGACAGGGCGGGTGCCACTGGGAGGGAAGCAGATCTGAGCTTTCTCTTCCCCATCTGCAACACGCATTGCATGAGAACAGGAGACCTACGACACTGTGCATTGTCTGGGCGCTCTTCCCTTTCCCTGCTGTCAGAGATTGCCTTCCCAGCCTGGCACCGATGTACCTGGAGACTCAAAGCCTCCATTGCTCCTGGACCAACCTGTGCCTGTTGAGTGCATCCAATGCCAGGAGTTCCCCACTTCTCCTGCCTTCAGTGCTGCCTTGTTCCCAGGGCTGCCTGACCATCTTCCAGAGCACGCTGACCTGCAGAGATTGCCTTGGCTCTAATGGCATATCTCTGCTGATCAGCACTAATTAAACACCCTGGGAGAAGAAGCCCATCGTGTAATCAGAAGTAACCACCTGCATGGAGTGTTCTTGCCACCCTGCATGAAACGGAGTCATGGCTAAAGGTGGCTCTTGAGCAACAGTGAGTCTTCAGCTGTGCTGGAGCAGGCTGGCTTGAAATCCCACTCCAGTGGGTGAAAATGACAGGGCTATTAATAGATGTGCCCCCATCTTTAGCCCTCAGCTGAATGTTATTAGCATTTCTTTKATAGCACTAAGGCTAAATCTAATTTTATATTGTCTGAGTATCTCGGACAAAACTAGACAGGCCCCAAAACAGCCCTGGACAACAGCAACGTGCCAGCTGTTCTCAGCACACTCTGGGTGTCCCCATGCTGGCGCCAGGGCTGCATCGTGGCAGAGGCTGGCAGTGGGGGCTGAGGGGCTGCAGGGCTGATGGGCTGGAGTCCTGTGGAGCAGCTTGTCCCTCCTTGCTGTTGGGAGAAGTCACTGCCAGGGCTTTGCAAGCTTGAGGTTTGCAGGATCAGTGCTGACGCTGCTTTTGCTTTAAAGCAAGGATTATCTAGTTAAACATACTAGGTCCCTTGACCAAGCCAGCRTCCCAGCCACTGTCTTCCCTGCACCAGGGCATCATTTTGGGAGAAACCCATCCTGACKGGTCCTGTGCCAGGGCATGCCTCCTCTTCCTCCCCTCCCAGTGGAGGTCCTGGCATTGCTCTGCCTCAGCTCCCAGCTTTTCTAGCAATGGCACACGATGCCTGGCACTAGCACTGGGGATCTGCTGCCTTGCCAGCACTGCCACAGATCCCAAAGGCACAACCTTGTTAGCAGCTGCAGGTATGAAGCCAGTTTTGYCTGCCCAGATTACCTGCCTGTTTGGCAGGATAAGACCACTCCTGGCAAAAGCACAGAGGAGAAATCACATCCCTGTGCTGGAAGTCAAGAACACTAATTAAACCTGCGGTATCATTGATTGCTATCTCAGGGGAGAGGCAGAGGGTGAGAAAAAGCTGGGGGGAAGGAAACCCAGGGGAGGATTTGCTAAGAGCATTCCTAACCTTTAAAAATAGGCTGATTATTTCTGCAATGTCGGCATCTTATGGAGAGGCACTTGGAGCAGGTCAAGCTCGTGCCAGGGGTTTGCAGGGAGTGCACCCCCTTAGGGCAGGTGCATAGCCCAGTGTTCCAGGAACTTTTTCTGCTAAATATTTGGTGCTGCCTAGGTAGGAGCCTTGCCTATGTGGACACCCTAGCAAGGACAGTTGGATCCTGGTGAATATCAGCCCTTTTTGTCTGGGGATGTGAACAGGGCATCCCCTGAGAGCTGGGCCAGGAGTACTATCACCAGACACTGAGCTCTCTGCTCCCCAAATAAAGGATAGTGCAAACSCATTTAGGCTGCCAGTGTTATCAGGCAAAGCTGCAATTACTCTAGAAATATTCATCCAGCTAAACTCCCTCATTATGAACCATTTGCACCTAGTGACTTTATCTAAGCACAATTGCTTCAGCTGGATTAAGCCGTGCCAGAGGCTTTCCTCTTGAACTGCAAATATCCAGCCCTCCACAGCACGTGAGGTCTGCAGCTTGTGAGCCTCCCGAAGCCTCTCCATGGATCCTGCCCTGTCTCTCTTCTCACGAAGAGAGTGGGCAAAGGTCCTCTTTCCTCAGTGCTCCGTATGTGCCTGGCCAGGCCTGCAGGCACAGCCCTGCCTCTCTGCCCAGGACAGTCTCCTGCTTTCCCAGCTGGAACCAGCCAACCTGCTTTACCGTCCAACCTGCTTTACCAACACCAGCTACCACCCCCAGCCTCACAGGGCGTCCCTGTGCTGGCAGTGCCTTTGGGGAGGGATGCTGTCCCCGTGCCCCACACACTCTTGGGGGTGCCCAGAGGGGAGCTGAGCACTCCCACAGTGGGGAGTGGTGGCCATGGTCCCCATCCCTTCCCCTGGGGACAGGTAGTGATCTGGTGCTTGTGGTGGCTGCTTGGCATACACCATGACCTCCCGTGCCAGCTCTTTCACTGTCGCTGCTGCGCCTGCTGTCCTCCTTCCTGCTGCCCACTGTGCTGCCCTGCTGCATGCCCAGGCAGGGCTCCAACAGCCTCCAGCCCCTCGCCACCCTGGGCACCAGTGAGCTGCTGAGATGGCTTTGCTTTTCTAGTGGCAACAGGAGCAGGATGAGAAGACAGGACTGAGCGAGGGGCTGTGGGCAGGATTAGGTGTTGGGCAATGGGCTGGGTGGCTGCTGGGGACAAGGCTGCAGAGCCCAGGGATGCCAGCAGCTGCTGAGCCGGCCAGACAGCAGGCTGGTGTCTGCTGTGGGACGTGTTGCAACTAATGGGAATCTGTCCTGGCGGCACTGGCAGATCAGGCAATGGCAGGAGCCGTGTGAAGCGGATGGAAGGTTATCTGCCAGAGCCAGCGTGGAGAGGAGCCCCATTTCGCTCCAGCCCTTTGTCTGCATGAGCATGGCAAGAGCACGGTGGCACTTGTACGTGGCATTTGTAGGCAGCAGGTCCTGCCAGCCAAGCCTTTCATCCCGTCATGAAATGGTGTGAACAAACCTCCCTGCTTGCTTTGATTGCTTCCCAAGGATTCCTCCATTTGCATTATAATGAAGTGATATTTTGCTGTATAAATAAACCTGAAAGTTGACACAGAAAGGACTTATCAACTCTAAAGGTATTTGCATGGTCCCCAGAAGGAGGGAGAGAGCCACACAGGGATTTAGTAGGAACAAACTTCAAGTGCTGGTGAGGACAGTGAAGATGTACAGCAAGAKGAGAACATCTTGCTCTGGTACTTCATAAGAAAACTTGTGCCCAGGACTGTCATGAAGCAATGAGGTGGAGGTTACTGCTGGGGTGAATGTCTGGTGTCTCACCTTTATCACTAAGGAGAGCACAGGAGTCAGATGGGAGATGAGGTCAAACTGTATTGCAGGGACTGGAGGAGACCACCTGCCCTTGCCTTGTGTTCACCCCTTCTGAGTCCCTAATGCAGGTCAGGCTGCTGCTCAGTGGATGTGAGTCACACTGACTTGCTTTGCACCCTTTCCGGCATCATCTGACCCCCACCAAAGCCCACTGACAACCAGGGGTTTCTGATCAGGTTAAGACATAGAGGTACATCAAAACCCACAAATACCTGAGTGTTTGGCACTTGCCTCTGCTGAGCCACGTCTGCAAGTGGTTTCTGGGTGCTGGCAGAGTGTCAGGCATGATCTCTAGTGGGCAGGCAGCTCCAAGCTGTGAAAGCAGCTTCCCTGACCCACTTACCCTGCAGCCACATTTCTGGCCAGAGACCAGCTCCTGCTGCTGTCAACAGACCAGTGTTTAATCCATAAAAAAGCAAAACCCCGGTTTTGCTAAATCACTTGACAGGACCATGGTATCAAAAAGCAATTTGCGAGCCAATCAGCAGAGCCCAGCAACTCGCTCACTGCAAAATCTGACAGTGCACASAGCGAGGACAGGAGCACAGTTGCAAGTCCAGCCTGCCTGGCTCCTGCTCTTGCCATGCTGGCTGCTGGGGAGCTCTTTCCCTTCTTAATCTCACCGTTTTGCAGACCAGCATTAGGGGAAAATGTCCCTGTGTTGAGCAGGATACAGTGGGGAGGGTCTCCTCTGCTGGGCAGTGGTGAGTCTGCTCCTGGCTGGCTTTGGGCTTTCTGACTTGGGAGGAGGCAAGGGACCTGGATAGCATCCAGAGGAGAGTTGGCATGCTGGTTAGAGCTAGAGGAGAGGTGCAGGACCTGGTCTGCTCTAGGGAAGGGCAGGTGGGGAAATGCAGGCAGCACAGAATTGTGCCAGCTGCTTCCAGCAGTTGGGCAGCACGGGGCAGCAGCCCCAGACCAGAGCTTTGGGGGGTGTSCAGTTGGGCATTAGGACAGTGGCTGGGACACCCCTCCTCTCCACCAGGGACCACCGTCACCTGGCCCTGTGTTGGGCTGTGCCCAGCTGACCCAGATTCCCACAGCAGCCCTGCTATCTCTGGGAGAGGCAGCCCGTGCTGGCTGGTACCATTACACAACCCTGCCGCAGCCTGCTGCCTGCACACTACAATAGGCACTATTTTTATTCCCTTTGTGGTTGTCACAGGCAGTACAAGTGTCCTTGGGGTGAAGGCTTTTCTGCTACATGCTGTTATATAGGACATTTCTGTCACTTGTCCTTGTGACCTGCTTGTGCCTGTCCCTGCCATCCCAGTACACCAGGACCAGCAGGAACAGGAGTGGGGTCAGTGTCCTGTGCGGCGCAAAGCCCCAGGCTTGGGCACTGGTCAGAGCCTGCCCTGCCTGCTCAGCCTGCARACACCAGTCCAAGGAGGCACATATTTCTGGGGAGATGGTGGTTTTGCCCCTACCCCACCCCTGTGATGGCATCACCCCCCAGAGCAGCAGCAAAGAGGAGAGCACGGACATGCTGTGCCTTCCTGGCCATGGGCCCCTCGGGGTCAGACCTGCAGGTGGACTTCCCACCTTGACCTCAATCATGGGGCTGTCTGGCGCTGGGACTGCTCCCAGTCTCCTGCTCTGTCCCACTGTGAGGTCCTGCCCAGCTGTCCCAGGGACTAAAGCTCCTGGCCCCTGCAGCACCCTTACACTGCCTGGTGTTCCCAGGAAACTGCTGTCAGAGGTGGGTCTGGCCACTGGTGACAGCAAGTTACTCAGAGCAGAAAATCCTCATGTGTGATGGGCATGATGTGGATGGAGCAGTTTTCTGCACAATTACTCCAGTTTATTCAGTGTGATAAACCAGTATTAAAGTAGGATGAGATGARGACTGGGTGCAATGTATCTTCCTTCTGAGTCCATTTCTTGTCATATTACACATCCTGGGAATTTCCTAATGGAGCTGGAAGAAGTGGGGACTTGCAGCATAGGGATTAGATCAGACTAGAAATAAAATTCCCACACTTCCTCCATTAGTTACATGTACTGTAGCTTCAGACTTCCTAGGCTTAACAAAATGATCTCTCTCTGTGTGCTTCATGCAAGCACCAGGTGGGGAAAAAGCAAAAGGTGCTGCCACACAAAAAATCTTTGCCGAGGAGGAGGATGGGGAAAATGAACCTCTCCTGGCACTTGGCAGTGATCCCACGTGGCAAGTGGGAGAAGGTGCCAGGAGATGAAGGTACAGCATGAGCAGGGATGGCAGTGCATGTTCAGAGTGAGCAGGCAGTGCAGCCCCTGTTAGTGTTGGCATGGTGCTCTCTTGTCTCAAAGCCTCCTCCCAGGGATGCAGATCTCCCTCAAGGAAGAGCGGACGGGGCTGTAATTCCAGCTGGCTGACACGACATCAAAGCGCTTCTCCCCACTGCCTGCCGAGTCATGTTTTGCAAGGTGCAATCCTGCACCACATTCACAGGTTCTTGGCAGGTTCGGGGTGCTTTGTGCATCCCCCAGTACACTGTCAGGCGTGTCCCCTTGGCAGTCCAGTTTCCAAAACCTGAGTTGCAGCACCTCTTGGAATAGTCCTGCATCTTGCAGGGCTTCTCTCTTCCCTGGGGAGTTTCACGTGTTCTAACTCCTCTGGCTGGCAGGGCAGTTTCCTGGGGGAGCCTAAAGTAAAATGCCCATCAGGGAATGCTGAGAAAGAAACATGGCTATGATTTCATTGCCAACTGGATGGACACCTTCGTGGGTGAGGAAGCCTAGCAGAGGATGAGGAGAAGGGCTGCTAAAGACAAACGCCAGTGACTTGGTGTCTCATGGCTCCAGAAAGCACAAGAMGTGCTCTTGGAGGCACACTGCCAGCCTCCTGAGTGGCTTTCCCACCGCTGCCTCCTTGCTGTGTTTCCTTCCTTGAACCATCTTCCCTCTTTTTTCTCCTCGAGCATGGATCTGCCCTGCAGCTCCTCTGAGCCGCTCGGAGCCTCCCCTCCCCGGGGCAGCGGCTCCCTGTGCCTCGCCCTTCCCGGGGGCCTGCGGCAGCCTCTCGTGGCACGGAGCCTTGCTGTGCTCAGCAGGAGCTATTCCTCCTTGCCCTTTGATGTGTTGCATCCCTGCTTGGGACCGCTGATGGGGACAAGCCCTGGCCTATKATCAAAGTCTCCCCGCCAAGCTCTGCCGCTGAAGCCTGGCCCAGTCCCTGGGATTTCCAGGTGGGAAATCCCTCCTTGTTGCGCTGGGTGGTGGCACAAAGCGCAGTGTGGCGGGTGCTGGGAGCTTCCTGCATGCTGCTGGGACCAGAGCCAGTGTGGCACAGCACCCAGCTGTGATAACTGGGCACAAAAAGGGGTTACTCAAAAAAAATCACAAGTCAGTGCAGCCAAACCCAGCCACTGGAAAAATTCCAGATAGGTCAATATGTTGCACAGGCGTCTCCCGGTGAACCAGCCAGGCACGGTGTGATCGGCACTCGGTTGTTTGCTGGCACGTGCTGCTTGCCCAGGCTGTGCTGGAGGCTGCTGCTGGGGCACCTGCAGCCCACAGCCTTCTTGGTGAAGGCCAAGGTGAACAATGACCCTTCTAAATCCACTTCCAGCACCGCATTCAGAGACAGCCAGGAGTGACCTGCTCTAGAAACCAAATTCATCCATATTCAGGGGAAAAAACGACTCCTTCACCTGCCCCTGGTGCTGGGCTGGCAGAGGCCAAAGCTGCATGTGGGTGCTGGCCCTGAGTCGTGGGCTCTGGGGCTTTCCAAGCAGCAAGCACTGAGGACAGGCGCTCCCCGGAGAGGGAGCATCTCCCTGTGGCTGCCTTCAAGCCCAGGAGGTCCCTGGGTCCCCAAGAGTCCCTGAGGCTGGTGTAAGGAGCAGCACATGGTGCTGGTGGCAGGGCTGGTGGGACCCATGGGTTTGCTCACATCCCACGCAGTGACATGTTTTTCCAGTGGGAGAAGCCACCTGCCTAATTAAACAGCAGTAACAAGCTTGGCATCTCCAGYCATGCCTGAGCACACTGCAAATTCCAATGACACTTACAAGAGGAAATGTGCTGCCTTCTGGGTCTCTCTGCTAATATTTAGAAGGCTGACAGCTGTGTCCTGAGCCCAGTCAGTACAAGGTATAATTAGAAAAGCTGCTTGAATAGTGTTGTTATAAAAGTGATGTTAAAATAACGGTGTGGAAGGAAAAGCCAGGGCCGTATGTTTCTGGGGTGTGTGTGCTACACTAGGCACCGTGCCCAGTGTGCTGCAGTGATACAYTTAAGGCAGCCTCTGCTGAGGGAAATTAGCATCTTTGTGCTGTACACAAGGTACACCGTGTTCTTCAGATGCAAGTTGAGAGTCATATTTAAAACCATCCAATAGAACATTTTCCAATTTTTATTTATCAACAGGCATCTATGTGTATTCGTGGAGAATGAAATATTTATCTGTAGACACACGCATGCAGAATGTGAGAGTGCCAATGTATTATTTATCACCACTTCCCTCCCGTGGCTTATAAATAACTGATGAAACCTGGTTGCCCAGCAGACCCTCCGGCCAGATACCTAAAACAGCTCCAGCTGCCACCACATGCCAGCCCCAGGCAGAGCATCCCTTGCCTCCAGGCCCTGCCAAGGAGAGGCCTGGCAGAGGGTGGCAATAGAGGATGGCATTGGCCTTGCTGTTGGATGCCTCCACACACATCCCTGCAAGTCCTGCTGGCTCTGCACATGGTGGCTGGTGTGGGTTGTGGTTCCCTGACCCACAGACAGGGGGACGGAATCCAGGAGCCAAAGGGAACGTGCCTGAGCGGCAGGGTCTTTGCTGCACTCCCATGGCGGGAGCACAGAGGGATGTGGGTGCTGGCTCCTGGCTTAGCCACCCAGAAGGGAAACTGAGGCAGCCCTAGCAGTGAGCCAAACATGCCATGCTGGGCTCTATGGAAACATTGCCATCTCACTGTAGATACCAGATGACTAGAGCTGTTGTGTCAATAGCACACCCCCCAGGCCCCCCAATATGAGATAAATCACTTGTAGTGAAGATATGAGTGCTGCAACTGAGCAAAATGTGCTGTCCATGAGGGAGGGATTGGATGGTGGCAACTTAGTGAACTCTTGGATGGGAGGCTGGGATCACAGAGCTGGAGTCTGGGTCAGAAACCAGGCTGCTCACACACAGCCTTTGTCTGCCCAGCCTCTGGGAGCAATGCAATAGGCCTTGTGGACAGCAAACTAGGGARGAGGAAGGCACCCAGAGCCTATTCTGGGGTCTCTGGAGAACTGTGAGTGCAAATCAGGCCCTCATGGTGCTGATCAGGAAAACTATTTGAAAGGTATTGTGGGTGAACAAGAGCAGATGGGCATCAGACACAGTTTATGGCATTGCACATTTTGCTTCCCCTGTAGAGTGACTGCAGAGAAATCAGTGCTGCTGCAGGAGCCCGGGGCCATGAGCTGGGGCAGGTTACAGAGATCAGGCAGTTCCTGCTGCACTGCAGAGACAGGTCAGGGTCTGGTGCGGAAAGAAAGGGAGAGGATCCCCTCAGCCAGGCCAGGCAGGAGCCAAGGAGCTCACGCATCTTGCAGACAGTGTTAATACACTGCACAGCTCTGACTCCCTGGGATAGCATGAGTCAGAGCAGGGGAGAGATTACACAAAACCTAAAAAAAATAGAAAGCACAGTATTAATAACTAAGAATTACACTAAATTACTTCATAAGTGAATTATCCTCCCTACATTACCTGCTGAGATGAGGAGCATCTCTGCCTTCTGTGCAGAGAGGATGGATGGATGGATGGATGGATGGATGGATGGATGGGAGCATGGCTTTCTGGACTTCCACCCCTGAGCACTGCTGGTCATTGTGCTGTGCAGAATCTCTGGCAAGCAGTGCTCGCATGGGCAAGAGCTCACTTTGTTCATTGATAAACAGTGGCCACTTAGGAAATGAAGTGCAGCAGCCGTTCAGCTTTGCACAGYGATCCTGCACAGCAGCCAAGAGCATGGATCTGGCTGGGTGGCAGGAGGAACTCAGCAGATTGCAGTTACCTTCGCTGTCCCATATCCAGGGTTGAACAACCATCTTGCTCCTGGCTGAGGCCAGGGCTTTACCAGCAGCCACCTGGCACTGGGTGCAGGAGGACCTGGAATGGCKTGGGGGGCAGCAACCCACAGCCAGCTCAGAGGAGTGGCAGCAGCAACAGAGTATGTAGAAGGCTGGGAATGGGGCTGCAGTGGTCTCAGGTCTCATTGTTGGAGCATCCTTGGCCCCACAGAATCCAGTGGGGTGTGCAGCCTATGGTTGAGCAGGACATGGTGGCACTGGGAGGTCACCAGCTGGCACTGCCAGGATGCTCCTGCAGAGCAGTGGCGTTCTCACAGCTGGAGGAAGTGACAGAGCTCATTCCCCTCTCAGGGTCACATCTCCAAAAAGAAAGGGAAACACTATCCTGGCAGTACCACATCCTGGACTTGCTCAGGGAGGCAGAACCCCAGAGGAGGCTAATGTGCCTGCAGTGTTTGCAAGGCCAAAGATGTTTTCCCTCCATCCCAGCTGAGCAAAACTAAGTGCTCATCAGACAAGTGTGCTGCAGGTCCTCAAGGCAGGCCCTGGTGCTGGTGAGCCAAGGGGCAGTGCAGCCAGGCAGGAGCCAGCTGCTGGGATGCTGCAGAGAGTCAGCAACATTCATCAGTCTCTTGAGAGCATCATCTAGCACTGAGCTATTTCTAGGCCAGGGCTGTTATCAGGAGGCATTACGGGACTGTCAGGTACAGCGTGTCTCCCAGCTGGAGGTGCGCTCCTCGTCTTGGGAACAGCCACACGGCATCCTTCGGGGGCTCACTGGCTTTTGGCTTCACTCCACTTCAAAGCCCAGCTCCCTGTGTGCGTTTTAACAAGGTTCACACATTCCAGGTTTCTAGGCCAAGCGAGAGCTTTCATTCCATGCTGCACTCAGCAGCTCTGCATGGAGGCAGCCCACGGTTAAGTAAGGTGAGAGGCTGAAAGTGGTWCAATTTTGCAACAATAGCTGAGAACAGAGCACAGATTTTACCATTTAAAACTGGGACAAAACAGAGATGGAAGGTTTTTCTGGGATTATTTTTTTTTGTTTTCCTTTTAGCACCCAGTAGACTTCTATGAGTTGAATTAAATGTACGGTGTCAGTGGTCTTTGCCTCATGCTGGAGCATTCCTGTTTGCACCTGAATGACAAAGCCAGGATGAGGCAGCAGCACCTGGGGAGGGAAGGAAGCAGAAGAAAGGGAGGAGAGGGAGCTCAGGTTGGGCTTGCTCTCCTGGCCTGGGCTCTTCCTGGTCTCTGCCGGTTCCTCTGAGCACTATTTTTGTCTTCTATTTTTTTGTCCTGCACCTAGCACATCCGGCTCATGTCTGTGCCTGTGGTACATAGGGATGACAGCAGGACAAGCAATTAATCCTAACTGACCTCTCCTAGTGACTTTTCTTCTCCTTCCACCTTGGGTTGACTTGCAGAGCATCTCTTCACCTTGACAAAGAGTATTTTTATGTTACAGGGCTAAAAGTCGTCATCACCATGATGGTTCTTATGACAACCCAGCCAAATGAGATCATAAAAGCTCCTCTTGCCTAATGCATCTCTGGTATGTGGGCCGTTAGTTTACACTACCCTGGGAACAGGGGCAAGCCCTGAGGCTGTTTGGGGCTCTGAGCTGAGCCCCCAAAYGGGAGAGGAGAGCTCACTCATGCCCATGGAGGGCACCCAAGTAGCAAAACAAACACAATCATTGCCACCTCAATCACCCACCACCACATTCCTTACGGATACCATACAGTCCCCGAAATCATTTCCCTCCTCATAGGCTGAATTTTAAATCACCCCACAGCCTTCTCCTGAAAACCTGCTGAAGCCACKGCAGGTCATGTTGCGCAATTTGCTGTTGCAAGACAAAGAAAACAAGTTCTTCTTTTTCACAATTACTAAACTACTTCATCGAGCAATTTCCTTGCCTCTGTGCTTTGGTTTCAGTTAACAGTATTCCTCAGGGAGGGAAGGTCTAACTGCCTCTCCGAGTGACTTACTGATGGTTCTGCCATTACAGACGATTGTGAAAAGTTGCTGCAGTATTGTGACTCCCAGCAGCAGCGACTGTGCCTTGCTCTAGAGCTGAACCCGGACGAGGCTGGCTGGGACTGCCGGCAGATGGTCTGGAGGGGCTCCCTCGTGGGAGCAAACCACGTCTGCCTGTCTCAGTGTGGCTCTTGCCGGGGGCTCTGCCCTCGGGTGCGACAACCCTGGCCTTGACGAAACAGCTTCTGCCGGGGGTCCCAGCACAGCCCCAGGTGCTTGGCAGGGCTTGGCACTCGCCTGGGAGAGAGAATGTCACCCCTGCCTCGGGGTGGAGGGTAGGGAGGGCTGTCCCCACAGCACACAGCCGTTACAGGGGAACCGCATCCCCCGTATGGAGCAATTCCCTGCGGCAGCTGCTCAGGGCCGGGGTGTCCCCGTCAGCCCATGCATGGCACAGCGGGAGCAGCACAGCRGGCACCGGTGACAGCGGCAGAGCTTGGCTGCACCCTGCCAAGGGACCCCGGTTTCCTTCCCAGGGCACCATGGCCGGCGCTGGCACCGAGGCTGTTCTGGCCCGTGCGTGGTCCCGGTTGGGCAGCACTGTGCCGGGAGCAGACAGACCAGCCCGCTGCCACCAGCTTTTAGGACTGAGCCGTGATAGGCTGTGGTGTCTGTGTCTCTGCTGCTGCCTTTGGTGCGCTTCAGGGCTGCCCTGCTGGTGCTTTTCTAGGGACAGGGGACAGCACCAGGACCAGACATGGGGACTGAGGCCCAGGACCCCCTATATCAGCTCTTTTGCAGCGTGAGGGCATCACCCCTCATTTCACGGAGGGCAAGACCCTGGGTATTGGCTCACTGCAGCTCAGCTGCCGGCCCTGTGAAGCCCCAGCAGTCCCAAGGAGCCCTCGGGAGTGCCCAGGCTCCTATCTGGCCTCAGCTCTGCTCCGACCCCTTCAAACTTCCTGCATTTGTTTCACTCGAGCTATTTGGGGGAAGCAGGGTGTTGTTATGTCTTCAGCTCAGCATCTATTTAGAGAAGGATAATGCCATTGTGGGGGAGGACAATGAGAATATCAAATGCCTAAAATTCTCTGTCTCTCACTATTTTGACTAATTATTTTTTTCTCTTTTTCCTTCAAATGGGTATTTCCTTGGMAAATGACAGTGAGATTTGATGGGCCCTGTTGAGTGAAGTAAAGTCTGAGTCAAGGCCACCAAGATGAGCTCAGACTGATCTCAGCTACAGCCCGAGTGCAGGGGCTATAGTCTRCACAGGGGCAGAGCAAGGGAAGGTCAGGCAACAAAAGAGAAGGGATAGCCCACGCAGGAGATGACTGCTCTGGGAGACCTCAGTGCAGAGGACAGCAGCCACCCCCTCCTGCYGCTTTCCCAGGGTTATGTTTAGCTCCTGGTTTGCTCGGGGAACCCAGATGAGCACCTGGAACATCTTAATGTCACTGTCCCACCAGAGCTGGCTTTAGGGGACTTTTTTTCCTTTGCAGGATATAACTAATTGAACCTGACATCAGGGAGAGTCATGTTGGGTCCTAAAATAGCTTTCTGCAGAGCTTCACTCACAGAGGTGCCATGGGGCAGTGTAAGTGTCCATGACACTGCTTTTGCAGGGAGGCTGCACGGCCAGGGAGTGCACCTGAGCTCAGGTCATGTCTCAAGTCCTGAAAGCCCAAGCTGCAGAGCACAAATAATGAACATCAATGGCCTGGCTGATGAACCTCACCTCTAGGTTAGCCCAGAGAYGCAATAAGGACTCTCAGTCTTACTATTGCTGCACACCAGGCCCTTGCAATACCCAATGTCTGTAGTGATCCTCACTCCTCTGCCTCTCTGGTGGCAGCCTGGAGGGTCTGGTTTCCTTGGTGTTTTTCTCTTTCATAACAGCACTGAGAGCTGGGAAGAGGCAGTGGGATCAGCTCACTTCAAAGCAGCAGTAACGAAAGGGTCTTTATGGGATTGAGCTGGGAGTCCAAACAGYGAGAAGGCGGATCTTACAGTGACTGCCAGCTCCAGCAGATCCTGGTGGACCTTAGGGTCTCCTGCACAGCTGTATCATGCTGTATGCTCTGCTAGAAATTTGCTGAGCCAGCACTGCAGCAAGAGGGTTTTAGCAGCAAAGTTATGCATGGGGAATAACTGCAGTACTGGTGCATGTGGGATAGCTGCTGTACTGGTGTGTGGGATAATGCTGTACTGGTGTGTGGGATAACTGCAGTACTGGTGTGTGGGATAACTGCAGTACTGGTGCATATGGGATAACTGCAGTACTGGTGTGTGGGATAACTGCAGTACTGGTGCATATGGGATAACTGCAGTACTGGTGTGTGGGATAACTACAGTACTGGTACATGGTGGGATAACTGCTGTACTGGTGCATGTGGGATAACTGCTGTACTGGTACATGGGATAACTGCTGTGTTGGTGTGTGGGATAACTGCTGTATTAGTGCAGGGACTCCCCTCCTTGCCATGCAGAGCCTTTGCATTACAAGACACTCTCTAAAGCCTGGACATTGCTTAAGAAAGTAAAATTAGATCAGAGCAGCACTAAAGCTAAGCGGCTCAGTTCTCATCCCACAACTTGCCGCAGCACTGTGGCAGGTGGGAGGCAGGACAGGACACAGTGTCACCTGCAGGAACAGTGGCAGACTGCCCTGGGGGAGCCCATGCTCATAGACCTGCCCCAGTCCTGCACCGATCAGAGCTGGATGTGTGGAGGTACTGGGGATGCCTGGGGAGACACTGGGACATGGGGTGGAGTTGCTGCTGCTGAGCCAAAGGCAGAGCAGGGCAGGGACCTGTGTGTTGTGTGTTACATCTCAAATGAAGGCCGATGGTGGGATGGGGAAGGACTTCCCATGGTCCTGGGTGCTCCTCAGGTGTCTGTGCATGATGGAGGCAGCACATGCTCAGCTCTCTGTGGCTGCATCCTCCCCTTGTTCATTTGCCTCCTGGCCATGGTGCCTATTGCTGCCGGGGCCCTGCAAGACACCTTCTGTTCGGGCTCTCCTCAGAACCCCAGAAAAGGTAGTGGGCAGGGCACAGACCCCAGGACCTGCCTCTGCTGCTGAGAAGCATCCATTTCTTCCCAGGTGAGCAAAGGCAGGAGCAGGCTGCAGGGCAAACGTGGTCCTGGCCATGTTCAGAAGTCATTATGGCTAAGACTCAGCTTCAATTAGCTACTCCTAATGAACGTTCCTGCCAGTAGCTACCCAAGGCTGGCCCTCTGCTTGCACTAGTCTCATCTCCTGGGCCACCACAGACATGGATGAAGCTGCCTCTGGGGGTCATCACCCACAGCTTGGGCAGAGAAAGCACAGGTCTCCCTGCTAAGAAAGAAATATTTCCAGACTATTTTCCTCCGCTTCCAGCAGAAGAGATGATGTTTTTACACCAAAATGGGCTACTCTCAGACGATCATATTGCTGATCCTGGAGATGAAGTTAAAATTCCTGTGCCAGGCAGAGGGGAATGAGGCTTCCCAGTGCCCAAAACAAGGTGCTGGGGAAATACCACATCCCTACCTCCTGTCCCTGCTGCCTGGCTCAGTGTCCCCATGGACCTGTTTCAAGCAGCAGAATGAAAAGTCACTGGTAGGAAAAGCAGGCAGCTGCATTCACACTTGGCTCTATTGTTTCATCAGTATTAGCAGAGAGATTGAAAATGTAATTATGATAATGAAGCTAAATTGCAATCTTCCTACAGGAGCTACCAAATTATTTATATCAACTTTTCATCCTAATTCCCTTAACTGTTCCCTGCCCAGTGGAGGATGAACCCGCACTGTTCTTGGCTGCCTGCACTGTGTGCCAGTGCAGGCAATCCTCAATGGCGTTTGCGAAACAGCAGCAAGTGGCAGTTCTTACTCAGCAGGAAATTGGAATGGGAAAGAGTTACATGAGAGACAGCAGTGCTGAGGGCTGAGCACTTTGGGGGTGAAGAACCACAACAAAAGGGGAGAGCTGGAGGAGAGTTTGGAGGACTGGCAAATGCAGTGCCCAGCTGCAGTCAGGACTGGGCTGGAAAGGGCAGAGCAATGCTGGGCACATGCTCAAGGGCTGGATTTGGGCACTGCCTCTCCTGTCCCTTGGGGCTGAGGGTGGACCTCCTACTGTGATCTTTGGAGCTGGAGCGAGCACAGATATCAGCGTGGCAGGACTCAAGGGCCATGGCACCGCCAGGCCAGCCTGGTGCAGAGCCTGGCTCTGCGCACAGACCCAGCAGCAGCTTTGGTGCTGCTGCTCCGCCAGCTCCCTCCAGGAACACTGTCAGCTCTAATTAATGTCACAGTTCAGCTTGTTCACGCATCCGAGCAGACTGCGTGCAACTTCACGGTGCCGCGGGAAGAGTGATGAATTCCATCCCAGAGCCTTTTCCTTGCATCCCCCCCACTCGCCTACTCCAGAGCAGCAGGGATTTCCAGATCCAGATGTAACACTGAGCATGTCACCCCTCTTTGTGGGGTGGTAGCAGGACCAGCTGCAGGAGGCAGGCTGCCCAGCTGCCCCCCATTTCAGAGCAGGAGTGTAAGGGAGGGGCTCTACAGGTAAAGTCCTTTGCTGTGACCAGTTCTCGGGTCCTTCCCRCAGAGCTGAGAACATATGTTTGAGGACATATGCCCCTGTTTTGGGGCATAGGGGCAGATGAAGTGTACCAAGATGTCCAAGACACCTGGGCAGTGGCATGAAAGCCTAGACGCCTGCGGCTAGCAGCCCCTGCCCTTTATCAGTCCTGGGCTATCCCATCCCAGACCTTGCCCAGTTCCTACCATCAAAGGGGTTTGATTTAAGCCCATAGATGGGAGTTGTGCTCTGACTTACCACGTCTGAGCACGCAGAACATCTCCCAGCTTGGGAAAAAGCATTCTACAGCCTTTCTCCCACCTCCACCCCTTAGCAGCAGCACGGATYGCGGTGACCAAGGTTGGATCTTGGAAGGTGCTGGGCAGCTGCAGCCTGGAGCTCAGCTCCTTACAGAGCCGCCTTGTTGAGCCAAGGGCTGGATAGGGACCTTGTCCTTCATTATGTAACTGTTTCTCTGAGTGTTTTCCTAGCACTCAGCCCTCCTGCCAGGCAGAGCCCCCACCGGTGAGGGGGAATGTCATGTCTTTTTGAATGCATAGCTTTGATTTCCTGCTGGGCTGTAGCAGAGGACAATTCTGCTCCCCTCAGCTCATGCACCTTGCCGGGCATTAACCAAGATGCAAGCCCCTACAAGACACCAGCCAGRAAGCTGGAGGTGTCACCTTGCCTAGGGTGGGTGATGGAGATGAGGAGAGAAGCAGAACCTCAGAGGCCAGGTCGGTTCACTTCCTCCATGGGGCTCTTTGAGCCCTGCAGATGAACCGACCTGGC
Source organism: Amblyornis subalaris (assembly GCA_018881555.1). Taxonomy (NCBI): domain Eukaryota; kingdom Metazoa; phylum Chordata; class Aves; order Passeriformes; family Ptilonorhynchidae; genus Amblyornis; species Amblyornis subalaris. Next base: position 420,611 of record JACAXG010000034.1, on the reverse strand, counting down.
CTGGCCTCTGGGACCCCACGCTGTCCCTGAGCTGCCCTGGCTGCCTGCCCTCGCATTCCTGTCCCTGTACATCATCTCCTTCCAGCTGCTGGGGAAAACAGCCCCTGCTGCTACCAGCGGCTATGGTGGGGAGAGGGAGACGCCTTCACAGCACATGAGCTCGGCGGGAGCTGGGGCTGCTGCTGACCTTGGAAATGCAGGATTTTTTTCTTCCCAGCCCCAGAAGCAGGAGGTGAGGCATAGCTGGCTGGCACTGCACCCCACTTGCAGCACACAGGGGTTTTTTTCATCATTGACGGGACCCTGCCCACCCCCACCCAAGAAAACCAGGGGCTGTGCAGTGCTGTCACCCACAACCCCTTGGACAGTTTGACAGTAGGTTGTCTGCCTTGTACCTTCCCTGCAGGCTGAAATTGGGGGTTTTTTCCCACTGAATAATAGGGTGTTTGGCGTGATGGCCAAGAATTGGGCAATGGGACAGTTGTAGTGCCTCGGGAATGACTAAYAGCAGTAGGACAGGTCAGCTGCTTTTCTTCAACACACCGCTGAGGAGGAAATCCTGACACCTTCCTGGTTCTCTGTGCAAGTCACACTGTGTGTGCTGAAGGTGACTTGGAACTGTCCCAGGGTTATACTCGATATTGAGTATTGCCTGTAGACCCCAAAAAGGAAGAGGTTTTCACCACTGACCTGGTGCCATTCAACCAGACTTCACATCCAAGTGTCCAAAGCAGCCCCTCAGTCAGCAGTTCTCACATCATTGCCCCCRGCTAGGCAAACTGGATGTGCCCCATGCAAGGCACATCTCCAAACTGAACTGCAAATAATTCCRGGTCTAAATCAGTACTAAGTCTGGACTAAAGGTCGTTTCATTACTTGGCTCACTCCACTTGACCACTGGCTAGTTTTTCTGGTTGCACATGATATTTTTTCCTGTTGTGGATGAGGAAGACCTAAGGATGGGAGAAGGGCATGCTAAGGGCAGAGAAAAACAAAAAGTTGTACATGGGATCCTGCCAACACTTCCACATTTTTGTGGTCCCCCTGTCAGCCTCATTTTCAGGAGAAAATCTGTAGTACACCAGCAAATACACAGTCAACAAATAGTATTAGCAAAAAGGGCTCTTTTCCCCTTAATCTCTTCATATTCTGGGACCCATCATTGTTGCCTGGAATAATCACATGCTCTGTTTAGCCATAACACACTCCGGGAATCTCAGGCACCTGGTGTAGTACCTAAGCTGACTTCCCAAAGCATCAGCCCCATGTACCAGGTTCAGAGAAGAATCATTGCCTTTCCTGGTGTTGTGTTGTTTGTTACAGGTATTTTCTGGCCAATTTATCACACTCTGCCTGCTAGGTCAGAGATGCGTGAAGCTCCGTGTTCAACCTTGCTGTGCTGGAAACCTCCTTGGCCAGCCCACCGAGCCTGGGCAGGGTAGTGATTTGCACCAGGGGCAGATAGCAATGTTTGACATGTAATCCTGCAAACATGTCTTCCCACATTTGACTTCTTCCCACACGGCTCAAACCTATCAGCAGAGCTATCAGGCTGCCTTTGCTCTCCCTTTGCCTGCCTGTCCCCGGGAAAGCAGCTGGGATGGGGCTGCTGGGGAGCAGTTTCAGAGCCTGTGCTGCTCTTTGCGCAGCCCGCACGCCTCCACTGCGTCAGGGGCTGATTCACCATCCCCAGCTGTAGGGCTGAGTTAGTGCTGATGGATGGAGCCTGAGTGACAGGGAACGTGTCTCTGCCGACAGCCGAGCAGGGGCTGTGCCACTCTCCGGGGGACGCTGCCGGTGGGGAGCAGCCCTGGCACAGGGGCTGGCCACTGGGCAGAGACCATAGAACAGTTTGTCCTCTATCTATGGGAACAGGCCTTTCCCAAAGCCCTGCACTTCACCACATCACCCCATCAGCCAGCAGTAGGCTTTTCAGCTTACCAAGAAGCTACTTGTTTCAAAGGAAAAAACAGCAGCTCAGCCTTTTACTCACACCTACTGGAGAGGTCTTGCTCTCTCCTCCTCTCCTTTTTCCATGGAGATGCTCCTTCAAACTTGCTGTGCAGAAAATAAAATGACCTTTTCCTCCTCACATGCACTTGTTCTCGTTTGCAGGCCCATGCATGCTGCTAGGGGGAGGGCACAGCASCTAAGCACACATGAATAACCTCGCACTAGCACTGCAGACATACATATGACATTTTTTTCAATGGTTCTAGGACCAAAATATTCCAGGCACAAAGGGGTTTGGACTCTACATTTACAGCTAATGATCTATACAGGCCTCTAAGGAAACTACACAGTAGCCCTGCTAATGGTTTCAAGGGGAAATGCTTCAGGCCCTGGCTGCTGCTGCTGCTGCTGCTCAGGGAATTGTGCTTTTAGCTCTGGCATGCGATAAAAACCTTTTCTCACTGTTGCAGACATGATGGCTCTTCTGGAGAGAGGAAAGGCATTGACTGAGCTAATGCCATTAACCACCTTTAAGCACACATGGAGGATGTAAAGCAAACACCACCCGGTCATTCAACAACTGGGGTTAGCTCAGAGCAGCCCGTGAATCCCCTGGCATGCCCTGCTCTGCTCCYCGGGTGCCGTATTGCTCCCTGCTCCAAGCACTGCCTGCTCTCTCTGCCCCAGGAAAGAGCAGGCAGTGACAGAGAGCTCCGGGCATAGCCCTGGGGCACTCACGTCAGCCCAGGGCTCTGAAGGTTCCCCGCTGCCAGCAAGGTAGTCTGGCAACCCCCATCCTGGGGAAAGCACTTTGGGATGAGCTCTCACCGGTGTTTCATTTCCCCTTCATTACCCGCCCCTTCTCTCGCTGGAAAAGGCAAAGGGAGCTCTGCCTGAGAAAAAGCAGCAAGACATACAATTTCTTTAGCAAGGTGTCTCAGCAGTGCCGGCCTGAGCGTGCTCAAATCCAGCAGCAGCCACCATCACCTCCTGCATCTCGCTGCCCATTACGGACTGAGGGTAACCTGGGCAAGAAGGTGCCCATTCTGAGGGGCCATTACCTCTCTCCATTACCCCTCCCCATGAAATACACACCATTGTGCTTCCCTCCTCCGACTGACTCACACTGAGACAATAGTATTCTCGCTGGTGTGGTGGCAGATTTTGCAATTGGTTTTAATGAGGTATTTACAAGTTCCGAGGCGGGCTCCTTGCACAAGGAGGGTGGCCTGGCCCTGGCAGCTGGTTGGGCTTTTCATTGACATTCCTGCATCTCCACCGATTGCAGCACAGGCACAGTGGAAAACATTTAGACATCAGAAATGCCAGATTAATTATCTCTTAATTGATACCTCCACTTGGGGACAAATGAAACCGGAACATCTCTACTGCCCTCGGAGCCTGCCACTTACAAACAGATTTACAGCTAAAAATACCGCAGCAGTCCCGTGGCTAATCAACTTCACTGCTTACCCTGGGTGAGGTTATGAAATTGTCTCAGGCTGGCACCGCGAGCAGCAAGGGACCAGCTGCAGGACTTGGATGCAGCCCGCGCGAGGGCTGTGCGGTATTCCCAGCACCCAGGTGAGGCGCAGCTTGCCCCAGGGCAGCCTCAGAGCTCCGCAGTTGGGTTTCTCCAGATTAAGATCCAGCCAGAGCACCCTGACACAAGGCTTCTCGCACATTCCTGCCCCTCGTTACACGCTGCAGAGAGAAAACCTCACCCCTGTGTCTTTTAAGTGTTTTAAGCACTCAGTGTGTTTCCCCGCAGTGTAACAGTTCCAGGGAGCTCAAGAATCACACCTGATGCTTGAAATAGCCTTTTTGTGCAGTGCCCTCCTGCACCTCAACACATCCCAAGGGATTTCTCCGCCCCATCTCCTTACAGGAATGCACACACAGAGGCTAAATCGCCACACTGACCCCGGTTTAAGTTACCGTCATCTTTATTTTCTTCACATATGTGCAAACAGAGGAGATCGCAATGGTGGTGTTCTTAAAAATAACAAAATGTATTTGCATACATTTCCCTATGTACAGGTGAACAGCCACAAGTAGTCTTCTTTTGCACAGCAAAAGATCTAGAGCATTGAGACCGGGGACAGGACTGGGGCCCAAAAAAAAGGTCTAACTTAAAAATAATAATAGAAACCCCCCCCAACTTCACAACAGTGCAAACCTCTCGGACACGACAGCACGATGGAGTGACTTTAATGGAGAAAACGGCGGGGGGGCCTCTCGGATGTGAGATTTCTGACTGTAAACAAGGCGCAACACCTCCCTCCCGCCGCCCTCCCCGGGGAAAGCTATTCCAGGAATTTGGCAGATCTTCAAGGGCTGAGCCGGAGGTAAACAGCCCGCGGCCGCCTCCCCTCCTCGGGCCGCGGCGAGCTGGGGCCCGGCTCCGACGGCCCCCGCCACCGGCACGGGAGGGGCGGCCGCTACCCGGGATGCTGCGGGACGCGGGGGCACCGCGGGGAACCGGCGGGACAGCGAATTCCCCGAAGGGTCTCGGCGGCGCCCTGCGACCACTTCGGAGGGGCCGGAGGGGTCCGGTGCGTCCCGGTGGGGCCGTGCACGCCCGGAAAGGACAGTACATTCCCGGAGAGGCCGGAAGGAACCCGGTGCACCCCCGCGGGGCCGTGCATTCCCAGAGGGAACCCGGTGCTCCCCTGCGGCGCCGCGCGCGCCCGGAAGGGACCGTGCGTTCCCGGAGGGAACCCGGTGCGCCCCGCTGGGGCCGTGCACGCCCGGCAGGGACCGTGAACTCCCGGAGGGGTCGGAAGGAACTCGGTGCGCCCCGGCGGGGCCGTGCATTCCCGGAGGGAGCCCGGTGCGCCCCGGCGGCACCGCGCACGCCCGAAAGGGCTCGAGTGCTCAGCCGGTCTCAGGGTCGCCGGGGGGCGGCTGCTCGGCGTCGCTGCCGGCCGGGGCGGCCCCGTCCGTGCCGCCGCTCTCCAGGGAGGACTCGCTGCCCGTGCTTTCCCCGGAAAGCAGCCGGCGGACGCGCAGGTCGGCGCGCAGCGAGCGCAGGTCGTTGCCCAGGCTGAGCTCGCCCAGGTCGCGGAGGAGCTGGCCCAGCTCTGGGCTCTCGCCGCGGCCGGTGCCGGGGCGCAGCAGCTCGCCCTCGGGCTCGCCCAGCGCTTCCAGGATGTCCTCGCAATCGCAGTGCATGGCCCGCTCTTCCTGCTCCTCGCCCAGTAGGTCCTCCGTGATGGAGCCCAGTTTGGGCGCGCTGCGGCTCCGCTCCACCGGCGGCTTGTAGCAGCACTGCCCGTTGAGCAGCTTGCGCAGCGGCACCAGCGGGATGCTCTGCTCGCCCACCAGCTGCTGCTGCTGATGCCGCGCGTCGTCCCGCTTCTTCAGCCGGCGGAACTCGGCCAGTGCCGTGGCCGAAGTCTGGTAGAGCAGCAGGGCCATGGCCTTCGCCTTCTCGGGCTTGGAGACCAGCACGGCGTGGCAGCGCAGCATCACCGCCTTGTGCTTCAGCTCGTGGCGGTAGATCCAGGCGAAGACACGGGGCAGGCGCGGGTCGGCCACGCAGTAGGTGACCCGGTGCAGCAGGTAGAGGTGGCCGGGCCGGCGCAGACCCTTGTCCTCGGCGTGGGCCATGCGGATGCCCTGCGCGCTGATGGTCAGCTTCATCTTGGTGCCCTGCCGGCCCGCCTCGCTCTTGCTCCAAATTTTGCAGACGGCCAGGTCGGTGCAGCCCTCGCCCTTGGACTGGATGGTGGTGGCGTTCCCCAGGTAGAGCACGGTGTACGTGGGGTCTTCGCTGGTGACGCGGAATTTCCGCCGCTTGGAGCGGAACATGCTGCCCACGCGGTGCAGGGCGCTCTCGGGGCAGGCGCGGGCCAGCGAGGTGAGGGCCGAGTAGTGCACGCTCACCGCGTACCCCTTGGGCTTGCTCTGCCGCCGCGCCTCGCCGGCCGCCAGCTCTACCTTGCTCCGCTTCCAGGGCAGCATGGCCCCGCGGAGCCGCGGCTAGGCGCCGCGCCGACGGCTCCGGGCGCGGGGGGGCATGCCACGGCGGCGGCGGCTGGGCTGCCCGCCCGCCTCACATCCTTGCGGGCGCCGGGCCGCCGCGGCCGTAGATATAGGCGGGCGCCGGCGCTCCGCGGGCGCGCAGAGGGGAGGCCCCGCGCACCGAGGGCGGAGCGCCCGCTGCCCGGGCCCGCCGAGCCGGCGGCGCGCTGCTCGCCGCCCGCCCGCCGCCGCCGCTCTGCGCCGCCCGCCGCGGCGCCCCGGCCCCGGCCCCAGCCCCGGCCCCGCCGCGCCGTGGGGCGGGCAGGGGGCGGGCAGGGGGGCGGTGCCAGCCCGGCCGGGCGGCTCCCCCGTCCTCTCCTCGCTCGCCGCGGAGCGCGGCCCCCAGCGGGAGGCACCGGCCGGTGCCGCCGCGGGCGCGGAAGCGCGGGGACCCCCGTGCGCCCCGTCCTGGCCCACCTAGCTCTCCACGGCCACGTGCGGAGGGTGGGTGCCGCAGCGCTCTCCTGCAGCCTCCGTCAGCACGGGCGGGGAGGATGGAGAGGGCACCGCGGGGAATCCGTCTGCCCAAAACCCTCTTAACTGATAAAAATCCCGAGGCCACTGCGGGACCCTGTGCTCTGGGAGATACCACAGCCGGGAGAGCCCAAACCTCGGCTGCCTGCCCGGCCAGGGTGTGCCATAGACAAGTCCCGCTCTTGCAACATAATCTTCCCTTTGGTTTGGTTAGTCCAGCTCTGAGAGCTGAAGGGCCTGCAGCAAATACTAGTTATTATGTATGAGTAATGCTTTGCTCTTTATTTATATGCAGCAGCCGAATAACAAGAAGCTGTCTTGTAATTTCTTGTTGGGGTTGCTCGAGTACACTCACAGACATAATGAGAAAGTTGGTCTCTGTGTTGTTACTATAGCTTCTTGTGTCATGTATCATATCCTCACCAGAAAGAATAGAAATTCCAGCGTTGCAGATAATGGCACTGCATCAGGGTTTAGATAAACGCTCGACAGAAGGGGAGCAGTACATACTTGTGCAGTAAAATATGTAAACACTTGCTTAAATTATTTGACAAATCATTTCTAGAGTTTGGTTGAGTTAAACCAGTATATAATTATCCTTCTTGTTGTTGTTGTTGTTATTATTATTATTATTATTATTATTATTATTATTATTACTACCTTATGCCATCTAGCAGATTACTTGGGAATTGCAAGTAACCACAGCGACCAGCATCAAACTATTAAAAAGCACTTGCTTATTTGCTTGTATTTCCAAAATCCCCCTCACTGGAGGGCAGTGTGGTCAGCACCATCCCTTGAGACTGCTCAGCCACAGCTGGAACCAGGGGATGATGCCTGGCTGCATCCACGATTTCCAGAGGCCAGTGGTGGTGTGGGTCAGTAACACGCTGCATTTCCTTCTTCAGCGGCTCTAGCACAGTACTTTGGCAGTGTTAGGAAGGCTGTTGCTTGCCCTGAGAAGTCAATGTGTTAATGCTCCCATTTTCCAATGAGAAAACTGCAGCTGGAGAGCTGCATGGGCTGGGCGCGCACCAATCAGCACACACGAGCTGTTGCACGGCCAGGGCAAACCGACTGGGGCAAACTGGTCAGGCCCCTCAGCATGAAGCCCAGCACYCACTGGGATGCACGTTTGGGCTCAGCACTGTGCTGGACCGAGCCCTCTGCCTCTTGGACAAAATCCTACTGGGACCTCACAGGAGAGCAGGCAAGGGGCTGAGGTTTGCCCTGGCCACAGTGCCCAGCATCAGCCTGCTTCAGCTGGGGGTCTCTGCTCTCGGCCCTGATGCAGGCTGGGTGCCAAGCACCCACTGGGAGCCTCCGTGGTGGTGTTGGTGCCATCCCACTGCATGGCAGGGAGAGAAAGACTTTGGTTTGTACAGCTGATTCATCTCGAGTAGTATTCAATTTGCTTTTCCTTTGTCTTCTTTGTCTTGCAAGGTGATAACAGAAGATGCTGCTGTGCACATAAAATAAATCCAGTGGCTGAGGGTGACATCTGACACCCACACATGGTGTGGCACTCCCGTAGTCCCCGAAGATCTCCCTCCTCCCCTCAAGGTGTCCTGAGGAACCACAGCTCCTCAGACCCACGCCTGCCCCGTGCTCAGCAGATGTCACCTGCCTGAGCAGTGCCAGGAGCTGCAAGGCCGAGAGCATCCACTGAGACGCATGGGCATGGCAGTGTCTCCATGAGAGAGGGAGTTGCTTTGCCAAAGCCCTGCCTGCTTCCAGCTGTGGGCAGAGGAGCCTGTTCAGGGCCTTGGGCTGGTGGCTCAGCAGGCAGATGTTTGCTCTGTGTGGGACGGAGCAAGCAAGGAGGCCCGCCCACCTTCCTGCAGTCCTGCCTCTGGAGGGAGGTTAGAGCCGGGGCGGCTGGTGCTGGTACACAGACACTTCTGATAATGATGCCCACAGAGCTGTTTGCAGAGTCATACTGGGCTCTGCCATCCCGATTGAAGTGATCTGTGTTCAGGATCTGTGTTAAGTTTTCACAGCATGGCTTGTTCAGGCTGCTGAGCCCCATGGCTCTCCAACAGCCCTTGGGCATACCTGTCTGCAAACCCCAGTGGTGTATAAGGTAAGGAGGAACTCTGATCCCTTTGCCCTTCCCACTGCCTGCCCAGTCCCAATGCAGCAGCACTGCCTTTTCTGCATTGCATTCTCAGAGTGGAGGTTTCCTTATCAGCACCTCAGAGACCCACTGGGGGCTCCAGATGGTGGCTAGGGAGCAGCAGCAGCACCTCCAGCATACCTGCCTCTGTACCACTTGGAAGTGCACCTGCAGGGAAGGTGTCTTGTCACATCGCTGCTCGAGAATGGAATCTGTCTTGGCTCAGTTCCTCACCAAGCTTGCTCACCAGTCGGTGTGCCAGACCATTTTAGCTTTCTTTGCTTCATTAATGGGCCCACTCAGTTCAGGACCATCTCCGTGTTGCTGTGTGGCAACTGCTTCAGTTCTGGGCATGGATGATTGCCACATGTTTTAGCAACATTACAAATCGTAGTGGTCTGTGGTGGCAATTCCCAAATAAAATGCTGACTCCTCCAAGTCCTGTGCTGGGCTGAGGAGCTGTGCTACAGCCTGTGGGTGAAGTCTGGCAGTCCAGTTAAGTTTAGGGCATTTGCTCCATGCTTGAGGCTGCTCCTGTGGTGTTGGATGTCTGTATTTCACTGCCGGGAGGAGAAGCTGAGGCACAGTGAGGGGGAGCCTGCCCTGCAGGGCTGGCGTGTGCTGCCTGGTTCCCAGTGGGCACGAGGCTGCCTTCTCGCCTACGAGGCTGGTAGCACCCGTGATGTGTAGGACATGCATGCTGGAAGCTTATCTGAACAGCGCTGTAGCCCGGGGGGAATGCAGCAGCCTGCTCACTATTCATGCAATATCCCAGCAGCTATCGAGCATCACCTGCCTGTGTGCACATGCATGGAAAGCCTGAGTGAGCGTGGGAAAGTCTGTAAGATACCATCTCTGCCCTGCAGCCCTGCACCGGCAGCACGGTGAGTGCTGTGCTTGGCCTTTGGCAGACCCCACTGCCTGCCCCACTCCATCCCTCTCCCACCCTGGCCATTCCAGTCTGTGCTGGAGCCCATGGTCTCACCCCACCACGAGCCTGTCGGCTCGGGGGCGCACAGCGTCTGTCTGAGGTGCAGACAGGCAGCTGCCCAATGCCTCTCTTGGAGGGGAACTGCCAGGCTGACCGTGCTGGCTGCCCTGTGCAGCGTGGGGAGATGCCAAGGTCTGCCTGATGGGAAAGGGTGAAACCCTGCAAGGAGCAGCCCCACTTCAGGGATGACTTTTGTGCCCAGCAGCTGGAACTGGAGCTGATGCAGATCTCTGGTTGAGGAGAGTAGTGGGAAAAGGTGCTGGGGAAAGTTGATAGGACAAGACCAAAATAATTCATGGGAATGTAYTGATTTTGTCAGTGTATGAAAACATGTCAGGCTTTCTCCCTTCGGGTAGCAACAGAACTTGTSTCACAGCAGTTGAAGTGACACAGTCAAAGTGAAACACTGCAAACTGGCATTTCAGTATGTTCCAAAACAAAGTATTTCGGAGGCTCTGTAACCATGCTACATGTCGAAGTTTTGACTCTTTGTTCCAAACGGGGACATAGGAAATGCTGAACTGTCAGGTTTTTCCATGAAGCAGAAAGACTGAGCAGCTCCGAGCCTCACAGGCCATCAGTGGGGGCAGGCTGGTGTCATGGCCCCCAGCCCCTCCAGCCATCATTCAGGTCTGGCCAGCAGCAAGTGCAGATCGTTGCCTGTCACCAGGAGCAGGGACAGCCTCAGACAAGTTGGCGGGGCAGGGGACAGCATCACCTGCTCAGGGAGAAGGGTCCTTAACAGCCTTTAGTGGATGCCTCATGCCATACCTGCTGCCCTCCTGTCTCTCTGAAGGGGAGCAACATCCCCATCCTGCAGCCGGTGTGCCCTAGCAGGGCTCCAGGGGTGGGACCTGCGGGCACAGGCGATGCCGGGGCAGTGTGAAGACTGTGGGAGGTGCACGCATCGTCGGCCCTGGATCCCCTGGGGGCACCGAGGGTGATGCCAGTGCRGCTCGAGGTGTCGAAGCGCAGGGGTACCCCTGAGGCCGCGGCTCTGCTGCTCTGCGGGGCGGTGGTGGTGTCGGCACAGCTCTGCCGCGGTTGTTTTTCGCTCACCCCGGGCGGCACACCCTGCTTCCTGCACAGGCGGCCCCGGCGCTTCCTGCACCCGCTGCTATAATTAGAACGGCAGCCGGTGTCCGGTGGAGGAGAGCCCTTCCTTGGGTGTCACGGCACCCTCGGGGGGGACTTGCTGGGTGGGCTTGTGATGGGCCTCACGCCATGCTGCCAGCCAAGGGGCACAGAGGTGGTGCTGTGGCAGCATCCTCTGCTCAACGCCCCATCCTGGGGGCTGCCACCGTGGGGCCGTGTGGAGGAGCAGCAGTGGGCAGCAGGGACGAGTCTTCCCAGACAGAGCTGGCACACTGGGAGCTGGAGAAATCCCATCGGTTTCCCATCCAGTGCTTTGTGCCTTCAAAGAGGCAGGCAGCTTTCTCTAATTAACTTGCCCCCACCCTGCCAGGCAAGGAGGCGATTTTATCTTCATAGGACTGGTGGAAGAAGCAGAGTCTAAAAATCTCGCCCGAAGGCCCCAGCAGGGTCGGTGCCTTCTCAGGGCTCAGCCTTGGCCAGGCAGCCCTGCTTCAGAGCTTCCCCAGCATGCTGCTCTTTCTAAAGGGGAGCGAGACCTTCACCAAAAGATGGGGAAGCTTGCAGAACAAGCTCCCACTTTTCCTACAGTGCCAGTTCACTTTTGAGTACAGCTGGAAAGAAGGGGGTTCAAGCAGCTGCAGTTGTGCACAGAGAAAAATTGTCTTGGTGTTCTTGTGCTTGGTGCTTTGGGGAGGGTTTCTTAATGGGTCTGCTTGTCAGGCTGAGGCTGGCAGTACCGCTGAATTGATCATTGTGAACCTACATGAATAATGAATAGCCATCACATGAATATTTTAGAGACACAGTCCTGAGATCTCCCAGTGCTGCCTTAAAGGAAAATGGAGGAAAAGTTGTCCAGAAATAACGATGTTTCCTTTAGGCGAAAACGCCCTGTTATCATTGGCTTTTGAAAAAGAGCTGTTGCTGCTAAATAATTCTCAGGATTTGCATCAAAAACTGGAGCAGTGGTTTGGCTCCAAGGCAGAAGAAATTGGGAGGGAAGCCCAAGTCAATGATTACAGTGTGCTGGAAGGACAGTAGGTTTTACTTTGTCTGTGCAATGGTTTTGTGAGAATTCCAAAACTGTGGCCACCCTCCAAAGAGCCAGCAGTASTGGGCACATGGTTAGTGCGTTTCAAAGCAGCAGTGACAGGTTTGGTGATGCACAGGAGTGCTTACTCTCCCAGGACAACATCTGTCTCCAGCCTGAGCACCTCTGTCAAAGAGCTGAGTTGTACAAACAAAGCCTAGCAGCAAAAACTGCATTCATTTTGCATGCCATGGTAGCTGCTGCATCATATGGGAACGGGCTGCAAATCAACAGGTTTATTGGACTTCATAGCCGCCTGCTCCTCTCCTCTGCTCTATTTGGGTGGCTGCACTCTCGGCATGCACACTCCAAGCTGCCTCTGTGCAGCTCTTGTGACACCATCTGTACCTTAGTGGCCCTTTTCACTGTGGATGATTAATCCATGCATAAATGTCTTCTAGGAGGAGCAGGTTGTCGTGTTCAGATAAGACCAGCAGCAGCCTGTCTTGCTCAGGTAGGCACAACAGAGAAATGGGAGAGGGATAAGAAACATGGCAATTAGAAATAGGCAATTACTACTCTAGCTGAGACTCCGATGACTCTGTCACTTGGATCACCCAATCTGTATCTCCTTCAGCACTGCTCTGCTGAAAGCAATCCTCGCAGTGCTGCTGGCATCATATAGAAATAATTCCTTAGTGTTTATGAAGTGCCCAGAAATATATCTGTTGCAAGAATGAGACCAATTCGGGCATTTCTTATGCGGCTCCCACAAAGATGGTAGAAAATACCTGCAGTTATTGTCCCTGATGCACTTCAGTCTAGAAGTGGGGAATGGTGGGGGGGAAAGGGCAATGTGTGGGAAAAACATCCCAATCTAAATGTACAGATTGTACAGATGTATGTACAGATCTTTGTTCTTCAGGTTATCCTCAAACCTCACTACCCCCAGGATGCTCAGAGGGTTGCAGGTAGTGGAACAAGCCTGAACCTCCTTTTCCCACTGCACCAGCACTTCTGCCTGTCCCTGAGTGTCTGTTTCCAGTTCATGCCACTGGTTGCAGCTGCTCGTGTCCCATGGAGGTCCATTGAGCTCTGCACTCTGCACTGGCAGAGTCCCCAGCCAAGGACCCTGGTGGTGCAGAGGCTGTGCTGCCAGGGCTGTGCCAATGGGATTATTAGAGCGTTTTGCCCATGGTCAGGCAGCCTGGGAATGGCACTGCGCGTGCCTCAGCTGTGGGGTTGGAAGTGCTGCCAGACCCGAGGCGTGGGGAACGGCCAGGCTGGCTGCCTGCTCTGGCTGGTGATTATGCATTGTAGAGGGAAGGTAACTTTTAACTGAAGTACAAAAGAAAGACAATAATGAGCACTTACATTACTGCTTCAGTGCCCACATAAAGACTTGAGATGGTTTTATTAAAGATGACTTGATTAGAAATGAGTTTACTAAATCTCTGCATGCTGTCTGCAGCTCACCAACCTTCCACTGAAGCACCTCGCCTAAATAAAAAGGCGACCACTGAGTGCCCTTTCATCTCTCTCATTTGCCTTTAGGAAGCAAAGGAGGGGCCAGACCAGGCTGGTGGTGGTGGCAGAGCCTGGGATGAGCATGGCAAAGGTTCAGACGTACTTGGGAAATTTATGCCATACAGTTGCTGGCTTTGAAAAAGAGAAGAAAGGAGAAACTGCATGTTCCTAAGGGTGTTTACCATGGGGAGGCATCACACAGTGCAGAGCAAGAGAAAAGACCACTCCTACCTGCAGGGTTGTGCATGCTGCCTTGCTGCTGGAGGCCAGCTCCTGAAGTTAAGCTTTGCCTGCCTCTGTTTTCCAGGGATCAGACAGGTTATTCTCCAGTTATAACTGATATACATTACAGAGTTATAGTCAAAACTGTCTGGCCTTAATGCAACACCCATAAAGGAGAAATGCTTCATAAATCAGTTCAGTGAGCAAGTACAGGTCGAGTTGTTTATTAATTTAACCTCTCCCATCTTGACCCGGACCAGCCTCAACGGCTGCTGCCGAAACCCGTTCAGGGGTTCCCTGGCTGGGCGTGCAATGTCCTCCGTCTGGCAAAGATCCCCAGACTCTGGCTAGATTTTGGCAGCAACCTCACAGCATACCTCCCACTGCCGCATCCAGGATCCCTCTTTGTCACCGTCATTCCTCACGTGCACTGTTTGCTATATGGGGATAATGGAGACTGGGGAGGGGGAACATGCACTGGGCTGAGTGTGTTACGGGGCACGGGGCCAACCTCGGCCCCGGGAGCCGGTGGCTTTCCCCAGAAGGACACACAAACTCCTGCCCCCATGGCTGGCTGCCGGGCAGGGTTTCGCACGGTGTGGTTTGATAACATCTGCGCCAGGCCGAACCGGCGAGTGGAACCGGCCCCGGCGCCGCCGGCGCTGCTGTGGGCTGGCTGGGCTGGGGCAGGCAGCCCTGCACCTCGCCCCACTGCCAGGGCCTCCCGCTGCAGCACCAGCCTTGGGGCGGGAGTCAGCCGTGCCCCCGGGTTTATTCGTGGTGGGACTGGTGGCTGCTGTGCGAGGGAGAGGGTTAGAGCTGGGACCGAGGAGAGGAGTGCCGGGGAGAGGAGTGCCGGGGAGATGTGTGTCCAGCTGAGTGCCATAGGATGGGAGGGATGGAAAGACGGGTGGATGGATGAATGACTACACAGAATCACAAAATCAATTAGGCTGGAGAAGACCTCTGATATCGAGTCCAACACCACCATGTCCACTAGACCATAATACTAAATGCCACATATAGTCTTTCCTTCCASATTTCCAGGGGTGGTGACTTCACCACCTCCCTGGCAGTCCATTCCAACGTCTAATCACCCTTTATGTGACGAAATTCTTCCTGATGTCCAGCCTAAACCTCCCCTGGTGAACCTTAAGACTGTGTCCCCTCGTCATGGATGGAGAGATGGATGAGGGGGGCCGGAGCCGGTGCGGTGGCGCCGCCTGGCGGCGGGTGCGGGGAGCGCCATTCCCCAGCCCCGCCCCGCCAGCCCCGGGCGCTGCGGGGTGGGCGCGGCGGCGGCGGCGGCGGCGGCGGAAGGGGCCTGGCGCCGGAAGGGGCGGTGGAAGCGGGCGGTAGAAGCAGGCGGCCGCCCCGCCCCTTCCGGTGGCGGAGTGGCGACGGCGGCACATGGGCAAGAAGCGGAGCGATGGGCTGGGTCGCTGCCTGCAGCGGCAGCGCGGGCTGGAGCGCCGCGGCGCCTCCTCATGGGTAAGCCGAGGGGCCGGGGAGGCGGGAGGGAGGCCGGGGCGGCCCGGGCTGACGGCGTTGTCTTGTCCCCGCAGCTGCACGCCAGCGAGGTGGTCGCCGAGCGCGGCCCGGAGCTGCGGTCGGCGCCCGAGCAGAGCCCGCTGGAGGAGTTCCTGGCCACGGCCGAGCTGGYCGGCACCCGCTTCGTGGCCGGTGAGCGGCTGGGACGGGTTCAGGGCTGCGGCTGGGCCGGGGGCAGAGCCAGGGGCTGGGGACCCCGGGCGAGACGACACCGGTTCTGGGATGGGTAAGAGGGAATGGGGGCTAGCAGTGGGTCTAGCTGGGCGCGGAGCTGGGGGACAGGTGCCGAGGTCCTGAGCCAGGGGTGGGGCTCGGCAAGGATAGGATGGGGTGGCATGGGCAGCAGGGCTGGGGACAGGCAGCTTTAGATGACTGTCTCTCCCTTCCGGCAGAGCGTCTGAATGCCCAGATCGTGTCTGCCCAGAGCTGCACGGGCCTGCTCACAGCCCAGGAGGCCCAGCGCGTTCGGCAGCTGCACCAGGAGAACCAGGAGTTCCTGCGCATCCCACGGAGGCGAGTCCTGCAGGGCTGGGCCCGGATGCCCCTCGGCTGAGTGGGCTCATCCACTCTGCGGCTGCAGGCCTGAGGACAGCCCTCAGCTTTGGCAATAACCTGATTTTGGGGAAGCCGCTAACTAGCCTGTAGGAGCCGGCTGTAACCCACAGCACGGGTGCCTGCCTGCCATGTGAATGCTGCCAGTGCCAGCCCCTCTGGCCTGATTGTGTGGCTTTCCTGCTCAAAGCTTGGCACTACTGGAGCTGGTGCATCCAGGCTGCCTGGTAAGCCTTTCCAGAGCTCTGTGCATGGCAAACAGAGAGATTAATTATCTCTCTTAAAGACCCTACAAACCTTAGCTCAAGAAAGCAGCTTTATGATATCTCATGTACATGCTCTCAGCTCGTGGAATTTGGAAGAAACAAGGAAAGAAGGGGTACTTAAAGGTGCTGAAAACAGGTGCATGTACCTCTGAACCATAACCATCCCAGTAGCTGAATGTGTGGTGTTCATGTTCTTCATGTTTACTGAAGTAAGGTAGCTGGACTGACTGCTATTTCTGACCACTCACTCCAAAATATGCTTGTTACAGGCCATGCTGGGATAGGACAACCAGTGCAGAGGACTTGAAGCAAGCAGAGAGGGAGACCTTCCTTGAGTGGAGACGACAGCTTGCCCAGTGAGTATGCTGCTTGTATCTGGGTAAGTAGCCAGTGGCATTTAGTAACACAGAAACCAGTGGGTTATATTTATCCTTGCTGGACCAATAAAATTAACATCTCCTCAGTAGCTCCTTGTCCTGGGAGGCTGGACATCCTAGCCACAGTCCAGACATGTCTTTGTGGTGAGGTCTGCAAAGCTGTCTTGTGTGTGCATGTTATTTTAAAATACTTCAGGATGGCATGTGGATGTAAATCTCCATTTACCTCTGAAGCAGAGAATTACTGGATGCGTCTTTTAAGGGCAACAGTGCTGCTCTGAATAGAAAGCAGTGCTGCCAGCCTGTGTACAGCAGCTTGTGCTCATCTGGTGTTGGCTTGGAGAGTTGGAGGTATCTGCTCACACTCTGCAAACCTATGCTTGCCCTGAGCCAAGTTAAAGGTTATATAGAGGTACTTCAGATACCATCCCCAAATTTTGTTTTTTCCCAAGTGGTKACAAATGACTGCTGGCACCTGGGATAACTTCTCTCATTTATTATCATGGTTCTGAAATTTCATAGGCAGACTTTAGATGAGTTTTTGTTCTTTTCATCATTTATCACTTCTCCATTGGCAAGATCAGGAGCCATTGTGTCATGACTAAACCAGTGCCATCAACAGCAGTTTACCTGGGTGCTTGATCTGTTTAAAAGTACAGCAGAAATAGTACCTATATATGCATCTGGTTTGATTGCTCTCTCTGAAACTAAAGCCTCCCTGATCTAAGGGAGAACTGGTGACATGGACATTACAGCCTGACGTAGACCAAGTGTGACATCTTTTTTCTGTTTTGCCTTAGCCTTGAGGAAGAGAAAAAGTTAATTCTAACCCCATTTGAACGAAACTTGGAATTTTGGCGTCAGCTTTGGAGAGTCATTGAAAGAAGGTAAAATATTTCACTATCCACTTTTAAAAAAGTGATGTTGAATGTATTTTCATGAATTGCAGCTTCTGAGACAAGCTTCAAGTGTCTGAGCACAGGAAAAATAATTAGGTTAGTAATGTTTTGTTATCAGCACTGGAGTGATGTTGTCTGGAAGTGGGCAAAATGTGATGTGAAGAAGGGCAGCTGCTTAGTGGTGCCTACTAGCTCTCAGCACTGCAATCTGCAGGTGGTTCGCTGCGAGTCTCTGAAGAGTCTTCAGATGCTGCTGCTCTYGGCCTCATCCAGTAACTGTTTGGGAGGCTGCCTTTGAGAACGTGCCTTTGAGGTCTCTTGCCAAGATTAACCCCTTCCCCTCTTTCCCAGCCACACAGCCGCAGCTGATGTTCAGGGGCAGGAGGCAAGGGAGATGAACTAAATAATGTTGGGAAAGAAGGAACCTCTTGGTCCTTGGCCCTTTGCCAAACAGAGAAGCTGCAGCAGTGCACAGAAGACAACAGGCTGTCATATCACAGGAATAGCTTTGTTTGCTTTGCAGAGCTGTAATACAATGAGAGTGCTATCTGCTACGTTAATCTAACTGGGGCATTTAATTTCACTAGTAATTAAGTTTGAGATCATCTTGTCTGATTTTTCTAAAATTGAAAAATACTTCACCRGTGAGGTCATGGTGAGCTGGTGCTTTCACAGAAGGGGCTTTGTACTGAGTGCTGCTGGGCCTTTGGCCGGGAGGGTGCTGGTTGGGAGCATCCATTGCAGGGTATCATGATGTGGAGTGTGAGCGTACTGGGTGTTTTGAGGTGGCTGGAATGTGTTATTAATGCCTTTCTGCTCCTGTTGAAGCTTTTTATTTCATGTCAAGTGAGGATGCTGTCTCAGAAATGAATGGAAAAGTCAATCAGCCCTTTAACCTTTCCAGATAATTTGATCTGTTACCAGCCTTTTCCACGTGTTTGCTTCAAACTAGTTCCCATCAGCGTGATTCAGTAACTTCTCTGCATCCTATCCCTGTACCATGGTGTCAGCTTTCTCTCATATTGATCTTTGAATTTCTGTAAYTGTGCAGTCTCTCTTTGTACCCATATGGCTTATTAAATTATTCCCTTGGGGGGGTTCATTGATTTTTTTTTTTTTTTTAATATGTAACCAACTGCCTAGTGAGGCCTGAAATTCTTCCATTCAACCCGTGGTGTTTTGAAGCTGTCCTGAGTTAGCAGAAATCTCTGTCAAACAGAATCAGCATGTGGTAATCACTATCTYGAATTACCTGCCTGGAGAAGTTCTAGTGATAGAGGCTGTAGGTAAATTTTCCTYGTCCTTTTGAGAAGAGAAACATAGATGTCTTTGGGATCTGAAGSCATTGCATTTAATTAGTGTGTATATATGTGGTGGCAACCTGGTCTCTGGGTTTGGAAGGTGTTTCCTAAAAAACATGTTGCAAGGCCTTGTTTGCATGGGGGGCAACATGTTCTACTGAAGTCTAAGGCTATTTTTTCGTCGTTTTATGCTTTTTGTCACAAGAAAAGGAAATTTTGAAAATGCCTGATATCAAATGCTTAGAATCTTCAGGTCATTTGTGGGAGACTTTGTACATTTTGTTCCATGCAAAGGGGACCAACAGTGTTCCAGAATATCTTGTTGCATAGGAAAACCACCTCTTTCTCTCTGTAACCACCCTGCCACAGTTGGGGATGAGAATAGACAGAAGTAAAGTTGCATTATCACAGCTTTTAGTACCATTCTAAAAGATGGAGTACCGCTACTCTGGTTCTTTCCTGCTGAGCATTTCTGAAGGGTAGATGGGTTGGCAAAACTGGCATGTGTTCTTCCCCCTTGCTGGCTGTGCAGTTGTACAGGAGAATGAGCCAAGTGAGGAGGAAATACTGTACAGCAGTACTGKCTTGTAGCACAAGCCAGTTGTGCTACCTCTGTTGGGTAGGTGGGGCTGAGATGCTTTGTTATTCAATAAAGGTATTTAGTAGGATAATACAGTTAAAACTATTAAAATTCCAAGCAAAACCTAGAAGTGAATAATTGCTGTGCCTTACTGCTTCCTTTGAGGCAAGGTAAGGAGTACTTTATGGAGCTTTCCTTTACTTTTGCAGTGATATTGTAGTCCAGATAGTAGATGCCAGAAACCCCCTTCTGTTTAGATGTCAAGATCTGGTGAGTAAACCACTTTCTTGAATGTTGTTTTTGTTGTATTTCTTAAAGTCTGCATGATTTATTTTTTGTTTAACACATTCAGCCACCTTGAAGCTGTTTTGCTGTTGTGCCTAAGTGAATATCTTACTAATTTCTGCAAGTATTCTGGCATGAAATTATTTTTCGTTGTGTTTTGGTATTTCACACAGAATGTTGTGGACTTGGAGGCAGTTCTGCAGATGTTACATTGCAGATATCCTCATTACCCAATAAAAGTGTTCTCATTTAAAGGAATTGTTCTGTGTAAAAGCATAGTGGAATAAAAGTGGGTGAGGATTACTGTGCTGAAAGTGGAGGATCAAGAATTATTGAAATGACAAGTTTGTAATGATAGACTGTAGAACACTGCATCAGTGAGACATGAAAGTGCTCAAATAGTTACCTTAGGAGTTCCTGCTGCAGGTTGCTGATTAATATCTTGTCATAGCTGTAAGCAGACAAGGTGTTTGCACACGTGGCCAGCAATAAGCTGTATCGTGGTAGTTGCATGCTCCAATTTGTTCTTGYAGCTGAATGGCGTAACTTGTCTTCTGCTTTTGTGTTATAGTGGGGGGAGGAGGAGTCAAAACCAGAGTACAAACTGATCCTTCTCTTGTTTCCTTCAGGAAAGCTATGTTAAAGAAGTCAGTAATGACAAGGAGAACATGATCCTGATCAACAAAGCAGATTTGCTGAGTGAGGAGCAACRGGCTGCTTGGGCACAGTTCTTTGAGAAAGAGGGTGTTAAGGTGGTGTTCTGGTCAGCTTTGGCAGAGTGTGAACGACTGTGTGGAGAAGCAAAGGTACTGTAGGTGACAAGTTCAAACTAAGTTTGTGCTGGCTGCAGCTGGGAGCTTGCTTTGCAGCTATGCTTGTACTRTACCTGAGCACCTTTCTAGAAAAGATTATTTTAAAGACCTGTGCAGCTATAAAACAGCATTTAAATGATCAATTCAGAGACAAAAGTGAGGCAAGTAAAATGGTGAACAAAATGCAGAACACAGAAACAGCCCATGTAGACCTGCTTGCAAACTCTTAAGTCATTGAAAGAATTGGAAATCTTTCCARGAGGGATGCTGTGAGGGATGGGGTTATCTGTACAGAGGTTTTTTTCTCTCCCAGAGAGGGGAGATGTTTCTTGGAGAACCTAAAGTACCTGAAAGCCGTTTTTTGCCCAGTGGAACAAACTGAGCTGCTGACCTGTTACATGTTATCCATAGGTGCCACTTTCATCTGTTACAGCCATTCAGTTGTGGAATATCCCGTATCTGCTTCCAAATATACCTACTCTGTTCAGCTGGTTTACAGTCCTTGTATAAATTGTTTTTACAGACTGATTTAAAAGTAAGACTGAAATTGTTAGTTTTGTTCTTTTTTGGGGGAAGGTCAAAATACTATTGTTGGGAAAAGATCTTCCTTTTTGAATGTAAACTCTTTGCAGGGAAGAAATATAGAGTTGACTGAAAACAAAGACAGCTTGAAATTATTTTAATGAAGTATTTAGACATGAAACAAAATTGCTTTGCATTCTGAGCATTTTGAAAAAAGCAACRTTCATTCCTATTACTAGGAACACTTAAAAAATTATTGTGGGTATGCACACATTCAGAGCTGTGCTTCTAGAGTGAAACTTTCTAATGACTTCACAGTGTAGCTGTGAACAGCCCTCTTGGAATACTTTTGTCATTCTCCTGAAACAGGATAGTTGTTCCTACATCTTACTTGAGACCCCTAAAAAACCCTGTGTGATGTAAGCACTGAGTTGTCAGCCCTTGGGATCTGGCTGATGAAAATACAGCTGCCTGCACTGTATTCAACTGTAGTCAACAGCAAGGCTTAGTGTTGTCTTCGCATTTCACCCATGAACTGCTGTTCCCACAGGAACTGGGYGCTGAAGGTGGAGCAGAACACCCGAGTGGTTCTGAGGATGAAAGCTCCAGTCAGGACGATGACACAGCACAAGGAATCACAGAAAGACCRTCCACAGGCAGCACTTTGCAAACTGTAAACCAAGTTAGTGATGATAACAGCAGTGATGAATACGAAGACTGTGAAGAAGATGAAGAAGAGGCCTGGCAAACTTGTTCTGAAGATGAAGGTGATGACAGTGTAAATGCTGTTGCTGCAGAGAGGATGGAAAGCAGGACTGGTGGTGCTGCAGTGCAGCACGTAGTGCAGGAGCAGAACAGGAATGTCAGGAACTTCAGCCATCTGGTACAGAGAAATGAGCTGCTGGAGATATTCAAAACTATGCACAATGGACCAAGGGTGAAGGATGGGGAAGTAAATGTTGGGCTGGTGAGTTGGACTTTGTGCTTCAATGGAACTTACTTAATCTGAATTTTAATTCCATATGCCCTCTCTAGGAAGAATTCATCCTGTAGCCTGGCTTCYTGTAAGGGTATAAAAACTAGCAAGCACAAACTACTGCGGGTTTTGTGCAAAGATCAGTTCTGAGGTTCCTGGAGCTCAGTGTTCCCCACTGCTTGCCTTAGGTTTTTTTAGTACATTTTATTAAAGAACTTCTGTGTCAGAGCTCTGTCGGTGTTCTGGGATCACCCTGCCTGATACCACTGTTAACATTCCACTTCTTTGTCATCTAGGTGGGTTACCCTAATGTTGGTAAAAGTTCGACCATCAACACAATCCTTGGAAATAAGAAGGTGTCAGTGTCTGCTACACCAGGCCGCACAAAACACTTCCAGGTATTGCTTACAAATAACATCAATCTTTTTATTTCTTTTTCCCCAGTGGAAGAGAGCTTCATTATGACCTAGTTGCAACCACATGCACTCACAGAGGACTCTGTCAGCAGAGTAGGTTGGAGAGGGGTGGTCTTGATGTATATAATTTTGGAAATTTAATTCTTGCTTCCAAAATCTTGCTACAGTTTGAGTCACTCATGAGAGCTGCTGTGCAGTGGGAGATGTTTTCCATCTCCTGATTTTATTGAGTTAGCTTATCCCTTCTTTTTCCAACACCATTCATGAGAGAATCCTTTTAAAGTGAGTGTTCCTCTGACCAGCCTAAGGTCAAGCTTTCAAACCATCCTTGTCCACATCATTACTGTGAATAAGTGTGGTTTTGCTTCTGTCTTCATAATGACCAAGCTTTGATTTTGAGATAGCAACTCCAAAGCTATAGTGTAGGACCATTGTGGAATTCGTACTCGTTCAATCTCCTACCTGTTTCAAAAGGTCCAACACAGATAAAGGTTTCTGGAGTGCTTGCTTCTCTCCCATCAGACTGGAGAGCTGAAGATCTTGCTGCCCCCATCTGGACACCTTATTTAGGAACTTTGAAAGTGCTGCTGTCTTCCACCTCCAGTCTCCTTAATTCGTTGGCTGGGGCCAGCAGGGCAGGTGTCTGTGTTACTAGAATTTCTGCTTATTGTCATTTGCATCCATGTTTCATCTATGCATTTGATTGTTTTTGTTCTTTTTTCTTCCATGGACACTGAGTTGCCACAGTGAACTAATGGGTTATTTGTCATGTAGACCCTGTATGTGGAGCCTGGCCTGTGCCTTTGTGATTGCCCCGGTCTGGTGATGCCATCTTTCGTCTCTACCAAGGCAGAAATGATTTGTTCTGGAATTCTGCCTATAGATCAGATGAGGGACCATGTTCCACCTATTTCTCTAATATCCTTTGCATGGGGTTTGTGAGAATGTGTGCAAGGATTGGATCTGGAGTATGCCAAGCAGCCCTGCTAGCAGCACATGTGCTCATGCTTTGAGGGAGGGGGGACACACTGGACAAAACAGTCCTGCCGTGTTGGTATTTTCCTATCTCATTTCAACTTTGTCTTGTTGTCAGACTTGTGTTATTTTTCTGGCTTGCAGCAAAATCCGAAAGTCATTCTTCATGTGTGCTCCTGGAATGACAAGGGCAAGATTACTTGTGTAGGTGTAAATCACCAGGTGGTTTCCTTCACTAGCTTACGTTTGCCAGCATATCCCACGAAACATTTTGGAAGCAACCTATGGAATAAATATCATAAGGCCAAGGGAAGATGAGGATCCAGATCGAAAGCCAACAGCTGAAGAGCTGCTAACAGCATATGGATGTGAGTGATGATCCTTTCAAAACCTGTCACCTCCACTGTGTGCATGGTCCTGAACATGGGCTTGGGAGAATGTTGTAAAGTTAGGCCCAGCTTGGGTTTGTTGTGCATTGAACCTCCCTGTTAGAAGTTGCCCTCCTCTCAGGAATGGCCCTTGTTAATAGCTCTTCTGTGTGTGCTGCAGTGGTGCTTTGCCAGTCTCATGGTATGGAGGATATTGGTGAAATGGCCTGCCAGTCTGTAGTGTGGTGCTCTTACCGTTTCAGATGCCTCCCCAACTGTGTCTAAATTGGACTTTGAAGAATGCTGTGAATTCTGATTCTCTGCCTGTAAAACAAAAATAAAACTCCAGCAGTTTTCTGATAGTAGGGAGATGTCAGCTCTCATAATTCCTTTCAGGTCAGGATGTTTCTGCGTACCTTTACAGTGTCAGCAAAGTTCCCTTTTTTCCCTGCTTTCCCCAATAGAAGCTTCTTTCTATTTCTTGAGAAAGGATACAAATGTGCAGTTAGGCAGCAAAGAAGAACATAATAACATTCTCTTATACTTACACGGAGTGTACTTTGAATTTCTCTTCCAGATATGAGAGGCTTTATGACATCTCATGGACAGCCAGACCARCCGAGATCAGCTCGATACGTGTTAAAAGATTATGTCAGTGTAAGTGCTTCCTACATCTGGCTTTTGTTTCCTGCTTGGAGGTGAATTAGAGGTTTCACTGGAGCACAATAGAGTAAATTCTATTTCTCTGGATAAAATCACCATGTATCAAAAGACTCTTTAAATTGGGCTGGTTTTATGTTTTAGAAGAAAAAATTGTATTTCTCAAGCTGCYTATTCTTAGAAAGGTGATTGCTTAAAAATCCAGCAATGCCAGCTAAATAAATAGTCATATCTCTAAAACAGCTAGCAGATATTCAGGAAATGAACCCATATTGTACAACTGAACCAGTATTTGGCACTAAGGACTGTTGCTCTGAGTGTTGTAATACTGCATGCTTCTGCAGCAGCTCTTGGCAACTTATTGTTGATAATTTTTTAATAGGATCCTCCAGTGCTCCTGAGAGTTTTGCACTGTGTTGTTTATAGCTTGACATTGCAGCTGGAAATGGTGTTTTGAAGTAGAGGTGGAACARGACTTCAACTTAGAAGTCAGAGTTGCCTGGGAGGAGAAATAAAGTGTACTGACAGTCTGCCAGTGTGAGCCCTTAAACTTCAGGCCCTTCTTAGGTTTGGAGTTGTTTTCTTTCCTCTCTCAGTTTCTTCTATAATACCTGTTCCCCATTGCTTTCACAGGGGAAGCTGTTATATTGCCATCCACCTCCTGGTATTGACCCAAATGATTTTCAGCATCAGCATCAAAGATGCCCTGAGAGTAGAACTGTGCAGGCTACTGGATGGGTGAAGCCTGAGAAAAATACCAAAGCAAAACAGATTGAAAATGTGGTGGACAAAGCGTTTTTCCATCAGGTAAATTCTGGAAGAGATTTGTTCTAGGAGTTTTTGCTGCAGCACTCATCTGTAGTTACTGGGGGAAAACCACCTCTGAGAATGGTGGTGTGCTGGGTTGAGTTAATGGTGGTGGGTGCTGTTGGATATGCATGTAATTTCTACCCAAGAGCTCTCTCTTTTTATTATCTCCTAAATCACTGGGAATGTCCTAGGTGACTGAAAGATTGCTGATGAGGTGCGCAGAGCTGATTTTTAAGAGATCAGCAGGGGTGACCCTTGGCATTATAGATCAAACACCAATCTTGAGCAAACAGGAGGGTGACTRGGAAGAAAGACAAGGAGGGTGGAATGACACACCAACTCACCTGGAACGTGGTTTTGATCTAACAGGTCCTTCGAACTAACATTCCTTTCCTGAGCTGATGTATTTAGAGGATGTGAGAAGCTTTTCTAAGACAATTGATTTAGTACTATCTGGTGGTTTTAACTCAGAACCTGAGATGATAAAAGATGAAAAGAATATGAACTSATGTAAAATCCAGTCGAGAAATCTCAAAATTAAGTGGAAAATGAGAATTTTTCTTAACTTGTATGATTCTTGTTAGATCCCACAAGGATCTGTTTTGCTCCTACAGTACTGAAAAAATGTATTAATGACTCATAGTTAAATGTGAAATCCATAACTGATTAGGTCTGCATACCTGACAAGGATTAGAACAGGTGTTAGCAGTGAAGAGGGTGGGTCATACATAGCACGTTATATTCTCTTTGGTTAGCTGGATATGAACACCATTTGTTTAGCACAGCTAAAGATAATCATGCATTTTGAAAACAAGAACTCAGACTCTTTTCAAGAAAAGAGTGAGCTGTTTCAGAAAACTATGACCTGAAACGAATTTTTGGGATTACCAGACTCTTGCTCTGTCTGCCCAGAGCGCTGGCACAAGCTGCGAGCCCCATCAGTGCTGCCCACGCTCCAGACTTGAGCARCTTATTTTGGTCTGTGGATTTCACGGGCGCCAGATTTATTTGTGAAGACAATTTGTTGTGTGCAGAGCAGAGGCTGTGGGAATCCATCCTGGTGCCGGAGCTGATGCCGGCCGGAGCTGATGCCAGCCGGAGCGCGGTGTCGTGTCAGCGCTCTGCTGGCAGTGGCAGGTGCTGAGGACCTGGCACAGCGTGGCTGCAGGCAGAACTGGAGCCTGCTGGCAGGCTTTGGCTGCCTGCAGTCACCTTCCTGCAGCTCTGCAGCAGGGCCAGAGCGGGTCTTGATGGGTTTGAGCTTGCCTGGCTCCGGTTTCACTAACACAGCGCRGTGCCTGTGGTGAAGTATCTTCTCATCGGTCACTGGTGATTGTGTCTCCTCTTCCAGGAGAATGTTCGTGCCCTGATGAAAGGGGTCCGGGCTGCAATGGGGTACCGGCCTGGGAGCGGCCTCGTGCCTGTGACTGCATCCAATCCTGGGAATGTGGTAGGAAAGCCCTGGAAAAAACACGGAAACAGGAACAAGAAGGAAAAAATTCGCAGGATCACCAAGCACCTGGAGGCTTAGCTGTGGCAGCAGTGTCTTGCCTTTCCAGGGCAGGAACTGCACTGTCCCACAGGCCTTAATTGAGGGGGAAGAAAAAGGGATAAGTGGGCATCACTAGCTCACCTGGGAGCTCTGTGCTGTGGATTGGCYTGGGCAGGGGATGATAGTGGGCTCTGATAGTTGGAGCTCATCCTTTCTGAGAACAAAAGAGACCTGGCTGTTTGTGTTATCTGGAAGCCAGCCCAGACATTTGACTGCTGCTGAAACATCCTTTCAATGAGAGCAGATGGAGCCACACAGGAATGTTTTTTCCTTCCATAAAGGATGTATTTTATAGCTGTTGCCATCAAAGCAAGCCCTGTAAAACTGACTAAAATCTTTAAACAGTTTGATTTCAATGAGTGATGTTTGTTACATTTCGAGACACTATTGCTCATCTTTTTTTTTTCTTTAAAGCTTGTTTGTTGATTTGACAGAATGCTTTAGTGTGTTGACAAATGAGGTAAAATGATCTTTATTGCCCTCTTCCTTCTCTGATTTACCAGCCCTATTCTGTAGAATCTGTAACCACTCCCTATTTCCCAGTTTGAGCAGAGCACAGCACACCATGCAAGGAAAATGTGGCTTTTATATCCTTTACACTGAGCTGGTATCAGTTGTTTTTCTGTGTGACTTCCCACTGGTATTTTAAAACATTAGCTCCGTGTGACTGGCTAAAAATCTGGTGCTAATTTGTCCTTAAATATATTTGAGATTTTGCTTCCTATATGCGTGTCATGTTCTATCTCATTGCCCTAAGTCAGAGAACTGTTTATCAGCAGATTTTAACAAAGTACATGAGTATTTGATGCTAAAAAGACTTTACTTACTTGGGGTCAGATTAAAGTGAGATTTACTTCTCAGATGCCCTACTGAGAAAATGTTTGTCCACTCGGTCAGTGCTTTTTATTCCTAGTTCAGCACAGGGAGTAATGATAGGATTGGAAAAGCTCACAAAGATGAGTTGTGCTTTGTTTTTAGGTGGTGGAGTAACTGATGATGCTGGTCTCTTATACTAAAAAAGGGATTGCTGTCTTGTAATTTTGTACTTTCCAGGCCTTAAATGTGGATGGAGAGATGAAAGCAACTTCTGAGCAAAGCCACAGCAGATGTGGGGTGTGCAACCAGGCTGGTTTTGGCTTTGTGACCTTTTGTGTGTGTCCTGTACAGCCAGTTTGCACTGTGTGTGCAGAGGGTTCCCTGACAGCAGAGCTCTCATCTTGGTTCGTGCCTCCCCTGGAGTCCCTGCTCTCCAGTTCTTCATTACATCAATGGAGGGAAGGTAGTTCTCTGCCAYCTGTAAAGTTAAAGTATAATTACACTGAATGAATATGGTCAATGGTATTTTAAATCAGTGTACTGTAGTGGAAAGTAGATTCTCAGGAGAGACTATTTAATCTGGTTCTCCTGGAGAAGGTGATCTTTGCCTTTGTTTCCTGAAAAGGTTGTCCCTTAGCCAAATCACTCTGATCCAACTTCTCCACCCTCCTTGCAGGAGAGGTATCTGGTTTTGTCCCATATAATTCTTTAGGGACCTGATTGCTCAGAAACACCCCTTTCTTTTTGTCCTGTCTTGTTTGAAGCTATTGCGTGTTAAATTACATGTCAAACTGAAGTTGGAGTATATTTTTTTGAAGATGTAAAACGTTTTTTTCTATTCTGTTTTTCTACTTTCAAAGCATTTTGAATTCTTACCTCATGTTGCATGTACCTGAGTTCTCTTCTTTTCCATTGTYTGCCCTTTCCGGTTAGCTGGGTCTCCATGAGCCACCTTTCTGGACAGGCTGTGTCCTGATGTAGACTCTTCCAAATCTCATAAGTGACAGAAATCCCCAGGGCCTGAGACTTGGGACGACTGCTTGTTGCTTGCAGAAACCTTTGGCCATGAGACCCACCAAGCAACTTGCAGTGTTTGCATGAGTGAATGGAGGATAATGTAAATATGACCAAGCAGGTACTGTGTGTTCAGGTGTTAAATGCAAACTGCTCCTTGCTGTGCTAAAGGACTCTTGCCTCAACAGAAGAAGGACCTAAAGACCTGTTAATATTTCATGCTGTTACTGAGCAGTGGGCAAACTAAGTAAGAGGCAAATTACTACTTTCCTGTGGTGGTTTGGTCTGTTGCTGAGCTGCATCCCTCACTGGGTGGTGCCAGCTGGGCCTTGCTGACAGCTCAGTACAGCACATGGGAGCAGCTGGCAAGCGTGAGGCCACGTGGGCACTGCTCGGTTCTCAGAGCCAACACAAAGGAGATGCTGTGCTTTGCCCTGGCCACCTGTGAATGAGCTTCTGCTGCTCCATTGCTTTCTGGAGAAGGCCAGTTTCCATTTTGGAGTGCTGTTTTTTTCAAGTGCCTCTTGCATGTAGAGGGAGTGTACAGGGTGCAACGGGCTCCAGTCTGTTCTTTGGGATTCACAGCACTTCAGCACCCCAGTGCTCTGCCTCCCCTTTTAGGCAGCTTTGCTATATAATGCAAACACCTTGTTTTCCTGGCTCATGTTGTTACCTGCTGCACTGATACCTGCAACAGAAATAGAACTGGTTTGAGAATATGGTTTGGAGCTGAACTGACCTTTTATGGTACCTTGCACTTGCATTGTGAACTACAGTTCTCCCTGCAGGTGCCCTTCTCCTCCGGGTCTCTTCTGCCCAGTTCAGGGAACYTCCCAGCAGCCTGCAGTCTGCTCCCCCAGCACGTGGTGCTTTGTGTCCCAGAGAGCTGCTGGGTGCCACACCTGCGGGGCAGCACTGGCAGCCTGTGGTGGAATCACTGGCTCTGCCCTGGAGGTCCAGAAGGCTGGGGCTGCCCTTCACACATAGGACTTGTCATTGCATGTCTGAGCTGCCACCTAGGCCGTCCACCTACTACAAAAACATGTTTTGCAGAGTCTTGTTCTGAGGAAGAGCAATATTTTTTACTCTCCCTGAAACTTGAGGCATTATGAGTGAGGAGTTCAGGGGAGATGAATGCCAGGATGCAAATCCCTAAACTACTCTTGTGGGTCCTGTTGCTCTTCTAACTGCAGCTGGTGGCAGGTGATGTAGGAGTCTCACTCCCCTCAGCTTCGCAAAGCCAGCACTACACAAACAAGTCCTCTGCCCATCACCCCACTGCAGACTGTGGGGCTGTCAGGGTCAGGTGTCTGATCTTTTCACAACCTCTCAGCTCCAGGATCAATGGGATGAGGGCTTTGCACCAGGGAGAGTGCAGCAGGGGATTGCCATGTGGGCATCTCCCTGGTTTTCTGCAGCCACCGTGTGGACCAAAACTACTCTGTTATGTCTCTGGAGGAGGCTGAACTCCTCTCCTGCCGTTAGGGGCCGGCCTTTCCCAGGCAGAGGAGCAGCCCCCTGGTGCTCCAGCAGCAGTGTCAGGTCCTGTTCCGGTTTGGGATCCCTGCAGAGCTGCAGGTCCCTGGGGACTCCCCGTCCCATGCACACCCCTGCACAATGGCACATGAGCTGCTGTTCCCAGCCACCCTGGCAAGGGGGTGGCCAAGAGAACCACAGTGGAAAGTGTGGCTCTGGCCATGGCAAGGCAGGAGCTGGGTCCAGGGCCTTTCAAGCTGTTTCTACAAAAGTTAAGCAACTCTCTCCTGATTGTCCTGAGACACTGTTTCTTTAAAGTAAGAAGCAACCTTTTCTTTTTCCTCTTGGGTCACAGCTCCTTCCCTCCTCTGAAGAACTTCATGCCATTGCCTGGCCCCAGCAGGATCCTTTACCCCGTATGTCTGCAAGGAGCAGCATTGTGCTGTCCACCTTCCATGTCTGGTGACTCTAGTCCAGCTTTTTTACTGAGTTTTTTTCCTTTTTTGCTGCAAAAGGAAAAAAAGTATTGGGGAAAAATATCATGGGGCAGCTGGGAGAGAGGCAGGGAGCAGCTCCCCTATGCACCTCAGAAAATAATCTCTCAGAGCTAAATGCCTGAGGTGTCCGAGACATCTTGGGACATGAAGAGAGTTCATCGTGAGGACAAGAGGAAAAAAAACCGCTACTGAGTCAGAGGAACTCTGCCCCAGTGTTCTTTCTTGCTGTGGCTGTGGGAAAAGGGTCTGTCCCATGGGTGGTGTCAGGGCAGGAGGACTGTGCGTGCTGGGTGGAGCAGACTTGGGTTTGCCCTTCTGGAAATGTCACCAGCCCCTTGTCACTTGGGAGTTATAGCAGTTGAGGCAAAGACGCAGAAAGAAACATTGTCATGTCCATAAGGGGGAAGGTCTTGCAGTCCAGACAGGCTTTTGCTGCCTCCGCCAAGCAAATGGAAGCTGGAAGCCTCTGCAGAGCCCCTTTGTGTTGGCCAGCATTTGTGGACCAGTGTGAGCTCATCTGGGGCTTCACAGTTTTCAGCAAGAGTTGTCTCTGCTGGGAGCCTCTCAGAACTGGCTGTGCTGAGGGCACTGGGGGGGGATGCTCAGGAACTGTTGCTATGTGGGTCCCAGGGAAAAGGGATTCTCCTGCTTTTGACACACTCCATGGCTTGCTTGGCCACCCCCTGTGTGCTCCTGAGCCCTCTTCACATAATCTGGGCAAGGAGGAAAGTGTGTGAGAAAAATGGAAACCAGTGCTGTTCTGCTTTGCACTTTGCTTGCGTTGCCACGGAGAAAGGGAGAACCAAATACTTTCTAGTTTTAACTGCAGCCAGTTCCCCTTTCTGGAAAGAGGCAGGGAGCTGTGCTGCCTGGGGCTCCCTTGCTCCCATCTGTGGCACTGCCTGCTCTTTTCTCTTTACAGTGGGACTTTGAGGATGTGAGGGTGCAGTGAAGCTAGCCCAGCCCTACTGCTCAGCCTTGCTCAGACACCTTTAGACAACCTSCAGCCCCTCCAGGATGTCCCAAGCGCCCCAGCCAAACAAGCAGTAAGCAGCAGAAAGTGCTTCTTTGGGGCTCTCCTGGGGTAGGTGAGAAGCTCTGAGGTGTCACCAGACTGCCATGCCATGCTGTGCCTGGAGCACTGCCTGCTGGAACAGGGACAGCTTACAACATCTTTCACCCTTGTCCTGCTAAAATGGGGCATGGGGGTCCTCCTTTCTCACCACTACTGGCTTCCCTCCCTAGGATTGGGGCTGCAGGAGAGTTGCAGCCTCACGGCTGGGTTCAAACCCAGCATTTTCCTCTTGTGATTGTGCTGGTGTTTCCCCCTGCATTGGGGGTTACAAGCCATGCCCAGTGGAATTGAAGCCAGCTGATCTACCCAGCAAGGCAGAAGAAAAGGGACAGCCCCCACTGTGGCTCACTGCTGGTGGCCACCATGCTTCCTGGACCTCCCTGGCTGCCAAACACTAGCACSGTGAGCCGTGGACCAGTGAGATGGAAACCCACCCAGCAGATCATGTGCGTCTGCAGTGCTCTAGGTGGGGGACTGACCTAGACTCATGGCCTGCCATGTAAAGAAGAAAGAAATGGGACTGTGGTGTTTCAATGCCTTGGTCAAATCTCATCAAGCTCTGCTGCCTGGCCATGCCATCCCTCTGGATGAACAGCTGAGCTGGCACCTGCCTTGGGCAGGAAAATGCACGGCTCATGAATGGGGTGAGGACGGAGCTGGGGGTGGCCAAACCCTGCCTGGTTTGCCTGCAGCAGCAAAAAGAGCCTTTGCAGAGCTCCTGCTGATAAGAAGGGCCTGCATTCACATTTCCAAAGGCCTGAGTGAATTGGTGAGTAGCAAGGCTCAGAAATCCAGACGCCAGACAATGGAAAGGCTGGAAACATAAAGGAAAGGAAATTCTTCTGCTGTATTGCCTTTCCTATGGCGATAAGATAACCCCAAGTGAAACAAAAGTCTCCATTGCAGACGCTGGGGTGGGCACCTCGGCCGCTTTCTAAAGCGCAGGAGGCTGCCTGTGTGAGCCGGGATCTCCTGAGCCCGCGGGTCTGGCTGTCACAGGGGGGGGCAGTGAGCAGTGGGGTTCTCGGTGCTTCACACTGAGCCTTGGAGCAACAGGTAGCCTGGCCTGCCCCTGCTCCATCCCATGGGACCATCTGTGTCCTTCATTTACACACTTGCAAGAGAAATCATAGCATAGTTTGGGTTGGAGGGGACCTTCAAAGACCATCTAGTCCAACTCCCCTACAATGAGCAGGGATATCTTCAACTAGATCAGGTTGTTCAGAGCCCCATCCAACCCAGCCCTCAATGTTCTAGGGATGAGGCAACTACCGCCTCTCGGGGTAACCTGTTCCAGTGTTTCCCCTCATTGTAAAATATTTCTTCCCTATATCTAATCTAAAATGACCTCCTTCAGTTTAAATCCATTACCTCTTGTTATATCACAACAGGCCTTGCTGAAATGTTTGTGTTCATCTTTCTGGTAGGTCCCCTTTAAGTACTGAAAGGCAAGTCTAAGGTCTCCCCTGAGCCTTCTGTTCTCCAGGGTAAACAGCCATAACTTTTTCAGCCTTTCCTCATAGGAGAGGTGCTCCAGCCCTCTGATCATCTTCATGGCCTCCTCTGGGCCTGCTCCAACAGGTCCACATCTTTCTTATGTTGGGGATCCCACAGCTGTATGCAGCACTACAGGTGGGGTCTCATCAGAGTGGAGCAGAGGGGCAGAATCCCCTCCCTCACCTGCTGCCCACTGTACTTTGGATGCAGCCCAGGACAAATTTGGCTTTCTGAGCTGACAGTGCATGTGGCTGGGTCCTGTCCAGCCTCCCATCCACCAGCACCCCCAAGTCCTGGGTAGGGCTGCTCTTGATCTGTTCTGGATTGATACCAGGGGTTGCCTGAATCCAGGTGAAGGACATTGCATTTGCTKTTGTTCAACCTCATGAAGTTCCCATGGAGCCATTTCTCAGACTTGTACAGTTCCCTCTGGATGGCATCCCATCCTTCAAGAGTGTCAGTTGGTGTCTTGCTTTAAATCTTTAAACACTCTGGAAGAGCTGAGAAAAATGAGATCACAACATTCGCTAGTGATACACTACTATTGGGTGTATGAACATCCCAAAGCTGGTGGCAGGTGTTGAAAGCATTGCTGAGTGGCTGAGGGGCAGAGCTGCACGTTATATATTTCAGAGTGGTGGGGACAGAGAGAGAGTGGTGTCAATGCAGGCAGGGCTAGGAGCAGGAGTAGCTGCTGCCAAAGATGAGGTTGGTCATGGGAGCTGCTAGGACAAGGGCTGGGAGGGAATCTGTGCCATGCTGGTGTGTGTTCGGCACTGGGCATTCCCCCAGTGCCCAGAGCTGAACATGCCACAAGAAGAGGCACGAGGGGTGTGGATGGCATCTTAGTAAGGATGGAAGTGAGCCCCTGTAGAGGTGTTCTGTCCCAAAGAGGGGGAATGTGTTGGGGTGGGCACCATTGGGACAGCAGAGGAAAGGAAAGGATGAATGCCTCTGCTGTGTCTCAGAGTGAGGGGGACAGGGAGGACTGAAATGAAGCTGGCTAGAGCCAAATTCAGATTGTAGCCTGCAGGCTCAGAGCAGACCCAGATTAAGTGCGGAAATCATTGTAGGCTATTTTGGGCAGCGACACTGGGATGAATGATGAGCAGAGTTCAGGGAGGCAGGCCAGGGCTGCCTCTTTGGCTCAGGAAGCCCCCAGGCTGTGGCGCTGGGAGTGGCAGGGTGGGCTGCAGGAGGTCACCCTGTGCTGACCTGCTCTGCTCTGGCCCCAGAGGGAGAACCTCTGGCGTGTCCCAAGGGCTGCCGTGGTGTTCCATCATTGACAGCTGCACTTCAGAAAGCAGTGGGATGGGTGCTGTGCCCAGCAAACGGTGCCTGGTCTCTTCTCATGGAGGTGCCAGGGTGGGAGCCACGAAGGGGCACGCTCATATTTGTTCAGGCTGTGGGAAGGAACATTTCAGGGATCCGGCGAAGGGAGGAGCTGCGCTGGGGGTGCTCGGGCTTGGGCACATCACACACTACTGTGGTTTGCAACTTTGCAGCAGCTGCACTTGCTCTCTGCCCTGGGGTGCAGTGAGGTTGGCTGCAGGCATCCAGCATGGCCCCAGCGCTGTTCCCCCTCCCAGGCAGATGTCCTCTGTGGGACATCATTGCAGAATCATGCTGTGTGTCCCACAGGCCATCACGGTCACCTTGTGGGTCTTCTTCCCTGTGGCTTGCAGCAGAGGTGAGCCAGGCACCTGCTGCTCCCTGCTCTGCCAGGGAATGTGGTTTGTGGAGTATATGGACCCACTGAAGAGGTTTTTGGGCCTCATGGGCAGGGTCCCCTGCTGGCTTTGCAGCAGGAAGGAGTGGAGGGACCATAGGAGYGCCTTGCTCTTCTCCCTGCATGGATGCTTTGCAGGCAGAGATGGGTTCATGGGGGCTCTTAGACTTCCTGTGGGATGACATAAGCTCTTCAGGTGATGAGCCTCTTTCCCCTGGGACTGGGAACAACGTGTCTCCTGTTGCAACTGGTATTTCAGGGATCAAGCTGTCCCTGGGGTCAGGCTGAGTGTCCCAGGGGCAGGACAGCCACTGGCCATGCTGGATCCCCTATGTAGTGACAGCACTAGGCTGAGTGCCTTTGAAGTGCTCTGCAGTGCTCTCTGCACTGCTGTTGGACAGGATCTGAGTAGCCATTGTGCAAAGCAAAACAAACCCTTCCTATCTGTCCCGGGCTCCGAGGGCAGCTCTGCTTCCAGCTGTGAGGCTGTGGAGCCAGCACAGCCCTGCCAGAGCCTGCTGATAACCATCTCCCCTTGCAAAAGAGTTCAAGTCCCTGCTCCAGGCAGGTGATGTCACCTTATCAGCACTTGAAGGCTCCTGATAAGGGGATCAAACTAACTTCAGCTGCATCCCCACCTGCAAACACAGTGTACCAGGTGCAGCCAAAGTGAGGGTGGCCGGGGCCCACGTGCTCCCTTGCCTTCAGGAGGGTCATGGCTGCCCAGACTCAGCAGGGCACAGCTGGGCTGGGAACAATAGTGGCCACTGGCGACCACAGGGTGGGCGATTACCGAAAATCATGTGCTTACCCCGGCCGCTGCAGAGGCAATTTGTCAAAGTCCCATTTTCCTTTTCCTGATAAGATAGGGTTCGAGGAATACAATAATGCTTTTCCGAGATACAATCGTGGCTCTTCTACCCGGCACACACGCAGGGGAAGCTAATTTTGGCCATGCCGGGCTGGCAGGGGTGAGAGGAGGCCTCTGTGCCGGGGCCGCAGTCCAAGGGACAGGGCAACTCTCTAAGCCCCGAGGATTAGGACAGCCCTGGGGGCAGCAAGGTCACTGCCCCTGCAGGCTGGCACACTTCCTGCTCCCTGCAGCATTCCTAGAAGATGCAACAGCTGCAGAAGGAGCTGTTGCTGCTAACTTCATGATGCGGAGCTGATCTGATGTGGCACAGTGCTGCAGCCCTGCCAACACCTGGCAAACCTGGTTTGAGGCTGGGGCAGCCAGGGGCAGCAGCGCTTCCCTCGCAAGGCACCCAGCTCATGTAGCTGCACCCTCACACCCTCTTCCCTCCCGTGCTTTGAACATTATCCCATCTCAAACGTGGTACCAGGGTGCCAGGCCAGTGTTTGCACCCTGGCCAAGGAAAGCTGTGTATTCCGAGCTGTCTGGTCCGTGGCAAGCTGGCCAAGCACGGGCAGGAAAGTGATCTTGGCTGCCTGCTGCAAGCCAGTCCCTCCACAGGCAGCTCTAGTGTCACCGCAGTTTCAGGAGGAAAGGAGTAAATGGCACCATTGACAAAGGCAGGCCTTATGCAATCCCCAGCCTCCGTGGGAACCAGACCCTTTTAGTAATACATAAAATATTTGTAGGTGCTGGATCTGGCTTTCCTCGGGAGGATAATAAGAAGCACACCCATCTGGCAGAGCTGATGTTTCCATTTTGGCATGTTGCTTGGGATGCACTTTCTGCACAGTTTGAAATCTGAGCATAATCCTATCTTCATGAACCACATTCACCAGTCTGATAATGTGACCCCAGAAAAGGTCAATGGAAAAGTTAATATAATTTATTGGCTGATTTAAAAAAAAATCTAATCATCTCTTTTTCCTTTTTCCTGACCCCCCACCCGCACCCAGTGCCCTGCTGACATTTTCCAGCCATTCCCAAAACAATGGCCAGGGTGGGAATGCTCTGAGCGGGTGCAGCTYTAGAGGAGGCTTTTCCTGAGGGGCTGCAGCCACATCTGCCTGCTCAGCACCCCCTCCCCTAGAGGTATGTGGGGGACGATGTGCTCAGCCAAGGTCACCAGCCTGGCCAGGAGCAGGGCTGGCAGCAGGTCAGGTTTGGGCAGACCTAGTAGTTTCAGTGTTTGCTGGATATCTTCTGCTCTGTGGGGTGACTGGGGCTCACCTGCTTTGGGCTTGGAGGAGACACCTCTTCTGTCGATGATCTCTGCCAGTTTTGTAGCTGTGGACACTAGGGAAGGAGGATCCAGCCAGGTTCCTGAGAGTCAGGCAGTCTTGGATGAAGCCRTCAAGGGCCCCAAGAACCCCTTCCACGATCACCGTCCATGGGGGAGGTCTCCATCAGCATGTGCTATGTTGCCTCTAGGGAAGGCTGCAGGAAGCTCCAGTGCAGTGCACAGGCGTGTGCACGAGTGAGTTCCTCTGCACGGCTGTGTGAGCAGGGGGGCCGTGCTGTCATACAAGCATTCCTCTTCCTTGCAGTCCTCCCTTTGGGTTTCCCAGCCACTAAGAGCACACTGCTGCCCACTTAGGCCAGGGCAGGAGAGCTGCTGCACCCCACAGCTATCCGTGCCCATTTGTCTCCTCACCACCAGGAGCCCAGGCTGTCTGCAGAGCCCCAGGCGCTGTCTGGAGCAATTCAGCAGCCAGGTGTTTGTCAGGGCATGACCTGTCCTGAGGAGGCAGACGAGCTTGCTTGTTAGGGTGGAGCTGCAAAAGTAATTAGGATCTCCAACAGTAATTAGTCCTTTCTTATTCTAAAACCTCAGAGAGAGAGAAGAAAGGACCCCAGAGGGCACGGAATGGTGGGAAGGATCCAGCAGCTTCTCTTTCAGTATTAGCTGCTACTTCGAAGTGGTAGTTTTGGAGCTGCTGCCCTGCAGAACCATTGAAGAGAGAGTATGGGGAAAACATCTGGCAAGGGCTGGGGAAGGAGAAAGCCCAGCGCTGCCCAGTTCTGTCAGGCTGTAGCACTGCGAGGTCTGTCACAGTGCTGCCATGGCTGGGCATGGAAACCCTGGCTCCTCTCACCAAGGAACTGTCCTTCCTGGCTTCTTTGCAGCACTGTCTCCAGGCCCAGCTCTTGCGGAGGAGAAACTGGAGAGATGGAGGGAGCCTGAGCAGTGTATCTTGGAAAGCAGTGGGCAAAGGAAACACAGGTAACTTCTAAAGTCAGTAGTTTCAGAAAAGCAAAATGAGCCTCAAACACGGCCTTGCCCTTGTGTTTTGTAAAGCTGGTTTGTGCACAGGGCTGGCCGTAGCCTGGGGGCTCCTGGCTGTGCAGCTCTGCCTGCTGCCCACCCTGCCTGGCACTCTGGGGTGCTGCTGCCCACCAGCAAACCCAGCCTCCCCGATGTGGGGGAACCGGACTCCCACACTATGAATGCTCCCCTGCCGTGCTTGGGGAGCTCAGGAAGGCAGGAGACATGGAGGCAGAACCCCCAGGCCTGGGCTCTGCAACAAGTGGTCCTAGGTTTCTCTTTCACAAGCAAGAACCTTGGGATTCTGTGCCCCGCATGCAGGTATCCCTAGACAAGACATCCCTTGTGCAGAGCTACCAGACTGTGCTTTTTGTGTTCCCAAGGCTTCCTGCCCACTCTTAAAACTGCTTTTCAGTCTTGTAGGTGAGCTGATCTTCTCTGGCCCTTGCACAAGATGTTTTTTGTCCATCAGCACATTTAGCTCCTGCTTTGTTCCAGCTGGTGCTGGGCCATGTGGGCAGGGCATGCCAGTCCCAATGGCAGCGGTGCTGCCAGTCTGTGGGGCAGACAGGGAGCCACTGGGGCATCAGAGGGCATTGCAGAAGCATTATGTCTCAGATCATAAACTCATGGACTTTGCCCATTTAGCTGAAATAACAGAGATGAAAAAGTTATTGAGGATGACTGATGGTGGGCCAAATGACCAGAAAGCGTAACCTGCATCAATCTCCAAGGTACCATGCCAGGGAGAAGAGCTGCACACAGGCTTTGGTTCCCGTCCTCTCTGAAAGCACAGCTTTTGGAGAGCATGAAGCAGAAGAAAGGTTTTCCAGCCCTCCACTTTGTTGTAACAGCATCGACTGCCGGCCTGCCAAGCCATTTCCCAGGAGGTGGTTTGAGAAAAAGGTTGCAGAAGTCACTTCAGCAATAACTGCTTGATCTGCCCTGGACCCTGCTAAAATTATATCCAATCTCCAGGCATAGCAGAGGTTAGGAGTTGTTCCTTAACCTGGCAGGACGGGGGCATCTTGGCTTGGGATCTCTGATGAAGTTGTGGAGAAGCTGTGGATGCCAAAAGCCCCCATTCCTGACCATGTTGCAGTTCCCAGTGGCTGTAATGGGGAGATTTGTGTTTGGCTCCCTGGTGTGAGGGCGTGCAAAGTGTCTCCTCACCCTGGGTTTCAGAGCACTTCAGCTCCTTACTGTCATCAGAGATGGCCAGGACAGTGGCCTGTGTGGACCTCCAGCCTGGCCCAGGACTGCTGCAAGATCTGCTGCTTCTCTGCAAATGATGTTGAAGGACAGAAGGTAAAATCAAGGGTTGCATGTGCTATAAAAATCAAATCCAGGGGTTTGGTTTTTCTTGTTTAGTAGGGGAACTTTGCTGTGATAAATATGTCTCAGAAACTGGGAACACAAACAGCAATAGTTCAAAGACATTTTTCCAGTGCCACACATCTAAAGCTGCTCAGCACAGCACAGCTTTGTTGGGTGAAGTGTAACAGGGATCATGTCCTCACTTCCTGCCAAGGKTGTAAGAGCAAGGCACTAATTCGCAGATCTTGAAGAATGTGACAGTGGTATTTCAGCAGCTCTAATGCTCTGCAGCCTGTGAAGGCTGCACAGTAACTGAAAGGAAATATCTTTGTTTTTATTCGCTTGGCTTTATTCCTAATTCACTCTTTGATGCCATCAGCCTGGGATAATAAGTTTTCAGAGATATGCTCGAAATTAAGGAAATGAGTCTGCTTAAGTCCTTTAAACATACTTTGAGGGAGAAATGTACAACAATAGAGATATTAAAAGCCCTATTTTCAAGCAATTCTAATATGAAATCAAAACATCGTGCTGCTAGATGGCGAGATCCATTAGCGGTGTGTGTGCATTCTTCAGCTGGAGAGGATATCGCCTTCTTCAGCCAGGAAAGTTGCCAGAGAGCTTGAATCTGTCCTCTCTGCAGGGTGGGCAGTGAATGGCAGATTCATTTCACAGTAAAATACTTGCAGCTAAATAATAAATGCACAAGCGCTTGCCCTTTGCCAGTTGTATTCTGCTGGGTAGAAGTGATGGTGTCTCAAGAGTCTCACATTCAACGTTTGTATGTGTATGTTTTTTAGCTCTGTTTAGATAGTTGCTTTATTTTTCTTAGCTGTCCGGGGGTAGTTTAGCTGTAAATACGTTACCTAGTATAGGGTTTATGCTGTCCATTGGTGAGGGTGGAATTCCCCCCATTTACTGGAATACTTCCCAGTGAAGTCAGCAGCTTTGCAGGTACCTAGTGGGTCCCTTTGGCAACTTTTCCCTGTGGCTGGGACAACTTCTACTGAACTCAACCCTCCTTCATAGTGGGCAGCCTTCATAGTGGGCAAGCCTCTCTGCCTTGCTCTGCTGTTACCATCACCAGTGCTGATGTGGTGGATTTCAGCCCAGTTCACAGGCTGGTTGTGACAAACCCTGTTCAAGCCATCAGGAGACTGGTGTCCTCGATGGAGATAATTCCTCAGTGAGCTTTTGTGTGTGTGCTGCATGGCAGCTTTAAGAAATAGTATGGTGGAAGTGTGAAAGCAGATAAAGGCACTCAGATCCCACTTTTCTTTAGGAATGACATGAGCTAGGCAGAGGCTGGCAGTCCTACTGATGGAAAGACTTCTGCATTGTTTTGAAAAAGAGAAAGGAGAGGGGAAAGGGACAAGTACCAACAAAAAAGATGCGCCAAGTAGCTCCACAGTGATTCCATTACAGCTTTGTGGCAGCAGGGAGCCAGGAGAGGAGAGTGGACGATAACTTCTGTGGAGGGAATAGTCTTCAAAGGATCTGAGAAATAATCTGGAGACAGGTGTAACCTCCTTTACTGCTTCCCATGGCAGCTGTGGGGCTAGCGAGAGGAATGGGAAAGCACAGTATTATTTATTTCATCTACTATAAAAAGTGACTTTTAAGATCTTGTTCAAGTAAATGGAGCAATGAATTCTCCTTTCCCTCTGACTGCTGCTGAAGACACGTAACTTACTAGATATGCTGCCGTTGTAATGGAAATAACTAGCCAGGCTATTTTAAACCAGGAAGAACTGGATGTCTGGGAAATGGGGGAAAGAGGATTGGGTGGCACAAGAGAAAAGAAACTTCATCTGTGTCAATCTTGGGCACTTTGTACAATTTGCTCTTAAAGTTGTTTCACAAGCTCATCTGGCAGAGAAGTGATAATAAATTGTTCAACAACTCAGGCTTGCCAAAGTCGTTTAAGGAGCTTTCAAAGGAGACTTCTAAAGACTTGTGGCTTTCAACTGCATGTGAATCATCTTGAAGAGCAAAACTGTAACTGCAGATTGCTAACGACCGTTTAATGGGTCACCATATACCTGTCCGTGCTTTCATGAGCTCTGGCACTCAGTTCAAGAGTCAGATGTTCCCGTGCAGATCCCATGCCCACATCCCAGAGCCCAGCATGGCAGGGGTGCCACTGCTGTTGCCAACCTACTGAACCGGAAAATCTCAGCTGGCAGAGCCTGCAAGCAACTGAGGTTAGGGAAAACACATAAAGGTAGTAGGAGGAATGTCATGTCCACATACTGCCAAGGCATGGAGCCTTATCCACTTTCAGCCCCTTTTCGTAGGAGGCTCTTTTTGTTTGCCTAAGGATGTATGGGGATTAGAGAGAGTGGGCTATGAGGATTTTATCCCCTATGTAACACCCTTGCTAAGAAGTCATACAAACAGAGCCAGAGGTGTCTCACAGGAGGCCTCACAGCTGTCCCCAGGGAGGGCTTGCTGGTATAGGGCTAGCAGAGGTGTGCTTGCAGCATCTGGGACAGATGTGGCCAGCTGGCTGCCGGTGCACTGCAGAGGTGGGTCCCATAGCCTCCTCTGAGCTAAGGCACATATTTATACAGCCCTACCAGAAAAGGCAGGGTGGAACACACTAATATATACACATTAAAGAGACTGAATAAATAAACAGTAGGTTTTGATTTATTTTCTCTGCTACTTGGATATCTTAGTTTTGGCACAAGATAGATTTCATACACAAATGTGATCTCCAGATTGGTTCTTGTCCTGGCTGATTTAGAAATCATGTGCAAATGAGAAAAACTTTGCAAATATTCTTAAAGTGTAATGATATTTATGCTGTTTATTGCCAAAGCACATAAAATCCTTGGCACATAAAATCAGCTAGGTAATACACAAAGGTAACAATGCTGGTCTCTGCCCGGAAGGATTTACAGTTGTAGATGAGAGATAACAATGGGTACAGTCAGACTGGGAAAGCACATAAAATGTGATTAGTCAGTCAGAGACTCACTAAATGCTGCACACTTAATGAGCATTGTTCAGCTCATTTGTGCCTTGCCTGCGAGAGGGTAGGGTTCGGCGGGGCAAAGCCAGACACGGAAAACGCCCTCGACACTGGGGAAGAGGTGGTGGGAGGGAGCAATTGAGAAATTTCAGATGTAAAAACGTTCAGGTCACAGAAAGTTGTAAAGAAATTGTAAGTTTTATTGTGGGACTTGCACCCAGTTCAGGTTCAGGTGGAATATATGTAACTATGCAATCAAAATAGTCATGGGAAGCCCATTAAGAAAGGCTGCAGGACTTACTACTCCTGTCCTCAAGCCCCAAGCTGCTTACCTCCTCCCACAGTCCTGAGCAAAGTCTGGAGGAATTACACTGGCTATGAATGGCCTTAACATTTCCAGAAGTAGTGACAATGCTGGACTGTGTTCTCTGGCCCATTTCCKTCTGCTAACCAGTCTCTCTAAGGTGAACGGAACTGTTGTTTCTCCTGGAATTTCTCTTGGAATTTATTTTATTTTATTCTTTCTACTAGGTTAAACACCTGATGCTTTAAAAGCACGGAATGCTTTTATACCTAAAAGGTGTATACCTAGAAACAACTCATGATGCCCTGTGACCCGTCCCTTCCCTAGGGAAGCTGCAGCCAGGAATGCTGCAGGAGAGCGGAGGTTGCCAGGCACTTCCAGCAGTATAAACCAGAGCGACGCCAAGAGAGCTGGAAAGCAGGGAGTGTGCCAACCACAAAATTAATCTCCGAGTTAATAAAAGCCTGCATGGTTTGAGGTTTGTGAAGCAATAAACGAGTTCAAATTTGCCAGCGACTGAAAAAGAAAAGCAATTAGGTGTTAAGGGAAACCTTCTAATGGGGATAAAGATAATACATTAGAATATGCAATGGGTTGAAAAATGTGATGAGAAATTAATCTTTAATTGAAAATTACTAAAGGAATTTTGATGAAGAACATAGAAATGTATGTATCAAAGCAAACCTTTTAACTCTTTTTACTAATGGGGAATGACAGAATAAGAGCTTCTGTTTAATAGCACTAATAACTTCATAATATTTTTCCTTTGAGTCATATGATAGGCTTTTTTTACCAGTCAATACTTCATCCAAAAAAAAAAATTCTCCTTGGCTTCTCCTCATCATAGTCATTTCTACGTCTGTATGACCTCAAAAGCTCTGTTTTTCCAAAACCCAGGCAGAACTGTACCCATTTCAATCTCCCTTCATTCCTATGACACTGGGGACACTGCTAGCAAGTTTGCAAGGCCAGAAGGAGTTATGAGCAAAAGTGAGGCTGAAGAAATAACTCAGTGTGATCGAAATGGAAATTGGGGGAGTCTTCATCAATGTTGCATTAGATGATTCAAATGCTCACAATTTCAGTTGCATCAAAGGAGGCTTTTCTGGTTTTAAAACAAAATATCTTGCTCAATAGTGGAATAATAGGAAACAATAAAGACATATATAGATGGGAATTTGGGAAGCTGCTAGCAATGAGTAATTTAGCAGTTTGCAAAAGGGGTAACTAGCTAGGGAAATACAGTGAAATATATTGATCAGTACCATTAATCACCACCCCATGGCATTTCCTCGAGGTACAAAGAAAACCCTAGCAGGGACTTAGGTTGGATGTTGGACAATGACAATTTCAATTTGATGAAAAAAAAAGCTGAAATTATTCAGTATTTTTTTTCTGTTCTTTGTGTGGAAAATGGACAGAATGATGTCTCCATATTTAATTGAA
The DNA here is from genome assembly GCA_018881555.1 of Amblyornis subalaris. Taxonomy (NCBI): domain Eukaryota; kingdom Metazoa; phylum Chordata; class Aves; order Passeriformes; family Ptilonorhynchidae; genus Amblyornis; species Amblyornis subalaris. The sequence continues at coordinate 376,948 of JACAXG010000034.1, read as the reverse complement.
GACATTTTTGTCTTCCACATGTAACCAGAGTGAAAGAAAACCACTGGTTAATACCCTTCTTTAAAACCTTCATGCAAAAGTATTTTAAGAATTTCCTAAGAAGATCACCAAACCCTTAGTACTGATTTCTCGGCAAATACTGTATGACTGAATTTCCAGAGAATCAGGGAAAGTAACTGTTGAGTCATTACATAAAACCCAGTAACTGGCGTGTCCCAGGTAAGCAGGGACAGAAGCTTGGCTAGGATGACACCAGCTTTTGACAAGAGTGGTGAGGTGGTCAATGAAGTGTGCAGTCAAGAGAGAATCGAACTGTGACAGTACTGGAGTTAGCATATTAACAGAAAATATATGGTTTTAATTATTTTTGGAGTAGAGGAAGGCGACCATCTGATTTGAGGCAGAACAGCTCAGTATTATGCCTCATCTGTGGGTGGCTGCCAAAGGGGGCAGTTTTGTTTCTCATTTTCTTTTCCTCTCATTCCCTTAAACAGTGGTCACATGAGTGAATCATCTCAACTCACTGGGCCAACAGAAAACTATGCCTTTTCTTTTCTTTTTATTACTGTCAGAATTTCCTGCTGGATCCCATGCTGGGCTGACTCACCCCAGAGCTGTGGGGTCACTGGAGCTGGCGCAGGAAGCCCAGAGTGCTGCTGGGGTGATGTGATGTTCTGCCAGATGGATGTAACCCCTGTTTAGTCACTGCTGGGGTTGCATGCAATAAGATGTAAGTCAATGGCTCCCTTCATCTGCAATAGAGAAGAACCACTGAAAAAAACCAGTCCTTATGTGAAAATAAATATAGACCCTATTGTGGTTTACAGACCCCCTAAATGATTTGCAGTGCTCTTCAAAATTCAGCAGACAGTTGACAGAAGCAGGGATGGGTTATTAAAAGCGGGCGTAGATTGGACAGTAGGAAAGACCCCTTGGAACTTCTGTCAGGCTGAGGGGAAGAGGAGCTGAGTGACCCACTGGCTTTGTCAACCTGGGGGGACAGGGTTGTGTCCCACACCTGAGCTGGGGTCTTTGATGGACCCCCTCGGTGGGTGGTGCCTCTGTGGTGGCACCCCAGGGCACTCATCCCTTAAGGGGATTTCCCTGAGGTGATTCCCATCCTCTCACCACTACATAACATATGCATTGTCACATTTAGTTCAGCAGTGGCCTGCTCCTCTGGCGCCTCAGTTGCCTGTCAATCCTGCCATGGTGTGAATGCCCGGCTGGATGGAGCCAAATCCTCCAACAGCAGCTGTAAAGGTCCTGGCTCCATGTCACTCCCATCCCATGGCAATGGACGACTGGAGGTAACGCTGGAGGGTGACTGGAGGAGCTGGACCTGACTCCATGGAGATGTCTCCCCTGCAGCTTTTAGAGGCAACATCCAGTCCCCAGTGCCGGCAGGACACCCCATGGCCAGCACACATGGAGCCTCCGCTCCCACGCTGGGGTGCGGCCCTGCAGCCCAACACTCGCTGCCATCCCCGGCTGAGACCTCCGGCACTGCCCTGCAGGGACCCCAGGTAGCCCCAGGCCCGGTCCCAAAGGGACTCCCAGCCGTGGCCCCCCTGCCTTCGAGACCCCTTGTCCTGCCCACAGAGCCTCTCACAGTCCTGTCCCCCCACAGCCCTACCCCCATACCCGTGTCCCCACGTGCCCCGCCCCTTCGCCACCCCGCCCCTCACAAGCACCGCCCCTCGACGAAGCCCCGCCCCCTGCGGCCCCGCCCCGCCCCTTGCGACACCCCGCTCTTCCGGCGCGGGGAGGGGCTGGCGCGTGCCGCGCCGCCGTCACTTCCGCGCCCGCCCCGCCCCGCCCCGCCCAGCGCGGCCGGCGCGTGCAGCCGGTTGGCGGCGGTTCCGCTCGCGCCTCGCGAGGCAGCCGCAGCCGCGCGCGCGGCGGGCGGGGTGGGGGGGGAGCGCCGGTCCCGCGCCGGTCCCGCGCCCGCCCCGCCGGCGATGGGGCTGCGCTGAGGCCGCCGGTGAGTGGGGCCGCGGGGCCGCGGGGCCGCGGGCACGGCACGGCACGGCACGGCACGGCCCGGCACGGCCCGGCCCGGCAGGTGAGGGAGGGTCCGCGGGCCTCCAGCGGTGCCCGCAGCACCCGCCGCCGCGTGCGCGGTGCGGCCGCTCGCCCGCAGCGCCCTTCAGCAGCGCCGGCCGCTGCTCCGCCCGCAGCAGCCCCCGCGGGGCGGCCCGGCGCGGGCGCGGGGGTCGTGGCGGGGCCGCTGCCGTGGAGCGGGTCCCGCGGCCGGGGCAGCCCCGCCGCCCGGGGAGGAAGGGGCGCTCGTGGCCGGGAGCGCGTGGCCGAGCGCCCGGCGTGTCCCGGCCGCCCGGCGTGTCCCGGCCGCCGGTGTCCGGACACGTGCGGAGCTGGCCCAGCGGCCTGGCCGTCCACCCGCGCAGCCCAGGGGCCGCTCCGGGCTCTCGGGGCACCCTCGGCAGCTCGGCCAGCACCCCCGTGGCGCTTCCTCCATCCTCCGAGCGTGGCCCCGGCTCTGCCCGCGGTCCCGGTTACCGAACAGCGCGCGTTCCGCTGCCTGGGCACACGTCAGCGTGTTCTGCAGTGGCGGGGTCGGTGGGGAGTGTTGGGGACCGTGTACCACAGAGAAACTTCGCAGTACGARATGAGGTCTCAATGCGTCTCATCCTTTTTTCAGCACATGAGTCAGTGCATTCGCCTGCTGCTGACAAATGTTGTAGAGCACTTTCCTATCAGCCGAGCGCTGGAGACTGGGATCTCGCACTGCGAGCACCTCTGACAACCACTGCGTCATCTCAGAGAGGAGGCCTGTTTGTGCCTTTTCAGGGATAAACAGCTACTAGTTGAATTAAACACTGAGAATTCAAACAGAATTGATACTTAAGGTGAAAAAAAACTTTAGTATCTACAGTATTGGCTCTGAAAGCTTTCTGCTGCCACCAGTGCTCTGGCTTGCCTGCTGGGATCATTGTATCCCTGCAGGTGCTGTAGTTGGAAGAGATTTTTAGAGCCCTTTAAGAAGCTGAGATAGCATAGCCTCCAGCAGTGGGAGATGGTTAACTCTAAACTTTTCTAACATGAGTGCTGAGAGTTGTCTGACCACGTTGTCTGACTGCTTCCTCTTCTGAGGTTGCTGACTTTTGTACTAGCTTTAGAATTTGTTAATGTCTTTTCTTTGCAGTATGCACTCACTACAATTGTGTGGTGTTTTCTTAGCAAGGGCAATCAAGATTATGTTTCATTTAGCCTATTCATTACTCTGACTGTTATTTTTTTTATTGTAGGTGACTCAGCTGTTGTATGTATGAGATTTGTCCACACACTGGCTCTTCAGACAGGTTAGCAACATTTTTCAGCCATCAGTTCCATCACGTTTGAAAGAATTGCTACTTTTACTTTTTCTGAAGTTTTTGTATAACACTGTTACATCCTGTAGAATGATTTTTTTGAGCTTGTGGAGAAACAGCTTTTTTTGGCATTATTTAAATTTACTCTATGGTATAAATGAGGTCCTCATAAACTTTATGTCCATGTAGCAGTGTCATGGATGACAGCAATAGATCTTTATTACACATACACTGAGGAAATGTCTTGGTATTTGGCATGACACTCGTGGCTATGTACTGCTACTTCCATAAGCTGCTTTTTCTTGTTGGCTAGTTACAAATACAATTTTATGAAGTTTAAAGAAAATATACTATGTAAACTTTGAACTGTACAATTGACTTGGAAATTTATTGGTGCTGATTTAACTCTCCTGACTTCTAAGAAGTGTATCATTAACATGACTTAGTTTACTCACATGTGGGGAAGAACACTGGCTTCTGGCTACATGGAGTGTTCCAGTGTGAGCGTCTGGGTCAGCTAGGAAAAACTGATGTGCTCCAAGGTTATCAGCTTTTAAAGTGCTTCAGAAAATGAGTAAGAGAGATCTTGTTAACTTTAGCTTTGGCCAAAGCTGATTGTCCATGACACAAGAAGGTGAAAGCAGTGATGGGGATCTGAGCAGTTCTGCAGACTCCAACAGAGCTGCTGGACAGCAGCTGCTGCCTTCCCAAACACCTCCCAGGAGCAGTGGTGCTGTTCCAGGTGCTCTGCTTGGTGTCTTTCAGCAGTGCTCTCTAAATTTTGAGTTCTTATGCTCTCACCCCTTAATTTTTTTCTTAGTTGTCTTCTAGGATCTATTGTCTCTTCCTGTATTTCTTTTTCATTTCTTTCTAGTCTGGAGAGGACCTCATGGCACTGATTCATCCCTAACCTGGAGAGAGGGGGGTGAAAGGTCCTAGCTGCCTGGTCAGGAAGCTTGCAGTGCCTGACAAGGGAGCGTGGGGGCTGCCTAGCAAGAAGGGAAGTTGCATCATGAGGTCTGAGTGATTGAGAAACTTGGTGATTCAGTCCTGTTCTGCTACTGTGCCGTGTGACAGGCATGGTACATCAGATGAGCTATTTTTCTGTGTGTTCCTAATAAATTATTTAAGGACAGGAGATTAAAAAAAATTCTATATTGACATGGAACCCTCAGGTTATTTTTTCTCATTTGCCTTGAGGAGGTAGTATCCGTACTGTTTTCTGTGTGGAATTTAAAACAGTCAACAAGACACTGATTTTCAGTGGTACAAAGACAAATTAGATTTATTCTGTGGAAGTAAAATACCTTTCTATTGTTATAGCCAGGTCCAAGTGGATTGTCCAGAGGAAATCTGTACTAGAACTGGGAACTGACATGGAAAGGTCAGGTTTTCATCAAGCATTTTGACCATCACACCCTTGTTGCTTTTTCTGGAAACCTTCAGATACCATTTGCTTTATTTCTGTAAACAACAGAAATCTGCAACAGGGGATTACTTCGATTTAGCTTGTCCAAGGTCTGTTGCAGAAATTATTACTTCTGTTGTGATAAATGTCTCTGTTGAGTGCTGTGCTCAAGCATCTTTAACAGCAGGCTGGGAAGAATGGTTGTAACACTTTCCTTTTTTAATGTTTTTGTAGTATGAACCTGATGGTATCTGGCATGGAGAGAAGAGGTTTCATTCCTTTATTGCCTTGTGAAACAAAGTCCTTTAGTTAATTCTTCTAAAACTCTTGAGTTTTGGAAATTAGAAAGAAAGGGTTTCCATTAATTTTCTCAGTGCCCAAACCGGATCAATATAATATGAAAATGTGTCTTCAGGCTCATCTTTTGAATGTCTGCAGGAACTGCATTGGAGAACAGAGCTTGTATTTAAATGCATGTTTTTTGGGCAGGGATTACTGGTGTCCACAGCATGGCACCTAGAATGGTCACGACTGCTTTGGGTTTGAGTCATGTTGTTGTGCAGATGAATAGGTTCTGTGGACTTTCAGTGGCGTAAAAAATCCCAGCATTCTGACTAGTGCTTGATCTGGTTATGTTTAGCATGAGAGAGTTCATACAAAACAAATCCTGGTTCAAAAATCCTGATTTGACTATTAAACATTGAAAAAATGTTTTAAATAAGAGTAATGCTAAAATGTTTCCCTTTCACTGTTACACAATGAGCTAAAAATAATTTTCATTCATAAAAAAGCTGCTTCCTCTGTTAAATAATCTGCGTAGCAGAGAACAGAAGTTCATTTTGTAGTAAACTGTAGTTGTATTATAGCTGCAAGTCTGACACCTTTTTTCCTGATTGAAATGAGACTGTAAACTTTAATTTTTGGTAGCTGAAAGGCAGGCTTAAAGAAAAAAGGATGGGTGATCCACAGTTTCTGCTCAGAAGTTCTGGATGTGATCGACACAAAAAGCTCAAGTGCTGTATCTTGCTGCTCCTTTTCTAAAATATATAATTTCAGCACCATCTCCACAGAGCACTGTGCATGGGTTGGGGTTAGGAAGGGGTCTCCCTGGCCATGGAATCTTGCTGCTTGTCTGGAGTGGTGCAGTGACAATCGCATTTGCAAACCAAAATAAGCTCATTTTGCATTCATTCTGTATTTTCTTTTTTTTTTTTTTTTTTCATTGTGTTTTTCATTTGGAAGAATTTATCCCTTTTTTTTTGTGGTTCTGGTTTATTAGAATTGTGACGTTCATCTTAAAGCAGTTCTTTGGAAGAGGATCTGCTACTGGAACTGTTAGCAAGTCCGTTACTTTTTAGTTGGATTGAGATTTTTATGTGGTATTTAAGACTAAAAGATCATCCTTCAGAATCAAAATACCCAACTCTGTTTTTTGACCTTTAGCAAAGTTATGTGATGGTGATATTTTCCGTTTAGAGGGTACGCACAGCAACAAAAATGGCAGTTCCTTTAGATTTTATTCTAGCTAGAAGATGTCAAAATGAAAGGTGATAAATGGCAATGGCTGTGAAATCAGAGCTCTTGATTCTTTTAAAGAGTGGGAGACAGAGCGGTGTAATGGGAAGGCTTTTGAGAACCAGAGAAAGTAGTAAAACCAGCTTATACTCCAAGCTTTTACTGACTTGGGATGCAAGAAGGAAATCTATGTAGAGTGTGAAAGTAAGTCACATTATGAAGAACAAGTATAAAAGAGTAGTAGGGGCAGATATCACACGGGCTAAAGAGCAAATGGAATGGCAAGGAGCACGAGACATAAAAGCCAGCCTCCTGTAAAAGTATGTTAGTAGTAGGAGGAAGATTGAGAAATGTCTCAGTTGGTTCAGTGGGGAGTGCACATATGTACAGAAAGTGCAGAACGTTTGAGGTGCTTAGTGCCTATTTTGCCTGTCTTTCACATGGTGTCGTGCAGGTGCTTAATCTTATTAATACTTGTGATAACATAGTATTTTACACTGCAGTGTACTTTCACTAGATGTTTCTGTTTCTACTGGCTCTGATAAGCTTCACTGTACAATTCTCAAAACAGCTCAAAAATACTATCTAGAACTTCTCAGAAGTTCTAGAAGACTATCAAAGGATGAGTCTTCAGACAGTTATAAGGGGAGTTGCAGTCTTACAGTTCAGTTTGTGTCAGTTTTTCCCATCAGTTGAGGTTAATAAGCAAACATTCTATTTTCATTTGCTTGGAAGATACAGCAGCATGAACTGATTTGTCGAAAAAGTAATTGTGTCCGAAGTCTTAATACCTTTTTACTGCAGAGCAGAAGTCTCTGTGGCTGTAGCAGAAGCAGTGGAGGTCTTGTCTCCTGATTAATTGATTGATTTAATAAGGTTTTCCTCAATCCAATGGCCGCATAAGTAAATGGAAGCATGATCTGGGGGTAGATGATCCTATTTGGAGAACTGTAATTAACGATTTGGTGTTAGAATGAGAGGCTATGTTGAAGGGTTCTGTCCTGGGTACAGTTGCCTTTAATGAAAACATTAGTCAACTGGCTGATTAAATGTGCTCATTAAATTCTCAGGGACTATGTGTTGGAGGACATGATGTGAGTTCAAAATAACCTGAAAAATAGCATGACATTCAGTAGGGACAAATGCAGAGTACTGCACTTAGGCAGGAGTTGCCAGCTGTGGAAATGCAGGGTGAGGAATAACTGGTTAGCTGCTAGAAAAAGGACCTGGGGGTGTACTGGATCACAAGTTGAACATGAGTCAGTGTCATGCTGTTTGCAGAAAAGGCAAATATCTTACTGGGATGTTTAAACAGGAGTATTGTCTGAGAGATGTAAAGTTTAAATCCATTGGCTTTATTTGCTGTTGATATACAGTCTGTGCAGACAGCATCTGTTTTGGGTGCCAAAATTCAAGAAGAATTTGGGCCACTTGGAAGGAGTTCAGAGTAGAGAAATGCAAGTGATCAGTGTTCGAGGAAACAACTTCATAAATGTGGAAGAAAATCCAAGTTATTTTGGCAACAGATGAGGAGTTTAAGGGGAATGTAAGAGATTTCAAGTATTTAAAAGATTTGTAAGAAGGAAATGCTATTTTCAGTGACCATGATGGGCAGGTTGAAGTGGGATTAAGTTTCATCACAGAACACGCCAATTAAGCTTTTAACATTTTTCACAGTGAAGATAGTACTTTAAGAAGTCTTTATTCATAGCTGTGAAGAACAAGTTTGTGTATTGAGAAACACTGGTATATGGTTTAGATTGGAGAATAGTCTAAACTCACTATTAATGCCCCTTTTATCCCATTTTATAAGGTTCTAGTTTTAGTTGGTGTCAAGTTTGAGCCAGGGAGGGAGAAATAAGTGGGATTATTTTTGTCCATCTTTTGGTCGTATCATGTGAATTTAGTTCTAGTCCAAGTTCAAGTGGTTAGAACTGTGGTGCTTGTATTGCTTCGGAAACATATGGTGTTCTGGATGTTAGTTTCTTCTCTTGGATGCTGCCTCTTGCCAATGGAGCAAGTTTTCTTGTGCTATCAGGATGTTCTAAACCTCGGCGGAGGAGGTTCTACGTGATAGCTGTGTGTGTGTGTGAGTTAGGCCTAGCAGAGCACTGATGAGTTTGCATTCATTTCAGTAGTCTTAGTAGCTTCAGATTACTGCCTTTAGACTCAAATGATAATCCTATAATGTTTCTCATCCATAGTTACAAAGGTCCACTTTTGGCTTTGAAGATCTCTTTGCAGTTCCCATACTGTGGTACATTCACCARTACAGGGAGCCTAAGTGAGCATGGACCCATAGCAAAGTGGGAAGTCCAACTGCTAGTATAGCCATGCTATTTTATATATCATTGTTTTCATGCACTGTTATAATTGCTTTTGGTTGTCTGTAGTAGACTGCGTGACAAAACAAAGGATCCAGCTATTCCTTCTATTTCAGCAATTGATTTGTAAGATAACTGGAATGTGTGAAAACACTTAAATTAATCCTATGCATTTCACTGTCATACCACATCTCCAAATAAATGAAGAAAAGTACAGTTGCCCTTGTGAACTCTGCCCTTTAGATCTGTCATGGTGTTTAACATCAACAATAGCAAGAGCTTGTTTTCTGGAGGCTACATTTAATGCAGCAGTAGATAGCAGGAGCTGAAAGGTCAATGGCAGGAATAATGGTTGGCCTCCAATGTGGCGATTGTACAGTTAAGTTGAATTACCTGCCTGACTTTACCTTTAGCCTATAATATTTATTGAACTGTATAACTTTGAGGCACAGATTCATTTCCTGGAAAGTCCTATTATTGAGAGAGATGTTTTTCTGTGAGCAGAGGGTAATTTTTCTTACCTCTGTTTCTCAAACAGGGAACTATTTTTATCTTAGAGGCGTGGAGGGTTCTTAACATATCTGCCGTTGTCACTAAGTTGTGAAGGCTTGATCCAGAGCCCAGTGAATTCAAAGGGTTGTTCCATTGGCTTGAGTGGTCTTTGGCTGAGGGTGCTGCTGTCTGAAAATGGTGCTTCTGTCACTATAGCAAGTAGTCCGGATCTGACAAGCCAGCAAAAAGTTCTTTTCAGACCAAGTGTTAATTCAAATGGAAACATAAAAGGGCTGTCAAATGTGCAGTCTTGCAGAGCGCATTCTTTAGATTAACTCTATCTTCAGTTGGTCCATTTGGTGAGGACCACAAAATGTTAAGTAGTGCTTCAAGAGATGGCCTTGACATTACCTTCCTGCGTCATAGCCATGCTTTATTGCTGGAGGCCACCTACTGAGCCGTAATACTGGCATATATTGAAGGCTTGTGTTGTGGTAAGGACTAATGGCATTGAGTTCAGTTTGGACAGCCAGACTTCAAATGCCAACAGTGTATGGATGAAACACAGCTTCTGCCTGTTTGTTGTTCCRTACAGTTGTACTGCTGTGATGGCTCGCTGCAGTTTGGGTGAGCTCAACCTATGGTGAAGGGCATATATCTGAAGCACAGGTGGGTTTAATGTGTCTGAGTGAACTGAAGCACTTTGAAAACCATTGTTGTGCACTCTGTTGGTTGAAAGTCTACTTGTGCTCCTAACTTCTTAATTTTTTTTAGTTCACCTACACATTTTAATTTTTGTTTGCAATATAACTTGCATTTTTTTTTTGTCTTCTCCAGCAGAAACAACTTTTCTTTAGTAATGAACAGACAAAATTGTAGGAACACAGAAGTTTCACTACACAAATTGCATGCCTTTTGTAGGGGGAGAGCACAATAAAAAATAACTTACGGTCTTGTCAGCCTGACAGAGTTCTTACTCTGTAGCGCGCAGGTGGAGGTATCCTCATAGCACTCTTCCTTCTGCCACCCTTTCCTTTATCCGGCAACATCTCTTCCCCAGAGAGAGAGAGGTTTTTTCAGCCGGGAGACTGTTGGCATAATTGCATTCTGAGCAAGTGTTGTGGAGGACTTCTATGCCTTAAGCTAGTACTGGTGTGCTGGTAGCGTTTGTAACACCAATTCTTAGCCTGTGGTCATTTCAGTAAGGATTATCTGGTGTGTTAAATAGCTTCTGTCTCTTTGCTGGAGATTGCTGCTCCACACAGGTCCATTGGTGGAACAGGTCACAGAAGTCTTTGGCTYCGGTTTCAGTGCAAAGTATTTTGAATTTGCGTAGTCTGCGCCTTGCATTTGGAGCAAATGTAGAGTCTCAGTTTCTTCTGCTGGCATAAATGTCTGTGAAGAAATATTATGTTGAATGCCATAATTGTCTATGTAGCTGAAGTCTGATAACACTTGTATGTAACCTTAATGAATTGGTAGAAGAACTCGCATGTAGTCAGACAGTAGTGCTGGCTGATAAGGTGCTGTCAACAGGTGTATTGAGTTGAGAATATTTTGGTGTACACTCTGAGAAAATACTTTTTGTTGGCCTGTTGCTAAATGGAAGTAGCTCAACTTTTGTAAAGCTCGCTTTTCTTGGAGACTGTAATTTTTGGTATTGCAGGCATTGAGCTATACATAAGCAGTTGAGTTTGCTAAGTTTGCGGGGCAGTGTTTTGTGGTGAATCCTCTGCTTGGTGTTCTGCTCTATCCTCCCATCTTATCTTTGCTAGATTGCTGAAGTGTGTGTGTTATCTATGCTTCCCTCTGTCGGAGAATATCCTCGTTCTTTGGATACTAATTTTGATTTTATCTAGGTTAATTTCTTAATTTTGAAGGTGTAGTAGTATATATGGCTATGAAAATGGGCTTGGTACATGTAACATCATCTTGAATACAGTCACTTGTGGCTGATTTCTTTCTTAATGTCTCATAGAAATAAGGTGATGTTCAGAGCTTCAGTCCTTTTCAAAATCTTTTTGAGTATTTTGCTTATATTCAGATTAAGTAGCTGCTTGACAGTTTCCTTTTCCGAATGTTGTGGCGAAGGAGAAACCAAAGTGCATATTCATAAAGCTAATAGATTGAGGGTCAAAATAAGGGGAAAATTAATCCTTCTCGTTGAACTCAGAAGTTCTTTGCAGGATGTTGGCAAGCTTAAAATGTGCCACAAAATAATTTTAAAAAACTCCGGAAAAATCTACTTAGTATTAAATAAGATGATAGAGTATTTGTCTCATGAGGCTGTTGAACTACAAGTCCCTGGGACTGGAGATTGTGCACTGGGAAGCATCATTACGTGACTCTATCTGTGCTGTCTCCCTGACTGCAGGGGAAATGAACGTTTGATCTGACCTTTGTGGCCTATTGTTTTGTTGCTCTATTAGCCTTCAGCCTGGCTTTCTGTTCTTCTGTGCCTTTGATACAAAGGGTATAGAGTAAAAGCTGCTTGGGCGTTTAATGTATGTGAATTTCTGGCAGTCCTCAGTAGTGCTTTAGGAAGCTGACCTCTGTTTTCACCTAACATTTATGAAAAAACAAGTCTGATGGGGGAAATCTGAGTTGCGTATGTGGACTAGAGCTATCTGGGAAGACGTTACTTCTGAATATTTGGCTAGACAGTGGTGATATTTCAGTTGGTGAGGTCAATGCTTGAGGAAAAAGCATTCCTTGGTACATTTAATGTACTTGAAACATTGCAGTCTTGCTTTTAAGAAAACTAACTTTCCACCTCACAGCAGAGAAGATGGATACAGTTACACCTCTTGGTACTGTTACAAAAATTTTTATAGGCTAGGAAAGAAAGAAAAATTCTAAAAAAGGTATTTCGAAGATATAAATATTGTTCTAGACAAGATATGTTAAGGTAGAATTTCTCCTTTAAGGTAACTGTGCAGGACAAAAGTTAACTATAAATTAAGTGATAAGCAAAAGCTGTTACTTACAGGAGAAGCAAGACTCAAGACCTTTACTCATGGTGATTAGTACTGAAGATTGCAGCAGCTGAAGGGAGATCCCTTGTCAGAGTTTTCTGTTATACAGGAGATGTCTCCCACTGCTGGTGCTGTGGAAGTCATTCCCAAGGGGCCCAGAAGCACTGCACAGTGTCATTTAAACGGAGCTATTTAAGGTAATGATGAAATTTATTATAGTAGGATGGGGGGAGTTAATTTCATGGATTGTAGCAGTCCTGCTCTGAAATATAACTGTTTACTAGATTTCTAAAGCTCTTCTGGGTTTGTAGGACGGTTCTGAATGACTGGTACATAGTAGCTAGATGGGTGTGGGCCAAGGTTTACATTACAGGCATGGAGGCATTGAGTTAAATGTTACAGTCCTGTACGTCAGTTCTCTTCTTGTCTTTGTCAAACTTCTTTTCATGGAAAGAGAGAGTGCAACTTTTCCTGCTTGGTTTTCTCATCCTGCCTCATATGGTAGTTCTGAGAGTAAATTAATAATTTTTGAGAGCTAAGCTGTCAGGTCTTATAAGTTCCTGTGCATAAGAAAGTTGTCTTCTACACCAGTCCAATCTCGGAATGGAACTTGTTTGCAGATTTTTCTGTTACTTACTTCAGTTACTGTAATTTGAGATCAAGGCAAATAAATTGCTATATGTGACATCCAAAATTGAATGTACTTATTTTATACAGCCTTTTAACTTTAATATTTAGTGTTGTTATATGATAGTCAAAGCTTTAGCCGTTTCTGTCATGCATAGTATTTCTATTGATTGACGAGTTGCTTGCACACAAGAGCTCTTTCCTTGCAGTGTTTTTTGATCTAAGTAAAGTGAATGTGCCACGTACTTCAGACTTTGTGTCAATTTATTATGACTATTTAAAAAAACTGTGCTTTCAGTAAACATTAGAACCCCCAGGTTTAATGTATGGATTTTCTTACAGAATAAATTTTTAGAAATGAGTACAAATCGGTGCTATTTCTGTTTTTCTGGAACATACTCTTGTGTTGTGTGCGTTTAGTAGTTACATAGTTGAACTTAAGAATCTCTAAGCTTTACATTTTGACTTCAGAAAACTGAAGAAATACTGTGCTTTGTCAGAAAATGCTTGGCTGAAAGCAGTGAAAGGTATTAAGTCATAATTAAGATGGGAAAAAAAGATGCTAAAGCTGATTGCTTGCTTGCAATGAGTATGACTGTGCTGTTGTCATAGCTGTATGCAACTATATGTGCTTCTGAAGAAACAAAAGTTAAATGTCTAAACTTTAGAGGAAAGTTCATCTCTCGTGATTAGTCTAGTTGTGCTTGATGCTGTCCTTGCAGGCAAAGAGAAATTTGATTCAAATGTTCTTATGTTAACCTCAAAAATATTTTCCAAGAATTTAGAGGAAGAGGAAAAAAAGTCATTGCCTCCTTTTATTGAGCATCCATACTACAAAAGCAAATATATCCCAGGAAGCAGATACTCTACATCGCACAATAAGGCGGCAGCCACACAGGAAAGGTTGGGCTCTTGGCACAGCCCCTAAGGGGAAATGCTTCCTTGAAAGGACCCATTGTTGCTGGGTCCAGGTCTTCAGACTCCCAGTTCTCCACTGGAATGGCTTCGGGTCTCTTGGTGCTGAGATGGGGCATCTTTGCCATCCTCATTATCTAACCATAATAGTCTTGGTTATTTAATCACATAGAAGGACTGAGTAAAGTTCATGCCTCATGTGAGAAAGGAACGTTTCTTTGGAAACAGTTTCAGTGCTCAGCTATTGAAAGCTCGTGCTGGGTGTAATGGCGCCATGCCTTGCCCAAGGTATTTAGAACAGTTTAACTTTCTTTTCCAAGGACAAACAAAACACAGTCTGTGAATTCTAACCCAAATGTCTGGTATACTCTTCCAAGAGAGAAAAGAACTAACAAGCATCCAAAATAAATGTATGCTTTGTTGGATTCCCTGACTGTGGGACAGGTCTTCTTTCCCTCATGGCAGCTAGGTAGGAGATCCAAAAACCTAAAAAGGAAACCGGGAAAGACTGTATTTTTGTGAGCCTGAGAATGGGAACAAGCTTGGAGTGATTTTGATTTTTGGTACTTGATTTATCAGTTTAAAATTTTCATTAATGTGAGTAGCTGCTGCTTGAGGTAAGATAAATGAGATGCTGGGAATGTTACATGACAAAATGCTTGACTAATTGTCCTTGAGATGACCAACAGCTTTCCTAAATTTTCTTCGAGCATATCTTCAACTTCTGCATTGCTGCCACATTAATAACAAATTTCTAAGTGGTCTGAAAATAATTATCTGAAGACCAGTTAGAAAGTAACTATATAATACTGCTACTTTTGAGTGTAGTATTGGCAATAGTAGTTTGTTATCATGATGAATTGCGATACTGAGTTTATTGTTAGATGTAGAATTATCTTTCCTTAATGTAGCCTGTACTCTACTATAAACATTGCAATTGCTATTACAGCCTGCAAAAAGTATACTTTACAAAGAATACACTCTACAAATGTAAATACAATTTTGGTTTGGTGATTGTTGGATACAATGGTCTTCCTTAAGCCTAAACACAGAAACAAAAGCTTGTATTATAACAGAAAGCCTAAGATGGGAAGTGATAAAATAGGTATTGAGTGGAGGGCTTTGTTAAAATTTAGCTCGTGTACTTGTAAAATTTCCATGTATTCATTAAACTATTATGTCATTCTTATTGTTAGAGCTTGGTTAGTTGACTAAAGTGTTAAGCTTTGTTTGTAGTACAAGTTATAACCTTAACTCCTTTCAAAATATAGTTGGAGGATTTTTGATCTTCCATAGTTATTTTAGTTTGTATGTCTTACCCAAGCATCTGTTGTACATTATGTGGATAACTTTGTATTTAAGGGTTCAGCTGCAGGGTACTGGAGAGCTGTAAACTGCATCAGCTTTCATTTTTGTAAGGTGCATTTCTCAGGGTGAGGGTGCCTCTCAAGGAGAGTATCTCTTGTGTTTGTAAATGTGAACCACATACTTGTAAAAATATAGATATGTTCAAATAATACTGAAAGCTTTATGAAGGCATTCTGACTACATGTGTAAGCTCATGGTAGTGCATGTTGAAGTAAAAGTCATAACCTTTTGGTTTTTATGGTCACAAAAACATGATAGCCCCAGACCTTGTGTATCAGCTGTGAAGGGATCTGTTTCAGTTTCAAGGTGATCTTTGGGTGACGTGGGGTTTATGTTTTGGGGACAGGCAAAGAGGCTCTCACAGGTGGTGTCAGGCTTGCCAGGTGGTATGAGATGTCTCTAGCATTGTGCTGCAGCTCAGACATACAGATCCCTCCAAGTCAAGACTGCAGCATAATCCTGTCTGGCACACACCATGGCTGTGGTCCTGGGTACCAAGTGGAAGTTGTCACTGCAACAGTGGTACATTTTAGAGAAGCAAAGATGTTGAGTGCAGGCACACCTGTGTACAGAAGCTCCTTGGAGAGTGAGAGTCCATAAAAAGGAACTTGGAAACTCTTTCCTTTGAGGAGGTGATGAGAGTAATGATGAATCCTGATAACGGACTGGTGACGAGATGTCATAATGTGCATTTTAGCAGGACTTTCTTATAGCCCTTTAAATAGACTCCAAGATTTTTAATTGCAAGTCTATTAAAATGGTTGTTTTCTCATCCTGAGTGGCTGCAGGTTCTGCCCGTCTGTTTCCAGAGCTGCCAGTGGAGAAATTTTAGGAAATAGTACATTATTTTTATAGATGCTAAAATAGGGTATCTTAGGTAAGGGAGGACTGGAAAGTAAATACAGGACTTTTGTCCAAGACACTGTGGGCAGAAATTTTGGTTTCATCCCTTGCAAGCTTGAAATGTGGTGTTCAGATTAGCTTTTTTGGTGATTTTTAGCATGTGCAGCATATTATGAAATACGTTTTGAGAAGAATGTACTTGTAAATATTTTATAATCTTTTTTTTCCTGATCTTTACATTTWCTTAGCCTTGTGTTCTTGTCCATTTATTTATTGTTACAGCATGTTTTAAATGAAGTCAGTGTTTTATGTTCAGCTTTTCAGGTATTATTGTCTGTGGAACTCATTGGCAGTTGGCATGAGCAGGAGCTGTAAACTCAAGTAGTAATAGCTGATAAGACTTTTCCTTGTATTTTTATAGCTCCATATGAAAGTGTGCTTTTTCTGGATCATGATCTCCTCCTAAGCTATACCTAGAACTTCTTTCCTTGCCCGCTGGCAGTTCTGACATGAGGATAAATATTACAGATGCATCGAAAGCGGATGTATCGAATGCAGCTTTGCATGGCCAGTGCTGCCAAGTGCTGTACAGACCAAGAGGTCTCTTTAGCAGGGTGGCGAAGGATGCCTTGGGTCAAGAACAGATTTTTTTCTGTCTGCTGAGAAATGTTTCCGTGGTCCGGGGGAAAGAAGTTCTTAAATCTTCTGGGATAATTTTGAAGAAGTATTTTCACTGGTTTTTACTGCTGGTATTTAGAGAAGAGGTACTTGGTTTTATATGCATATGGACATATAGCATTCAAGTTTTGAAATACATTTAATATTCAGAGCATCTTTTGGCATTTGGCCTGAGGTGTGAGTGCGGAACGGTCTCCCAAAGCACCATCTCCTTGGATGCGCCAAATGGTCCCATGCAGCACCTGATGCACAGTCCTTGTAAAGTGATGTGGAAAGGCGTCTTCTATGGCGGAGCAAAAGAACACACTCATCATTCTGCCAGTTACTTAGGAAAATGAACTGCCATCCTCTTCTGCTGATGATCAGCTATAGCCCAAGCTGAGTTCTCATCTTTCCGGAGAAATCAAATATATTTTCAAATGGAATGTATTCTTAGAAGATATGTTGATTCCTCTTCCTGGTCTGTTAATGGCTCTTCCAGTTTGAGTATTTCTTTGATTTTAATTTCGTTACTGCCAGTTTGGCAGAGTTTGAGTATTAGCTGGTGTTTTGTATATGCGAAGCAATTCTCTTACCTCCATTTTAGGCCCATTGCATGAATCCCGAAAACTTTTACTGTAATRTTTCAGAAAAATGGACTGTTTGGTAACTGGTCTCAGCGAATCTCATGTTACTGGAACAAGAATAAGCCCTAGTGGTAAACATTGCATTTGTAAGGTCTGTTACCTTGTGAGGTTGATTTCTTTTTGGGGTAAAGTGTTGAAAGTATGTCTCCGAAGTGCAGAAATGTTTAATTTCTGAGTGACCTAAGTAATGCTTGGCTTTCTAGTTTCAAAAAAACCCACTTTTTTTTTCACTAGCTCTGCTTTGGCAGCTGGATATAGTTGAAGATGATGACTTTCAAGGTGTTTTTTAATTCAGAAATCTGAAAGGCTTATAATGACATCGAGCTGTTTAGAAACTTAATTTTCAACTCCAGAGCTGTAAGGTTTCTCTTAGTGGAGGAGGTATGTATTGTAAATAAGTTCTGGAAGAGGAGTTTTAGTCCTTTAGTAGCCTGAAAAGATACCATAATGGATCCTTTTGGACCAAGGAGAGCCATGAGGGCCACTTGCTAAGACAGTAGCTCAGATGTCAGGAATAGGAGTTGTTTGATCTACACCAGGATTGTTTTCTAGACAGGTCAGTCACGGTTTTTTTGTTCTTAATTTTTTTCCTGTATTAGTTTACTTTGTTTGATTTATTTAATGACAATGATTACATAGGGTGCTGAGGAAGATTTACTTGTATTAATCTTTGCACAGAGGTGAATTTGAAGTTTGACCTCTCTCATATGTGTCTCTTGCTTTTTCTGTCTGCCTTGCTACATGTCTTCATTTGCCCTTTGTGTTCTTTCCAGAGCAGAGCTGGCTGAGCCTTGTTTTGTACAGGAAAGTAACTTGTTTCTGTGATGTTCAGGTAGTGACAAAGTTCCCTTTCTTAGCTTTGTAGGACCCAGTCTCTAAAGGTCGTCTGATTTGGTGTGTGATTGCTTCATTATGCTCTGTGATAAACTGTAAAATGCTGAGAGTGAGAAATGTGTGCATTTCTGACCTGCCGCCTTTGCCATGGGTTAGCTCCTCAAAGTGAACGTTGCTGTCTTCACCCACAACCGCTGTAAATACAAGGAAGGGTTTGGTCAGAAGCATAGGTGCTTTTAGCTGGGCAGATAGTATCAGGGCTCGTGCACAGCCCTGCAAGTGTCTGCAGGCTCCTGGGGAGGCATTTGTTGTTTGAATAGAAGGAGCTGGACCGGGCAGCTGATGCCTGGAAGCGCAGCCTCCGCGCCAGCCCGGCCGCAGTCTTGCAATTGTTTGGCCACACTGGAGGGAAGAGGAAAAAAAAAAGCATTCCAAGCAGTGCCAAATTTTCTTTGATATGTTAATCTTTTGATAACAGTTTGAAAAGCCCTTGGAGACTTTTTTTAGATTTTAGACAAAATAGTTCATTTGTCAGGACTTCCCTTGTAGATAGGGTCTCCGTTATTAAGAACTGCCTCGCTAACTCATGGTAAGAAAAGCAAGTGCAGGGGACAGCTGCTGGACTGCTTGTTGGTAAGAGAAACTATTAGTTATCACTGGATGTTTTACAAATATCTGAAAAGAATAAAATAGGGAGTGTTTAAGATAAAAATGTGTAAGTTTATTTAGTTGTGTATTTTAAGCAGACAGATGATTAGAGCATTATCAAATGTAATAACTTGGTAGTTTTTTTATGTGTATCCATGCACGAATTTTACTAAAGACTTCAGCTTTCAAAATTATATTTTAGTCTGAGAAATTTGAGGTTTAAATTACCCAGTGATTGTAGGACATATCAAAAGTTTCTTCTTTTGTACCTGTAGTTTTTTTCAGACCTTTAAATTTTTCTCTTGAAACTATGAAACTTCCTCTTATATTGAAAAACTGGAAGAATAAACAGATGGCAACAACATGTGTGTGAATTAGTTTTTAAGGATTGTGGAATTGCGAAAAATGTTGAGGACAACAGAGAGAAGATGTCTTTGCTTCCCACCCCTCAAATCAAACTTTAAGGGTAAAATTTGCTCCGAAGTAGTTTGCTGATTATGCCAAATGTTAGAAAACTGACTTCAGGTAAGCCAGTTTGAAAGTGTGGCTTGCAGAACTCTTCAGGTGATTGAGACTTGCTCTGATCCTTTTAGAACAATTTCCTTAATAAATGTGCCATGAGTTCACTTTCACCTTTTATACTGTTGCTACAAATGTTTATTGCTTATAAATATTATGGTACAATTGCTTGGCATCCTGGTTGTTTAGTCAGGATAGATGAACAAATATGTAGTGGTGTAGTAATTGAGAAAAGGTGCAGCATTTTCTTCACTGTGGGGGATACATATAGTTTTAAGCTCTATAGACTGCAGGGATTTCTTCAGTGATCCAATTTGTGATTTATTTTAGCTCCAAAATAGTATCAACTTAAATTTGAAGCTGCAGGTGCTGTCCTAATCACAGCTGCATACTCTTCAGGAGAGAGACAAATAGGAAATGTGTTTTAATTTAATTTTGATATACTGTATTTTGCAAAGTTGCATATTTTCTTTGTCAGCTTGTGACTCAAAAGTATGCTCTTAGAAGTACTTATAGTTCAGACACTGTTCAGCTGATCTCTAGACCATTTGTTACATTTATCCCTACGTTGTTCTAAAATGTTGCAAGTTATTTCATTCTCATAATCTCAATGGCAAACAGAGGTTTCTTTTACGGACCTTTTTGATTATTTCCTCCTTCTCTGACTCTAGAATATGCTTAGCTATACAATAGCAACTCAATTAGTAAAAATTATGAGTGGAGTGACAGTAGCTTTCACAATTTCCATTGGTTTTAACTTCTTTCTTTAGAAGGTTGCTATTTTCAGTTTGTTAAAGGGGGAGAGGATTTCTCCAGCTATTCACTCCAGGGAACTTGGGCTGGAGAGAGGCTGAGTGGCAGCCCTAGGGYGTGTTCAACCCCAACTTTCAGCAGGGCAGTGGGAGACAAACCCAAAGCAGTTACACGTTTGAACTCTTGATGATAAGCTTGGGCTGATGGTGTGCCAGAGGGATAAGATTGGAGAAAGGGTGCAGTTCTTTGCTGTGGAATAGGAATGATTTTCATGACCCATCAACTAAGAAAATACCTCTACGACATTTTTTAAGTTTAGAGATTTGAATTTGAGTTTAATATGGAAAATCACCAGCAGTATGTGCCATGTTGAGAATGTGTGTATTCATTGAAGGTTGCTCAGTAAATGAGTCTGTATAAAATAATGCAGATGGAGCTAATGATGTGATTCAGAAATAGCCTCCTAATGCTCCTCATGTATTCCCTGTCTGATTCTACCCAGCTGTTCAAAGTGTTTACTGAATCACAAGAATTATTGCTAGTGCTGAGATTTCCTTTCATACTTCTTCAGACCCACAATTTGGTGTTCCTTCCCAGCAGGGAAGCCTGTTCATTTAGGAACAGCCCTAAATGAAGGCAATTGCACTTCTTTCTCTTGCTGCCATGATGTCCCATAAGGTGCCTGTGCTGACATGTTGGCCGTATGGAAATCTCAGTTGAGATCCATTGATCTGGAAGCTGTTTGCATTTATTTTTCTGCCTGGTGCTATCCTGTATCAAGTTCTTGCTCGATATGTCCATTAAGGTTGGAGAGTTGCCTGCAGGCACCCTTTTTGATGTTACTGTACATTATAATGAGGAAGCGTGTGTTTGTTTAAGAGCAGACTAATTCAAATATGATTAATCTAGTAATTCTTTCCTGGAGCTGTGAACTCTATTAGAAGTAGAATTCTGTAAACACACAGAACTTTTTCTGGCGGTGTGACTTCTTGATTGAAAATATGATTTGTATGGTGTACCTAAAGTTGTTTGATGTGATTAATTTGGAGATTGTCCTCAAGAGCTTTCTTAGCAATCCTATGTACATTTAGGACAGATTTTAACTGGTTTTATATATTATCTATATCTTTCCCAGAATAGAAAGCTGCTTAGTTAAGAAAAGTGTCAGTTTAAACAAAAGTGTGGTTTAGAACTTCAATGACTTGTGTGGCTTAATTTCCAAATAAATCTGTAGTAAAATTATAGGTTACTATTGGATAGCAAAAGAAAATTTTCAACTTAACAAGGCAAGGAACATGTGAGCTGGTGTTTCAGTCAAAGGAGGCAGTTGTTGCCAGGTTAGCTTCCTTCCATTCAGAACAAAATGCCAACTGTATCAAGCACTCAATCTATGAAGTGCTGAGCTGCTTCTCACCTGAGACTGAGCTCTGTGCTGTGATACAACTCTCTCCTTTGAGTGTCTGTTTCTTCTACTAGGACCTATTCTTCTACTAGGATCTATTGTTCAGCAGGGGGAATAGATTTCTGAGGAGACCCAGATTTGGGCACCAAAAGAAACATTTTCTGTTGGGTTCCTGCTTCATTTATTGGGTTAACTGGAAAGGAGATATGGTAGGTTGCAGAAAACACGTGTGGATGTAATGGAGTTGATAAGCTGCAGGAGGTGGGAGGAGGGACCCTTTGAAGCTGGCATTGTTGGTGAATGTAAGTGCATGGATCCAGGGACTGGCTTTGGGGGGATCTGACTTGGAGTCCGGTGATTTGGTTTGTGAAAACCTTGGGGAGTTAATGACAGAAGTTGGTAGTGATTGGGCATATATCGTAGTGCTGCCTAATACTAACAACAGCCTTCTGCCTGAAAAAGGACWATTACAGTAGCTGCTTGTGCTGTGGCTTAATACGTGAGGACTCGCTGTAAGCTGTGGTAGTAAGTGCTGTCTTCCGAGAGATTTATGTATGTGCAGTAAATAAAATCAAAGGCTGTACCATGTCAGTGCAGAGAATTACAGTTAATCCATGTCTTGGCAGGTGAGCACTGGCTATTCATTGATTTTAACTGTGGTAGTTGTTCCTGTGCATTAATTATAAATTATATACAATTGACATGTACAGAGGTGCCCAAATGAAGGTTAGATGCAGTTTTAATTTAAAAAATCTAGGTTTTTGACATGGTACTTTTCATTTTACTTGCTTATTGTGAGGAAAATTCTGATAAGCCTCATAGTATGTTGTAGCCTTTGTTTGTGGTTCTCCTCTTTTGAAATAAGGATCTGTGTGCACTGTATTCATCTTGTAGGCAGCTTCATATTTTTTCCGTGCCTTTCCCTATTCATGAAAATTGTGATCATAATGTGTCCTCAAAGCACCTCTCAAGATTAGCAACTGAGAGAGATTTTGATGCAAATTGAATAGTAGAGGAATTGGAAAGAAGGGGAAAGACTGACCAATTACCATGTCTTGATTTAGAAGTACTAAACTGGGGACTAAACTTTTTTGGTAGTATGTGCTTATTTTTCTGCTCAGATAAGAAGTGTAGATCTCAGAGGTACTGTGCCTTTCCTCTTGAACGATAGCCTGGCTTCTGAAAGCATCTGATTGGAGCTATTACATAGAGAGTGATACAAATTTGTAATACTGACCTGCTTTTAAGCTTTTTTTTATTACAGGATTAATTTACATTTCCATCATGAAGCTTGTAGAATGTACCCAAAACTGCTTGCTGTGTGTAGATTGTAGCCAAGTTAAATGGGTACAAGTTTCTTGCCCCTCTTTCAAAGGCTGCTGTTTCTGCAGTATTTCACTTGTATTCATCCAGTGTTCAATTGTAAAGCTGTATAGACTTGGATAGTTACTTCTAGAAACTAGTAACAGTGCAAATTGAAGATAAATATTAATGTGTTGTCAGTGTTGTGTTTTATGTGTATGCACTTACAGAAAGTAACTTGAAACAACCTAAACTTGGGTATAAATTCAGTAATGTTGCTTCAATTTTTAATTCTTTTGTTGTTGAAGGTCTTCCATATCTCAAGCCGAGAAGTTCCATATCATACTAAACATGGAGAAAGAAGAAAAGAAATATGTCAATAAAGCAGAGGAAGATGAGATGGTAATGAATTCTGTTCATCTATTTTTATACAAGGAAAGAAACACATTTTCAGGGTTTTCTCTTTCAAGGGGGCATATTACATCAGGAAGTGGATTGTCTCAGTTTAAATCAGTTTAGCAATTTTATAATGTTACGCTTAGTAATATTTTTTGGTATTAAGGTGTCAGGTCTTGGGATAGGAAAGGTTTTTGTTGAGGTCAGTAGTCCAATAGATAACACATTTTGGTACTTAACATTTTTTTGAAATGAAAGTGGAAACAAAGTGGGTTGGGGATTCTTTTGTTTGTTTTTGTTATTATTTTATTGTTGTTTGGTTAGTTGGGTTCTTTCTCCCCCCCAAATAATGGAGATTTCTTTTCTTGTGATTTAAAACAAGTTAATGCTTCATAATGTGATTGTACTTTGCACACTCTTGCATATTTGTATTTATGCAGATAAGATCCACTTCATAAAGTGTGGCAAGAACTTTTGCGGGTGTTTGGTAGCACATAAACTTTGCTTTCTACTGGAGCAATCTCTCTTATCATTTGTCCTGGCAGATGCAGCAATAAGCTTTGACAAGAAAGTATTGGCAGCGAATCTTTAAATTTCTAGCCCACTTGGGGTACATAAGTATTTTTCTAGCCCCTTTGGTATATATAGGGGTTTTTCTTAGGGTTTCTGTGATAGGTTTCTGTGAATTGAAGTCCTTGTTCTGTCCTTGTGCACACTGCTAGGAAAAGCAGTTCTTCACTGGACAGCTCAAATACAGAGAGTAGGCAAATACATCATAGAACAGGAGATGCTTATGGCCTGATCACTGAAATAAATACATTTTGGAGGAAATAATTTTATTTTGTCCTAAAAAAAAATCGTTAGCTTCTCCCACCGTCTTTCAACCCTCCTATTTTTATTGCTAAGGAGTGTTCTGGGAGTAACAGAGAATGGGCTTTATCTCTGCTTTTTGTCATCTGAGAAGGTGGCAAAACAAACTTTTGAAAAGCCTTTTCTTAGGAAATGAATTTAAACAATTTCTAATACTGTTAAATGAAAAGTAAAAAAAATTTGCAAGAAGTTCATGTCAATGTGAACAATGGGTGGGAGTCAATGGGAAACTTCATTGCCCTTTTACAGCAGGAAATATAATCTAATGATGTAATGTGAAACTCAGGAATGTAACACAGTATCCAGTAAGTTAGTAAATTATTTTCTGTTCCGGGCTGTCATCAAGTTAAGTTGGTGCTTACTTACTGAATACTTGGAGGTTTTTTAATGGAAGAAGGGGATTTTTCTAGCTGGTGTAAGTTACACAACCTTTGAGTGTGACTTGGAGTTTGTAAAGTAGCATTTCTTGTTAAATGTCAGGGAAAATAAGCAAGGTTCTCTACCAAAATGTAGTGTTTGATGAATATACTTACAGGTTTGTTTAGAATGTATGAAATTCAGTTTGCGGTAGTAATTCAAATGCGAATGCTAGTTAATCAAATGCTGATGTCATAAAATCAACATTTGACAAAACCACATGGTTTTGCTCGTAAATATTTAGCTGACTTGTGCTGTGTCATGGTCAAAAATGTTGTTCACTGAGAGTTTAGGCAGGTTTGTGTTGCAGCCTCAGTCCTTAGGGAGAGTGCAGAGAAGGGACAAGTTCTACAATGAAATGTTTTTCACAGTGTGGATGATCTGCCTGTGTCAGGCTTTTGCTGATGTTTATATTTGTGACTGAGCAAAACAGTGTTCCTTTTTGCTGCCTCTCCATCATGAATTAAGTGTTTTAAATTTTTCCTTCCCACAGAAGAGAAAAAAGAGAAAGTTACTTTGAAATTTGATTTGCTGTAAATACCGCCCATTATGAAAAATTAATGTTGGCATCCTGAGCCAGAGTAATTAAGAGGGTCATCATTATTTGTTTCTGCTTCCATGCAGGAGATCTATGGCTATGATCTGTGTCGCTGGAAGTTGGTGCTGGTTACTGTAGGAGTGATCTGTTCTGGAGGCTTTCTTCTCCTCCTCCTCTACTGGATGCCTCAGTGGCGTGTGAAAGCAACCTGCAAAAGGACTACGCTAAAAGACTGTGAAGTGGTTCTGCTGAGAACAACTGTAAGTGTATGGGGGGATGTGCTTGTCCAGCTTGCAGTTCCTTCTTCTTGCTGGAATACACCAATCCTTACCTGCAGTGTAGACATGATTGTATTTTACAGCACTGCAGAACTGTGCTCCTTGGGACTGTAGGTAGCTTTTCTGCCTCTCTGGGAAGACTGACAGTTGTTTGCAGTGGGATAGCAAAAAGAAAGTCTATCTTCCAATTTTAAGAATTAAATACATGAATGCTGTTGTAATCAAAAGTTGGAGAACGAGTACCTTGTTCATATAAACTGAAAACATGGTTTGCAGGTTTTTTCTCCCTTCTTCAGTGAAGATACATTTGTTGAAGTAAGATATAACTGCTGACCCAAGTGTGGTTTGATTTCAAGTGATTTTCTTCCTCCTCGATTGCTGTGTACAATCCCTGGTTATGATCTTCTGTTAAGTCCTCAGTTATTGGAAGCTGCAGCTGAATGCACTGCAATCCCATAGTTCCTCCTACTATGAAGCAGCTATATTTAAATTGTGAAGGCCTGAATATGTCAAACTTAAAGTACCAAGATTCATTGCTTACAAACAATAGATATTTTGGTGCAAAAAATGTGCTTTTAGAGTTGTGAAAAGAAAATTATTCTTGAGGTAGCTGATATTAACTTGGAGGTATGTTCTGCAATTAGGTATGGGCTTTGCTAATCTCTTATCTGTGATTAACACATTTTGCTACAGCTGTTACAGTAAAATGCTGTTTAAATGCTCTTTCGACTAACTTGTTTTTCCCCTTCTCTTCAAGGATGAGTTCAGAATATGGTTTTGTGCAAAGGTTTGCGTTATGCCTTCTTTGGGAGCCAGTCCTTTACAGAATCCTAACCCTATAGTGCACAAGGTTTCAAATGGCCATGCTGTTCGTTTCTCTGAATCTGCTGCAGAAGAGAATAAAAACGATTTGAAAAAATATTTGCCTGTAAGTAAACCTGCAATACTATGCTGGCTAATTTTCAAATATCTCAACTGCTRTTGAGAAAACACACACACAATGCAGTGCATGTGAGCTGCTGCTTTTGTCTAAAAGGCTACCTCATTCTTGTGGGTGGAACATGAATCTCCTCAATAACCTGTTACTGGAAACTCTGGAAAGCTTGAAAGATTATGTTGAAAGAGAAGCATTCATTTTTCAGTGGAGCTTTTCTAATTCACTTTCTGCCACCTCTCAGAATAAAGTCAGTCAGAAGAGAGGTGTTAAGTGGTGCCAGTTTAAAATCTATGTCTGTTGCCCTTGCAGATTCGTTATTTCACGCATCACAGTGTGAAGTATTTTTGGAATGATTCAGTTCAAAGTTTTGATGTTGTACGGTAAGAATACTTTTTTCTTTTGTGTTGTGCTTCAAACTGCGTTTTTTAAAAAAATACAATGGCATGCCTAAGAACATGCTGGATATTGGTGTCATCTTCTGACCAGCTGTTTCAGCTCACTGAGTCTTGTTTGAACCATAGTGGGTGGAGGGAGATTTTAACTCGGTGGAAGGGAAGTGTTTGTTTAATCTGCCTTTATTAAGCCTGATTTGTATAGGGTGAYGGGCTGCATGCCTCTGCAGGCTCTTTGCCTGTTCTTGGAGTGTTATTTGAGAATCAGAGTACCTGTTCGTAGACAGTAGTACTCCTTCTATAAACTCTCAAAAACTTTGCTTTGATGGAATAACTTAGGTTTTTCGTGTTGCTGAGCTAGACCCTAAAGGAGTATCTGGGAAAAAGGGGAATGCACCAAATACCTTTTTGCTCATCTTTGTGTAGGTCTGTTGTTTTGTGCAAAAAAAGTGTGTGTAAATAATATGGAAAGTTATTAGCAATGAAAACAATTAAAAGAAATTATTATAACACAAGCAATTACAAAACTGAGCAGTCCTCCTCCGGGAGGGTGGAAGTGTCTCAGTTCATGAGTAAACTATGTCTATGCATTTTTTATGCTAAGCCTCCCATGAATTAACAGTTGTGCAGGTAGTGACACTCGTCGTTTTGCATTGCGCGGTCCTGTTTTCATGCCTGTAGTGTTCCTGTTCAAATTGAAACTGTTCAAAGGGAATAGTTCCCACAGATGAGATTAAGAAACTATACTTGTATGTTAAGAACCGGTATTAGAAAAAATCCTACAACTCCACATACTTAGAAAAAAATGTTGTTCCTTAGCATTAAAGCAGTGACTTGAAACTTGGCATTTGTTGGCTGTTTCACTGTGCCTTCTGATGTTCTTGTGATAACTCAGCCAATTTATAAGCCCTGGAAAAATCTCAGATATGCCTGTGAAGTTATGTGAGCGTTTATTCAATTACATTCTTGCTGATAAGCCAAACTTTCATTTGGTTGATGTATTAGCCAGGACTGAGCCTGGCCACTTGTTTAGTCAGGTACAGTAGCTGAGCTGGACACGATTATTTAGCTATTGAATAATAAAGAGGAGAAAGAACTGGATCTGAGACATACTGGATACTGTTAGAGCACTAAGTCACTTTTGCASAAGGTCAGATAAAAATGCCAGTTTGTTATAACTTTTCTCTAAAGTGAATGGTCATGTAGTGAAGTACTAGATACCATGTGCAAAATAATAGCTAGGCTTACGAATGATAAATATTCTAAAGTCTTAAAAAATTTGTCCTCCAAGATAAATTTTCTTATTCTGCTCTTCAGTTTGTAAATATAAACCAATAATTGATATTACCTAATAACATGGTAGAGAATCAAGTTAATATTTGTAAAGAGAYAGTACATGAGACAGAGGGCTTTATAGTAAAACCCTTAAAGCAGGCAGCACATTTGTAGTTGTGATCTAGGCACAACACTGCCTCATGAAGAACATTCACTTTGGGCAGCAGATTACGGAAGCACCCAGAGACAGAACAGTTTGATCATATAATGAAAGGCTTTAGCACAACAGAGAAGGGAAGCAAATTAAGATTTCTTGGGTAACTAATTCAGTTATGAGAGCTTGAGTTTCATATCATTGTTCTTTTTATATTACCATAATATTAAGATCACTGTTTTAAACACAGGAAATGCAAGTGTAATTGTTCTTAAACTAAGTCAGACTTGGCCACATAGCCAGAGAGGATGCAACTCTGACCTTGCATGTCTGTTTTGTTTTAGCTACTGTCAACTGAATTTCTGAGTGGGTTGATGAGTGCTTTATATAATAAACTGTGCACACAGGGATGCTTTTTTTTTTTAATGCCCTGGGAATTCAGTCCGTAACAGTAGTGTAAAAAGCAGAGAACATCCTGCTAGAAGCTCTTGTCTTTGCATGAACATTGCACACATGGGTATGCATATTTGCATATAAAGCACTTAGTTTTAGGGACCTTTCTTAAATCCACCTTGCATTACTTTTCCTGCAGGAAAAGAAAAATTATTAGAGATAGAATGGGAGSAAAGACACAGTTATTAGCAGAGATTTGTATATTTTTTAATCTAAAACAGTATTTTTAAAATCCTTGAACTTAAAAAATTTTACAGAAACTTTGTAAACCTAGGGCCAGGTTGACACATCATTTTCATCTTCGTTTAGAAGCGGCTGATGGAAACATGATCCTAGGCTTTGCAATAGTGAGGATGTTTAAAGCTTTCCCTGTGTTCTAGAGGATGGAAGTAGTTGTTACTAAACATGCACAATAAAGAGTTGTTTGGTTTTTTTTCACTGGGGCAACTTAATCGTTTTTGATAGATAATTTAATAGATATCCAATATGAAAAAGATATATGTGGAATAGTGCTGGTTTTGTCATGACATCTGTGAAAGCATTTTGGAAGATGATGATATTTTCCTGTGCTTTCAAAGCATGTCCACAAGAAAAYGCCGGATATTGGGCATGATACATCTGATTTACTGAGTTTAGTAGTTAAAACAATCTCATTGCTGTAAACATAATGATGCTTCAGGTGTTCCTGCTTATCTGCAGATCTAAACTACAGCATGCACTACAGCATGTGGAGAAGTCCTGTGAAAATGAGTCTTCTGGTGATAAGAAAGTACTGAAAATGTAGAATGTACTTTTCCTACTCATTGATAACACTTTGATAGCAAGATGCTGCAAAATAGCTGTGGTATAGATTTATTTAATAAATTGATTAATAATTATTTCTAAAATATTTCCATTACTACTAACGGTCAAATGAAGGTAATTTGAAGAACTATTAATCCATATTGTTTTATAGATGTTTTGTAAAAGCTGCTCACTTTTTAGGGGCCTTTGAGTACTAGTTATGTTAGTATTTTACTTCATTTTTTAAGTGTGTCTCCATTTTGATTGAAATAGGTATGACTATCCTACAGAGTAAGACACGTCAACAGAATTGCTTTTAATGTCTCACTGGTATCTGCGGTTGTGACAAAACCAGCTGAGAACACATTAGTCTATAGACTTTGTTGTTTTATAAAACAGTGTACCTCTTGGCAAAGACCTATCTCTTTGGAGTTACTGAAGACTTCATTTTAGCTATCAGGTTTCTTAAATAACTCATTGACTTTTCCTTTACTTAGAGGTCTAGATGAATCTAYGTTCTGCTCTGCAATTCATAACGAACACAGCACAGGACTGTCAAAGGGAATGCATGATTACAGGTAACATTACAGTATTTGAGGGAAGAATTGTTTATGTTCCATTACTTGCGCTCAGGGTTTTAAAAAACCCAGAAGACAATTGAGTGATCAGTGTCTGATTTTTATGAAAATGAGACCTTCATACAAGTTAAAATATGGAAGCATCTGCTGGCTTATCAATTTGTTTTCTGGCAATCTGTTTTTCTACAATAAAAGCCTTTCCCCTCAGATCATTTTAAGGGCCTTTTCATGTGACCATCATTTAACCAGCTCAGATTGCATCAGAGCTTAGTTTCTTGGCCCCTCTTTTATGATTGGCTTTCGTCATTCTAAGAATGTAACTAAGATACAGGACCTTAAAAATGGTGTCTTACTGTAGGGTAAGAGTAACACTTGTTTAAGCTTAAGTTAATGAGAATGACATACTGACTTTCAGAATGACATATTTAATAACATTGGACCTATACAGAGTTTACAGGGAAATCTTGTTATGAAAGTAACTAAAAATTAAGTTACAGTTTAAATTGACGTATAAAATAATTATCTTTGTATTGGAACATCTGGCTGGGTAAATGTTTTCTGAAAAGCACCTTTTGAAACAATACGATAAATAAAAGGGCCACGGATTTAGTAACATGATAGACTTTTTCGTATTAATGGAATTACTTTGACATAAGACTTCTAATAAAAATATTAAGGGTTTTTTTGTGTTTTTCTTTTTTAACGCAGAAAAGCATTCTATGGAGTAAATGAAATTGCTGTGAAAGTGCCTTCCATTTTTAAGCTTCTGGTTAAGGAGGTAAGATCTTTTCTTTAACAAATTAAAGAAAAAAAGGTATATAATTAGAAGTTACTGTAAGTACAATGACTATTGGAAACCTTTCCCCAGAGCCTAGCACTGTAAAATAAAATCATACAGACCATTTTTTTGAGCTCTCTAGTGCTCTTTAGAGCTAAGGATCAAAGAGGCCTCAGCTGTAAGCTCTTCAGGGTTCACAACTGGTGCCTTAGGAAGGATGTTAGAAAACATGTCAGAATTCTTTGAAAGGGTCAGCATCTTATTTATTTTTTGTAGCTAATTTAAAACATAGAATGACTGTGTCCTCCATGAGGAGCCCAGGGATTATATATTACAACATATACAGCAAATAAAATCTGCTGTTGTATACGCTTCTGTTGGATTTGTTCTGTTTTCCTTGTATCAGGTGGATTTGAATAACTGGCTTGTTATCCACTGTGCTATATAATAATGTACAATAGAACTTCTGAACACAGAAACTCTCCAAGCTGAGAGTTGAGGTATCAGGCCATTTATTAATAAGAAATAGAAAATGACATCCACATTGGTTTAAGAATTTTCAGTTATAGTGCATCAGATATTCATATTACCTTGTTTTGAGGTGGAGGGGAAAATGCACACAGACTTCAAAATCTGTATTTGTGTATTATTTTAGTGACAGCTGTGTTTTTGAGGGGCCGAGGAAGTAGTGGAAAAAAAGGACCAGTTTGGCAAAACAGACAAAAGTTACATATAAAGAACTGAAATTGTCTCCTCCATGGAGGAGGATTATTTCATCATTGTTCTGATGGAGAACCCATGTGACCTTTTGGTGTAACTTTAACATTTTCTCCCTCTTCTAGGTTCTCAACCCTTTTTACATTTTCCAGTTATTCAGTGTGATATTGTGGATCACTGATGAGTATCACTACTATGCATTAGCAATTGTGATTATGTCTGTAATATCCATTGTTAGCTCACTCTACACCATTAGAAAGGTAAGTTCAAAGAAAACAGATGCATCTTTTTGGCTTTTGACTGATTGCCTTATTTTGCTGTGAAAAAGCCTTCAAGTCTTTAAGAATTTTTCAGAGTTATACAGGTAGAATATTGTTATGCATTTTCCCTCTTTGAGCTGAAATAATTTGGATTTACAGTTTTCTTCGAGACCTTCACTGACTTTCCATGCCAGTGAATCAATAGGTTGGCCTCAGATAGCAGAAACACTACCTTGTTTAAATAAAACCCGGACACAAGTTTATGTACCAAGGTTTATTGACAGGAGTGATTCCGTCTTGCATTGTTTCTGTCTGTTTGAAAAAGCCCAACGGAACCGAGCACCAGTGAAACGTGTGGATCATTAAGCTGGTGATTCAGTTTTCTCTGTCGACGTAGCTGTAGCTGATGGAAGTCAAAGTAGTAATCCTTTAATTATCCTTAAATTGCAGTCTCCAAATTCACACCAGAGACAAAAAAAAAGCCTTCTTACCTTAATTCAAGTTCATACAAATACTGCAGCTTTTACTTTTGTATGTTAATAACCAAACATTTTTATAAGATTTTGCATGACAGTACATTTGCTTTCAGAATGCTGTTAAAAGTAGGAGCCTATACAGGTTGATGCACTCAAATTTTATTTGTCCGTAAGTTTTCTGAACTATGTTCAAGAAAATGTTTTGAGTAACATTTTGTTGTTAAAGAATGTTAGTACAGAATCTCATCACTTCTAATTGTAGAGCTAGAATGTGCATTTGGAAGAAGACAAGCTGTGCTTTTGGATAATGAACTTTTCTCTCCTTTGCAGCAATACGTTATGTTACATGACATGGTAGCAGCTCACAGCATTGTAAGGGTTTCTGTCTGCAGAGGAAACCAAGGTAAATTTCACAGGTGGTCTGGAAGGTTGAATTTAAATTGTTCATGAAGTGTGAACGTAAAGTGGGTCTGCATCTGCTCTTACTTTGATCAGCTTGAAATGCTTGCATTCCTTAGCAAAATTGCATGGGAAAAGAAGTTGCGAAGTGGAATTTAGATAGCATAGTCTGTTCAGGGTTAGCCTTCTAGACGGTATTTTTAGTGAGTATCAGGTTTGTTCTAGATTAGTTGCTTGTCCTATTGCTGTTTCTCGTTCTCTGCCATTCCACTTATGTAACTGTCATTGTAGTTTCTTTCTTGGCTTAAAGATGTGCACACGTTGGGTCTCCATTACTATTTGTTACCCAACAAAGGCTGCAAGTTGATTTCTGGACTTCTGCTCATTTGGATACCACAGCAGTTAAAGGTGTGGTATCCCAAAGGTTGTGGTGCATGATGCTGTATTTTAAGACACACATTTGTGTTGGACTCGTGTGTTTATACTGAAGTTACGCTGTAGCTAATTGTTAATCTCTTTTGTACAAGCGTGTTTTCTTTCATTTGTTATGATGAACTATATCCATGTGCTCTAGAGTTTAATCTGTGGTGAAATTGGGTTTATCAATGGCCTTTTCTGTGTATTTTTAAAATCACTTCATGCCAAAATGAAGTATAGTCTTAATTGTCACCACCTGGATCTTGTCTGTAAGGATCTTTGTCAGGTTTTGTAGATGGTGGCTATTTTCAAGTAAACTTGTTTATATTTTAATATTCAGAAATAGAAGAAATCCTTTCCACCGACCTCGTGCCTGGAGACACCATGTTAATTCCATCTAATGGGACAATTATGCCCTGTGATGCAGTACTGCTCAGTGGTACTTGCATTGTGAATGAAAGTATGCTAACAGGTAAAGTAAACTTGATACACAGTTCTGCATGCATAAATGTATTCGTTTATGCCTGTGCGCATGCATAACTTGCAGTATGTTCTGGCGGAAGTGGATAAGTTTATTTTATGTGTCTGTTCTTACAATTACACATATTCCTAAGTACTTATATACTTGTGTCCTGCTTATCTGCTTCAGCTACCTGATGCTGCTTGACAACTCCAAAAATGAGTGATGGTTTCTTGTTGAAAAGATTTCTTCTTGCTAGTTTGTCTTCCTGCCTCTTGACTTGGTGTTCTCAGTGCAGATGGAGTTCTGCAGCATTGCTTCTTCAGAAAATTTTTGCCCAAACTTTTTAGCTTCTTCCAAGAATGAAGGTAGCGAGGTAGAATGTTCTACTGTATTTAAAACCACAAATTATTATCTCAGGTTGTGCTTGCATACTCTGAAACCAGGGACCTGATGTATTTGAAGGACAGCTTTGGTGACTAGGATGGACTTTTTGTTATTCCCAGGATCATCTGTCCAAATTGACAGCCTTTAGAAAATGGTAGTTCTGAGATTGTGTTTTATCATGTTCAATTTTTTTGAATATACTTGAGCCTCTTGCTGCTGCTAGCAACTGATAAAAATTGGTTGCAGCCTAGCTTGAGTGCACTTGGCCACCAGAAGAGCTGAGAATAATTTTCTTCAGCTTCTAGTTTTTCTGAGTAAAGATGGGATGAAAGGAAACTTGTCCTGTTTTTTTTCAATGAACTGTATTTTACATCTATGATTTGAAGTAAGAGGCACAAAAGCTGTATTGGTGAATAAAGAATAGAGTTAAAAAGCATTTGGGCCGGGAATTTGTGGAGCTGAGGCTAATAGGTGAGAGACTACCTAATAACATGCTGAAAGGAAGATTATTTCCATAAATCTGCCTCTGTGCTAGTGAAGTGAGATTATATTATTCCACTTGTGAAGGAAAAAATGTCTGTTCTTCTTTGATCTTGCTTAGAGACTTTCTTCCATTTAAGGTGAAAGTGTTCCTGTCACAAAGATTAATCTGCCGAATCCTTCGGAATATCCAAAAGCAGTGGGAGATGAGATCTACAGTCCCGAAGTGCACAAACGGCACACTCTGTTCTGTGGAACCAATGTCATTCAGACCCGGTTCTACACTGGAGAGTTGGTCAAGGCTCTGGTAGTGAGAACAGGTACCTGTTCTTTAAGTTTATCTTTTGTTAATATACCACTCCCTTTTGTAGGTGTGTGTCAGCTGGCTGATACTGCTGAGCTTGGGTAAAGGAATGTACCCCAAATAACTTGATGAAAGTCTTAAAACAGTAATAGAACTAGATGTTGGTCTGCAGAGTAACAGTTGGCAAGCAAGAAAGTGAATCAGTCTTCAGCATCAATTTAAAACTTACTTGAATGCGCTTTCAGGTCATTTAGATGTCTATCATGGTGTGTTGGTTGAACTACATATACCTCTTAGAAAAGGTTTGGCATACTATCAGATTGGGTGGGTAGTGGGGAAAAGCTGATTTTAGTAGAGTTATTCATAATGCCAAGTGTTTTTCTTTACCCATGGTTTTGTCAAACCACATAACATTTGCTTAAAAAATGAGTTTGACCTGTCTACAGAAATGCTTATTTATACTAATATGTTAGAGATTTTGGGTTAAGTAATACAGATGTTCTATTAAAAACAATTGCACAGGCTAGTACAGTTGTGGGATTCTGCTTTACAAAGGTTATCTTAAGAAAATTATTACAAAATAAATGAATGCAAGCAATAATCCAAGGTACAATAGAATTAGATAAAAGAAATTGGACTGCATCAACTAGAGTGCTACTTAAAGCAAGTTTTCCAACAAATAACGTCATCCTAAGTAGCCTCTTCTTACTCTGGTGTCTTCTCTTCACCTTCTGTTAGTCTCTTTTAGCAGTAAAAGTTCTGATTTTTTGTTTTATTATCTTTCTTCAGGCTTTTATTAGTCTTTTTTTTTCAAAGAGAGATTTTCCTTCCCTTGAACACATCTGCCCTTTAATAATATCCATCTCAACTTGTTTTGTTTCTTAAATAAATGTCATGTGCCCAGCCTGGTGTGTATGTACAGCGAGGTGAGCCCAAACAGCAACAGAAATGGACTGCTGAAGATGTACCACTTTTGCTCTGCAGGAAAGATAATACTTCTTTTCTTGAAGTCTGATCCCATGGTCTGTAACTCTTACAAGGAGAATTGTAATTGCTCCCAACACACTGAGTCCTACTGCTCTGACATCTGAAGTTGTGTTTTTAGTCTGCTCTTTGCCCACGGCAGGTCCGAGTTAGCTCCTGTTGTAAACAAGATGAATTTAGCTCTGTGGGTTTTCTTCAGGTTTTATGTATGGACAAGTGTGCTTTTCCTGCTATGGCTATATAGAGAAAGAGGAGCAAAGTGACATAAAATCCTCTATTCTCCTGTCTGATTTACAGAAACAGTTTTTAGGCAAGCAGGGAATTTCCATATCCACAGAACTGGATAGATGTCAGAGCACTTGTAGCTTCTTGCTCATAAGATGTCTGATAGTAAGAACTAAAGTAATTTTCACTTAGTGAGATACAAGTAAAAATCCATTTATCTGAGGGAGGGAAATGCCACAGAATTGAAGATGCTTGAAAATGTAGTCCTTTAAAGATGTAGGAGAACAGGACTCTATATGGTTGTGTGCAAGACATGTACTCCTAATCTTGTTGTAAACCAGGATATAAGATTGATCTGCTAGAGCTATACTGACAACACTCTTCAAGTTAAGACTTTAGTATGACATATTTGATGTTACTGC
Organism: Amblyornis subalaris; assembly: GCA_018881555.1. Lineage (NCBI taxonomy): Eukaryota > Metazoa > Chordata > Aves > Passeriformes > Ptilonorhynchidae > Amblyornis > Amblyornis subalaris. The sequence continues at coordinate 341,007 of JACAXG010000034.1, read as the reverse complement.
TGAAATACACATAAAATACTGATGAGGTAAATGTGTTAATTTTCTTGCTCCTGAAACTCAGTTGATAGATGTCATTATGGTTCCTATTGTAATTGAAAAGAATTCAAAATCAGTTATTTTGATTTAGAGAACAGAATTGTCTTCTAAAGCTATCCGTATGTCCAGTGTGTTCCCAGGACACCCCATAAGGATTTCATTTATTGTTTTACCCCGGTGTGTTCTAGTTTATGTGGCTACAGAACCTTCTGCAAAACCATGAAAAAAGTCACAAGTAGTTATGATTTTTTGTTGACTACTATGTTGAATTACAAAGCATTCGTGACTAAATACTTAAATACATACAGACATGCTGAACTTCTCTGAATAGGCCCATGGTTTGTATTCTGCAATAGCAGATTCGAAGCCTGGAGGCTTTCATGCCTTTTCTTCTTGTGATGAGCTCATCCACTTTAAGACTGATGCAGTAGTTGCTCTGTTTTGGTACAATCTTGTATGCCAAATGTCAGGGTGGAGGGCTCAGCCTTTGCCATGGTGGCCTGCAGACTGAGAAGCTGCCGGGGAGTTGTCACTCATGCCAGAAGACCTGACATGGATGTTGAGGTTGTAGTAATAGATTTTGAAGTCCGAGTAGATAGAAAATGTTTTGGGCACACAAAACTGGACACTGATGTTGGCCTCTTCACATGTCGAGGCAAAGGTTGAAGGAGGACCTCAGAGTATCTCTTGGTTGTTCGACTGTAGAACCTTTAGAAGGGTGGTCTCCTAGTTTAGGTGTCAAAATGCCATCAAGAGGTGGATTTCTCCAGAAGATGACTCTCAACACTGCAGTTTTTTTCTGAATCTTCCATTCCGGCTGTCAAGGGAGCTTATGGAGACTTGCCATTTAAGTGTGTGGTGTTGGACCCTGAAGAACTTCATGTTCTTTTTGCAAGGACTAGCTTACTTGGACAATAAATATACCCACTAGCTCTGCACTGTAAGGGCCAAAATGCAGTACAACAAACTCTGCCAGGCCAAACCATGTGAGGATTTGCTGCTGCTGCAGAGGAGGGGTTTGTTTGCATCAGCTGTGTGTCCTTGCCATAGGAGAGAAGCCCTTAGCAGGATGTGCACGTACATTTTTAAAGCACCTTAATTACAGTATTGCAAAACATCTGTTATGGATATTGAGAAACAGTTGCAGTGAAATTAGTACCTTAAGGGTTTTATTGGGGTTTTAATATATTTGAATAGCTTTGGTTTTGTTTATACTTTTAATAACTTACTCCTTTTTATTTCTAGGCTTTAGTACTGCTAAAGGACAGCTTGTTCGTTCCATACTATATCCAAAGCCAACTGATTTTAAGCTCTACAGAGATGCCTATTTGTTTCTCCTGTCTCTGGTGGTGGTGGCAGGCATTGGGTTTCTTTACACGGTTGTCAATAGCATCTTAAATGAGGTATGTTTTCATTTCTGGTCCAGAACTGCCTTATTTTAGAAAAGGGTTGACCATGACTTCCGACACACTTCAGATGATGAGAAACAATTTGATTTTAAGTGAAAATTTTTTTGCTCTCTTTTATATCCATGAAATGAGGCGAGGTTGCAAAATTCAGCCCAGAAGCAGAATTTGAATATCTTGCAGAGAAATTTGAATTTACCTCAATTTGTCTTGACCCAATTACTACATTTTTATCTTTGTTGTATGTAAGATTACCGTCTGACTTATATACAGTTGGAAGAAATAGGATACAACTCATCTAAAACATGCTGCAGGCAAAAAAATCCTTATCAAGAAATAACCTGATAACTGCTAAGTTTTTTGGTTGGTTGTTTTTGGTTTTTTTTTCTCAAAAAATTTTACATTATTCAGCTAATGTTTCAAAGTAATGTATTTCCAGGGGAAGAAGTGAAAATTGGAAGTTATGGGTTTTGCATAATTTGGGACTGGATTGTCGTGGTTGCTGATGGTGGGTGAAGATTGCACTAAATTTCTGGGCAATCCAGAACGTGCTGTACTGGGGAAAACAATGTGTTGGTTTTGCTCTTGGTAACACTTCAGTGGGATATGGTGAACCTTTAAGCAGTGAGTTCTTGTTCATTAACTCTGACGTCTGTTGCAGGTTCCAGCTCATACCATCATCATTGAGTCTCTTGACATTATCACTATCACGGTGCCTCCAGCACTCCCTGCTGCTATGACTGCTGGCATCGTTTATGCACAAAGAAGGTTGAAAAAGATTGGCATCTTCTGCATCAGCCCACAAAGGATAAATATTTGTGGCCAGCTGAATCTTGTGTGTTTTGATAAGGTTAGGTGAATTTTTAAACTTTGCCAGCTGGAGGGGCATTGTCTTAGGAAAGGGACTTTGTATAGACAAAAAAGGAAAACTCATTACTTTTTGTGTAAGTTAGATAATTTGTGATCTGTTAGCTTCCAGGTATTCAGAGTTTACCATCTGTTAACTCTTTTAATTTATTCTTCTCTAAAAAGTTGTTGTAATAGAGCTTTCTTGTCTTAAGACTCCCAAGTCCCAACTTACTACTGGCACCTAAGTAATGTGAGAGTTGAGGCTTCTAAGAGCTTAATTTAGCACACAAGCTTCTGAAAAACTGAAGTGTGGAGACAGACTTTTTTCATTTTCATTCATTTCAATGAAAAGCTAAGCGAGCATATTTTGTTATTACTCTTTAACAAAAACATGGGTGAAAGACAGCAATACTGCTAGCCAGAATTTTTTGCTGTTAACTATTTCCTAGATAAAATTTATTTTCCTCCTTAGATTTTATCTCAAATAATCAGTATCCACACTAAATGTATTATTTCCCTTGTAAATATATTCCAGTTACTCTTTTAGCTATGTAAGAAAGTACTAATGGTTTAGTACCTATTTTCTGTTTTTCTCTGTCCCTGAATATTGAGATGTTGAGCTATCATCTTTGGATTTTAAGAGTCTGTTTCATTTGTCCTATCTCCAGTGAGGGATGTGACTGTTTTGAATGTTTTTTAAAGTTATTTAACAGATTTGGAACTTAGTTACTAGCAAAAAGCAAGGGAGATACTGTATTTTCTGTCCTGAAGTCTTGATTTGTAAGTGAAAACAAAAGAAAATCTATTGTTCAGGTGTAATTTGCTTAAATAGCTGTTAATTTTTGCTTTGCCTGAAGATAACTTGTTTCTGAAGACTTTTTCTTCATGCCATGCCCCTTGGTCTGTTTTGCAGACTGGCACACTCACTGAGGATGGCTTGGATCTTTGGGGAATTCAGCGGGTGGAAAATGCTCGGTAAGGATGAGCTCACAGCTGATAGCAAATATGATACTCAATTGTGCTGTAACAGCTTCAGCAGAATAGAGTAGAAAATTCAGTGTGAGCTCATATATGTTTGCATTTCTGTAATGAGCTGTAGGAATGCCACTGAAACTATGGTTGAGGTGTAATGCAAGTTACAACTCCCCTAGGAAGCTGAGGTAGAATTTTATTTATTACAGTCTGAGACCTCATTMGGTTCATACTGCAAAGCTGTTGCAGTTAATTGTTGCACGTTTCCTTAATCCTGTCCTCCTAAGTGATGACTTTTTGGGCTGCTAAAATGAATTAGCTTAGCTAAATGAGTTAAGTACAAAGTGATAAGTGGTCTTTGTGTGAGGGATCAAACTAGACAAGGAATGAACACAGAGTGTTTGAAGGAGGAAGAAGTTGTGATGGTTTCCGAAGATTCCAGCACAGAGTCTTAATTTGTTTTCTGTGATGTGTGAAAATACAAGTGAAGGGACTTGTGCAGTCAATTTTCTTCTGTTAATCTAAACAAACCTTTTGAATTGGCTCATAATAAATAATTACAGTGCTAAGTATGTTATTACTTCATTGTTTCAGTTTCCTTTTGCCGGAAGAGAGGGCTTGCAGTGAGAACTTGCTGAAGTCAGAGTTTGTTGCTTGCATGGCAACTTGTCATTCCCTTACAAAAATTGAAGGGGTACTTTCTGGGGATCCGCTTGATTTGAAGATGTTTGAAGCAATAGGATGGGTAAGTGACATTTTTTTCCCCTGAAAATTGCATTGTGAGAAAGTCAAAATTAATGAATGTATAAATTAGTTGATTTTTTTTTTTTTAATACAGATTTTAGAAGAAGCAACTGAAGAGGAAACAGCCCTTCATAATCGAATCATGCCGACAGTGGTTCGACCTTCAAAACAACTTTCCCCAGAATCCAAGCAAGCAACAGATCAAGAAATGGTATAAAAACTCGAAACAATTGGTTTGAGTTAAAGAAACACATTTTACTGTATGCTGTGGTTCTGGCTGATAAAATTGAAATGGGATCAGAACTGTGAGTGTTTTGATGGCAAAAACACAAGAAATATATTTAAACTGTTGTTGAAGGTAGTGGTTCAGTATATGCCACTTTCAAGGTGAGCCAGTTGAGTTGTCAGCATTATTACCCTTATGGACTGGTTATAAAGTACGGTAATACTTTTTGAGCATACGCCTTTTAATATTGGTATTGTTACCAAATTCTTATTGTGTTAATTAAGTGTTTAGGTGTGCTCACCTTGCAGTTTCAGTTAAAACAATCATTTGTTAATGTCACCGTGTGGTGTGGAATTCTTGCCACTGTTGTACCTTAGAGATATATTAAGTGCTGAATAAAAAACAAAATGTGCTTGGCAGATTTTTTTAAAGTTTCTTCCAGCTTTATTTTGAAGTATTTTTTAATATTTCACGAAGGGAAATTTAAGCATGTGACTGTGTATATCCAGATTATCACAGAGCAGGGTAGTGGGAGAGTATAACAAGTCAGTTCATCTGTGTAAGTTGTATTTTGTAGTAGATAGAAGTGTCTTTCTTTTGTTCAGAGCTCAGTGTACATGCACAGCAGTAATTACCATGCAGTAGTTGACATGTGAACATTCTTGAAACTTACTACTATGATTTTTTTGGCAATATGCTTAGTTGTGCCCTCATTCTGAAACACCATAGTACTTTAGTCATTTACAAAGGCTAAACAGACACAGGTTGAACTGTGAAAGGCCTTCCAGATTCCAGTCAAGAAATCAAGCTCTGAAGTTCTACTGTGTCTCAAAGTAAAGGATACTAAACAGATGCAGTATATTTATATTCAGCTTTTATGAAATCCATTGAAAATATAGTATGACTTGATATCAAGAATGCTGTGCAAATTCATTTACTGATTCATGTTGAAATAGTTCGTAGCTGAACAAATACTTAAAAATTGATATTGACTTTTTTTTTTTTTAGGAATTGTTTGAGCTGTCGGTAAGTACACTTTCTCATTAAGCACGTACCTATTTTTCTTAAAATGTATGTGGATGTAACCCTTTTCTTCCTTCTGGTATGACACAGACTGGGTATGAAATTGGAATCGTGCGCCAGTTTCCATTTTCCTCAGTGTTGCAGCGCATGTGTGTAATAGCCAGAGTTCTGGGGGAGAAGCGAATGGATGCTTACATGAAAGGTGCCCCAGAAGTGATTGCCAGCTTGTGTAAGCAGGAAACAGGTAAAGGAGCAAACTGTTTTTATTTCTTCTATAGCTCAGCTGTAATATGAATATTTTAATAACTCTAAACTTGACCTTTTTAAAGTTCCTGTTGACTTTGAGCGTGTCCTGGAAGAATACACGAAGCAGGGCTTCCGAGTTATTGCTCTTGCTCACAGAAAATTGGAGTCTAAGCTTACGTGGCACAAAGTCCAGACTATTAGTAGGTAAGAGTGACTTCACTTTTTTGATAAGTAACAGGCTTTAAAAGCTGCATGCTTTGAATTAATATGTAATGTGTATTTTTATTTAAATAAATTACTACTCTTCTTCAGCTTTCTTCTGTCTTGACATACGTAGTTTTGTGCATCCTTTAGTTGTGCCCTAGACAATACGTAGAAATTTAACGTAAGGAATTTTTTTTCTGCAATGAAGTGAATTCAGAGGAAGAGCTTTAAGCTGGAAATGAACTGGAATATTATTTTTGCGATGTCTAATTTACACTACTGTGGCAGAAACCCTCATCCGATTTCTTTACTTGCACATATTTACATCATCTGTGTTTATTAAGAATAGTGGCAAGTAGTGGAAACCTTCCTGTGCATGTTTGATGCAGTTTCTTTGTCTCCTAAAGGCAGAATGTCCGCTTTCTCTTTGCAGAGCTTGTCAGAAAGATTTGGAAGGTAGAAAGGTTTCTTCCTTCAAAGAAGAGTATTTCCTATTAATTATTTTTCAGCTGGGCCTAGTTTTGTGGATAATGCTCTCTTTCCTACAGTGCTTGAATGTGTAGCATATCTATGAAAATTCCAGCTTTGACTGCTCTTTTGTATCAGCTCTGTATAAAGTGAACATTTTGTAAAGCAGAGAAATGAGTTTCCCAGTTTCAGGTGTGAAAATCTACAGTACCAATAGAATACCCAAGACCTGTAAATGCACTAACTGTATGTAAACCAAAGTTAATTAGTTTCTTTGCTTAATTAGCTAGTGTCTAGTAATCTTACATGCCTTTCTAACATTATGTGGTACCTTTTCTTGTTAAGGTTCATCTAATTCAGAAAATAGAGATGTGCACTCTAAACCTATCTTAAAATTTGGGTGTGAATGCAGTTAGTTTCAGAGCATGTTTTCTAGCACTAACCTTTTTAAGACTGTAATTTCCTTTAGAAAGCATTCTCGTGGAAGAAACTGAAAATTGTGCTTGAGAGAAGACAACATTTTCTCATACTGGTTTTCAACTAAACCAAGGAAAATAAGTATAAGTTATTGTGATGATATCTCTCAGGTCACTTTTTGCAAAGCAAATTACTCCTTGGTTAAAAATACACATTTCTCTTTAATTTGAATAGCAGAAAATCAGGCTTTTAAAGCTATATCTAGTAATTGTAATTCTTATAATGTTCTCTTCCTTATCTCTTTTTCATCAGAGATGCTATTGAAAGCAACATGGATTTTATGGGGTTAATTATAATGCAAAACAAGTTAAAGCAAGAAACCCCTGCTGTACTTGAAGATTTGCATAAAGCCAACATTCGCACTGTCATGGTTACAGGTTAGTATGTAAACAGTCATACTGAAAAGTGCATCTCTTTTTGGTCTTACTCTAATTACGGTGTATGAAGTCAAATTTTAGTGTCAGTACGGCTGGGCTTACACTGGTTTATAGCGACAGGGAAGTTTAGAAAATTGTGAAAATATTTAGACATCAGTTTGTTTCTTTTTGGATACAAGTTGCTTTGGTAAGTCAGAGAAACCAGAAGAAGCTTTAATTCTGCTTCATAGCTTCTTCTCCCTAGCTTCATGTACAAGCTACTTTATACTGAATTGAAGAATGAAAACCCTTCAAGGTCTTCCAAATCAGTCTAAGTGAAAGTCCTGGTCTAATTTTATTACTTGCTTTGAGCAGGACATTGGACCAGATGTTCTGAGGGTCCCTACCATTTTGATTTATGCTATGAAAAGTTACTTTGTATTGGATTATTTTGTGAAGAATTACTTAGGTCCTTGTAGGCATGCTAAGTATCTGTGCTCAGTGTTTTCCAAGCAATGTGTGTTTGCTTTTTAAATCACAGGTGTTCTAATTTTGGAACATTTGCTAGGCAGCAATACAGCTCCATATTCACATGTTCTGTGACTGTGTTTAAAAACCAGTATTTTAAATGGCTGCATGTTTTCTGCCTTATTTTCCATATATACTAAGATTTGGTCAATAGGAGATCTTTATGGCTCCACACAAAGTTTCTAGGAGAGGGGTTTACTGGGTAGGCTTTGAATGTTGCCTGTAGTCTTGGTTTGCTCTGAGGTTGTCACTGGTACTTGAGACAGTCCTTCTCCTAGTTCTAAACTGGCTTTGCTAGTTTTTCTCTTATAGGGAATATCAGTGTATGATATTGATTCTTTTCTAACTGAAACCCTTTTAAATGCAATTATTTAACAGGGGATAACATGTTAACTGCTATCTCTGTGGCCAGAGACTGTGGAATGATTCTACCTCAGGATAAGGTCATTATTGCTGAAGCACTACCTCCAAAGGATGGGCAGGCTGCCAGGATCAACTGGCATTATGCAGATACCCTCGCAAAATGCACTAGTTCATCACCAGCCATAAACTCAGAGGTAATATGACCACGTTATGCCCTTGGAGTGTAAGCAGTTAGTTTTACTGTTCTTTTTATGTTATTCTGTTAAATAGTAAATCTGCTGTTAAGTGTCAATTCAGAAATGAAATACTAGTCACCTTTCAGATCTTCAAATACTGAAGAGTAGTAAAGCAGCTGAGGGAGGTAGTTTTTCAACTGTGATATGACATTCGACATTTCAGTTGTGCAGGAGACAGTGTTTTCTCCCAACATTTCAATCTGTTAAGACTGCTCTAGCTGCTTGTGGTTGAAACATTAAACCACATTTCCTTATTAATAAGAAGTGTTTTCATAGTATTAGATTTTTTTTCAAGTGACATTCTTATAAACCTCCTCTTGTGTGGGATCTCTGGGAATACCCCTCTGAGTATTAGCTTGAAATGACAAGATATCTGTGTAACTGCATTACAGCTAGTGTATTAAACTACTTTTGATAGGATATTCCAGTTAAATTGGTCCATGAAAGCCTTGAGGATCTCCAGATGACAAAATACCATTTTGCAATGAATGGGAAGTCATTTGCAGTGATTTTGGAGCATTTTCAGGACCTGGTACCCAAGGTGAGCATTTTACTCGAGTATGGACACTTTCAATGGTGAACAGACTCTGCCCTGTGAACATTAAGAAATCTCCTGTCTTCCAGCTTGTGCTGCATGGCACCGTGTTTGCTCGCATGGCACCTGATCAGAAAACTCAGTTGGTGGAGGCTTTACAAAATGTAGAGTAAGTATTTGCTTAAACATAGAGAGGGTTGATAGTGTTTGGTGTGAAAGGAGACAAAAATGATGGCTGTTCTGCCTAAAGAAAAAGGCTAGGCTGATAGAACTTTCTTGTGTACGTAAATCAGCCTGCTAGCTGAGCAGGAATGAGAGTAGTACCATCTGCTGGCTAGTTGGGAAAGTTTCAGGCTTTTCATAAAATTTTAAATGAGGACTATATGAGATGCATAAACTGATGTATTTTATAAATGTGGTTGTTTGGTTTAATAAACAAACCCATCACGTGTCTTCTGTGTATTAGCAACGTATTATCAAGATAACTTCTGTTCACATTGGTCAATATATGACTGTTGGTGTTGGGGCTTGCAGCTCTACAAGATACTGCAGAAGTGTTATTGCCTAGAGCAAAGATTCTTTAGACACCTTGGAATGATAGAGAGCTAATTAACTATTATTGCTTTGATTGACCTGCCACAGTCATGTTACTTTTCTGTCTACTTACTTCTATGTATAATGGCAACAGTAATTGATTTCAGCATTAATGATCACCCGTTCTTATGCAAACCCTGAATAAGTCAAAATAATATAGAAGTAATAAATGAAATAAGCTAAACGGACTATGGTTAGAGAATGGTCCAGAATGCTGATGTCTGTTTGGTTTTTATAGTTACTATGTGGGCATGTGTGGAGATGGAGCAAATGACTGTGGGGTAAGTATGTTTTTATTTTCCATACAGAACTATTCAATTAAATTGTACAGCCGAAAGCAAGTTCTAAAATGGTCTCTGTTTCCATGTTATCTGGCAGGCACTAAAGAGGGCACACGGTGGTATATCTCTATCTGAACTTGAGGCTTCTGTGGCATCACCATTCACTTCCAGGACACCCAGTATTTCCTGCGTGCCAAAGCTGATCAGGTAATGCCACTTACTGTGAACTGAAATGTGTCTGTGTAACTCATTTTGCGTGCTCTATTTTAGTATATATTTGATGCTGTAGGAAACCAGTTTGAATTATGGAATAAGCCATACGTTTTTAGTGGTTCTGTTTCTTTACTGGAGGTACTCTGAGGAAAGGCTTACCATAGCATGATTTAGTATTTTGTTATAAACTTCTTTGTCCATGTAAAGTTAATTTTTTAAAGCATGACTGAGATTCTACACGTTAGTCTCTAATTTTGTCTTAGTGACTTTGCTAGTTTCCATAAAGGCTCTGTGTAACTGCAAGAAGTAAATTTCTTCAGATAACTGCTCAGCACCATACAAAGTACAAGACAAATTTTCTAAACGGTGTTTGACCAATTTTCGAGTCTGGAATTGGAAGCTAGGTAATGATTTTGGATAAAGGTCAGCCAAAGAAGAATCTAGAAGGCTGTGTGGAAATAATGAAGTAATGCATTATCAGAAACATTTCTGAAGTCAGCAGCTCTGTGGCTGCTTGCATGTTCATTCAATCCATGCAGTAAACTAATGCTTCATAGATGCTTTTGCTAACAGACCTGCTTTTTAAAACCTCTGTTGGAGAGCCACATGAAGTCCAAAGAGGACCAGAGTAGGGTGGTGGCTCAGTTCAGAAGACATGCCCACAACTTTGATGTTGATGGAAGTGTACCATTCTGACTCCTATTTCTCTTTATGTCTGCAGCGTAATGTGCCTCAGAGGGTTTGCTGGTGTGTTTTAATTGCAGCTAATGTTTTGTTAGATAGAATTTAACTGCTTTCACAGAAAGCTTTGTAGTTACATGATTGCATCTGTTTTGACAGGGAAGGCCGTGCTGCTTTAATAACTTCCTTCTGTGTGTTTAAATTCATGGCATTATACAGCATCATCCAGTACATCAGTGTTACTTTGCTATATTCTGTAAGTATTCTCTAAGTCCTTAAGCAGTATCAGCAGAATTCAGAGACTTGAAAGTTGATAGATATTTAATACAAATGGTTGCAAGTCTCTGAGTATGACACATGCATTCAAAAATTCCTTTGGACTAAAAGTATTGTTAGTATTTTGGGGTTTTTTTCCATATTAACTGTACAAAATACATGGTAGTATCTGTTTAGAAAAGGCAATAACTAATGGCTGTGAATAGAAAGTCTCTACAGTGGGAAGTCCAAATAAGCATGTAAGTTAAAAGAAAATACAAATTTCAATTATTTAAAAACTGTCAGCATTTTGAAATAGCCTAACTTTTTTTAAAGGACAATGCATTCCTTTTGTGTAAGGATTGAAAGAAATTGCAAGTATTGAGTTAGGAGGAGGGGAAAAAAGCCAAGTGGAGTAATTCCTGTTAGTATGATTGGATTCAGAGTATAGCATTTGGTAGAAAGCCTGCATTTTAATTTATATTCTGAGTAAGTTAAAGGTGCAGAGTATTAAAGGACCTTTGAGGTGGAAATTTTGACAGCTGTATGACTACATGGAAAGGTTATGGTGTTTAAAGAACTGTGGGCCTAAGTTGCTATTTCACTGGTATGTAAGATTCAGTAATATAAATTTAATTACAAACAAATTTCAATTACAAATAGCTTATGCATCTTGAAAAGGAAATTATTTCATACTGGAATACTTCAGGAATTGTTTGTGAATTGTAGAGTATTCAGGACTCCCACAGGTAAAGGAAGCCAGTTTGACAGGACACGTTATAGAGTGAAATTTAAAGAATTAGTGCCGTAAGAGTGTCACTGTAGATTTGCCTGGAAGTAATTACCAATCTTTTGGTTGTGATTTCTCTCTAGATCCTGAGCAATTTGGGAGATTTCCAGTTTCTCTTCATTGATTTGGCAATCATTTTGGTGGTTGTCTTCACTAGTAAGTATTGTGCTGAATTACCATTGCTGGCTTCTGTGAGCCAGCTTTGCTTGGTCAGATTTTCTTTAATATCTAATTACATGTGGTTTTGAGAAAACACCGTGACGTACAGTGAAGATGTTATGACTATTACATGTATGCATTAAGAAACCCAAACCACCACTGTGTACTGAATTAGATTCATCTGAACATTGTGAAATGTCCTCATACAAGAAGCAGGTTGTGGGCATGATCTTGGGGAAGTAAGCCTTCTCAGTACAAGAAGCTGGTTTTGGAATCAAATGAGGAGTTGCTGTGATATCATCTTTCTCAAATGTTTTGATTCCTTGCATTCCTACTATGAACTTCTGTCCACCAAATGTTATACTCAGAGTATTGCCTAGTGGAACATTTGATTCCACATGTGAGCCTAGCTCTCAGTTCACTGTCTAACAGCAGAACTCCATTTTCAAGTTTAATAGAAACCTCTTCTTTGAAGCAATGGCTGTCCAAAAGTGGGGAGGCAAGCTGTAATTCCTTGTGCCAGACAAAGGGAATTTGGCCAGACACTACTAATTCCTTAAGTCTTGTGGCTGCTACTGTGCCCTGCTATGCTGTGCTGCTGGGGAACCAGCCTGTAGAAGGCACTGTGGCGTTGTTCTAGGGCTGTATGGTCTTTTCAAGCTGGTTTCACATTTGCAGTTCTGGACTAAATTTTAAAGTGATGTCATGAGCAAGCCATTCTAATTCCACAGAATGTGAACAGGATAACTCTTGAAAACCATAATGATGTAATGTGTCATTTGTTTTTTATTCTCTTTGCAGTGAGTCTGAACCCTGCTTGGACAGAGCTTGTTGCACGAAGGCCTCCATCAGGTCTTATCTCAGGTCCACTTCTGTGTTCCGTGTTGTCTCAGATCATCATCTGCCTTGCTTTCCAAACTTTGGGGTTCTTTTGGGTCAAACAGCAGTCCTGGTATGAGCCTTGGACAGCAGACTCTGAGTAAGTGTTTGAGTGGCTCTGTGCAGGGTACAGTAGTGACTGGAAAGCTATAGGCAATAATTGATCTCTTCTTTATTGACCCCCTTTGGGGACTTTGAAAATAAAGCTTCTACATGGCAGCTTGTTAGTCTGCTGCTATTTTCATGAAAAGCATACTAATATATGGGAGCTACCCAGTGGCTGAAAAGCAAAATTGAGTCAAAGCCAAACAGCAGGGTCTAATGACTCCTCCACTTTGGGACCGTTGAGGTAGAAATTTGAAATTAATGGTTCAGATCTGTTTTATCTCTTTCATATTATAAAGCTTTGTTTTCCTTCCTGTTAGAGTTACAGTAAATCAAATACATATTTTTGAAAATGAAGAGGTGTTTTAATATTTTTAGATTGCAATATTTTCGTACCTGTCTTCAAAGTCTGTCTACAAAGAGAGTTTTTAAACTGTTCACTTAGAAAATTTACAAGCTGACAGCATAAGAGAATTGAACCTCTGAACTCACAAAAATTGCCACCTCCCTGCCACAGTTTTGAGTTATTTCTTACAACCTGTAACATGTTCTTAAGGATAAGCTTTTTTACTACTGTAGCAATTTGTTGTCATTACTTTTATAAATAAATAGGCCTTATTTGCATCTTCTCTGTAACTCAGTATTCCATGCTTTTTATGTTGTAGTGCATGTAATGTGTTGGATGCCAAGAACACCAGCTCTGCACACCATGGGAACGAGACTCTTCATGATGAACATTACATTAAAAATTATGAAAACACAACTTTGTTTTTTATATCCAGCTTTCAGTACCTCATAGTGGCAATTGTCTTTTCTAAAGGAAAGCCCTTTAGACAACCATGCTACAAAAATTGTAAGTCCTTTCTTAGTATACACAGCTCCAAATAAAACTCAGAAGTGACTGTGCACTTGTTTACAATTCTGTTGTGCCACTTCAGCAGCAATAGTGTTGCTAGGAGAACGTAGTACAATTATCCTCTGATAATCAGAGCTAGAAATAGGGAAGTATTAAACTGTATGGAGGAATTTGTGTTAATAGTTGCTCTGTTTGTAGAAGTATGTGTATATATGTTTCAACTCCACAAGTGAGCCAGTGAAAAAGAGTCAGGCCTTCTGTCTCTTTGTATCTGTCAGCACAACTAGTATTGCCAAAATTTCCCTGGAACGGGTTTAGAGGGAGAAGAGAGGTTGTTTCCAGGAAGTAGTGAACCCATGATACATGGAAAACCTGTCTAAAACTCTGATTGTGAGATGGTCCAATTAAAATATTTTTTTCTTCTTTTACAGTTCCCTTTGTTATATCTGTTATAGTTCTTTATGTCTTCATATTTTTCATCATGTTGCATCCTGTTGAATCAATTGACGCATTTCTTGAGGTGAGAGTCAGCAGATCTGTAGGTGTGTGGACTTCCTCAGGGTTCTGATGGGCTGCCTTTGGGGCAAGCGTGACCCATTTGGAGCTTTAGCTTCACATCGCTGGGTGGGGAAGGGAGAATTCATAACGCTGAGCCTGTTTTGGATGTGTGTTTGTTTCACATGTGTGTTTCTAACCTCTGGCAACTTGTTTCCACAGCTTGTGTGTGTGCCATATGAGTGGCGCCTAAGAATTGTCATCATCGTTATTCTAAATGCACTTGTATCCGTGCTGACAGAGGTAAGAAATCCAAATGGAAAAAATGCTTCTCTTTTAAGTGTTTCTTTTTTCAGGGAACATATTTGTCTTTTGTTTAGATGATCTCTTTTCACAGCATGCCAGTATGAGTGGCTGCTGTTTTCTTGTTAAGTGCATATTTCTACAAATGTCCCTGTAGGCTAAATTTAAGGTGTCAAGATTTTCTGTGTTAAAAGTGTAATTTTAAAGTCTTTTTTATTAAAAAACAGGGAGAGGGAGAGTTGAAAGTCTTAATAATTCAACTATTTCATATTAAAATACTCCATATTTATTTTCTGTGTTACTTCAGAATAGCAACATACTAAAGAACTGTATAAAATCCTTACAGGAGCCCACCTTCCTTGATTTGGATCATACACATAGCTTACTGTTCAGAATAATGCAGGTCTGTGTAACTTGATCATCTGATACGATCGAAGTTCAGAAGTAGAGATGTTCATGCAAATCTGCTTTTTCCATCCCTCAGCTGGTCCAAAGTCAGTCACTCTAGATGTTGCCCTCTTCTGCTGTAACTCCAGAGTTAATATGTGCAGACACATGCCCTAGCTCTCATCCAGGTACCTTGTTGTTGTTTCCAAGAATCAAAGTTTGACAGATAAATATTCCAGAAGAAGTCTGGATCCATAGGCGGTTATTTATTCCTGTGTTTAGTTCTTCTCCCTGTTAAACTGATGTGTCATTTTCAACGTGAATGTGTTTGGGTTTTGCTTGCAGTCATGAGTCACCTTTTTTCCTGCAAGATGAAAAAGCCTTCCAGCATTATCTAGTGCTTGCACACTACAATTATCTGTTTTTACTGTATACCATTTTCTGCAGCTTCTAGTCAGTATTTCCATTACAATGTGAGGGATTGCTATCAAGGTAACCAGCATAATGTTTGCTTGGATCATAGAATTTTGGCCTTCAAAGAGTACTACAGCATTAATATTCTGTCCAGCTGACACATCTTTTCCCTTTTATGTGTGACCTAGTAAAAATTAACTGAAAGGGTTTTTTCAGATACTTGAATCAAAATTATCAAGACTTTGAGTTTAAAATGTTGTTCCAAATAGAATTTGCAATATGAATTATAGAATATGCTCTTATGTTGCTGCCTGTTGGAACATGTTTTTCAGTGTTTTCACATGACAGACAACAACTTGTCTTTTCCAAAACATGGCAGTAGATACTAATTTTCTTGGCCTCTGTCTTGTTGGTTAACAAGTTTATCCAGTATTAAAGCTCCTGTGCCTTTCTTACATTGTCCTGTAATCTAACTCTTCTTGGGATGTTTTTCCTTTATGCCCTTGAATTCTTTCATTTTTTTGTATTAGTGAATGCTTAATAGTTTTTTTTGGCTTACTTTTATTTGTGAAAAGTTAAATTTTATGTATATTGCTGTCTTTACCAGTGAAACAAAACAGTTACTCTGAAGCTTCAGAATCATGGCTTTCTTTGTCTTCTGATAAATTTAAAACAAACCTTCCAGATAGAAATATTTTTTGCTCTTCAATTTCAATTTTCAGTCCAGTGATAAACATTACTAAGATAAATAAACTCACCTTCTGCTGAAAAATTCCTTTGTTCTGCAGGTGATCTTTCTAACTTTTATAGAATCTGGTGGTGTTTCTGTTCTGGCAGTGTAAGGGCTCCAGTAGAAAGTCTGTTCAGTGTGTCAATCCATGTGTCAGCACGTGCCTCTTGAGGGCAAATGGTTCCCCTCTGGTTTAAATACGTGTTCTTAAGGTTCCACTCCTGGGCATTGTTGGTTGTCACATCAGTCTGAAAACTTGCGAATTTCTACTAAGCATCACCTAAGCAATATAATTATTGCAGTGTTTGCTTTCACCCAGTATTTCAAACCCCACCCCGCTCTTCCCTATGCAGGTTTGAGTTAGCATCTTTCTACACTTTAGTCACTTAAGTATCATTACCAAAACTGGGGGGGGTGATTTGGCACATTCTTTTTAAAAAGACTTCCCTATTTACCTTGTTGCCTGTACTTTAGTAATAAAATAGAAATACCTATAGTTTTCTTGACAAGAATTGCTTGGGCTGTTGTCTTAAAACCAGCTTCTTCGACTTTCAGTGTAAGTTGAATGGTTTGTTTAGGAAGATGAGTTGTTTCACTTACAGCAGGTGTCCAACAGAACTGTTGTCTAGTGATCCTCAAATCCCAAACCTTGTTTACAATGCACACTTCACCTTCCCTAACTTCAGCCCTCCTCTTGAACTGCTTTTGCCCAGTGTCAGCAGTATTATGCTACACTCCCTGAAGCTTTGTCGTGTGGTGCYAACTCATTGGGTCCAGTGTGTTGTGTAGAAATCCCAGGCTGTTTCTTTCCTTCCCTTCCAGTATAGCTCATTGTCTTTCTCTCCTTGTGTGCCTGGCTGGATTTTCTGCCTCCTACATTTTTCACTACAGATTTAGTGGGTGCCGCAGGTCACATTCTGAGTATCTGGGAGAGGCTGCTGGTGGCATCTCCTTCCATCTTTTAGCAAGGTACTCTGTCTATCACCTAGAGTTTGTTCTGCTGAGACTAATCCCTCAGTAATTGCCTCTTAAATATCTCATAGTTATGAGATACATGAGGGATTGGATCTTCTTTGGTCACACTTGCCAGTGTGGCGCTTTTGTGTAATGGTATGATCATGTGTAGTTTTGTCGTTGCTTCTACAAAAGGAATAGTTTCTGACTGTGGTTGTCCCAAACATGTTTTCTGAAGTGCTCTGTGAAGCTTTTGCTCCTTCCATGTGGGTGCCAGACTAGGTTCACAAAGCATGCAGATGCTTTCTGCCAGATGATAGAAAATATTGCACAACAAAGGCAGATCCTAGCAGCTGTTCCTCCTCACCCCTGATGCCTGGTATAGACATGTTTAAACCAGACTGGCTTCAAAAATTAACATCTAACAAGCTGAAGATTTGTTGGCAGATGCTTTATGAAAGCACTATCCAATTCTGGTATATTATAAAATCATAAGCATTATAAAAACCTATTATAAAAGTCTGGCTAATCAGCTCCTGACTGTCAATGGCAGAGGTTAATGAGATGTTAGAAATGGAATCTGTCCAAGGATCAGAGTTGCAGGCTCAAGGCCATGAAAGGTACAGGTTCACACCTGTGTTGTCAGATTTGGTCAGAGCTCTTGAGTCTGCCTATGCAGCTGTATGAGAATAACCAGATGTACTGAACACACTGTTCAAATTCTACCTTCTTTTAAAATCTGGAATGATGCCTACCAAATTCCTTCATTCCACCATTCCATGGTGGCTCAGCTTTGCCACCCCACTGCTGCTTTTCTGGGAATGTCACTGCGTGTAAAACAGACTATGAACAAAGCATAGCTCCAAAATGAAATACACTGTAATGTTAAAGATGGTTTATGGGGAAATTGCTTTAAGCACTCATGTCTTTATGTGGTGCTTTATAGGTTTTTGGAGTATTGAAACACATTAAGAATGTGTATTTATGATTTTTACCCATATCAATGGATGCAGTTTTATCATTGTTGCTATTGAGTTAAAGTACATGTTCATATTCTTAAATTTTGTATGAGCACTTTAAGAATTAAAATGTTTATCACAAAAGTATTGACAAGTAGTGTAAACTCTCCATTTTGCTTGGCACTGAATTAGTTATGCCTAACACACTATTTCAAGTTTTATTTGTAATGTGCAGACTAACAACAAATGATCATTAGTTTCTTTAACTCTTCCCGCTCACTGTAATGTCTCACAGAATATCCTCCTTGATATGATCCTTTGGAAGGTTGTGTTCAATCGAGACAAACAAGGAGAATCTCGCCTCACCATACCCCAGCCGCCTCAGGTTGGAGACGAGTATTTTGCTGTCATCATTTGAGTGCATGTGGATTAATTTGGTTTTGTCTCTTAATGATCTATAAGTGTCTGTTGCCTTGTCTAAAGCTTAAGTCTGCTTAAATTAGATTTCTGTAACTAAAATATTAAAAGGAAAGGCTTCTGGGTTTATATTTTTCTCCTTATTGATGCTCTAGAGTTTAGTGTGTGTGCAAGAACTGTGAAGCAAACCTAGAGGATTGCTTTAAGACTTTTCTCACTTCAGCTTCAGTTAGCACATTAGCAAATCTAATTTGTGTTGTCACAAGTTAGCATGCTAGGACTGGGAACATCTTGATTTGCTTAGAAGCAATTAAATCAAATTAATTTGGTTTAGAGTTTTAGATCATTGTCTGAGAGCAGTAATTTTTAACATGTACAAATTAAACAAAACAAGATGGCAAATGAAAGCACATTTACTACATCATATGGTTTAGGACATTGAAAGATTTTTTAGGTGACCATGAATTTTGGTTTGGTCTGCCCCTCTGCTGTTAATACATAAAGGACATCTATGTGAATCTCATAAAAACTAGCTTTGCTTTAAGCCTGTTGGCTTATTACTTTTGGCTGATTGTACATTTGTGCTTGCTAGAATTACAGTAGTTTCTTTCTCAGCACTAAATTTTGTTAAATGTATTCACTTCAGATTTACATTTGTCCTTCTGAGGCTGTTGCAGAACAAATTGCTTTATGTTCACTGAAGAATGGAAACTGTGCTCAAGGCTCATGTTTGGTTTAGTTCACCAACTGATAGAACTTTAGAGCATGATGAAAACTATAGAATATATTACCATTAAAATGTCAGCCCTGCAGTCTGTAGGTGCTCTCTGAGACACGAGAGGGATTCAGTCTTGAGGACAAGGGATGGTGTTTCTCTTCCCCAGCTAATTAAATTACATGCATTTAAGACTAGGAGAGGAAACATAGGAAGGAAGACTTAAGTTCAATAATTTATGTCTTTTAATATCTATTAATACCTGCAATATTTAGATCTCATGGTATTAGCAAGTGAAATTCTGCTACTTTTGTCTGACTGGCTGCCTTTAGTTTAACAATTCATGGCTTAAGAAATGTTTTGAGGCTTTGGGAATTTGTTTTTTCTAGACCAGGCTTTTGTTCTCCAATAGTAAAATCATTTAGTGTTGCCTGTTCTATCTGTGATTATTGAAACTATTATAAAATATGCATAAAAACTGTTGGTGGTCTTAGATGTTTCAATAATGTGGAATAGTTGTTTTTTCTTAATATCATTTGAATGTCATTGCTACCATAGTACAGAAGACACACCAGAAGAGCTTTCATACTACAGGTCCAATGTGACAATGAAATAGTAAATTAMAGACTGAAATAATAGTTTTTCTTCTAGTTATTTACTGTATTGTTAGTTACATTGGTTTTTTTCTTATGGTAATCCAGTTTTCCAATCTGTTCGCTTCTGCAGGAGGCTGTGGACCGCTGTGGAGTCTGTTTCCTTTCTTCTCTGTTCGGTTGTAGAGAGAAGACACCAAAAGCCAAGTATATGCACCTAGCTCAGGAACTGCTGGTTGATCCAGAATGGCCACCAAAACCCAGGACAACAACAGAAGCGAAAGTACCATCCCAAGAAAATGGTTCATATCAAATCATCACTGTAACGTAGCAGTGGCTCACGGTGGCATGTATCTTCAGTAGTATTCAGAAGAATGTAATTTTAAGGCTTTATTTGAAATTGCGGTGTGCTAAACGTCAAATTCTAATGCAGATATTTGCAACTGTTTTGTCTCTCTGAATACAAACTTCAGAGCCAGACTTCTTATGGCTATACATTTTAAAAATGTAGGTTACCTTAGGCAGAACAAAAATGATTGTGTTTCCTTCCACGTTCTTTCAGATTCCATTGTTCCTAAATGAGATGCATTTCAAGGTTTAAACTGCAGGGCAGTTAAAACAGGATCACATTATTTGCCTGGAGTATCTTAATAGTTGTTCTAACCTGCTTATCTGGGCATGTGTTCATGTAAACCTATGATGTAATGGTTTCATGGCTGTACTAGAGGTGCACAATAACCTTGTCATGGTTTGGGGGGGGGGGGGGGGGTGTTTGTTTTTTTGCTTGGTTGGGGTTATTTTGGTTGGTTGGTTTTTATTTGACTGATGAAAAGTTTTGTGCCTCAGAACGGTTCTAAAGTTTATGTGTGTGTACCTCTAGGTTTGTCCCTATTAGTGAGGAGTGTTTCCAGGTGTAATGTTTGGGTTCTAAGTTCAATTCTTTAGTCTGCCACAGCAAGAATTCAGAATGCTGTAGAAGCAATATGCTCTGTCCTTAAGAAGAAAGCACATTGCTTTCATGTGGGTTCTTGACTTCTTTTCTAGCTAATCACAAGGAAGGGCTTAGGTGGCCTCCAGAGGAGGAGGCATTTGGCTACACTCTAAAGTTTTTGGAGAAAGAAGGATGGAGAATCTAAACACTTTCTTCTCTGTCATGTTTTATTACATTTAGCTATGCATTTCTCCATAGACCATTTGGATCCTCCATTTTTCCAGCAGAAGGGTTGGATTATCCCTTTGTGGACCATGTTTTATTTGTAAATCTAAAGATAACTTTCCTATATACCTTGAAGTAGTAAGGCCAGAGTTACTGCTGCAAGGGAAGTGGGAGTCTATTTCCACATGCCCATGCTTGGGATTTGTGCACGTTAAGAATATAGGTGTTTCAAAGAGTCTGCCAGTGTCTTAAGCGCTATATGTAGCTGTATGAAACAAAATTAGGACAAAATCGATCTAAAATCTGTCTTGCTGCAGAACTGTAAGGCTTATGCAGATTTTATTTATTTAAAAAAGAAAAAAAAAAGGAAAAAAGAAAAGCTTGCATCACCACTAATGCTGCTTAAGCACTAGGGGTAGCCATACAGCATTTTGCCATGAGACAGTGTCAGAACACAAGACCACTAGAAAAATAGGTCTGCAAAGATGTAGAGGCAGGCAGCGCTTTGACTTGCAAGGCTTAAAACTTTTCTTTTGTTATTTTTTTTTAAACAAAAAATTACTTCTCTCCAAACCATTGTCAACTTTGTAAACATTTGGAAAAATCATCTTTTGTGGTTTTGGGAAGATGATGAATACTGAGTCTTGATCAGTGTGTTTTGAGCAGATGCAGCTGACTGGTCCAGACACCTCCAAGCTTTGGGAGGCAATCTGGGATCTGAAAAAGTCATGATTCGGTAGAGATCCTTTAGAGAAGGAAGTCTAGTCCTTTAGAGTAGTCATGGAATGAGGGCCCCAAACTCGCTGACCAACTGGAATTGTTTTGAAGTGTGTATATTCTGATGATGGAATTTGAGGTTTTGATGTTAGGGATTTTTTTCTTCCTTTTTTCCTTTTTTTCTTTTTTCTTCTGGGTTGTCTTGTTTCGTTTTGTTATTTTAAATTCCTGTGGAGACAATTTCATTCCAGCCTTGTTTTAATAAGCAGAATTTTTCAGATCAGGCCTAATTCCCTTGTGCTGTTCTGTAAGGCAGTATGGACAGTGTGCCCTGCTGCTCATAGAATCATTAAGGTTGGAAAAGACCTTTAAGATCATCAAGTCCAACTATTAACCGTGTTAATGTCAATCATGTTATGGTTTCTACAGTGTTGAACATACTGTGCCAATAGGGAATTTAAAAGTGGTGCTAAATGGTTTGGAAGACCTTTTCCTAGAACTTGGAGGTTGAAGTTATTGCTCCTCATAAATAGTGTGCATATGGTGTACTATCTTCCAGTCCAGCTGTCAACTCTTTTCCTGATTTCTGTTGTTGTTGTTGTTTGTTTTTGAGGAGTAGAGCAGGGGGAAGGGGGAAGTGGTTTTCTTAGCATTCATTCAACAGAGCAATGTTCTCGTTATCCTGGCTTCGTGAGGTCATAAACATCAAACAACACTGGTAGCTTTTAAGGGATCTGCAGTTGTGGACTCGGATAAATTCATTAGTCATGAACTTGAGTCAGTTGGTTAATTTCTGCTAATGCTGATATTACAAAATCTCTGTAGCATGGAATAATTGATGAAGAATAATCCTTAGCTGCATAAGTAGTAATCACATCTAAAGAAAAATAATATTTTAGTTGACAAATGTTGTGAAGCTATGCATCTTGGACCTGGGAGCTGTGACTTATCCTTAAAAGCATAAGCTTCTGCTTTCCATTTCATTGACCATTTTAGATTTGCTATTCCGTGAGAACTGAAAGAAAATTTGTGTTTTTCCCTTTTGTATGTTTTTGCTTAATGCTTTCTCTAAACTGATAATTTTTCTCGGCTTTATTTGGTTTCTGAAGCTAGTTTTTCCGTCTTATTCTAATTTATTAGACTTACCTAGAAAGTGAGGAGGAAACAGCTTATTAAGGTGGGCTTGTCTTCGGAGAACATTTTAGAGAACTCTTACTAAAACTGAAATTACCAAGTGTCTCCACTTAATTGAGTGACTAATGGCTCATGAGCGTAGTAAACTTGAATGTTTTGCAAATGGGAGCTCGTTGCCTCCAGGTCTGTGTCCAGGGTTGGTAAATGTTCCCGAGGTTGCATGCTTGAGCTCTGACGCTTAGTCAAGAATAATAAATCAGCTTTTCTCAGAATCCTTCTTGTTGTTGCAAGTTCAGCCACAAAATAAGCTTTTGCATTTTCTGCAATTATTGGGATTTATGCCTTCCTGCCCAAGAGCTGAGTTTGACCACCTATAATTTTTCTCATTTTGAGCAGTTTAGTTTTTTCTGGTTTTCAGAAATGCAGCAAACTAGATCTGCACTAGTGTATTCAGTTTCTGTTTTGAAGTAAGATGAAATTCATTTCGTAGTGAAAAAAAAATCTCTTCTAGCGTTCATCTTGGAAATCTAAATTCAGATGAACAGACCAAGTTAGTGAGCTCCACTAGATACTGGGTAGATGTTTTCTTCCTGCTGTATATTTTGGCCTTATGTTGAGGAGTTTGATTTATTATTAAATTATTTGTGTATGCAGACTTTAATCTGTACGTATTTTATTTTGATGTATTAGGATTTGTAAATATTACTGATTTTTAAATATTATTTATGCACATACTTAAAGGACTGGTCTATCCAGAAAAGCAATTGCTAAATAATAAATGTTACTTTTTAGAAGTAAATTACAAGATCATGAAATTGTATATCCCTCAGGGTTATTTTTAAAGGTTTTTTTTTTTCTCCTTTCCCTTCAGATTCAATTAGCAGTAACTCTAGTTTCATGTACTATAGAACTAAATCTACTGTAAAAAGAAAATGCTGCAAATAATGCTTGAATAGAAGCGGCTAAAAAACCCACAGAACTGACTGTCCATATTCATCATAACTTTAAATTGGAAACTCTTACTGTTGCACTTTTAAAAAGTTGTTGGATTTTTAATTCTATTTATTTTTTTCTTTCTTCATGAAGGTTGTGCTGAACAGTCATCCCAAATTGGGTAAATAATCCTGTACTGTATATATATATGCAGTATAATACTAAGCAGATGTGGAGTCCTTTTTATGCTGCAAATTTTTAATGCTTATGTTGGTCATCACAAAATGAGAGAGCTCAAGTCCTGTAGGATTTCTCCCATGAAATTCTGAATTGTAAACTTAGGGTTTTGTATGTCTAAGGGAAAGCTGTGGGGTTTTGACAATTTTTAGAGTCTTGAATATGTTGATTTTATACAGTAAAGCTTCAGGTTTTTAAAACTATTTTCAACAAACTGCGGCTTGTTTAATAATTATGTGAACCAGAAACTACTTAGTTTCTCATGAATTCCTCAAGCCTAACACAGATTAAAATGTTCATCATTACAGCGCTCTCTAGAAGCTCAGCTTCCTTTTTATTTTTAGATCTGAAATGATACAACATCTTTGTATTTCAAATATGTATTGCTGCTCTAGAATGGTACCCTGTTGTCAAGAGGCATACATAAATAACTGTACAATAGAATTGTAAATAGACTTGTAAATCATTTTTGTGACTGAAGCTCTTTGAAAATAAAATTAAAATGAACGGATATTTTAACTCTTCTCATTAGTTTCATGAAATTGTTTGTAATTATTCTTTATAGAATTAGATCCACAGCTTGATGAAGAATACAGACTTACTCCCTCTAATGTCATGGATATCTTGTTCAGTGCCTCTGTATTTCTGAAGGTGGGGGTGGAGAAGGGTGGGTGCTGGATTAGTGTTCTGCACTGGGATCATACTGACTGCAGTTTTACCTGGTGGCTTATAAGAAACATTTTAAAGCCAGACCTTGTACCTGTGATAGCAACTTGTTTCCACCTTCTGTTGTTCAGATGTTCCTTCTGTTTTGACACGTGGGAGGCATGATCTGAGCTGTCACCATTGTCATGGTCATCTTCAGAAAAATCACATGGAAATGAAGACATCTTTTCCATCCTGTGGCTCACCTTCCATTGAAACAGTAATTGGCAGAGCACATTATCTTAAACTTGAAGACAAGATACTTAAAATACCTTGTTACAACAATTTAATCTTCCAATTTCAAGCTACTATTTTTAAAACTTAGCTTTTCTATTTCAGAGTCTTTTAGGTTTTATTGGCCTGCCACTCCAGAAGACTTGGAGGAAAAGCAGAAACCAAATGTGTCAACCTTGGAATGCTTAGTCAAAGCATTAAGTAAAAAACCCCTTCATTCCTTACCGAAATTGCTTTAACTCCAATCCTGCAAGAAAGTAAAAGAGCAGCTTTATGAAGATATGAGCACTTGATTGTTTAAAGTGGATGTGTCCACTCCTTCAAAACCTAGGTAGCAGACTGGTGAAACTGTCTTCACAAATTTGAAATTCCTGATCACAATTCACATTGAAATGTAGATTTCTGACTTCACTCAAATTTGCTTTGGGTTGGCTGAATCACATACACCAGTATCACTGTCAAAGAAGCTGCAACTGGGTTTTTGTGCTGTTGTGTGTGTGACTTAAAACTTCCTCCTGTTCTGTGAGTGGCTTCAGGCTCTACTTTTGGAGTTACATACAACCTATGGAAGCTGGTTGCTTGCACAGTTGTAGGCAGAAATCTGCTCTGAAACTTAAAATATTCTTTGGCCTTTGGCTGGTCTCAGTAATTGGGCAAATACGGGTGAAAGTGTTATCTAGAGGATGCGTTTTGCTGTTTTACTTCCCATTCAAAGTGCAGTGTCATGGTGAAGCCTGATTGCCTGCTCTGCTCACAGTAAGTTCCTTTAAAAAGCAGATAAGTTTCTAAGGTACAGCTCAAAATGCCTTTTTCATGCTTGTATGAGTTCAGGAACTCGCAAGACAGTAAAAGAGGTAAGCACCACTGTAAGTAATATGTGTACTTAATGCTCTATAAAACTAAGTTCAAAACTGATTTGAGACTTCTAATATAGTAATAGTATTAATGTGTTACTTCTGGCATCCTTTTGTAGTCTTGAGAAATATTAAGGGGTGTCAAAATGGGAAAGAGGCTGTAGACCAGAACATGGTAAATGACCAGCCAGGCAGGTGCCTGTTCTGGAATCYGAGGTGTCTCATGTGAGGGTTTGAGAGAATTTTAATGCATGGGAATGCATAATTACAACCTTTATTGTAGGTATTACTGTATTCTGTACTGTTAAGATCTTGAATTATGGAAAACTAAATATTTCTTTAAAAAGTACTGTTAGCAGCTCTAGATGTTTGGGACCCATAGGCTTACGCAGTTCTTGTGCCAGTGCTTGTAGCCTTCATAYCTTGCAAAGAATTTCTACCATTTCATTGTATGTTTGTAAAATCTAGTACTTTCTAGCATCTGACCTTGTCTTCTTGTGTAGTCTTTTATCTTTTGTTATAAGACTAGGAAAATAGACATCACCAACCTGCAATCTAGTGTTACACTGTTTCTTATTTTACAGACTGGCCTGTAGTCATGCCTTCCAAGRGACCTGCATTTGCAGTTTCTAGCATAACAACTTTGGGTTTTTTTCCCCCCATTTGGTTCTCCAGATCCTTACCTCTCTCATCGCACTGAATCCTGTAGTTCTGCTGTGGTCTGAAGTTAGGTTGGTGCAGGTTGAGATGCCAGTCAGGGCTTGAAGCAGAAATTTTTAAGTGTGTTTCTACATGGAGGGTTATGCTCTTGAAGATAGGTAGGATCAGGGACAGGCTGAGTTACAAATTTATTGAGGTAAAAGCATCGCTGGTTTATGTGAGAGTTTTGTGGTGGGGAGGATTATGAGGAGGGTGAGATTCTCTGAGGGATTCTTGTTTGACATGTAAAAGACCCTTGGAAGGGTGAAATCTCATGCTATTTTTTGGTGATGCACGTCTCATTCAATGAGTTGTGGAAAGCCCAGTGAGATCTCACTTTACAGCACCATGCTGCTGGTCACTGATAGCACTAAATGCCATGTCCTTCCCTTCCCGAGGGATGCAGATTTTACCAGAATTCAGCACTCYGCACCTAAACAAAATTTTTATTTTTTTTAAGCACTCCCTTTTGCTCTTTTTTTTAAATGCAGTAGCTGGCTTGGATCTGCAGCTATTTTGGGTCCATAGTGGTTTGTTCTTGTCAGCAGTTCAGGTGTGTGAGAAGCTCTGCTATCCCTCCTGACTTCTCTTTAAGTGATGGGGGTTATACCCATGACTGTCTGTGGGGTTGGTATGGGAGAGCTTTTCCTTGCCCCTGGAAAAGGGTATGTGGGGATGGAGTCCTGCTCCCCACCTGTGTGCYTKGTGCAGAAGACTGACGTGGTGTCAGCTATTCCAGTTGTGTCTGTGTAAGCTGTGTAGCTATTCCAGCTGTCCCAGCTGCTGCTTATTCTGCTGCTTGGCCAGGTGCTTGACATCAAGGTTTCTGATACACTTGGACTTGTTGATTTCATTAAGGAAGTATTTCTAGACTGTGGGTTTCTGTTTTAAATGCTCTTTTAAATATTACCATTTATAGCTACAATTATTGCTTTCCTGTTCCTTTTTTTGTTTGGAAATGTATGCARCTTTCCAACTTTGTGGTGTGTTTCATGCAGATCTACCTTTATTGCTACAACTTTCTAGCTAACTTCATGGCACTTCTTTCCTCTCCTTTCATTGTATTTTTAATACCACTGCTGATAACTTAGTATTGTGTTAAGCTGTTGAAATGAGACTTGTTGGTTATCAGAGGCTCACTACTGTCCTGTGCCACATGGGGTCTTCTGTGTTATTTCAGGCTGTGTCAAAAATAGCCTGTTCCTTCTTGTGTGTTCCTGGGCTGTTCCAAGAAGCGATCACTTGAAAATGCTGAGACATGATTTAACTGAACTGTGCTGTTTTGCTTTTCTCCACTTAAAATACAGGACAACCTTTTTACCTCCATTGTCTATTTTTGCAGGGTAAACTTTATTTTTAAACCTTAGATAACTTACAATAGAAAAACATTGTGGGTGCCAGGACCTTTTGATAATTTTTTAAAAATGTTTTTGGCATGTAATTTAGTATAATATACTAAACCTTGTCTAGTGGAAGGTGCCTCTGTCAGCTGGAAATAGATGATCCTTAATGTTCCTTCCAACCCAAACCATTCTGTGATTCTGTAATGCTTCTCTGTTCAAATAATTACATGTCTTTTGACTACTTAAGAGTTTCATCATGATTTTTGTATACTTTTATTATACTTAACTGGTAGAAATATAAACAAGGAATACTTGATTTACAAAAGACCTTTAGCTGTACTTCTCAGTGTAAGCTGAGCACTTTAGAAATATTTGCAGTCAATAGTAAAAGATTTTGAAGTTTGCTTTCAAGGCAAGGGAAATTTTGCACACATTTGCAGCTTTTATGATATAATCACACATCTTTGTGAGCTGCTAAGTTATTAACTACCTGTGATCAAATCCTGACTCTCTCTTATCTCTTGTAACAGCTAATGTTTCTGGCACTTCAACAAGGATGTTGGTGTTTCGTTTGTCAGTGATGATCAAGCTTTTCTTCCAGTTGGAGGCATCTCTTTGTCCTGAGAAGTGCGACTGCTCTTCAAAAAATGCAGTTCATTGCTCTGGTCCCCACATAAAAGACCTGGAATTGTTAAATCTGCCTTGCARCTTGACAGAAATTCACATAACGAACGCGAATGTATCGTACTTGCAGGATGTTTTTGCTAGGATGGTGGAACTGCAGCATCTCATCCTGTCTTCAAACAACATCGCTCTGGTTTCGCCAACGGCTTTTAAAGGCTTGGGAAGGCTAAAAGTCCTCAAACTGCTAGATAATAAGCTGGTTGAACTTCCCCCAGAAGCATTTGATGACATGGTGCAGCTTCAGCAATTGATCATTGAAAGTAACAGGTTGAAATCCATTGAGGAAAATCTGTTTGACAGACTGGCTGATTTGCAGGAGCTTTACTTGAACAAAAACCAACTAACAGCCCTTCCCAGTGGTGTGCTGAAGAAACTTGCCAAACTCAGAGTATTGAACTTGTCAAGAAATTACTTAGCAGCACTGCCTAGAAATATATTTAGTGCATTAGCCAGGCTTGAGAGGCTGATGCTGTATTTTAACAGGCTGTCTTCAGTAGAGTCTGGTATGTTTGATAGCCTGAAGGAGCTGCAGGAGCTTTTCCTGCATTCCAATAACATCCATTCCATCGCCCCTGATGCATTTCATTGTCTTCGTAAACTGAGAACCCTGACGCTCTCCAGAAACAATCTTCAGGTTTTGCCTTCTGGGCTTTTTTTGCACTTGCATGACCTGTCTAAACTGACCTTGTACAGGAACCCACTGAAGTCTCTTCCAGAAGTATTGTTTGGAGAAATGAGGCATCTTGGTAGCCTGTGGCTGTATCACACAAAGCTCTCAACAATACCAGATTTTGTGTTCAGTAACTTGACAAATTTAGAGCTGCTTGTGCTGTGTTTTAATCCAGAGCTTACGGTTCTTCCTAGGAATGTATTCAGTGGCCTGAATGAACTGCGGGGCCTTTCTTTACATACAAGTAATATTTCCAGTTTGCCAGAGGGCATCTTTCTGAGTCTTCAGAAACTGCAGAACATTTCCCTCTTTGATACAAGGCTTGAGATTATTCCTAGAAACCTCTTTCATAATCTCAAGCACCTCCAGAAAGTTTACCTGAATAGTACTAACCTGCAGTTTCTTCCTGCAGACTTCTTTACTGCTTTACCTGAGCTGGAAGAAGTCGTCCTTGACGATAACCCTTGGAAATGTGATTGCCAAATTCTTGGCTTCCGAGAATGGCTCCAAAAGAGCATGATGATAGTTAAAAATGTGCCATCTCTCATGTGCCACAGCCCTGTGGCACTGCAGAATGTTTCTCTTGTGGCTGTAAGCGTCGATGACCTAGAGTGCCTGCCAACCACAGCCATTACATATCAGATGTTCAGCTCAACTTATTCCCAGGCTTTGACATCTCCTGTGACAGAGCCCTTCCGATCATCTTGGGTGACTGATGTAACAGCGGTGTCCATCATGGATACCAGCACGTCCACATCAATTCCTTCTGCAACTCCAGGTTTTACCTACTCCCATGTTGAAGATGTTCGACAGCCKGGGTTTCATTTCTCAGATGTTTCAATCCAAACTTCTCCCGGTGTCATAGCACGAACCAACAGTATCAGAGGGACAGATTTAACTACTCTTGTCTGGTGGGATAAGCTTCCAGCCCACAGCAGTGCTAAACCCTATTTTAATACCGGAGTTACTTATTGCCAGCTATTCTTGTGCCTTCACAGTTTGATTTTAGCACTCCAGACTGTAGTCATTATGCTCAGTCTATATGTGATGGGTAAAACCAGGCAACTCTTGCACTCCAGAAATACTCTTGCTCAGCCTGTAGTTCTGATAAGAATATTAAGAAGATAGAGAATACTAGTCCAAGAAAGGATTAGAAGTGTTGCTTTGGAATGCATTTCAAACATTTGAGAAATTGATGCTCGATTCAGATCTGGGTTACAAATCTTCATAGCAAAGACCATAAAGACCTTGTCTTTACAGCATAATGAAAATGAGTTTCATGCACCTCACAGTATTTGCCAAGAGTGGCTGTAATCACTGTAAATTGCTACAGCGCTTGGTGCACAAACCCAGAGGGAGAGATGAAAGTATCTGGTCGCCTCTACACGTGCGCTGTGGGTTTCCTGCTTTGGAGGGCAGCCCTGTCCCTGCTGGGTGTTCACACTGCTCAGATGGACTGGCATCAACATAGGAACTCTCATGGGAACAGGGCTTTAACTGTGCATTAGAGATTGCCCAGACTACTCCAATACTATTATACYTTATACTGCCTGCAATGTTTTGTCTCCCTATTAAGAAAACAAATGGTATTTTTGGGAGGAGATGCTGGGAAGGACCTTTTAACAATGGAGATGTGGGCAGAATGGTGTGGTGGAAGAGTCTTGACTTTTGCTTTCTGTCCTCAGCCCCTTTCCAGGATGTGGCACAAGGAAGGGGTACCAGTTAAACCTAACAGCAGAGGAAGATGCTGAGCTAGGAAGTATAATCTTGATGTATTTTATTGTTTGCTTGGAGGTTTTCTGGAAACTTTGTAAAGTTACTCCAACTCTGAATTTTGAGTAAATACTTTCATCCTTAAACTTTGGCCAGTGGTCTGAAAAAACAAGGTGTTACTGGCTGCATGATGCAGGAAATCTTGAAGCCGGAGTACCAGGCAGATGCCCAGGATTGAGGATGGACTCTGCAGGGATGAATTGGTTTGAGAGCTGGTCTTGACTGAGCTGGGAGAGAAAGGAATGGTCTCTCCTGGGCTTGGCTAGCAAAACAGCGGTGTGCAGCCGAGGGGCAGGGAGCCTGCCTGAACTGAGGGCCATGAAGTGTCAACACCATTTTGAAGTTGGCTGGGGAACTTACACAACTCCACCAACTTGGAGTGTGCAGTAGCATTTTCAGTCTTGCTATTTTTGACCTTATTACATAGTGCTACTTCCTGACTTCCAGCCCATTCAAGTGTTGATGTGCAAAGGCAACTACAAGGCAATAGTGTGKATTTTCGTCCTTATACTAAAATTTTGTTAACATTTTGAATTATATGAATATTTTAGTTTATAAGTAGACTGGTAGCTGTCAGACTGCCTGTGCTTTGGTAGATCTTGGATTTATGTATTAGCTTTTATCTGCATTATGAGACTTTGTTTGTTCTTGAAAGCTCTGAGGTTGTGCTTAAAAATCTCTGGGTGTGGTTCCCTGGCTCCTCCGGCAAGAGAGCTTTTACTGCAGGAGCCCTTTTGTAGCCTTACTGACTTTCTAACTATTAAGAACTTTCCTGGATGGTCTTAAAACGCACATGACAGAATCGAGGTCAAGAAAGCTTGCATTTGCTGCAGGTTTATACTTGGTTCCCTGCTGTGTGTTACTCTAGGCAGTGAGAATAAACTCTGACTGCTTTGTTTCAGGGTTCTCTGCTGCTGGGTTAAATTCCTCTTCCAGGTTGTGAAAAGAGAATGTACTTCTGTGGTGTTAAATGACTGTTGTCTTGCTGGTGAAGTTTAACAAAATTTAGCAAGCCTGGCTAAACGGGAGTTAGAGCCATCTCTAAAGAAGCAGAAATGCAAGTCACTACAAATGATGCAAAGCAAACTGTGACTGGATTCATTAACAGATGCTCCAGAATATTTGTTGCAATACAGCTGAGAGAAGCACGAAACCAGCAGGCAGCTTTCTTGGTGGTGGTTCTGGGTGGTTGCATGTAGTGTTTAAAAAGAGACAGTTGTTACAAATTTAGGTTCTTGGTTGGACAGCCGTAATGACCACTTAGTGCTGTGCCCGCTCCAGCACTGTTGTATGGTGCCACGCAGGCATCTGCTCACAGCAGGCAGATCAGTATAATCAGGACAAGCAAGGAAATGGTTCTGCAAACCATGCTGGTGATCGTTCACCTCGGAGAAGGAAGTGTGCTCTGGGCACTTGGATGCACAGTGTCTGATTTCTAAGGAAAAGCACCAGTTTGCTCACAGTAGGGGTGTACAACACTGATGTCCGACCCCGAGGGCAGCAGGGCAGCACCAGCTGCCACCRTTCTGAACCCTCCTCTGGCTGCTCCAGCCCTGCAGTGGAGCCAGCTGGGACCCCACACTGCTCCTTGGCTCCCAGTGCACTCACTGAGCTCCGGCTCTGGCACGTGGGGGCTCTGGCACAGAGCTGTGTAGAGTCAAGTGCTAAGATGAGGATGATTCCTCTTCCCAGGATGATTCCTCTTCACATGCTGTCATCGGGCTTTCCCCATGCTTGAGCCAGATGGGGGAAGTGAAGTCATCAGACAACAAAAGGCTGGAGCAATGAGTGCCTGGAGTAGTTGACTAACTCTTCCTCTGAGGTGTACTGTTTTGAGCTGCCTCTGATTTATTGTTTCTTGCCCAACAGAGCTCAGCCCTTCCTGAAAAACTCCCTGGCCTGAAAAATCCAAGGATATCCTTATTCATACCTCATTTTTGTTTTTCCCGGAGAAGGGGTAGTCTTCCAGGTCGGCACGATGCAGCTGTGGCAGGCAGGAAGGCAGCAGGCGGGTCCCCAGACCCTCTCTGGGCAGCCTTGCCCCGCTGCTGCCTCAGGGCACTGATCCTTTGCCATCGCTGGTGTATTGGCAAGGATTTTCTCGGTCCCTGCAGCCCATGCTTCCATGATCTACCACCCAGCCTTTGCCACCAGGCTGGATTGTGGAGACAGTGGGCTGGAAGAAGCTGGAGGTACCTAACCCCCAGTCCAGTGGGTCCCAGCCACTGGTGAATGCAAAGCATGTCTGCACACAGTGGCTGAAGAGGTCAGATCCACTCTCTTGGCTCTGGTACAAGGTGCAGAGTCATGGTTAACAGCCCTGCATGTTATCCAGACCTCCAAGTCCTGGAGCTGCTTCCAGGACCGCATCCTAGTTAGGAGTGCTTGGGTACGTCAGCACTAGGCCAGCTGTGCTGTGCCAGCCTAGCCATAACTCACTTGGTCCCTTTAAATGTTTGTTGCTGTGGTGGTTGCTCCTGTTCTCTGTGCTTTAGGAAATTCTGGAGCAGTGGGAGCTATAATCCACCTTGTGCAAGCCGTGGGAATGTGCAGTGTGTTTCCAGCCTGATGTCACTACAAATGCCATTCTCCTTTGCTTGTTGGGATTTGAACCCAGAGAGTCCCTAAAGCACAGGGTGTTGAGGAGGGAATTAACTACTGCCATAAGCAGTGGCAGCTCTGCCTGTTTCCCAGCCACTGCAGGATCCTTCCAAGCCACCAGCACCCACATCCTTTCCTTATGTCCCTGACATCCCTGTCCTTTCTATCCCACCACCTCTGCCCTGTGAGGCCAGGAGCTGCTGGAGGGCCCTTGTCACTAATTGCAGAGGGCAGTGAATTCAGGCAGCTGCCTGTGAAATGCAGGTCAGCCCTCCAGCACACAGCAGCAAGATCAGAGCCTGCGCCGTGGATCTTCCCTCTCCCGATGGCAAAGAGAAGTTGGGTGATGAGAGATGTGCTTGGAGAAGGCACCCAGCAGTGCTCTGTGGTTCGGGAGGCTGTGCAACTCCTGGCTGAGAGGCAGGAGCCCTGGGAGCCTCTGCCTGACATTATGCAGCGATGGCTGTGTCTCCTCCAGGCCTCCAACCAGCATGGCTTGCCTGGGGCTGCTGTTTTGGCAGCCCTGATATCGAGCATTTCCTAGGGATGACAGAAGAGCTGGGAGGAGACGCAGCCGCAGGCACGTACCCGCTGGAGAAGGCTGGGGCTGTGCGTGTTTAYGGACTCGGTGAGCAGGAGGCCTGAAGCTCCTGCTTTGTCCCTGCTAGGGAGTGGCAGGCTAGGGAGGTGTTATGCCTCCATTTTTGTAGCCAGAGTCTGGCTTTACACTCCCTCGTGGCTGTTCATGGGTGGATAAACCCTGGCATAGTCTTTTACTCGAGCCAAGGGGGGTGAGTCCCACTTCACTACGGGGGGGCTTCTGTTCCAGCAGCACCCAGAGCCATCCAGCACTGGGCTCAGCCCTTCTTGTGCAATCGCTGCTGTAGGACTGACGTGCCAGGCTTCCAGCTGTGCCTTTGTGTCTCTCTGGATGGAAAAAGCTCAGGGCAGAGAGCCAGTGATGGCTGGCAGCAGCTCTGCAGCCTGCTGTTCACTCCTCTGCTGGCTTCCCCTGGGGAGAAATGAGGCCCCTTCCCCCTTCGTGTGTTGGGAAGTGGTCACAACCGCTTTGTGCCCTGGGGCGCTTCATGGTGCCAGGGGTGGCTTTGCAGAGATGAAGCTGATCCAGCAAACACCTCACAGTGTACGAGTCCCACTCCATCGCCTCCCGCTCCAGCTGGTCCTTCCCCCCTCTCACAGCGCCCATCGGACACGCTCTTTCCGTTTCGGATTATCTCTGCAGGCGGACTTGGCCGCGAGCCGCACATTCCTTCCAGCCTAGCGCGGCCCTGAGCCCGCGCCAAGCCCTGCGTGCTGCTGCTATCGCTCGGGCCAGGGCTGAGACTGGAGGAGACGGTTCTGCTGGTGGGGTGGACCCCACTGGTGCCTCACATCCTAAATGCCATTTTCCTTGAGCTCTAGGAGGGTTGTGGTAGACCTGGTGCTGGTGCTTGGGTGGAGGTTAGCCTGACAGCCATCCCTGCTGCCCATCCTGGATGGACCAAAGCTGCTGCTCCCTCCAAAAGTTCGCACTTTGCACTTTCCCAGGGAAGAGAGGATATGTCCCCATCCCTTGGGGCAGGTGCAGAGCATCATCTAGCCATGAGCAGTGAGGCAGCCCTGGCCCTGCATTCCTCAAGCGTGGAGGGAAAATGTCACTGTGGCTGGATCACTGGCCCTATGGAGGAGCTCTCTGGTTTGGGTTCCTCAAAGGATTAGGGTGGGCCTGTGGTGATGCAGGGGCTGCTAGTGCTCTCTAAGGGTAGAGGTGGCCCCAGCACCCGTTCCTGAGGGACTAATACCTCTTCCTTCACCCCTCAGCTGTGGCTTGAACCTGTGGGTCCTGCTGCAGGGCTCAGGACCGGAGGTGTTCCCCTGTGCTGGAACACGGGGAGGATCCCCTCCATGGCCCCTACCTCAGCCCTCCACCCTCCTCCTCCGCTTCAGCAGAGTTTGGCCTGATGCCCAGGGTCAGCTGGTCTGTGTGAGCACCTGGGGCCACTGTGGGGGTTTCTCATAGTGGGGTGGGCACTTTGCAGCAGTGCAAACTGGGGGTGTCCCAGCACTGCACTGCGGGGAGCAGCAGGCCCTGGGGATGTCCCACCCCACCCAGGGTGCCAATTCAGGCAGGACGGGGAGSTGTGTGGGGAGCAGGGGCTGAGGGGGGAGCTGGGGCTGCGTGGCGTGGGTGAGTGTGCTCAGCTGCTCGGCGGATGAACAATGTGCTCTCCCAGCCAAGCCCACAAGCTGCTAATTTTAGCGATTACATGAATTTTTCCAAGCAGTCTTGAGTCCCTTGGTGATTCAGAGCTGCTCGGCTTTTGATTCAGAGCTGCTCGGCTTTCCTGCGTCTGCCACCCTGGCCGTGGGGATGTGCTGGAAGAGTGCCAGCACGGACAGACAGACACGGGACTGTCCTGCTGTCCTGTAGCAAGGCAGACATCCCCAGAAATAAGTTACRCTGCTGTTCTGGGGCTCCATCATCTCCTTGGAGGCGCAGGGATATAGCAGTGGTTCCACACAGTCCAAGGTTTGGGCAGGGGGGCTCAGCCTCTGGCTGGCGCAGCTGAGATGGGAAAAGTCTGCCAAGCAATGCTGGACATGGGGCTTTCCTGCAGCATGAGACCCACTCTACTCCATCCAGTGCCGTGTGAGCTCCTGGCTCTGCGGAGCAGCCTCTCCCTGCAATATGCTAATCTCATCCTCAATCATATCCGTTTGCTGTCTCGGGAACTGCCTCGCCCCTCCAGATGTGCAGGGTGTGTATGTGCTTCTGTCCCAAACACTCACACCCTCTGTTTCTCTCCCTTGTAAGTAGCCTGGGGCAAGCTCCCATGCGCTCACCTCCAGGAGCGGCTGCAGGAGTGGTGCACGGGCTTGTGCCATTTGTTACTCAGCCCTGCTTTACGATTAGGGATGTCTTAAATAATCATCTTTCCCAGTCAGGAGCTGCAGTTTCCCAAGGCCTGGGTAGAGGCAGGTGGGTTTTTGTCAGGGCTGTTACCTGGACTCCTGTGAAATTTTGCATGGTGGTAGGGACCATAATCTGCTGAGCCCCCTCTTGGGGCAGGGTATTTGAGGATACCCATCACTGCATCCCTATCCGCCCTGCGGCAGCACTGCTTGGAAGGAGGCGAGTCCGACATTCCTCTGTCGAACTGGGCTTGGGGCAGTGGTTTTTCGGAAGTGCTGAGGTTTAGTTTCTGTGTTGCCTTGCTGAAAAGCTGTGAGCTTCTGGATGAGTCAGGGCGGGCAGGAGCCCAGCAGCACTGGCAGTGGGCAGACAGAGCCAGCGATAAGGCTGCGATAAGGCTGTGAGAGCCCTGCTCTTGCGCCAGGGCTGCAGGGAGCGGGCGGCTCCCAAGCCCGGTGCCTGACCTCCAGCTGCAGTGCTGTCGCAGAGGTGGGGAGATTATTTTGGGAACCATGGTTCTGGGAAACTGCTGTGTCAATAGTGTGTGAACTAGAGCACTTGGTGGGTGGTRGTTTCAAAATGCCTCTTCTCAGTGCCCAAATGCCTGGGGTTTGCCCCAGAGCAGGCCTGGAGCATGGCCAGGGGTAGTTCCAGCCTCTGTGCTCACTCTCCCACCAGGGAGGGGTCCGTGGCCATCCAGCATGTCCTATGGCAGCTGAGCCTCCCATGCAATCTGACAAAGTGGTGGCCGTGGCCTCCAGCTGAGGTCCCACTCCCTACCATTTTCCCACGATCCCTGTCTCCTTTTTCTGAGACTGTCTGGGAACTCTGCTCTCCATCCCTGCAGTTTGCTGTTTATCCTGATCTGGTCCCCTCTTTGAACAGGGTCGCTGTCCCTTCCACTGCCCTGCACCCTCCCACCCCTCACAGCACGACACGCTTCCTCCCCCTTCTCCGGCAGCAGCCCCATGCCGTTCCCATCTTGATCAGCTCTTCAGTGCCAGCTGGGACCTGAGCAGGGGCTGCTGCAACCGGCGGAAACATGGGTGGGCTGAGACGGGATTAGATGTGATCAGGGAAGTTCCAGCTGCCCCGTGGTTAGCACGGGACTGCTCTGGCTCTCCAGGAAGCCCAAAGGGGCCACGTATGCTGATTCTCTTTAGCTGCTTCCTCCCAAATATCCGTTCCTGGTAACTGCTGGACTGGGACTGCCCCGAGGAAGTGGGTGAGGTGGGAAGACCTGAGCTGGGTGGTGGGGACCAAAGGTCACCCCAGTGAACCCCTGTGGACTGGAGGAGGCAGGGAAGGGGTGGCAGCAGGTGCCCCCAAGCAAATGGATGGGATGGCTTGGATGCTTTCCAAACGGCTCTGGGTCCCAGGATCCATCACCTGTGTGTCAGGACTGCTGAGAGGGCAGAGCAGCGGCAGCCACGGGGGGACAGCCATTGTGCTGCTCTGGGGTTGCAGGGATGCCTGCAATGGGGGTTCCTCAGTGCCCAGGTGTTCCTCATGGCTTGTGGGAAGTGCTTTGGCTTGCTGAGGGCTCTCTGAACCAGCCTAGCCCCTGGCTGGCACCCGTGCAGCCACTAACCCTGGCACGGTGCCCGCTTCCTGGCAGGGCTGGTCGCAGTGCCCACAGGACAGAGCCCGGAGTGGGTGCTCGTGGGTTCATGGCTCATTTGCACCTGTGGCTGTGGGAGGATGAGAGCTGGGCAGGGTCGGTGTGCCGAGGGTCTGTCTATGCTGGTGGCTCTGGGCTGGGGCACCGCTGGAGATCCTGACGCTTGCAGGAGCCATAGATGGGGACACAAGAGCTGTGCGTGTGCCAAGGCAGTGCCGTGGAGCAGCCCCGGTGTGAACTCGTGCCAGTGGACGGCAGAGTTGTGCCCAGGGGTCTGGCTTTGCCTCGCCTGCCCCTATGGGTCGGGGAACCCAGCTGTGTCCCACTGGACCAGGGGGGGTTCCTGGGGCCAAGCTGCTACTTGGGTGCTGGCTGACATTAGCAGCATGTTCACAGGGCTGTCTGCTTGTCTTCAAACAAGAGCATTGGGGTTCAGCAGAGGGAAACCCAAAACTCCATCCTTGAGATCCTTGCTCTGCCGAGGAAATAGGAGTTGGAATCAGCTCTGCTCCAGTGCTTTCCCTAACCCCGCCACTGCCCCTGTGCTGATTCATTGATTTGGACGGGTTATATACTGGGAGGGGAAGAATGAACCACACTCTGCTCTCTTGCCAGCACGGAGCTGTGCTCGCTCAGCGCTCGTGGCTGCAGGACACTCGGGTAAGTCTCCTTCTCCTACTGCCCCTGTGAGTGGCCACGGGTCTCGGGGACTCCCAGGACAGCTCCAAGGGTTGGTGGTACAGTGGTGGGGTCTGCACATTCAGCACGTTTTTATTTGATGGAGATGTTCATCTTGCAATGGTTCTCTGAAAAAGTGAGGCCACTTAGACGCTGTGGGGGCTGAATTACATAGGCAGTGTATACCAGATAGAAGAAAATTAATCTCCATAGAGAAAATTAAGGGGGGCAAAGTAACATTTGGGGGGGCTGATGTTAGGAGCAGTGGGATGTTGAGGGGCTGAGCAGTAGGGAATGTTCAGCCTCTTGGTCTGTAAGTTTTTTGTCCCTAGAAGAAAAAGGGAGATCAATTGTTTCCAGCTGCCTTTCCTGAAGGTTGCTCCATGTGGATGCTCTCAGCGCTGCCTTACCAGGGAGTGACATGAGCAGGGCTTTTGATGTGCTGAGCTTTTGGGGAAGTTTATAAATGGCTCACTATAAACAAAGCTGTTCTTGGATGCAGATTGTTTCCATATGGGAAACATAAACTGTGCTGGCTTGTGGAGGGTTCCTCCCTCCCTGCCTGAGAGCAAGCATGTTCCCTGAAGCGAGTGTGGGGCGGAGGGCAGGGGCTGTGTCCCCACACCCTGGGTGCCAGCTGGGGCACTGTGGCCGCACCCCTGTGCTGCCTGACTCGTCTGTCTGGCTGAGCTATGCTCGGAGCAGAAGGAGTTGCAGGTTTTCTCCCTCCCTTGTGCCACCTGAAGTTGTTAGAGGGGGGCTGCTCCACGCCAGCCTGGTACAAGGCTGCTGCTTTAATCTAGGGAGGGAGGAAGCTCCCAGGCCAGAGGAGGGAGGAAAGTATCTGTGGTATCTGTGCTTGTGGGGTAATGGAGAACTTTGCTGGAAAGCCCTTGCTTCCCTAGTCGCAGCCCTTGGGACCAGCCTGCATACAGGTGCCCACACCAGATACCCCACTCTCGTGGCAAGAATCAGCCAGGGCTGAAACCTTCTGCTGGGGATGGGGTGAAGACAAGGCTGCCCCCGTACCCAGCCTGTGCTGGGGAACTGGCAAGGGTCCTGTTGACCCAAGCTCCTGCAAGACTGGAGCTGAAGCATCCCTAGGCACAGCTCTTGGCTCTGCAACAGGAGCTCAGAGCTGCTCGCCGCTGGGCAGAGCCAGGAGGGTGCTTAGGGGTGCTGGGGCAGTGCCCAGCACTCAGCATCCCTGGGATCTGCTGCGCGTGCCGTTGGCCGGCTCTGGTGAAGGTCTTGGCTCTTTGGTGGTGGCAGAGGCCAGTGCTGCTGGTAGCAGCTTGGCACATTCTGTAGAACAGGAAACCACGCTCCCGACTGCCAGAGGAGCCAAGAGAGCTGGGACGCCAGGGATGCCACTAATAGCTGTGGTATGGCAGCCAGGCACCGTGGCCCCCAGCTCTGTCTTGCCCTGAGCTCCTGCCTGGGCTGCGCCAAGTCCTGCCTGCGCCCAGCCTTCCTCGCCTGCCCTCCCCTGCCTCGTTGCCATGCTGGGGGCAGGATTGCCACAGGCCTCAGTGGCCTTTTCCAGGGAGAAAGAAGCACCTATCCCTTGCAGAGGCCCTTGCAGCTGCGAAATCACAGGGGCTGAGCCCACCCTCCTTTGCTTTTTTCTGCAGGCCCAATGGAGCAGAGAGGCTGGCACCAGTGGCTGCTGCTGCTGGTGGGCATCCAGCTGGTCAGTAGCCAGTGCCCAGAGCAGTGCCAGTGCGTCCGTAGTGCCCAGGTGGAGTGTTCTGGTGTTGGCATCACCACAGTCCCCAGTCCCATCCCTGCCAACGCCATGACCCTGCAGATCATCAACACGCACATGGCCGAGCTGGGCGACGCCGCCTTCGGCAACGCCTCCCTGCTGATCGGGCTGCGCATCGAGAAGAACCTCCTGTCGCGCATCAGCCCCGGGGCCTTCCAGAACCTGCCCGACCTGCGCTACCTCAGCCTGGCCAGCAACAAGCTGCAGGAGCTCCCTGTGCAGGTCTTCGAGCCTCTGGACAAGCTGGAGTCTCTGCTCCTCTCCAGCAACCAAATCCTCCAGGTCGAGTCTTCCCACTTCGCCCACCTTAGCAACCTCAAGGAGCTGCAGCTGCACGGGAACAACCTGGAGGAGCTTCAGGAGGGGGTGTTTGACCAGCTCACCAGTCTCACCAAGCTCAACCTGGCTAGGAACAACATCGACCGCCTGCCGCCCCGGGCCTTTGAGCGGCTGGCGCGGCTGCAGGTGCTGCGGCTCTACGAGAACCGGCTCCGGCACATCCCAGTGGGCACCTTTGATGGGCTGCCGGAGCTGCAGGAGCTGGGGCTGCACCAGAACCAGCTGGAGATGCTGTCCCCGGGGCTCTTCGTGCACAACACCAATCTGCAGAAGCTCTACCTGTCCAACAACCTCCTCACCACTCTGCCAAGCGGCGTCTTCTTGCCCCTGCACGCCCTCGCTAAGATCACCCTGCACGTCAACCGCCTGCGGGACATCTCCCCCAGYGCCTTCGGACCCATGCCCAACCTGCAGGAGCTGTGGCTCTACGAGAATGAGCTTTCCACCCTCCCCACCGCCGTCTTCAGCAACCTCACCCAGCTGCAGCTCCTGGTACTCAGCAAGAATCGGCTGCGGTCGGTGGCGCCGGGGGCTTTCCAGGGCCTGGAGGAGCTGCTGGAGCTGTCGCTGCACTCCAATGCCCTGCGCCGCCTGGATGCCCGGGCGCTGGAGGGGCTGCCCAAGCTGCAAAACATCTCTTTGCACCACAACCAGCTGCAGGCTCTGCCGCGGGGCCTCTTCAGGGCCACCCCTGGGCTGCGGCACCTGCAGCTGCACTCCAATGCCCTGGAGTCCCTGCCTGCCGGCATCTTCTCCCCCCTGACTGCCCTGCGAGAGGTGAGGCTGCACAACAACTCCTGGCGCTGTGACAAGGGCATCCTGCCCCTGCAGGTCTGGCTGGAGGAGAACCCCCACAAGGTGGGTGAGACACCCCCGCTGTGTGCCCAGCCTCCTGCCCTGCAGGGCATCCCCATCACCGGGCTGCCACGGGACCAGTTCCTGGACCCCCAGCCACACACTGCTGCTCCCCATCCCAGCACCCTGCTCCCCACTCACACCTCTGAGGCGGCATCGCCGGAGGATGCCTCAGTGGAGCCCCCCACAGGGCTGCCAGGCTCCCCACAGGAGGAGGAGGAGGAGAAGAAGGAGGAGGAGGAAGAGAGGGGGCAGTGGGGGCTGACACGCCTGCAGAGCGTGGTGGTGGTAGCAGTCATCGTGCTGGTGTGTGTGGCCCTGCTGGCTGCTCTGGTGGCACTGGTGGTCTACGGCTGTAGGAAGAAGAGCCACGTCGTGCTTATGAGGATGAAGGCACCAAATGAAGCCTGAGTATCCATCAGACCCTGGGGGCAGAGGTGCTTGTGGGGCCAAAGGACATGACAGGGGCT
Source organism: Amblyornis subalaris (assembly GCA_018881555.1). NCBI lineage: Eukaryota > Metazoa > Chordata > Aves > Passeriformes > Ptilonorhynchidae > Amblyornis > Amblyornis subalaris. Next base: position 299,173 of record JACAXG010000034.1, on the reverse strand, counting down.
CTGCATCAGCTGCCCTTGCTGACTGGGATGAGGCAGCACCACCCTCTGTGCTGTGTGTACCCCTCTCCTGCTCTGCTTTGCTCTGTCCCTGCTCTGCAGCAGGGCCTCCCCACCGGGTGACCTCCCGTGGCTGCCCTCTATCCCCAGCTCCTCCTGACTCCGGTGCAGCCTCTGTGCTCATTCCCTGCCCAGGTCCAGCAGCTGAGAGGTGGGATGCAGAGAGGGACCCCTTGATCTAGGAGCCACAGCCTGGCCATGATGGTGCTTACCCCAAACAACAGGACTTCACCACTTCACCATCCTTCCCCTTGCATCATTCCCTGCAGTGCTGCTGCCCTCGTACTGCCTGCTGCCTTCGCCCCTGCCCAGCCCCTCTTCCCCACCTTCTGCCCCTGCCATGCCTCCCCCCTGCCCCAGCCCCTGCCTGGGCAGGCAGCATGGGCTGTCATGCTGGGCCAGGAGCCRAGCGAGCACCTTCGCCCCAGGAGAGCTACATGTCCTTGTGCTGCTCCACCACTCACCGGTGCCTGGGCAGGGCTCCCCGCGGGGCTAGGTTGCTGCCAGGATGGCACACCCTGAGCGTCTCAGCTGCGTCCCAGTTGCCCTCCCTGCCTGCAGGGAGGGCAGGCCRGAGCACAGCCAGCACCCTCCCCTGCTCCCGGCATCCGCCTGCTCCCCTCGTGCGTCTCCAGCCAGGAGAGCCACGGGGCAGTGTGCTGGCATTGGGGGGGGGGACAGGAGCAGCCCCCCAGCCCTCGGTGCACACTGGTGCTGACCCTGCTGTGGCCGTGCCCCGGCCTGCAGCTCCCTGCCTCAGCCCCATGGGCTGCCGAGGGGGCTTGCACTGGCCCTGCTGTGGGGGTACTTAGAGGAGTGGGACAATGGGTGTGAAGTGTCTGCAGGGGCTGGGAGAGGCTCCTGTGCTTGTGCCCCTGGGCTGCTGGAGCATGTTGGGGCTGCTTCTGCTGCACCCCACCCCTGGTTCTCRTTTCCTCAATACMCTCATGCATCTTCCACCAGCTAGTGAGCAACCTGGACCTGCTCTGCYTGGCAAAGCTTCTTCATCCCCTTCTTCCTCTCTGAGTGCCCTCCTGTACGTGCCCAGTGCCCCTGCCTGGTAGCAGCCCTTGGGCAGGAGGGATGGTGGCAGCACAGAGTGGGGGAGGTCAGCAAGCTCTGGCTGCTCTGCAATTCGCAAATGGGTGGCACGCCATCCTGCCACGGCACCTGCATCCAGCTGCCTTCTCCAGCTGTAGCACGGCCACAGAGGGAGCCAGCTCACCTCTGTGGGTGCAGCGGCACCAGGCTGCCTGAGGATTGCCGCCGTGGGACAAGGTGCGCACTCGGTGTCCACCCCGTAGTGCTGGCTGCTCACAGCACCTCAGTAGCCAGTGCTGGCACAAGCAGCTCCACGCTGGTGCACGTTACGGGTCACTCCTCTGGGCTGGGTCCTGCATGACAGCAGGAGACACACGACTGTCACTGGGCCCTTTGCTGATGTGTGACTTTCCCATTAAAGTGCCATTGTCCACCTCAAGTGCCAAGAGCTGTTTATTCACTCCTTCATGGTGCGCAGCAGGGGGATGGCCCAGCAGGGACAGGGCCTGTGCTTGATTTCCCCACCTAAGAGATTTTTACAGTGTTGAGGAAAAGCCCGTASAGGCTGGTGAGGCTGGGAAAGGGTGACTGGGCTGTGGTTGCAGAGCCCTTGCTAGTACCTGGACTCCAGCCTTGGGTGATGGACCAAGGAGGGCTAAACCATCCAACAGCTGTGGGATGGCTTTTGGAGAGTGAGCTGAGACCTCAGTGAGCTTCTCAATGGAGACACTGCCTGCCTCCTGTGCAACCCTTTTCTGGGGTAGAGGGGAGCTTGCTTGGCTCCCTTCAGAGCTGGCTGCGGCTGGATTACATCAGCTGAGTTTTTCCATGTATCACAATCTGCTCCATGACACCAGCTGAGTGCATTAAAGTGTCCCTCCTCCTGCTCCTCGGCGTGCCTCTATGGCCGCTGCCACCCTAGCCTGTTCCAACACAGACCCTTGCAAGGCAGCTCTTACGGTAGTGTGTGCTGCTTCCCTGGGCAAGTTGAAATTCCTAGAGAGTCCAGCTGGTCCACTGGTCCCTCACCATCCCACTGCTGGCTGGGATGCAAAACCCCTGGTGACCACCATGATGGTCCCACAGTGGTCCCCTCCCCATAGAATCACTAAGGTTGGAAAAGACCTCTAACAACAAGTCCAACCTTAATTTTCCTTGCTACACTGCACCTGGTCCCTTCTCTCATGGCAGAGATGTTTCAAGCACCATTTCCCAGTGAGATTTAATAAAGTCCTGGGGCTCTCTTAGGGGGCTTCTGGAAGCAAGCATGCTGATCTCAGTGTTTGACTGGAGCCACCCTTGACAGCAGCACCCTGCCACCGTCCCTGGGCCAGTGGATGTCCGGGGCCAGGACCTCACTTCCTTGCCAGGATGCTCACAGGCAGCTGCCTCTGGCCTCACCTCCAGTCCTTCTGGAGCCGGGTTATTTTTCAAAGTGCTCCAAGGACACGGGTTGTTGTTGTTGATAAGCAGTCAGGGGCAGCTCCGCCCCAGCAGGAATAGCTCRTTTGCTGGCTTCCCACCCAACCCCAGAAAACACTGTCCCATCTCGGCAAGCAGCATCCCTGCAATTCTGCCGCAGGTTCGGCGACCATGCCCGTGATGCCACACTTGGTAAGTGGTGGCCACACTACTCGGTTAGTTTGGGGGGCCTGAGATGGGTGGGAGCCATTCTTGGCTGTAGTGAAAACAAGCGAGATGGAGGAAAGAAAATGCCAAGCCCAGCACTGCTCTAAAGTGCCAGTGTAAGTCCAGAAGAGCTCCAGAATAGCTCCACTGACACGAGGTGTCTGCAGGTGGGCACTGCTGTGRGGCAGGCAATATCCCCCCATCATGAGGCAGCACTGGCATGTATCTCAAAGAGGGAGGGACTGGCAGAGGTCTGGAAGCCACTGCCTCAAAAAGTGCCTCTGTGGGTTGGGAATAGGCGTTTGGTCAGGCTGAATATCCCTCCAGCAGGTTTGGTGCTGCTCTGATTGCTTGTGGAAAGAGAGGCACCTGATGGGCAGTTAGAAATACACGTGGTGGAGCCCACTCCTATTGCCACTGAGCACAGAGCAGCCCTACAGGGCTGTCCCCATCGCCCAGTGTGTGCAGCACAGCCCTGTGTTTCACATATTCTCCTGTCCCAGAGCCTGGCTCTGTGTCTGTGGAGACATCTGATGTGGATACAGGTTCCCCCCAAGATTTCCATGGATCCACACAGGTCCCACCTCAGCTCTGCAGGATGCGGCTACTTGCCGCCTTTGGCAAGGGTGGCACCACCCCGATTGCCATAGGGTGGACTGAAGGACAGAGTAAAAACCCTGGGGAGAGATCTGGGAGGGGAGTGCTCCCCGTTCCTGCAAGGGGAGTGCTGAGGAGGTGCTGGCAGCTGGGGCTGAAGGGATRTTCCATGGCCAGGACAGCTGCCCGTGCTGGTGGTGTCCCAGAGGTTGATCCCGCTGCATTTTTGGCTGCAGAAGCCCCTTCCCCAGCAGCACCTGCCTGTGGGTGCAGATTTCTGCCTTGTCAAGGCACGGGGTGAGGCTTGGTTCCTTCTCCAGTGCAGGCTGGTGATCTACGTGCTGCCRGGGCTGGGGTCCCTGCTGGTGGGGGGGCTGCCCCCATCCTGCCCCCCTACCTGCCAGTGCTATGACACCTCCAAAGTCTTCTGCTCGGATGAGAGGATGCGGGAGATCCCGGAGGGCCTGCCAGGGAGTGCCACCCAACTCTTCTTCGTGGAGACAGCCCTGAGCAGCATCCGCAGAGAGGACTTGCGCTCCAGCACTACCCTCACCAAGCYGGTCTTCATCAACAACAACATCCAGGAGCTGGAGGCTGGTGCCTTTCAGGGGCTGCCCAGCCTCAACGAGCTGGAGGTGTCAGGCAACCCCTTGCCAGCCGTCAGCCTTGGGGTGCTGGCGGGGTTGAGCAGGCTCAGCAAGCTCTCCCTCTGTAACAACGCCATCCGCACCCTGCAGCCAGGGTTCTTCACCGCCTCATGCCGCCTGCAGGACCTGCGCCTGCTGGGGAACAGGATCGAGGCACTGCCCCCTGGCATCTTCCGCCCGCTCCGGCGGCTCCAGGCCCTGGACCTCTCGCAGAATGCCCTGGCTGAGCTGCCGGATGGGCTGCTGGCCCCACTTGTTGCCCTCCGCCTCCTGAAGCTCAGTGACAACCTGCTGGCATGGGTACCTCCCAGTGCTTTCAGGGCACTTGGCCAGCTGACCGAGCTCCACCTGGATGGCAACCGGCTGGAGGAGCTGCCATCTGGCCTCTTCACTGGGCTGGGGGGGCTGCGGCRGCTGCAGCTGCAGCACAACGCCCTGGGCAGCCTGGCCCCCGACATCTTCACTGGTCTCCTCAACCTCAGTGTCCTCAGCCTGGAGGGCAACCGCCTGGCCACCCTTCCTGCCACCCTCTTCACTGGCACCCCTGGCCTACTCCACCTCTCGCTGGCTCGAAACCAGCTGGAGACACTGCCCCAGGAGCTCTTTGCCAACCTGTCAGTGCTGGAAACCCTGGTGCTCTCACACAACGCCATGGATCACCTGCCCACTGGGGTTTTCCAGGGGCTGGCAGGGCTGGCAGAGCTACAGCTGAGCCACAACAACCTGTCCAGCCTGCCAGTGGGATTGCTGGCTGGGCTGCCCCTCCTCACCGCCCTGGTGCTGGACCACAACCGCCTGGCCCGCCTGCCCCCGGGGCTCTTCGATGCCAACGAGGAACTGGTTCGGGTGGGGCTCTCTGACAACCCCTGGGCCTGCGACTGCCGCCTCGCCTACCTCCTGCGCTGGCTCCAGGGCTTCGCTGAGCCCCTCATCCACGGGCACGCCTTCTGCGCCAGTCCCACTGCTCTCCAGGGACAGTCCCTGCTGGAGGTCCCCCGTGGGCAGCTGGAGTGCCCACAAGCACACGGTGTCCCACCAGAGGAAGGCTGGGACAGAGATGCTCCAGGGCAGTGCACCTACACCGACCCCGAGGGCACTGTTAGCGTGGCCTGCAATGCTACAACCTGCCAGCAGCTCAGCCTTCGCCTCCCTCCTCCTCCCGGGCAAGTGCAGGGGTTGGGGCTGGAGTACCAGGGTGCCTGGGTGCTGCACTCCCGCTGTGGCACGCTGCAGGTCAGTGTCCTTGTCACGGCACAGAGCGGGAAAGAGGCTACGTCACAAGGTCTCCCCACCGTGCCCTAGAGCTCGGGCAGGCRCTTKTTTCTGCATTGRCAACCTCTGCACCAGCCTGGGAAACAGCAAGCTGTCTGACTCTGCTACTCCTGCACGGTCACCAGCTGTCACCGAGCTCTCCACAACAGCTAGACTGGTGGTATTTATCCTCTCRGCTATGTGTTTCCTGTGTATTTCAAATATAATTAAAATGTATATATTATTTCTGTGCAACCGGTTCCTATGGCAGAGAGAGGGATTGTTCTGTTCCCCCACCTCTGTCTGTGTATCTGGGAGAGGCAGTGAAGGTCGATGTGGTCCACTGGGGTCTTGTCAGGGGCTGTGCATGGTGTGGCATGGGTGCAGGTGCCTAGTGGTGAGTAGGTGGCACTCTGGCGTGCTCACGGTGTGCTCATGTCTGCCTGCTGCAGCCCACCTTCCCTCGGCACTGCAGAGGGAAGAGAGACTCAGCTGCAGCCYGGTGATAACCCTCAGGGCACGGATTTGGGGTGTCGAAGGAAGGCGTGGATGAGTGATGCTGATCGCCCAGCAACGGGCACGGGCTGCCTGGCTGCAGGGTGAGCTCCAGCCCAAGTGTGCGCTGGCAGGTCCCCCCCCACCCTGTCAGGGTTTGGTCTGCAGCCCTGCAGCCTGAAACTGGAATGTGGGAAGTTCCACCGAAACAAGAGGAAGAACTTTACTGTGAGGGTGACTGGAACAGGTTRCCCAGTGAGGTTGTAGAGTCTCCTTGTCTGAATATACTCAAAAGCTGTCTGAACAGAGCCCTGGGTACCCAGGGAACCCTACTTCAGCAGGGAGGTTGGACTAGATGACTTCCACTGGTCCCTTCCGACCTCACCCATCCTGTGTCTGATTCTGTGACCCGTGGAGATGAGGCACCAAGTCCCAGCAGTGYTGCTGAAACACAGATYTTAGGAATTTGGGTTTTAACTTAAAATTAGCTTTGTTAAAATAACCAAGGGGTGGCAGGTAGGGTGTGTGCTCCCCTGCGAGGGCCAGTGTGGGTACATGCACGGGTGCACAGGGTGTGTGTCTGTGCGTGTCCGTGTGTCTGTGTGTGTCCATGTGTCTGTGCATCTGTGTGTCTGTGCATGTCCATATGTCTGTGTGTGTTCCTGTATCTGTGTGTGCCCATGTGTGTCTGTGAATGTCCCTGTGTCTGTGTGTGTCCGTGTGTCTGGGTGTGTCTGTGTGTCTGSGTGTGTCCCTGTGTCTGTGCGTGTCCATGTGTCTTTGGTGCCCGTGTGTGCCTGTGAATGTCCCTGTGTCTGTGTGTCCCTGTGTCTGTGTCCGTGTGTCTGTTTGTGTCCCTGTCCCTGTGCATGTCCGTGTGTCTGTGCGTGTTGGTGCGGCGGTGCTGCGGCACCATCTCGCGGMCGTCGGGACAGGGCTCCGCGGGCTCGGCACAGCGGGAGGAACCYTCCCGGTTCCCTGCCGTCCTTCTCGGAGCCGCCCTCCTGGCCCTGGCCCTGCCCCAGCGGCGGCCGTACGGGGTCTTGGCTGCGGCTGTGCTGGTTCCGCTGCTGGGCTGTGTCCCTGGAGCCCCTGCCCCGCTGCTGCCCTGAGGGACCAGACTCTCTGTGCTGCCTTTGCCCTACCTGCTCTGGCAGTGGGCTGTGACCACAGTCCAATTCTAGACTCTGGACTTAAGAAATGTGTATGTGTGGCACTTAAGGACATGGTTTAGTGGTGGACTCGGCAATGCTGGGGTAACAGTCGGACTTGGTGATCTTAGAGGTCTTTTCCAACCTGCATGGTTCTATAACTGCCAGACCCATGCTCCTGGGAGCAGGCAGGTGGGCAGTGCTGCTCCCCAGACACAATCCTGCCCAGCCGTCCTGCTGCCTCTTGCAAATGTGGGACTGCCATTTTGCTACAGATGTCTCCCAGGTGATGCTGGCATGGCCACCTCCAAGCCTGGACCAGGGATGCTGCAGCTGGATGCAATTCCCCATGCCCCGGCACAGCTGTGGCACGGTGGCTTGGGGTGGCTGGTGGCAAACTCACTGTAAGCTCTGTCCTCTCGAGTACCCCAGCTCCTGCCACCCTGCAGCTTCTGGAGCAGCCTGGCACCAAGTGGGGACATGGATGTGTACAACATTGATGTTGGAAAGGGGTAAGGCTGTTGAAAATGTGCAGTAGTTTGTTTTTAAATTTGTCAGGAAAAGTGCAATGAAGCCCAGCAAACAGAAGCTGAGCAGAAGCCCAGCAAACAGAAGCTCTTTATAGGAGCAGGTGAAAACTGAAGAGGACATGTTTAAATGCAATCTGTGCAATTACCCGTTGGGAAGTGATAGATATCCTGTCAGTTTAAGCCTTTGCATCAAAAAGGGCATCCCACAAGATGCCCTGCACCAGCCAGGAGCTCTGGGTGTCACTGTGGGAGAGTCTTTGGCTTGTGCTAGGGTGTAGCACATAACACTATGGCCAGCAAGATGTGGAGCTGTGRGGCTGAGCACACAGCCCGGGTGTTGGTGTATCTGTCCAGCCACAGATGTTTCACTGTTTATAAGCATTAAAAAATGACTTCAGAACTTCACCTTTAGCTACATAAGACAAATCCTGAGAAAGGAAAGAGTTTTCTGTTGTGTCGGTGGGGGTGGTGCCTGTGAAGCTGGTGGGTTACCCTGGTGGAGATATGGGACTGCAGAGACCATTGGCTGCAAAACAGGCTGGGCTGGAGATCTTCAGGTTTCTCTGGATGTGACAAGTCCAGTGGTGCCGGCAGATAACGCCCGGGGAGTACGTCACTGTGTCCCCTCCAAGGGGTTTGTGCCGTGGCCTCCTGCACTGGGGGCACAGCTCCACTGCTGTGTCCCGGGCTGTCCCTTATCTCRCCACACAGACCTGTGCTCACGTGAAACCAAGCCCTGTGCCTGCGATGTGGATAAACAGCTGCCAGGTGATGGGACCCCCATCCGGTGTCCCCACTCCTCTTACGGCATGGCTGGACTCGTTTGCAAGTGCTCAGCCAAGTAAGTGATGCAAAATGCTTTTTTTGCTCTTTAAAAAGTGCTGGGAGGGGCGGGGGGGGAGGGGGGCTGTCGATCATTTCCTTGCAGCAAGGAGCAGGGGAGGCTGTGATGCCTTGGGCTGGGGCCATCCCTCCAGGACTGCCTGGCCAGAGCGAGGGACAAACAAGGGACATACTGAAGGTTTTAAAAGAGCTTTGCAGTTCAAAACTGTAATTTCATCCCCATGCACCCAGAGGTTTCCACTTGCACGTTTCACCCATGGTGCTGCCCCTGCAGCTGAAGTGAAGCAAGTACTTTTACACCTGCAGCCTCAGCTCCTCCACGTGAGTCTCCTTGGGGAGAGGATGGGCAGGGATCAGCAGTGGCTTCTGCCCTGGGGAACGTGACCGGGCAGCTTGCACAACCAATGTCACCTCCCATCCATTTCTCTTCAAACCGAGTGGCTTTCAGTCTCCTGTGTTTGCTGACCTCTCAAATTTTTTTTTTCTAAAATAACTTTTTGTAGCAAAGTTACCCTCTCAGAGTAAGTTTTTTTGCACGGTCAGCTTTGATAGACACCCAAGAAGCAACCTATACCTCTTTTCCCTGCTCCCACCCAGGGCTGTGAGTCAAAAGTTGGAAATATGGTCCCAGTGAGGTGCTCATGGCCATTAAACCCCAGTTAATGTGTTAGCTGAGTGTTTCCAAATGTTTCCATGGAAGTGGTGGGCTCTACTAGTAGGTGTGCATCAGTGACTTCACTTCCTAACTGCAAGGTCAGAGCCCTAATTAGGTATTAAAGAGTTCATCTGTGGACATTCCACAGTGTTTTAACGAGCCTTGCTCTACAGCTTGGTTGCTGCTCACAAGTTAACTATTTCTGTCTGACAGAGCTGCATAACCTAGGCCAAAATATGGTGCAATCGGCAAGAATCCTGAAAGAGATGCTTAGAAGCCATGTTTTAAATGACTCCCCTGAACTGAGAGAAGCAGCAGTGAAATAGCAAGTCCACCCAGCACAGTGTGGAAATTCTGAGTACACAAGGTCTTCTGGTCTTGGCTGGCTCCTGGTACCCTTGCTGATCCCTCATTAGCAAGTGCAGGGCTGACTGCTTCTGTTGTTGCATGAATGGGCTATTGCCCTGCTGACTAACTGGACCCACTGGGGCAGCACTAATAGGCAGCAGCACTTTGCTTTCTTCACCCAGGCAGACACTGAGCCTACAGTTCAAACATGTGAGAAGGAGGTCCAGAGAACAGACTGTCCAGCCCTTGTCCCTCCTAGAGCATTTCATGGTGCAAGCCATGAGCTGGCTCGCTCTTCCCTCTCCATCCCTTGGACAGCAGTGAACTCATGTAAATGCAGCATAGGTTTGCTTGTCCAGTCTCTCTCCTTCTYGTGAAATGAGTCGTGATATGTGAAYAGAAGAGTCCTGAGAGATGAACAAGAGTGTGATACCACAGTTCATGAGCTGTGGACAGAGAGTTCTTGTTCTTCATAATTGATTTTTGAAATCTTTTTTTTCCAGGGCAATGTACCTGCACTTCCTTTTCCTTTTTTTCCTCTCCTTCCATCCCCATAAATGCCAAGATCAAATAATGGGTGAAGATCCCTATGAAATGCCCAAAGACTACCAGGAGGTCTACAGAGGGACAAAAAATGACATTAAAGAAATCCCCAAAATTGCAAAGCCGTTTGTTTCTGAGATGATCTTTGTGCAAACCAGCATCACTGCTATAAGGAAAGGTGCCTTCAGGTACATGCCCAACCTGATCAAGATTTCGTTCATTGGCAACGAGATCAAGACAGTTGAATCTGGAGCCTTTGATAACTTGGAGAAGCTGAGGGACTTGGACATCTCTGGTGCCTCATTAAAAGAACTATCTGTAGGCACTTTTCAAAACCTCCCAAGCTTACAGAAGCTGGAGTTGAGAGACAGCCAACTAAGCTACATCCCCAAAGGCCTGTTTGATGGGCTGGAAAGTTTGGGAGAGCTCTCCCTGCACATCAATGCAATCCCTTCTCTTCCAGAARGCATTTTTGATTCTCTTGTCAATCTAACTTTTTTGGACCTGTCTAGAAACAGGATCACAACTCTTCCTGTGAATGCCTTTAGCAAACTCACCCAGCTGCAAGTCCTCCGGCTGTATGAGAATGAGTTGCAGGACCTCCCGGAGGGACTGCTGGCCAGTCAGCTGGAGCTGCTGGAGCTCAGCCTCCAGAGGAATAGGCTCAGGGCACTGCCACCCATGCTTCTGAGGAGCCTGCCTCACCTGGAGAAACTCTTCTTGGACAACAACCTCATCAAGGTTCTCCCACCTCAGGGCTTTTTTGGTTTAAACAAATTGAAGTTGCTGACTCTGGGTTCAAACCATATTATGGAGCTCCGCTGCTGCCTTTTTGACACCATGCCACACTTGCGGGAGCTGGATCTGGGCAGGAACAGTTTGGCCACACTTCCAGATGGCATCTTTGTCAACCTCACATCCCTTGTCAAACTCATCTTGTCCCACAACCAGCTATCAGACTTGCCAAGAAGAGTCTTCACTGGGCTCAACAAGCTCTTGGACCTCCAGCTGGACACAAATCAGCTCTTTGYTCTGGATGAAGACGTCTTTGCTTCTCTCCCAAATCTGAAAACCCTCAACCTTCGAAAGAACCAGCTGGAGCGTGTTCCCCGAGGGCTCCTAGACACCCTGAAGAAGCTCAGCTCAGTGTATCTGAGTGGTAACCCCTGGAGATGTGACTGCAACCTCTGCTACCTGCACAGCTGGATCCTGGGCAACAGTGAGAAGGTCAAATTGTCCACCCAAGTCTTATGCAAGAGCCCACCCCACCTGGCAGGGCAAGCAGTAACACTGCTGAAGGATGACCATTTAATTTGCCCAGGTACTCTGCCATTTAACTCCACATCATCACAAAGGATGTCAACATTGCTGTCACTTGGAGCTGTGTCCACAGCAGAGCCAACCATGCTGCCATTGGCAGTCTTTCCCATCAGGACACTGCCARCCACTCTGTTGCCTGTGGTCACCTCTGCCGTGTTGCCAACCATGCCAACAGAGGCCACCTTCACTGCTCTGTCACCAACTGAGCCATCTATGGCCTTTGTCACCACCCCACCACCAGCTGTGCTGCAGGAGGCCTTCRTTGCCAGCCCATCAACAACCAACAAACCCAAGACCTCCATTGCCACACCATCACCGACTGTGCTGCCAAAGGCCTTCATCAGCACCTCATCACCAACTGTGCTGCCAGAGACCTCCATCACCACCTCATCACCAGCTGTGCTGCCAAAGGCCTCCACTGCCACACCATCATCATCAACTGAGATGCCCAAGGCTTCCATCACCGCCCCATCATCAGCTGTTTCAACTTCAGCCATCATAAGGCTGCCGTCTCCTGGGGCCACCAGCCCAGAACCTGTGCCACCCACTCTGCCTTCTGCCACTACACCAGTGCCAACAAGCCCACTGGCAGCCACCACCAAACGAGTATCTCCTGCTCCTTCAGTGCCCAGGGAGAGGCCAGCCACCATCCCACAGGGAACATCCATAACCTCCCTTGTCTCAGCTTCCTCCATGGCGCTCTGGCCATTCCCCAGGACTGCTGCGCTGGGCACAGTCCCGCTGGCCTCACACTCACCATCGCACTGTGCTCCTGCACCAGACAGGGAGCGGGACCGTGCCACCACATGTGCCTTGTCCACAGCTGGCAGCCAGCCCATCCCCACTGCCTCCCAGCAGGCTCCTGCCCCGGCAGGCACTGTCCTGCTCCCAACACCTCCTGTCCCCACACCGTCAGACCACACGAGCCCCTGTCCGGCCCACCCGTCCCCAGCCCCCAGTGGTCATCGCGCCTGGGGCTTGTCCCTGAGGGCCAGCCCGTGGCAGTGCCAGGTGTCCCTGGCCCTGGGGCTGGCTGCGCTGGCGCTGCAGGCAGCCTGCACACTGCTGGGAGGGCTGGTTGCCCTCCTCCTTCACCAGGACACYCGCCACCGCCCCAGGCCGCCTGTGAGGCTGCTGAGCCTTCAGGCCCTGGCTGACCCGGGGASCCCCGAGCCAGCCCTGGCATCACCTTGAGCTTTGCTGCCCCTGTGCGACCTGGACTGTGCCAGTTGTTCTCCTTTGGGGTCTGCAGCCGTGCTGGCCGCAAGGCGCTCTGTCCCTGGGGTTGGGGTCCCGGCACCCAGGCCGATCCCAGTGTGGGTGTCCCAGCATCCAGGCTGTTTTGGGATGCCTTCCGGCTGACCCCTGGCGATGCTGGGAGCCTGGAAGCCTATACGCAGTGTCCCTGCCTGACGGCCCTTCTGCCAAGGGACACTAGATGGCATCCCGACACAGGCAGTGGCCGCCACCGCCTCCCCGCGGCCACCGAAACGCCGGAGCCCCGCATCCGCCGGCCGGGACCCCGCCGCACCGCGGACACGGCCGCGCTTTGCTCGCAGGGTCAGGAGCCCCTACACGAATCTCTTCACATCCCTGGAAGGTACTTGCAGTCCTGGGGAAAGAATTCCCAAGGCTTCCTGCCCTCGCCCTGCCTTCTTCCCTGTGCCACGTTATGGGATGTATCAGTGTCTGTACTCCCATCACACACAGACCTCTTTCCCTTTCCTGCTCTGTTTCCTTCTCCCTGATATTAAAGCCTCCCCTGCATCTCTGACGGGCTGGTGAGAAGATTATTTTAATCYCAGGGCTTTTCTTGCCATGACCTGCTGCAGGGGGTTCCTGTTGCTTCTGGAGCATGGGGACCCCAGTCAGTGCTGGCCACTGGGGACTGGTGTAGGACCAGAGCTGCACACCCTCCACAGGCAGCAGCACCGTGAGATAACAGACAAGCTTTTCTTCCCACTCTTAAATCTCATGTCCCCCAAAACCTCTTTGTGATGCTGCCTGCCCTGGTCCCTCCAGAAGAGTGATGGCCAGCCATGTGCTTCTCTGCYRTAACCTCACCTGAGGCTACGCTCCRGCTGCAGGATGGGAACTGGAAACTGTMTCTTGGGAAGGCCGGGAGGAAAGGCTGATGTGCACCTTCACCTCCACAGTCCTGGGCTTCTGCCAGGCCCAGGGAAGTGCCAAATTTAAACAAAAGCAGCTGTTTCTGTGGGGTTTCTGTCATCATAGAAAATGTTGAAACCTTCCTTGGGAAGCTTTATTCCAGGGGAATTTGAGCTGATGAACACGGGGGCTGTTCCTTGATTCAGGTCTCTGGGTACCTTTTTCTTGCTCTAGGTTCAGTGTTGATTTTGCCCTGTGCAAGGTAAACTGCTCCCAAATTTGATCACCTCAGTTTCTACAGGGTTGCAGGTGTCTGTCTTCAGTTCCTTGCCATTGCTGCTGGTGCCTGCTCCATCCTGTCCTGCCTTTGGGTGTCCTTCCCCAGTTGTGGGGCATAGGGGCTGCCTGGCTTGGGGATGTCCGAGGGGAGGAGTCCCTGACAAGCAATAGTCTGGACATGTGTTTCAGAAGGAAAAGTGGGAAAACAGACCAGAAAYCTCCTGTGTCAGTGATCCCTGAGCAGCCCCGTTCCCCTGCCTGGTGCATGACCAGGGAAGGGGGAAAGGGGCTTTGTGTTAGAGTACATGCCTGCAGCTATGCATCAGGGACCTGGACATACGTCTTTGCGAAGAGCCTGTGCAGTGTTACAGGCCCTTCAGCTACTCCTTGAAGTCCTGCTGAYGGCTGTGAAATACGGGAGGCGAGCGTGGGGCAGCACATCTGGGCGGGATGGAGTGAGYGGCTCCGGGGCTGGGGCTGGCACAGCAGGTAATGAGACACAGATGAGGGGGAGGGAGTGTTTTTTCTGGCAATCCAGATGGACTCGGCTTAATACTTGATTTAGAGGGTTTGAAAGTGGGGCCTGGCTGCTGGGGAACAGACCCCGAGCACTTCCCAAGGTGATGAGGGGGGGTCTCTGCTGGCTTTTCAGATATTTAATGGCCCAGCGCAGTCTAAACAGGGAAGTACTTCGGGGTGAGATTAGCACAACATAATCACATCTTAAAAGGTCTTCAGAGACACAAGGCACGTCCGCTCTCATATTAATTACTTGTTATTAATAAAGCTGGGGTCAGGCGCGAGGTGTTTGCTCCGGAGCGTGCTGGTTCCCTCTTCGTGGGGCAGTGCAGTATCTGAAAGCAGCACAAAGCCCCGCAGCCTCCACCTGTGCCCATCCGGCTCCGGAAACCAAACGGCCAACATTCCTACAGCTGCTTTTAAAACTAATTTGCCCAATAATACCCCAAAAGGGCCACGTCTTTCTAAGTGCCCAGAACGCCTCAGAGTGCTGTAAAATAATAACAGCCAAGGGTGTTCTCAGCACCGGAATTTCCTGCTATGATCGATTTGTAATTTACAATGAAAATACAGCCGTGTGTGTTCCCAAAGCCAGGCTGGTGCAGCTGGCTCACAGGCAAGAGTTGGCTCCCTCCACCACTTTGCGGCCAATCTTTGGAGGGTTACAACTGGGCTGGGCTGGGCTGGGAGGAATTAGCAGCTGTTCCCATTTGCCCCTGTTGGCTCCAGTGTACTCCAGGAGGGAAGGGTCTGGGAGGGAGTCCTGGGGGTGATGTGCCTGGGTAGCCTGTGAGGCATCATGCTGGGGTTTCCTGATTGCTGAGCAAGAGCAGTCAGAGAGCACGCAGAGATGGGGCAGAGCATGGAGGATCTGCACCAGGGAGACCAGTGTTTGCTGCTCCAGGGCTACAAGCTTGCTGTAATGCCAAGGAGAGGCCTTCCTTCTGACAGGAAGTTACGTGGCTGGGGCAGGTGACTTGGAGTGCACAGTCCCCAGCACACCCTCTCTGCTCTGCTGTGGGCAGCCCAGGCATCCCTTTGCAGCACACCACTGCACTGGGTAGTGGTTGATGGGTTTTAATCTGTGAATTTCTCTGGTTTCTCTGAACTCAGGCAAGATTTTAGCATTCACAGCACACTGTGGTGAGGAGTGTCCAGGATTGCCCACGCACTGAACGAGACATCATCTCGCTTTGCTCCTCCGCTGCTTGCTGGTCCTTGCACAGGATGCCCCTGGTTCTCGCTTTGGAAAAAAAAGTTTGAGCTTTCCCATGTGGCATCYCCAGGCTGCTTGTGACACTGCACGCCTCTTCCCAGTTGCTGTGACTGCCTGAGATCCTCATAGCCTCAGGTGACCAACTGTTAGAAGCGGAGACAGGACACCATACATGTGTGTCCTTGAGTGGCGCTRGGACCAGGGGTCTCCAGCATGGCCTGGGAGTCCCACAGCTGCTGCTGGCTCTCCTCCTGCCCTGTGCAGGTGAGAAGTGGTTCTCACAGTGCTGTCACTCATGCTGYAGCACTGACCTGTAACCGTGCATGTCAGCCCTGCCAGGAGCCCCCTGTGCTGCGGCTGTGGTGGYCTGTCCCTGCCACCTGCCTCGGTTCCCTTTCCTGTCCCTGGGGCACCCCATGGGCAGGAAGGGGTCTCGCAAGTGAGAGCCCTTTCTTGTGGCTGGTGGGAAGTGGGGCAATGAACACCTGCACAAAGGGATTTGCACAATAACCCCAGCAAGGAGCAAGCCTGGGGCTCTGGTGGGGAAGTCTCACTGCCAGCTTGTGACAGGAACCTGTCCCAGCTGCCACAGCTTCCTTCCTGCGTGCCTGCCTCGTGTGCCGGTCCCTGACATGTGCCAAGCTGTGCTGGGAGCAGTGTCTCAACAGCTGCTGGTGTGGTTTGAGCAGCATGGGGAACTGGTGGCTGACTGCTCTGCGTGCTGTGGGCAGGGCAAGAAGGGGCCGGTTTGGCACCTGGTCCTGTAGAAGCAGGGAGGTGCTGGCAATGCCACTGGAAGAGGTGGGATGAGCAATACGGGACCTGCAGGTTGAGGACCCTAGCTGGGGCAGCTCCCTGGCAGAGGAGGCAGCTGCTGGGATCAGCCTCAGGACTGGCTGCACAGGCATGTGCAGCACTCATCCATTCCCTACTGCACTCAGCAGAGACGGCTGTGGGCTGGCAGTCATTGCTCAGTGTGCTGCTGTGCTCCCTTGATGCTGGTGGTGGTTTTGAACACCAGCACCACTCCTCYGTGTCCTCTGGATGGTTTGTCTCTCCCTCTCCATCCTTCACCTGTAGCATCCCTCTCCACACCCACTCACAGTACCCATCCAGCCATGTCAGGTTGCCTCTTGCCAAGGAACCCTGTGAGACCATAGGGCAAGAGCTGAACCAGGACATTCCTTCATCTGCTTTGCCCTTGGCATCTCACAACCCTCCTGCAGGAGGGGCCTGACCTCCCCGGGGGCAGCTGGGGCAGCAAAAGGACACCCAGCACGGGGGACAAGGCTCAAGCAGATGGGGGGCTGGCACATCTGGCATTCCCATCCTGCCTGCCTCATGCCTTGGGCTACCCAGGCTTTTATCCAGGGTTTGGGCAGGGCATGAGAGCAAGGGCAAGAAAAACAAGCTGGTGCATCCTCCCTTGGGCAGTGAGAGAGCCTGGAGGGGCGGAAGTCCCTGTTTGTTTAAGGTGCAAACAAGTGCTGTTAATCTGCTGCCTGTTTGTATTTCTTTAGAGCCCCTGAGAGTGGGGGGAGCAGAGGTGGGGTCTCCCCTTTGTGCAGGGGCAGGGTCAGGCTATTGGAAGCGGAGGTGAGAAAACACAGAGGGGCAGCTGGAACCTGCTTAGGGAGGGAAAGATTTTTTTTTCGGCTATTTATGATAATTAGTGGGAAACGTTCCTCAAGCGTTTCAGATGATTCTGTAATGAAGTYGGGTCGAATGTTTCCGCTTTGTTCCCCTGGAACCATTAAAAATCCCCCTTCTTTGGCTGCCTTAATGCAATGCTGAAAAGGCACAATGGCATAAAAGTGGCTCTGGGCAGGGCAGCACGCCTCCCGCCCCACCAGATAGAGCTCTTCAGAGCCCAGATTTTCTGGGTTATAAAGCTCGGCACTTGTAATGTTCATGCAGAAGCTGCTGTGGATTCTGTGTCCGGGGCTCCTTTGCATCCCTGATGCTGATCAATGTGTGTAAGCACCACCGAGCTTGGCATGCTCAGGGGGAGCAATGGCCAGCACAAACACAGTGGAGTGAGAAAGGGCAGGCACAGCCAGAGATGCCACCACTCCACTCTTAGAGAAAAGCTACTTTCAGCCCGTGGTTGTGCTGGGAATTTGCTGGGGTGAAATGCTGCGCTGGGAGAGGACCAGTCTCTGTTCAGGGGGAACTGGGGGGTCCAGCCCAAAGGAAAATCCTTCTGAGTCCGTGCTGTTCTAGGCCAGATCCTGCCCTGCCTCCTGGGCTGGGCAGCACTCAGGCACCAGCGCAGAGCAAGGGGCCTGAAATCCAGCCATGACCGTCAAGGTGAATCATTAGCAGTCTGCAAGAGCTGGCTCAGTCTCRTCTTGCTTTTAGCAGTGGAAGGCTTTTCCAGCGTATGTGATGAAAAGAAARTCCACCTGCCTGATCTTACACATCTATCAGCACTATGTCCCCAGGGATGATGTGTAAAGCTAATGGGAGCTCTCCTGCTAAAGCTGTGATAAAAAAAGAAAATGGCAAGTGCTTTTAGCATACTGGTGGGGGCCGAATGTGATGGATTTTGGCATCCCCATCAATATTCTCATGTGGACTCCAGTGGATGAGCTCAGTGTCCTAGGCTGGTACACAGGGCTGCAGCTGGCAGGAGGGAGCTGCTCCCCTCCTGCTCCACCTTTGGCTAGGTGAGGGTGGCTGGGAAGGGCTTGGGCACCTGGTGTGGGCACCCAGCAGTGACAMAGTCCTGCAGTGTTGTGGGGCAGAAGGAAGCCATGCCTGCTGGCCAGGCACATTCCCTCCCAACCACAGACAGTGTATTTCAGATAGTGATTGCTAATTGGGATCACATCACTCTTAATGCCCACCCCTGCCCCGTGGCTGGAGCCAACATGCCCCACTAAGGTGCTAAGTCATCTGCCTGTGGAGGAGAGGTTAAGGACTGGGAACGCGGCTCCCCAGGAGCTGCCCTGTCCCTCTGCCTTGCCTGTCCCTGCCATAGTCAAACAGTCATATCATTCCTCTCACTCCTTTCAATGAAGCAAAATTTGCAAACAAATTCCTGCCAGCAGGACCTTTGAGCTCTCCTGCGTGGTGAGATAAAGATACCTGTCACCTCTGCCCTGTCCCCAACACCGGCTCATGCTGGGAGCACAGCTGGGGAGCTCCATGCTCTCCAGAGGGCTGGTCACTCCAGGCAGAGTGGGAATGGCTGGGACGGCTCCTGGGAGGAGCAGGAGGGCTTTAGTTTTCCCTGAGATAATGCATGGCCTGCAGTGATGGGGTGACACAATGAGCCCTGCTGTGAATAAGCTGGAGTCCTTACCTCGGGTTTCTTTTACAGCAGGGCCTGAAGCACCGTTTGAATTATGATGCCTTTGACAGTCCCATGTCTGTACCACCAATCTTTTTTTGAGAAAAATCTCAAGATACACAGTAGATTTTCTGGGGGAGCTGAGGTAGAGGTACTGGCACTGAGATGAGTATTTGAATGGTGTATGTCTGCAGGCAAGGGTAATTGGTTCTGGGCAAACTGCAGTGCATTTGGTCTCCGGGATGGGGACTTCAGTGCAGGTTGCTGCCTGCATCGTCCTTTAAGCCTCCACACCGAGCCAAATTGCTCTCTTGGCAAAGTTTGCAGTGGGAAACCAGCTATCTGCATGTATAAAAGTGATGATATTAAGCCTTACGGAATGTGGCAAGTCTGTGGCTTCCTGAGCAGCACACAAGAGCTCTGGCCAAGACTCTGGTGTGTTTGATGGACCAGGTAGCTCTAGTACCACGCCGCCAGCACATCTCCACCCCTTCCCTCTGTTCCCCGCAGCAAGGTCCGGCGATTGCTTTCCAATGAATTATTTACATAAGTTCTCAGCAGCGGCCGGAGACAAACCCTCAGGTATGGAGCAGCAGCATGCTCCTGACCTTTCCCACCGCCGGACAAACGGAGCCAGCAGCACGAGGCGGGCACACAAAGGCGCTGCGCCGGCCGGAGCGCTGACCCCGCCGTGCCACAGCTACCTGCTGCTCTGCCACAATGGCCCCGCGGCCCCGGCCGGCCTGCCGGGGTGATGAAAAAGGGTCCGAGATAATAATGAGCCCGACTACCACTGCTCTCTTCAGAGAACTGAGTCAACTCCTTGGGAAGAAAGAAAAAAAAAAGAAGAGGGGAATAAAAAAAAGAAAAACCCCTCTTGGATAATAAAGAAGTAACAAATGAAGACTGAAAGCCTATAGAAGGCGTCTTAACCCAGYGAAGAAAAAAAATGTCAACATCTGTGGAGCTGTCTGCAAAAACAGACCAAACCCCTAATGAATACCCTCTAGAAAAGACATTCACTCGAGGAAAGGCAAAAGGCTACATTTTTCTATGGAGGTATAAAGATTTTGATGAATCTGCCCTTTCCCTTTCCAGTGCAGTTGAACCAAGCACTAATGTTCATCTTCAGCTGTATTAAAGAGTGTGGAGGGGGGCAGAGGGGGGAAGAGTCTTGATCTGAAAGCTTATGGGGAGGGTGGATTTAGGGAGCCTGGATAGATGTCTGAGCTCTAAAGCAASGAAGAAAAGCAACAGGCATTAGAGAAAATACTGTTTAACAAGAGTTTCTTTAGTCAACCCATTTGAGCAGAGATTGGTGCACCATAAACATAATCCTCTTAGTGCTGACTTAAACGTGTTTGTACAAAACAGGGAAATATAATATGAATGTAATAGTCACGTTTGCTAAAATGCTTAATAAAAAGACAAAAGTCCTTTATTTTGATCTTCAGATTCGGTGCAGGCTTGGGGCACAGCAGATGTTTTCTCAGAAGTCTGTTTGAAAAAAAAAGAAAGAAATTGAGAATATGGTTGCGTCCCAGCTGGCTGTGTCACACGGCACCTCAGCAACTTCCCGGGTTCGTTGCTGGAGAAGGCAGCCCTTGCCTAAGGAGCCCCTGGGCCCTCCGGCCTGCAAGGGGAACCACTGGGGCTTTGAACCGAAAAACACTTGGTGAGGAGCGGTTGGTAAACAAGGCAATTTTATTTGCTATGTCCAGAAGGTTTGTTGGCGAAAACACAGCTAAGGAATAGCCCCCAATGGGAAAGTCTGCAGACAGAGTTTAGGTCTTGAGCAGTCAGACTGAGACCCAGCCAGAGCTGTTGTGGAGGGACCATAACAGTCATCCTCAGGTGCATCCTACATTGTGCCACAGACACAGTGGGAAGACCAATGGGTAGAGTCGTTGTAATCACCATCCTAACATCTACATTAATCACAGATGAATTGGAAAGACATGAATGAAATGTTGCATGTTTTTTCTCTTTTTTTTTTTCTTGTCTATAGAATAATCATAGAAAATACTAAACTGAAATGGCAATGTTTGATTTTGACTTCACTTGGTAAACATCTATTTAACATTAGCCAGTATGGCTGTACAGCATCAACACTAATTGAAAGTCAGAAACCACTAAAATGTTTTCCTCAGTGTTTCTCAAACAGATATCATCTTGCCCCAGGAAGCTGTGGTTCCCCATTGGGCCAGCCTGGGTGGGTGCGGGTGGTTGGTGCTTGGTGGCTTACAGGACTTGGGCCAAATCTTGAATCAATGCCAGAGTTTCTGCTGCAGGTTTGGGTTATGCCACGGTGTCCCTAAGATGCCATCCCCTGGAGATGGAGGGGTGAAACGGGGACAGGGCTGCTTGCTTTCTGCTGCAGCAAATGTCAGTGCAAACTAGGTAAAACTTGTTTCCTGAAGAAAATTTCCACTCTAACAAGAAAAGAAATGCCCCAGTGGTTTTGGAAGCACATCAGATGTTTTCTGGTATGGTCCACAATGTGTACAGCAAATGCAAGGCATTTTCTGTGGAGAGCAGATATTTTCCACAATAACAACATATTTTTGTTAAAAAAAATTATCCGGTCTCCCAGTTAAGAAGAAAGAAAAAAAGCTTTGAAAGCAGATAGTTTCTGACTGCCGGGGTCCTGGGCTTGGGGCACTGCAGCAGTGAGCAGGGATGGAGCACAGCAGTGGGGGGGAGCCTGGGGGTGGGGGGGTGAGCTGGATTGGTACCTGTGCCTGGCTCCTGTTAGTGGGTATGTGCAGAGGTTTGATGCCATGGGGTTCATATCCCTGGCATCAACCATCACYCTCTCCATCACTTGTCACTGGGTGGGGAGAATGACAAGTTTTGTTTTTCCCATCAGGCATCTGCTTGGGAAGGTCTGCCAGGGCCACCAAGGCAGGTGGCAGCTGCATGGAGAAACCAGGGGTATTTGGAGCCAGTCTAGTGGGAACACGCAGTTCATCCAGATCTGTGCAGCCAGACGGTGATGGCTGGTAAGCTCTGGTGCTGGTTTTGGAAAATGAGACCTAGTTTGGGTGTGAAACAATGAAAAAAGACTTAAACCAGCCAACCTGCTGCCTGCAGAGCATGGCTGCATTTTTGGTAGTGGGAAAACAGGAAATGGGTTAATTGTTAGGGTCCGCCATCGCTTTGGTTTTGGAGGCTGCTTGCTTGGCTAAGAGAAAAGTAAACATGAGTGATTTTTCCATAGGGCAAGGAAACTCCCTCGGGCAACAGTGCCCTTGTTCTGTTCTGGGCAGCAAATCCCATGTGTCACATCTTCCCAGGTGCTGTGGGAGGTAGTGGAAGCRCTGGAGCAAGGCAGAGCAAAGGCCATCAAACAGAGCCAAGGAGCCACTTCCTTCTTGGTGCAAGTGACAAGACAGTCACTTGCTGTCTCCCTGTCACCCCTTGYACCCTGGGTCTGAACTTCCCAGGCGGAGGGCAGGGTGTGCAGCCCCATGTCAGGGAGCAGGGGAGCCGAGCACCGGCGAGTCACGTCTGGGGCAGATAAATGCAAAGGGCTGAAAGGCACAGCAGCCCTGGGGGCACGGGTAGCATGTCCTTGGTGCCTCCCCCTGCTTCCTCCCACGCCTGCTTTGTCTCTCTCTCTATTATCCCACTGGTGACAGCAGAGCCTCCAAACCCTGCTCTGTTTCCTTCCGGCACACCTGGTTCCCGAGCCTCRTGTGCTAAAGGCACATTTCTTCACCAGCAACGTCGTTACTGTAACGGCAACAACGCAGTTTACAGCCCAATAAACCCCAGGTCCTTCTGTGCAGGCTCCCCTTACGTGATGCTAATGCTTACAAGATGTGCAGCGCTGCGGGACAGCCCCGAGAACCAACGCCCAGCGAACGGCTCGTGTTTTACATTGCTCCGCAGCCGCAGCCTTTGCTAATTAATGCCAGGGACGAGCCTTCTGCTATCGCAGCCCCGCGGCCGCTGGGCGCCAGTGCCCATTGCGGCGCCCGGCCCCGCGGCGCAGCGCAGGGTCCCTCTCGCCTTCCATGGGCGTCCCCAGCCGCAGCCCACCCTCGGTCCCCGCTGTCGCCCGCAGCTCGGGGATGTTGGGGATGTTTATAGCCCGGAGCCGGCCGCGGCTCGGCGGGATGCCCGGGCACCGGGGGAAGCACGGCATTGTCTCGCAGCGGCGTTGTGATCACACACTGCGTCTAACGTGATTTACATCCCATATTCGACCTCTGGCGACTTCAAAGCCTGGGCGAGAGGGGGATTAAGTGGAGGAGCTGGGGCCAGGGGAACCGGCGGGTGGGGGTCTGGCTCACCTTTGAGCTCCCGTCATCCCCTCCCCAGTGGACCCGGGATAATCATCTCCCTTTGTGCTGCTGGGGAAAGCCGGGATGCAAACACAGGGACCTTGTCAATATTGGTTTTTGAGAAGACTTTTTTTCTATTCTCCCATGTCTGGAGTTTTTGTACCCAAATCCTCCTAGGGCTTCCCAGTCTTCCCCTGGGAAATCGTGATCCCAGGGGTCCCTGCTAACACCAGCCATTGATTGAAATTTCACACCCACCTGTTTGCACACAAGATTTAATTTGGTTGATTCTTCATGCCCTTTTCCTGCTTAATCGCCAACCTATTGACCTTAATATTAAAAGGGGCTAAGGGCAAGGGAGAGAGAGCGACTACATTTCTGTAAGGGAACAAAAGCTGCGAGAGAATAAAGTAGGCACAGCCAGCCCTGAGCTAATGAGTCCCCGCTGCACGCAGGAGCAGGAAGGCCTCTGTGCTGCCCTTGGCTGGTGCCGTGCTCCTCTCCTGTGTGACAGGACACATTTGACTGACCGTCCCTTTCCTTGCTGCCTTTTACAGGACCCACAAGTTTAAGGCCAAGAGGGACAGGAGACCACCCTGGCTGAGCCTGGGCACCTACCAACCTGCTGGGGTTTGCTTTTCCCCCTGCACTCGTGCAGGGTGAATGAGAYTTGCTGAAACGTGTCCTGTTTAATGGAAGATGCCAGGATGGAGGAAACTTGGCTCCAGCAGTGCAGCAAAAATAGCAGCAGTGGACAGGGGTCAGGAGCATCCTGCACACCTGCATGACAGGCACTGGTCCGTGCCTTATCTAGGTGCTGTGTGACTCTAAAACACACATTAAAGCAGCTTAGTGCCACAGCCTGCCCATATGGATAATGCTGCATCCAGGGATAATGCTGCACCCAGGTCGGCTCCAGACTCGGCCCTGTGAGCTGGGGCTGGGCCAGTAGCTCAACTGTGCATCCTGTGTCTGGCACAAGGCAGCCTGTGGGACACAGCTGCCCTGGCCTGTGAACTAAACGGGGCACCAGCTCGCTCAGCGCCCGGGCTGGCAGTCACCGGAGCAGCCCTGCAGCACGTGTCTGTCACTGCGCAGTGGCCAGGCAGCCTCCCTGCTCTCTGGGGGTCAGGCTGCTCCCATGCTGCTCCTCCTCAGAGCACAGGCAGGGGAAGGGCGGGAGAAAAGACTGTTTGTGTCCATCGAAGCTGGAGTGGGGGAAACAGAGGCTTTGACAGCCCGGTGGAAGTGGGGGTGGGACTATCCATTCCTGTTGGCTGGCCTGACAGGACGCACAGAAACCCGTGGGATGCCGGTCTGTGCCGGGACTGTGGGGGAAGCAGGAGGCGCTAGGTGTACTGGTAAAGGCAGGACTCAGCCCTCACGGCCCCGAGTGTGGTGTGTGCACACCCATGGGGACTGGCACGCAGCTGGTCCTTGCCAAAGGCATGTGTCCAGCCTAGGGGTGAGACCCCAAGCAGCAGCTTCGGATGGGGGATACCAGCCAGCCCAGACCCCAGGGGGCTCTGACCACCTTCCCTACATCCCCTTGTTTCACGGGGCAGAGTTTTTGGCAGTTTCTGCACTTGCAGATGTAATCTGCCTGCTGGAAAACCAGAAAGGAAAAGGAGGACTATTTTTTACCCTGCTCTGCCTTCGCTGACATGAAACCGGAGCCRTGTGGGAGCGGGCGAGCGTGTGGCTGTGCTCACACGTGTGTGTGGTGAGCCGCCTGCGTGCTGGCCTGGCTGGGGCCGTGCCGGGGGAGCGTGTGGGTGCGGGTGCGCCTTCCCCGGGGGGACTGGTTTGGTCTGCAGAGTGCGGTCGTGTTTATTTAATATCTGACGTCCCTTCTGTCTTCAGCGCTGACATTAATTGCCAGACAATGAGCAATGGAGCCCAGATGTTCCCTGGCGGTGGCCTCCCTTCCTTCACCAGTGTTATGTGGGTGATAAAAAAATCCAAGGGTGAGTCGTGTTTTGGCCATTGTTGTTCCAGGGCCATTATAGGAGCACGTGGAGGGCTTGCRGGTCAGCTAACCCAGTGGGGATGCCCACACAAGGGCAGCTTCTGTCCCAGCCCCTCTGTGCTGGGCACGAGCAACATGTGCGTCAGGGAGCAGATGCTGTGTGAAATGTGGGAGGTGAAAGCCACCGGCAGACGGGGTGATCTCCAGGACCTCCCCAAGTACCTCCCTGCCCCAACGGCAGCCAAAGGCTTTTGCCGGCTGTGCCTGGCTGCCACGCCGCTGGCGTGCTCCCTTGCCAACCAGAGATTAACACTGCAGCCTGTCATTTCATAAATACCCTCACTTGTGAAACAAGAGACAGACATGGCCTTATCAGAGAGCCACAGTGCTGGTGGGGCCCCCGCACATCCAGCTGAGCACTGTGCTGTGGCGCTGCAGCTGCACAGGGACTCTGGGTGCCCCCAGGATTTGTCCTTTAGAGGAGGAGCAGGGTCAGTGGAATACTCCTGACTGGTTTATGAGGGCTGAAATGGCTGGGCTGGGCACAGGAAGGCAGTGTCCCTTCTCTGTCCTCTGCCATCAGTAGGACATGCCAACAAGGAAGATGCTCAGGTGGTGGTGGGGGGGATAGCCCAATTTCTTGCTCTGCCAGGGGCTTAGTATGCACCCAGTGCTAATGGTTAGCCATTATTCTTGAGCTGGGAATGAATAATTAGAACAAATTGTACTAGAGACTAATGTGTGGGATGGTGTTATTTTTAGAAATCATGTCTGTCGTGGTGGCATCACTTCCTAAAGGGACGCGCGTGACAGGGAGCATAACCAGCAGACTGGCCTGACCAGCAAATAACCCCTTGCACGGTTTCCATATTGCCTTTTTAAACAGGAAGGGAACATGATACAAACGTTATGCGAATTATGATCTGAAAAAGTTTTCCTGGCAGGTTGTCACATGAGTTGTTAGTGTCATTCTTTGACATGCACACTCAAAGCCTTTCTGCACCAGTGACTTAACCCTCTCACCCCTCGAGAGGGCTTCCAGGTGGAGCTTTTCTTCCCAGCTTTTTGGATCAGCCCTTTTCTCAGGTACCCCAAGATGTGATTTCACACCAATGCCTGAGCCAGAACTCCCCACCTGCTCAATTTTGGGTGCAGCTTGAGGGGCTGGTGAGCCAGGGCAGGCAGGGAGACATGATGCCCACTGCATCTGCCCCCTCACCCTGGGGCTGCCAGGCTGGGAGGCGGCCAAATAATCCCTCCTGTGAAGCACCACCGCCTTGCCCCCAGAGCATCCGGAGCCCCTGAAACCCTGCCCAGCCCAGGCCAGGAGCATGCAGGGGCCCACTTGGCCCAGCGGGGCTGTGTGTGTGGGCGGGGGTCCCTGCCTGCGCGTGTGCTCATCTCCTTCTGGGCTGCCTTGGCCGCAGCTTTGTGCAGAGCCCAGCTGCACTCTGGCCAGGGAACATCCGCTGTGGAAACCTGGGAGGAGCTGACAATCCCCAAAGATTGGCTGCACACCCGGCCAAGCAAGAGCTGCTGGCTTCCAGCCTAATTCATTGCAAATGTGCTTCCATGTGGTTCCAATCTGGAGCCCCTGCTTCCCCCGTGCTGCCCCCCAGGGTTCGGCAGGGGCCAGGAGCAGCCGCGCAGGGCAGAGCCAGGAGCAGTCCCAGTGCTGGCCTGGGCACGTGGCAGCCTCCTTGGCTCCCTGGCCCCAAGATGTGTCCCCCAGACAGTTCTCTCCCGGGGGCACAAAGAACCTCCCCCACACCAGAGTGTGAGAGAAGCTCACAGCAAATTCCTGCTGGGGACACAATGTCCAGAATGGTTCTCACTAGCCTGCACCCTGAGGAGGGGCTAACATCACTCCTTTGCCCTTAGCCCAGCCCCAGGCATCATCCCACCAGGGTTTGATTTGCGTCTGCCACAGGGCTATTGGCAGGCTGCACTGGGCTGGCAGCCAGCAGTGCCCAGCATCCTTATTTAGCCTTCGCCTCACTGTCCCCAGCTGTCATTCGTGGCTGCGGCTGCCTCCTCCCTGTCCTTGGGCACCAGTGGGCTCCTGGGGCACGCAGCCCTGTCCTGCCAGGGTGGCAGGGCTTCGGGCAGGAGAGAGACAGGCTCTGTCCTGCTGGCTGCTGCCAGGGCTGCCAGCAGTGCTGAGTGCCTGTCCCTGCTCTGTCCTGCCTCTGCTGTGCTGCGCGCAAGGGCCCTGGGCAGTGCCAGGGACACTGCGTCACCTCCGCGCACCCCTCCCACAATGGCTCCGGCAGAGATGTCGCAGGGCAGTGATGGGCTTCTGAGCCCCCTTGCTCCTTCAGTTCCTTGCTGGACTTTGTTTTCCCCAGAAGTATATGCCCCAGGAGCAGGGCAGCTTTCTCAGCCCCCCAGCACGGGTGTTGTGAGGACTCAGGACCAGGGAGATCCTGACCTACACCCTGGTGCACAGTCCCAGCTCCAGCCTTTCCAGGCAGGTCTTCCCCTTGTCCCGTGCACACACCCGGGTTTAACATCTCAAATTAGTACAAAGACCATATATTCACTTCAAATCTGTCACCTCAGGGTCCTTCCTTATCTTTTGGGGTCCTTGCCTATGTCCTGCAACGTGCCTTCGGTGCTGCCAAGCAACTTTGAGCTCAATTTAAAATCAGTCCAGACTCAAACACCCTCTCCCCCCAAGCTCATGCATCTGAAAGGAGATTGCATCAAAGCTTCAAAATAGTCAGTAAAAATTTGCTCATTAAGCAAAGTTGCAGGCCCTCTCCTCTCTTGTGTTTATAGCAGGACTAAAAATGCCTGGCATGAGGTTAACCCTCAGAGCATTGAAATAAAATGGCATAAAATGAGTTCAGCTCTCCTCAGGTTTCAGGAGAAGCAGGGTGAAGCATGTGTGGGAGCGAGCAAGGCTGGGGCCGGCACCTGGAATAACATTTTTGGTGTTGGTGCAGGAGCGGAAAAGGAAATGAGCAGTCAAGGAGCCGGGAGCAGCACGGTGGTGGCCGGGCAGGCTGGGCTGTCATGGTCGCTGCGTCACCCCTGGCCAAATTCAGACCCTCCTGCAGGCAGTGCTGTGCTCCTGGCACCCCAGGGTGGCTGCACTGCGGCCCTGGGCAGCATGGCCCTGTGGGCAGCCTGCAGTAGCCACAGCACTGTGAAGAGTGACCCGGACATGTGGCTGTTGTTGTGGAGACGAGGAAATGGGGTCTCTCCATCACCCTTAGCCTCCAGCTGTCAGGGTAGGGCCAGGTGCCGATAAAGGGAACATCTCCCTGGCAAGTGCTCTTGGAGCCTGGAAAATAAGTCTCAGCTGAAATACAGCAGCACCAAGCAGTGAGGACTGGGGAGCCTGTAGGAGGACAGGGGTGCTCCCTGCAAAGGCCTTTGCCACTTGCTATCATAGCAAGGCAATGCTGGAATGAGCTTGGCTGGACCTTGCAGTGCACAAAGTGCATGGGAAGCTCTGAATTTACAAGGCTGGATGCCCTCCCTCCAAAAAAGCCAAGCTCTTTGATGGGACTCAGGGCTGCCGTCAGACTTGCAGGGGCAGTGTTGGGGTCTGCACTGAGGCAGTGGGGGAGAGATGATGCCTGATGCCTGATGCCTTGCGAGGTGTTCAGCCCTTGCTGCTCTAGAGTGCTGCTGCACTGGTGCAGTCGGGCATTGCACTTGTCCTTTTAAGATCAGAAAGGTTTCTGGACTGACACTAGCTCTGGTACGCAGAGAAAAGCATACAGCAGGGTAATTAAAGTGTAAGAGCGAGGCTGGGTTTGCCTTTAATGGCTTGCAGCTGCAAATATTTTTGTCTTCCCAAGTCCACTTGTAAGCTGTCTAGCTGTATTTCTCATCCTGGCCAATTAGATTCCCATGTGTGCTGCAGGAGTGAAAATATAGAAAGTGAATAATCTTCCAATTCTGCTCTTTGCTGCAGAGGCCTTTGAACCTCTGGCTGTCAGGGCTCCCTTCCACCCAGCTCCATCACCATCCCGGCCAGCCCTCTCTGCACCAGTCCTGGCTCCCCTCTTTGCAACCAAATGTCAGCAAATCTGCTTGGGCATCACCATGATTCATCTTCAAGCTTTTCTGATCAAAGCTAGAGGCTGTTTCCCCTCCCCCCCCCAACCCTTTTTGCTGAGCTTTACAGCCATTTTCTCTTTTGGATGCTGGTTTTCTGCCAAAAGTTCCACTCTAAAATCAAAAGGGGCAGTCCATTAATACCGGGCAGCTGTAACAAGTACACTATTGTGTTATCTCTTCCAAGGTACCCAGGATTTTTAATAAACTGTGGGGTGTGGGGAGCTGGTTGCCTACAAGAAAGAGGAGGCAAAAGGGGAGGAAGAGGCAGCTGGCAGAAGCTGCAGTACCATAAAATGCAGCCCTGAGGTGTGGAGCCCACGGCACACTTGGTGCTGCGTGGTGGTGGGAACGGTGAAGGAGGCACTCAGCAGTCTCCCGGCTCTCTTCCAGCACCAGGATCAGGTATCGGTCGGGAAACGCTGCTCGCTTTGATCTCTGTGGGCTGACAAGGCTGTTTGCCAGGGCCCACGCTGTGGAAACAGGCTCACTGCCCCCGCTGCCCTGCTCCAGGCGCCCGCGGCTGCTGGGGCAGCTCGCTCCAGGGCACCCATGCACCAGCTGGGAAGCTGGTAGGGAGCTTTGATAAGTGCAATGGAGTGTAAACCTGAAACAGCCATGGCCGTGAAGAGGCCAGACCCTGGTTCAGAGTCAGGTTTGGGTCTCTCTGGGAAATGTCTGTGTTATTCTCAGCCTAGCTGAGGAAGGTCCCCAAGACCTTCTCTGTCTCATTCCCCCTGGGAGACATCAGCCAGCACCTAGTGGGGCCACATGCAAACTGCCTTGTCTGATCAGGAGCTGTGAACGATGCCCATCAAGACCCCAGCAACCATGGCCATGCTGCTGGAGCCAGGTGGGCAGAGCAAACCCCAGCCAGGGCTGCCACAGCAGCCAATTCAGTCCAACACCCCTTACTGTAGATCCCTGGAGATCCTGCCCTCTGCTCATGTGGGGTGCAGGGAATACCCTACGGCGGGGAGCCGAGGGCAGGGAGGCAGGTTCCTGCTCCGGAGTTTGGGAGCAGCAGGGCAGAGGGGCCAACCCTGTGGGCTTGCCATTGCAAGTCAAGGTGAGGCCGGGCTGGGAGCAGATGGGACCTGCTCTGCTGGTGAAAGAGCGTTTCTGCTATTTATGCTAAGTGGTGGGAATGCTTCTCAAGCATTTCGGATGGCTCTGTAATGAGGCCGGCCTAAATATGCCAGCATTGTTTGTGCTGGACAATTAAAAGCTCCCCCTTGCCACATGAACGGTGTCTCTGGTGGCGGAAGGGCCCGGGAAGGCGCGGGCGAGGGCAGCCACAAAGCCCGCCTTTTGTTCCGTGCTCCTTTGAACCCGCTCAAAGCCCCCGTTTCAAGGGGTGGCTTTTGTTTCCTTTTCAGCGGGCCTGAACCCAGAGCCGCCTGTTGTTTAGCAACACAGAAATGTGACCTTAATTGACTCTGCTCTCGGGTGCACTGTGTAAATCACTTCTGGCACCCAGGGGAGTGCGTGACGTGCCCCCCTCCCTCCCCAGCCCCAGTACACCGGGGAGCATCCTGCCTCCAGCCGCTCCCGGTCCTCAGCAGAGTGGACCCCAGCTCTGCGCATCCCCGTGTCCAGGCTGGCAGGGGAGCAGAATGGGAAGTAGGGCTGGGAACACTCCTGTCTCCATGGCAGAGGGTTCCCATTTTCACGGGGGAGCTGATRAAACTGCTTCCCTCTGCTCTTCAAACTCTCTTTGCAAGCCAGTGCCTCCTGCTCGTGTTTATGGTCCAGCTGGGCTGGTAAGCCTCTTCACCCTTCCCCGGGACTCACCAGGTTAAAGCTTATTGCAAGATAAATTAAAAGATGATGATGAAAATGATTAAGTGACGAAAAGGCAACAGCTCCTTCTGTGAACGTCTGACACACACTTAGCCAGACGACTTATTGGTAGGATACCAGGGGGCTGATACATTAACAGATATAATTTGCGGTCTCCCGAGGAGAGGTTAAGGACTGGGAGCACGGCTCCCTGGGAGCTGCCCCATCTCTCCACCTCGCCTGCCCTGGCCTTAATCAAGCGATCATCTCAGCCCGTGCCTTGCTGGCCCCCTCTCTTCTTTCAATGGGGGAAAATTTGCAGACAAATTCCTGCCAGCGGGATGTTGGAGTGCTCCTGCGTGGTGGGATAAAGATACCTGTCACCTCCACCCGGCCCTGCCGCCGGCTCACGCTGGGAGCGTCGTTCAAGGAGCACCATGCTGATACCCTTATTTGATTACGCCTCTTCATGCCTTCCTCTGTGCAGGAAGAGCTATTCAACAGCGGCACCGCTGCGTTCCCAGCACGGGCTGGCCCCACTGCTGGCCTTTTGTTAGCCCCACTGGCAGCACGCCGGGCATCAGGGCTGCACGTGGGACCCCACACCACTGCCTGGGCCAGGGCTCTTCCCAATGGTTTGCAACAGGGCSTTAGCCAGGCTGTTGATTTTTAACCAGAAAAATGCAAAAATGAGRGGAAAATAGGACTTAAAGAGAAATACGAATGTCTCCATAAGATAAGGGCTCTGTTCCTCCTTCTGCTTCACCATGCTTTTGGCATGATGGAGATGCAGCTGCCTTGTACCTTTTAGCTGTGTCCACTGGGAGATCTTGGGGCATGTTATCAGGATCAGCCCTGGGTGCTGCTGGGTGCTGGGTGATCCAGCTCTTCTGTGGCCTCAGGAGCTTTCAGTTGGGTTCGTGAGCTTGCAGAGAAGGGATCAATTGTCTCTCTGCTCAGGAGTTAGAAGATCAGCACCTGGAGATCCCTCAGGCACAAAGAGCTTCAATCTCAATGGAAACCCCATTTTGCAGATTCCCTGGCCAGAACCACCCACCCCATGTCACACTATCCACTGCTCCTGAACAGTGCCACCTGTTCTCTGCCTTGTCCCAAGGACCAGTGGTGGCCACCTCACTAGATGAGATGTGCTCTCTGCAGCCCAAGCAGAGGGCACCCAGTGCTGTCCCAGCTCCGAGCCTTTCTGCCATCCCCAAAAGTCTCTTTTACTTTATGTTAAGGTAAAATACATTGCTCCAAGTGATACTGAGGTGTAAGTCCCCAGCAGCCCTGAAGCAGCCTGGGAAGGGCAGAGTTCCTGCCTCTCCTTCTGGAGTTAATCACCTGGACTGCTGGAAATGTGGAGCAATTGGCCCTTGTTTTGCTTTTCCCTGCTAGATTAAAGAGCTCTTAAGTACCTGGTTTGTTATTTCTGCCAGGATACTTGCACACCAAGGTCCTTGTGACTGTAATCAAGCYGCCTCTTGATCTTCTTCCTGATAAACTAAGTAGGCTGAGTGTCCTGTCTGCCTCCATCGGAAAGGTCCTCAGCCCTTATCTTGCTCTCCCAGGGTTTCTCTGCAGGCTCTCCAGATGGGCACAGCCTGCTTTGGTGATGGCCTCATGCATGTCAGGATTGGACATGTTAGGCAAAGTCACTCTCCTGTGTCAGCTCCTCCAAAACAGCCCTTAAGTCTTGCAAAGCCAATGGTGGAAGGGACAGGTGGCTGCACAAACCCCCCTTCCTGCACAGCTGCAAATCCCCCCAAGAAGCCTGCAGACTTGGGGCACCTATCCCTTTTCCCCTTCCCCACACCGAAGTTTACTCTGAGCATAATCCCCCGTCAAATCTCCCTTYAGTGAGTTCTGCTCTGCCGGGCCGGAGCAAGGCTCTGGGGAGCTGTGCTGCAACGAGTGTGGCTGGGGACAAGCATTTCTGGAAGTGAGGGGCCTCTCCAAGCAGTCAGGGAGCAACCAGTGAAGACCAGCCCTTACCTGCATGTCACGTCCATCCCATGATCCTCAACACCAGCTCCAGGCTCTCAGAGAACCCCAGTGGCTCTGGAGCCAATTGCTGCCGGTTTCTTCRCCTTAGCAGCTGAGGGACCAACACGTGACTGGCTGGAGAGTGGTGACCTGGGTGGCCAGCGCAGCAAGGAAGACATCTGGGACCTTGGACCCAAGGTGTCACCTGCAGGAGCCCAGTCCCTCGAGTCAGAGCCAAAGTGCAAGTAATCCTTGTGGTCTTTGCTGGCTCTACAGTCACAGTGCAGAGAGAAGTGCGAGATGGGCCAAATCACCACTGTGTTCGTAAAGATAAAATGACACTCTGGTACTTGATTAAAGTAATCTTCAGTATCTTACTTTTGACTGAAACATCCCCATATTGCACGTGTTTCACAGACTGGGACTAGCTCTTGTTATCGAGGGCTTCCTGCCCCGCAGGGAGCGTCTCCCAGGCCCTGGTGCTGAGCTGGCCCTGCCACCCCGTGCATGCTCACCGCCCCGGCCAAAAAGCAGCATTTGCTGGACTCAGGTCACTGCCCCCCAGCAAAGGAGCTTTCGGCCGAGCCCCAGCAGCATGTCCTGCCACCGGCACCTCCTGAAAGAGACCTTCCGCTGCAGCCCCAGCCCATTGTCCAGAGGGATAATTGGAGGGAGAAGTGAAAYGGGACTGTAATGAATTCTGCAGCTATTCAACAGGGCCGGGAGGCAGAAAGCTCACTGCTCCTGACAAAGTGCTGAGGCTGCTACTTCCATTCTGTGTCTGGAGGGGAGGTCTCCGGAGGGCATCTCGCTATTGAGAAGGCTCTGGGGTTGAAACAACACCCAGCATCTGAAGTTTTACTCTTTCTGTGTGAATGTGCTCTGACATGGCTCTGCACAGGATCCTTCCCTGTGGGCTTGGCAGGGCTGCAGCCATTGGTACTTCCCAGCTCACACAGTGAGGTGTCAGGGTGTCCCCATGCCCATCACTGTGTTGACACTGTGCTGACACCAGCTTCAGCTCTGCTGCTCTTCTCCCCAGGCTGCCTGCGGGGCCTCTACCTGGCCAAATACTCATTCATTCACCCCTGAGGTCCCGTGCAAAACTTCCTCAGCCACAGTGATCCCAGAGACCAACATCTGACCCACCCCAGCACGCAGCAGCACATGTACAGCTCCCCCAGACCCCTGCCAAGGGCTAGATTGCCTCCCTTCCCATGTTTTTTTCGGGATGGAGCAGCCCTGGAGGGGGTACCCAGCTTGGGGGTAGATGGAAAATCTGTGCTCCTCTTTCCAGGCACCCTGAGGCTGTGAAGGATGCGAAGAGTCTGTGTGGTCCCTCCTGCGCAGGCAGAGCCCCGTGGAGGGCAGCTCCTCTCCCACACGCTCCTGCCGCTAGCTGGCCGTCTCCAGACATCTTGCATCGCTTTGCTCAGCCCTTCTGCAGCTGCAGCCAAGCTCCTGCTGGGGTCTCACACTCAGGGTGGGGTTCCCCCTTCTCAAAAGCCTCCCGGCAGCATCTGGCTGGAGGCAGGGACAGTGCCAGGAGCAGTCCCCTGGGATGCTGGGCAGGCTCCAGCACACAGGCTGGGTCCGTGGTGCCTCAGCCCCCGGGGAAAGCTTTCTGCCAATTTGCCCGAGCTGCAGAAGGTCCGGCAGCCTGCTCGGGGGTTGGCCTCCTGCACATGAAGCCCGAATGGGATGCGGGGGTGCCCAGCTGCCTCCCCGGTGCAGAAAGGCACACGGGGGCAGTGAACCAGTGTGACAAGGCAGTCCCTGCAGATGCTGGTGTTGCCCCTGCCCTGAGGTGCATCAATCTTATACTCCCAGACACTCTTTAAGCAAATGCATAGGTAAATCCCTTCCCTTTCTTGTCCATCTTCCAGTTTCAGACCTTGGAAGGGGATTTAGGACTTTTTTCTCCAGCCCAGCAAACCGGGAGGATGTGCAATCAGCAAACTGTTGGCAATTACAGGCATCACAATTTTCTGCATCAGTGCCAGAAACAAGTGGGAGGGGAATGCAGAGCACRGCACCCTGAAGAGCAAGAAGAGACAAACAGGACTATGTTCCAAGGTTTAGAGCAGGCTGCAGGCATCCCTAGGGCTCAATGCTATTCTTCCCAGCCCATGGTGCTCTCGTAACACCTTGGCTCAGTGAAGCTTAGCAGGCTGTCACAAGCCCTAAGGAAAGCCCTCCTGACCTTCCTGGGAAATTACTGCAGCAAGCAATAAACTGGCTCCTGTTTGCTTTGAGAGGGGTGTCTCGTCAGGCTTTAACACAGGAGGGACAGCTCTGAGCTGTTAAAGGTGGCTGACACCGGAGCCATGGCTGGAGCAGTCCGCAGCTGCCAGCACATGCATGGGACCAGCTGTGGTCTGAGCCTCCACATGAAGGATGGGAGACCACAGACAGTACATCTCGTCACACATTTTCCTGTCCTTTTTCGCATGGGTGGTGGTTAACCAGATGCAACTACGGCGTGCTCCTCCAGACTGGCAAACACTGGGCCATAAGGAAACCTCCAGCCCATGCAAGATCTGCCATGGGGGTAAGGATGAGAGGAGGAAGTGGTGGCTGTGCTGTGGGCTGACCCAGGCTGGGAGGAGCTTCCCAAGAGGCTCCTTGTGACCCTCGTGCTCACCATGACGCTGGCTGAGCAAGCACAATGCAGCTCTCGGCCATGCCCCTCTCCCCTTTGCCTGTTCTCAGGCTCTCATCCCACAGCCCTCATCCATTCCTTCAGCAGTGGGTGGCCATGGAGCTCCAGCTCCTCATCCCTTTCAGGTGACACGGCCCCACCCAGTCTGTGCCCAACACCAGACCCCCTCTCAAACTCCTGGGGGCAGCTGCCCTGAACAGGCAGCGCTGCAGGCAGGGGGCTGCCCACAGACTCTGCCTGCAGCCTGCCTGCGTGCAGCTGAGCCCAGCGGGGAAGGCAATGAGCGCCAGCCCTGTCTGCAAGCACAAACATCTGCTTGGAGCCTGCTCAGAAACACCGGCCCAGGCTGTCCAGCTGCCAGCCTCTCTGTTTTGGAGCACAATAAAAGCTGAAGGATGGCTGAAAGCAAATGCCCTGTGGGAAGGGAAGTGCAGAGCTCTGTGCTGTGGGACACACCAGCACTGATCCCACAGTGAGGAGCAAGGCTTGCCTGCAGGGAGAAAGGAAGCATCCGTCAGGCCCACTGGAGTCTTTGCCGTGAGACCTTCGGGCAGCTCTGACCAGCCAGAGCCCTCCCAGATGCAGAGTTTGGGATAAGTGCTCCAATTTCCCTGTCCCTTCACCATGCGGGAGACTGGTTTGGTTGGAAACACTGCCCAGTGGATGGGTTTGTCCTGATGCATCACCATCCCAAAGCTCCCCCTCCCCTTCCAGACTCTCTGTCTCCTCAGCACCCATGCAGCTCTGAAAGATGTCTTGGCCCCTTTTCCACAGCCATGCAGGTCTCTGGTATGGCTTTGCATTTACATGTTACTGTTGAACACCTGAGTGCAATGGACCATTTGCTCTGCCCTGCCATAAACAGGATTCATTTCACTGCTGGAACAAAGGCAGGTTGTCTTCCAGGTCTGGACAAGAGCCTGTTGCTGATGGTGGCAGGGATGAGGCTCAGCCTGATACTGGAGATGCAAACAAAGCCAAATGTTTCCCAAGCCTGGCAGAATCAGCCTCTGTTGGTCTTGCTTTATACTAGTCACAGCATCAGTGAGGATGTTGCTGGGCTAGGGGTCTGGGGCCTAGTACCATTTCCTCTCGCAGATGCCCCGTGAGTGTTAGTGCTGCCAAAAGAGATGGGAGTTTTTCTGTGCCTGAGCTGCAGCAGGGCTGTAGGAGCCAGAGCCAGGCAAGATACGTAACTGAGGTTGGGCATGTGTCTCTATATCCTGCTCCCTCTCTTGGTACAAACACTGTCCAGATTTCCAAAGTCAGAGGGAGAAACACCAGCCAGATTGTTTCATGGTTTCAAGAACTCACAATGTTTTCTAAAGAACAGAGCTACAAGCCCATCTTCTGCAGCAGGACAAGCTGTGGGAGCCTCCAGTCATTGATGACAGCCCTCTTGTTAAAGAGATTTTCCTGCCTGACCATTGAGGAGTCACGCTGGGGGTCACACTCACACCACCCTGCACTTCCACTGCTGGGACCAAAGGCCCTTCACCGTGGGCAGCTCTAGTGAGCTGATGGGTGCCCCATTTGACTCCTTGCACATCCCACACTCACACAGACCAGTTTCACTCCCTGACTCAATCCCACATTTACCAGAGCAGAGTCCAGACCTCTGGTTCCTAATTAAATCACGGTGTAGTGACATGACAGGTCAAGCTGTGTGTCACTGGGGAGGGACCTGAACACAGGAATCCCTGGAGTTTTACACCCTCACAGTCTGTGCTGCATGTGCCTCTTGATCCAAGCGTGATATTTAGTCTGGGGTCTCCTCATTGTTCACTGGGTCCTGCAGAGTCTCTGGGTGACAGGCCACCTCCCTGCTGGGTTGTGCCACAAGTCCCTGTGTCCTTTGTCAGGCAAAGGATCGGTGCCAGTTCACAGCTCATGCTCTGGGGCCCAGCCATTCCACCCCCGCCCAGGGCACAGCCTGCAGCTTGCACACCAAGCTACCTGCACTAAGAAAATTTCTCAACACTTCTGACCTCCTCAGCAGTCAGAAAAAGCTGACAAAACAACAATAGAAATAAAAGCAGGGCACCATTGGAAAGGGTCTTGCGAGGCACCCCAGTGCACCCACATCCAGAGTGGTGTGTGTCATCCCAGCCCTGAGGACCTGGAGCAGGGAGCAGCCTCCTCCTAGCACAGCCTGGGAGATGTCTCCCTTGCAGGGCAGGCACGATCACTGCTGGTCCCAGTACCAGTGTGGCTGGGCTGTGTGATGGGAGCCAACAGCCCAGGAATGGTGTGTGACCCYCACTTGGGGGGAAGGACCCAGCAGAGGCCCCACTCCAGGAGCAGTTTTAGGGATGAGTTTTGACGAGGTGCTATGCAGCAGCAGGCTGGATCAGAGACAGGCTGTGTTTCCTTGGCAGGGCTGGGAGGACATGGAGAGAGAYGTGGCTTTGCAGGGAGTCACAGGGTGATCCAGCCCTGGTTCCCAGCCCCGGCTCCCAGAGCCTGAGCCACCTCCTGTCCCAATCCTGTGGTGAGGCTGAGTCTCAGCCTCTGCTCTAGCAGAGCTGCCCAAGCCACGCTGTTGCGCTGGCAGGCTCATTACAGCAGGTCTGCTTTTAATTAAGTCAGATGCTGCTTTTGTGCAGCTGAACCCCTCGGGAGCCTGGGTACAGAGTCCTCATCCCTGCGTGCTGGGCAGCAGGCAGGGCGAGTTGGGGCCAGGGGCTTTGGGAGCACGTGCTGGGGCGGCACGTCCCACCCACGCAGGATGTTGGCTGGGTCCCCAGGGTGACAGGGCATGGTGCAGTCTGTACCATGCCCTGCTGCAGCTGTTTGCTCTCCTTGGGCCGGAAGGTGAAGCCCAGGGCTCTTATCAGGCCAGGCAGATAAGGGTTAATGCCCCAGCAGTTGTGCTGAGCTGGCTTTATTGGCAATAAACCCCTTCTGGGAGCAGCTTCCTAATCATTACAGATTGCAGGTAGCCCTACCTCCATGGCTGTCCTTCAGCAACAGCACCTCTGCCCTGCCCTGCTGCCCCCACACTCCCCTTGGCAAACACACAGGGGCAGGCCCCCTCCAGCCCCGCACCCTTTAGTGCCACACAGCCCCCTTGTAAACCTTGCTACAGTGCTGGCATGAAGGACATGTGCCCCCAGTCTGCTCCCAGTGCTCACTGTGGGTGCTGGCACAGGGCTAAGCTGTSGCTGTACAGGAAAACTGTCCAGAGGCTATGGCCAGCACGGATCGTATCACTGTCCTTGGACACCTGCAAGGYACTGGAATGGGGAGCTGATACCCCTGGGGCACAGCTCTGCTGGGGCAGAGACATCAGAAATCACTCCTCCTGCAGAGGCTGGGAAGGGGAGAAGATTGTCCAGCCATTCCCAGCACCAGCTGATTGCATGGACACAAATGTTTAATAAACGGGAGTGGAGTCATTTGTCTGGGCTGATCCCCCCAGGAAGTCTATGCTCCGCAAAACAAACCGGGCTTTTGTTTGACTTAAGTAAAACACATGTCATCCCTGTAAATCACAGGTCCCCTTCCCTGCCCCAGGGGCAGCGGTAGAGCAAAGGCGGGTGCTAGCCTAGAGGTGCTGGTGCAAGCCAACGCCACGGGCTACCAGGTCTGGTGCCACCATCGGATCGTGTGTCCCAACTAGGAGCCAAGGGGCTGGAGCATCCTGGGCAGCCACCCCAACCTGCTCTCAGCATGCAGCCCCCGGGCAGGCTTACAGCGCCGGTCCCGGGGGACTCTCGTCCTGGCCTCCTCAGAACTTCTGCCTCGCTCCCCCAAATCCCAGCCCGGCTGCTAGGCTGCTTCTCCACCATCCCACGCTCCCTGCGGGCCGGACGCCTGGATCCCGGCCCAAGGTCAGCCGTCGGCGGCGGGCCCTTGGCACGAGTGAGGCCGATGGTCGGGGACAGCCGGCCGGGGGGCTGTGCCGCCGCGGGGCCGGGGCTCGGCGTGCGGGCGGCGTGCGGCCGCGGGCTGCCGGCGTCCGGCCCCGCCGCCTGCCAGCGGGGGCCGGGCGCGCTCGTGTGCGGCGGCAGCAGCGCGCTCCCTCCCTCCCGCGCTCCCCACACCGCTGGCAGCCCGCCACCGCGCCGGGGGTTCGCTCCTTTCTCACGACCTCTCAGGTTCCTGAGCTCATCTGGGAGCTATTCATTTCCTGCCAGAAAACAGCCTTGCCTGCTAAAAAAACCACCTTGGCCGCAGAGCGGCCCAGGGCTTGGTACGAGGGCTCTCCCGGCTTAAATCATAAAGCTCCGGCTGTCTGGCTGGAATCAAAGGCAGGGCGGGCGTGGGGGGGCGCGGGGGCCTGTGCCATATGGTAGCACTTAAGAGCCAAGGAGGAAGCAAGGAGGGGCTTTTGCACCGCTCACGAGGAGTGTGGGAAAAGTTAATTGACTTTAATGACAGGTTTCCCGGGACGGCAGCAGCGGCAGATGGAACGGAGCTGCGGGGATGCGAGGGCCAGCCGGGGCTGTAAGCTCCTGGGTGGGTGGGAGGCAACGCAGGGTGCTGGGGGAGGCAGGCAAAGCCTCCTGCCCATGGACCCCCGTGCAGGTGCACTGCGGGCAGGGATTGGAGCAGTGCTCCTTCCAGCTCAGCACCCTCCGGGCTTAAAATGTGCCCACAGGATTGTGGCAAAGTTCTTACCAACCTGAATTGGTCATGAGAGGGACGGACATGGCTCCAGGCCCTCCCAAGGTCCTTTCTGCTGGCAGGCTGAGCTCAGCAAAGTGCCCAGGGAAGCCAAGAGGAGCTGCATCCCATCTGGCTGCACTAAGTCCGGTCCCTTTTCCTACCCATCCTGTACAACCCCGTGCAGGGTCACAGCCCAGCCCTGTACCTTCCCTGGCACTCCCCATCCCTCCCTTACCCTTGCCTGTTCATCCCACAGCATCAGTTTAAAGGCACCTGAAGGACAATTCCCACACACAATGATCCACAGACCCACAGCCTGCATTTGTCATCCCAATTTGTCACGGGCTCAGTGAACTGGCACCAAGAGCACAGCTCTTGGGAATTGCTCTGATCCCCTTAAAGCTCACAAACTCAAGCAGATCTCTCATGTCAACAGGCTGTGGGATAGAGTAAACACAGAAAGCTTTGGAGAAACCGGTCCAAGCATGCCATATCTGCTTTATACTAGGCTATTTAAACTCC
Organism: Amblyornis subalaris; assembly: GCA_018881555.1. NCBI lineage: Eukaryota > Metazoa > Chordata > Aves > Passeriformes > Ptilonorhynchidae > Amblyornis > Amblyornis subalaris. Next base: position 258,756 of record JACAXG010000034.1, on the reverse strand, counting down.
ATTAGCAAATAGGTTCATCTTGTCTTTCACTCCTGGATCTGCTGTATGTTCTCCATTAGCCTACAGCAAAGTCTCTTTTTTCTAATGTGCTTTCCAAACCAACTGCTTCAGCAGAAAAGGAAGACTGCTCAGCTGGAACAGCATTCACTCTTACAGATGATGCATTACTGGTCTACATTAGCTCCACACAGGCCATCCAGCAACAGGAGTTGGTCTGATGCAATTCCCAGACAGGTCCTGTGAGCACTCCTCTGAACACAAGGTGGGCTCAGTCCTACCCTCAGTACCTCCAGTGCAGAAAGGTGACACTATGGCTGGGAAGGCAAGCTTAGCCTATACAGCTACACACCTGCCTTGGGACAGCAAATCTGATACTCCCAAGCCTTGCACATAAAACCTGGCTGCAAGATGCCTCTGTGAGGGTGGCAATGCAGGCAGGCCAGCAAGGTGTTGGGGGAAGAGCAAAGGGAAAGCCCATTCCAGGGAGATCAGCTGCCTTTAAAAAAACAACTTCCACTGGCCCCAGCCTCATCAGTACACCCTTCAGAGAGAGATATCCCAGGCACACGCCACCCCCCTCCAAAATACATACCAAGAAGTATTTTCGGATCAGGTCAATGTGCTTCTTTACAGGGAGTAAAGCTGGGGAGTCAAACCCCAGCAGGTTTAATCCGTCTGGACTCACTCTCCCCAGCTTTCATTTCCCTGGCACCTGGATACAGTCAAGCACCTGGCTGATCCAGACAAAATCCAACAAGCTTTTGCAGCAGGATTTGGATGGAAACCCCAGTGGATCCTGGCACATCTTAAAGCTGTCCGCTCTGAGTTAGGACTTGTTAAGAACGGCCATGCAAGCTGTAACCTGAGACTGGCGCTCGCTGCTATCTATAGCCTGCATCTTGCCTGGAAACGGGGCATCCCCGAGTCACAGGGGTCAGCTGCAGCTCATGATTATAGAGTCCTTGCAGCCCCACATCACTCCCTCGACCACGTGTTTTCCATATAACAGCAGAGGAAATGCCCAACTCTATCAAAACCACATGCAAAGCATTAATCATCAAGGAGAGCTTGGCTGGTGCTCAGGGTCGGGAACAGCTCTATGCTTTCAAGTCCAGGTGGAGGTGGTGCCCAGTGGCTGCTGCAGCCTGTCAGCCAGGAGACAGGAGCACTGGTGTCAGGCTTGTCCTGCGGAGAGCCACTGCTTTTGTAACACGAGAAGCTGGCAGGCATTGCTCTCTCAATCAACTGACTGGAGTCGCTTGCAATTTACACTACAGCCTGGGAAGCAGGCTCCTCTGGGTCCAGGGCAGGAGGCTCACCCAGGCAGCTCAATATCTCGCTTTATCACAGCTACTCCATCAGCCCGAGAAGCTAGGAACAGAGCAGAGGTGCCTCCTTCAGCACATTCACCAGCTCTGCAAATACAAGCTCTTTTTAACAAGTCTGATTAATTGACCTGCTCCCAAAGAAGCAGTAATTACAACTGCCCCAGGGCAGGGAGAGGGGCCAGGTGATTTCACAAGACAGAGGGGACAGAGGATCTGAGTGACAGCTCCAGCCTGGCAAGCAGGACAAGGCAGCCCTGAAGCAGCATGATCCACAGGCAGCCAGGAACTGGGCTCCCTCCTATGCACACATGCCAGAACTCCAACTTATCTCCAAAGGCCTTCCAAAATGGAAGAGAAGCTTTTATTTTAAGAGCATTCAAAAAAAAAAAAAAAAAAAAAAACAACCCAACCAAAAAACAAACCCCCAATCTTTGGTGTCACATAAGGAAGGGGAGGAAAGGGAGAAAAAAAGATCTCGTGTAAAACACGAAACACTGTCAAGGGAGTGCTATGGTACAAAGGCACAATCCAATATGAACATATAACCTATGTACAGCCGTGCCAGCAGCACGGGGTGCAGTACCAAGTCCAGTCCAGTGCCTGCCACCCTCACCAGGGTCTCCAGACCGAGTCGGCTGTGCCGGGTGGTGGGCCTGGTGGCGAGGCAGCAGTGGCAGCTGTGGGTGGGCCACCATACAGAGGCAGCACAGCTCCACCAGGAGCAAAGGCAGTGCTGGGGATGAGGAAGGCAAACTGCCCATCAGAGGCCGGCAGCAGCTGGAAGCCACCGTACACCTTGGCTGCATCGGCACCCTGCTTGCAGGGCATGCCCGGGAGCGGCCCCGCACCACTGCCTGGAGGCACCAGGGGTGGCCCGAAGGCTGCAGCTGGTGGCAGTGGGGGCGGCGGGGGGGGCGCAGGGTAGTTCATGGTGTTGATCTGGGTCATGCAGCTGGCCAGGTGGCCCAGGAGCCGGGTGCGCACCTCAGTGTTGACGCCCTCGCAGGTGGAGAGGAACCGCGTCACCTCGTTCATGCACTCGCTGAAGCCAGCTCGGTACTTGCCCAGTACCGTGGGGTCTGTGCTCAGGGCGGCTGTGGGAGGAGAGAGACACATGACGGTCAGCAGGCTCCACAGAGAAGAGTGGGGCACAGCCCACCAGCATTGCATCCTACAGTCCCTCCGAGCCAGGAATCCAGGTGGAGAAAGCAGCCCTTCTGGCATTGTATCTTGTGTTCCCGGGTGCCARGAATTCAGATGGAGAGCACAGCCCCTCTGCTACCAAGTCCACCAGCATCAGGGATCCAGGTGGGGAACAGACAATTCTCAAGAATCTTCCTATGTCCCCAAGTACTGGGGATCCAGGTTGGAAACACAGTCCCCCCACTGGCTCTTGTGCCTCCCACACCCCCAGAACAGATCCATACGGGGAGCACAGCTCTGCTAGTAGAGGGAACTCGAGCTAGGACTGCAGCCCTCCCAGTGCCCTCCAGTACCAGGGATGCAGAAAGACAACACAGTGACCTCCCCAGCACCTCCTTACTGGGGATACAAGTGCAGAGTATGACGTCTCAGTAGCAGGGATGGAGCACGGTGTTCCCTATGACTCTCCAGTACCCAGAATACAGATACAGAGCCACTGGCTCCTGGTACCAGGAATACAGCTACAGAACACAGAACCCTCCCTCCACCACTCCCCGGGGATGCAGGTGCAGAACCTAGTGCTCCTGTTACCCTCTCTACCGAGCATGCAGGCAGAGAGTGTGATGCCCCCAGCYCCCGAGACGCAGGCAGAGCCACTCCAGCTCCCTCTCTGCGGTTCCCCCCCGGGACTCACCAGTCATCTGTGCTCTCTGGAGGCTCCGCAGGTGCTTGACGGTCATCTCCAGGATGTCGGCCTTCTCCAGCTTGGAGTGCCGGGAGCTCTGCGGGAGAAGAGCGGCTCGGTGAGGGCTGCCCGCGGCCGGACAGCCCCGGCAGCCGCAGCCCCCGCGGCCCCACTTACGTCCTTCTTGAGCGCGTCCAGGATGAGCGTCTTGAGCTGCCCCAGGCTCTCGTTGATGCGCGCCCGSCGCCGCTTCTCCATGATGGGCTTAGAGGACTGCAAGAGAGGCGGCGGTCAGCGTCCGGCGCGGCTCCGCACGGCGCTGCCCGTTCCGTCCCGGCTCGGCCGCCCTTACCTTGCGGTGCTCCGCCGCCGTCTTCGGCTTGTCGGGCGTCGCATTGACGCTGGCGGGGGTGGCGGCCACCGGCGAGGCGCTGCTCTTCTCCATCAGGTCGGCCGGCATCGTGTACCGCCGGGAAGAGGCGCCGCGGCGGCGGCGGCAGCAGCGGGGGGGGGGCCGGGCCGTGCGGGAGCGCTCGGGGCGGGCGGCGGCGCGGCCGGCGGGGCGCGGGTGCCGCGCGCCCTTGGCCGCCCCTACTTATATAGCGCGCGCCGCACGCGCGCGGCTCGTGTGAAACGTCCCCCGCCGCCGTTCCCACACTCGCGCCCAGCCAATGGGCGCCGCCCGCACGCGGCCCCGCTCGTGGACGGCGCCCGCCCATTGGCTGCGCGCCGCGCGGCGGCCGCCGGCCAATGGCGCGGGGCGGGCGGCCGCGGTTTAACCCCTTGGGCACCGCCCGCGGCGGGGGGGCGGCGCGGGGAGCGCCGCGCTAATTACCGGGTTAATTGGCGCCCGTGGCAGGCGCGGCCCCGCCCGCTCCCCTCGGGGACCGCCGGCCCCGGGGCGGGCTGCGCTGTGGGGGGCCGCGGGCCTCCGGGGTGATGCCCGGGATGCGGCGGGTCGAGCCTAGCTGTGGTGGCCGGAGCGCAGCTACTGTGCGCGGGGGCTGCGGTGGCYGCGTCGTCCCACGGTGCCCGCAGCATTGCCGCGGCCGCCCGGATCTCCCCAGAGCAGCCCCGATCCTCCCCCCGGCCGCCCGGGCAGTGCCACGTCGTGCTGCCCCTGCCGCTGTGGCCGGCGCTGGGCACGGCCGGTGCCCGGAGGAGCGCGGGCACGGGCCAGGTGCGCGGTGGCACACGCCGGGCCGAGCGGCCGCCGCCTGGGTTCCGCTCCCCGGGCGCGCACKCCGCGCTGGCGGCGCGGGCACAGACGCGGTGGTGCGTGCGCTGACATCGTGGGGCACAGGCGAAACCGCAGGGAGGGAGGTGCCTGTCCCTCGGCCCTGGCCCAGCCGCCCTGCTGCTACCTCCGGCTGGTTTGGACAGTTTGTGGGTTACTTTAAAAAAAAAAAAAAAGTATTTTGCCTGGGGACTTGAATCCTTTTTTTCTCCCCTCCGCTTGACTGACTTTCTCACACTCCTATTTCCATAGTCTGCCAGCTAGGCCTGAGTCATCCTGCCAAGAACTAGACCTGGCCTATTCAAAAATGTGCTCACTCGCTCTTTCTCCCTGTCTCTCTCTCTCTCTCTCTCTTTTTTTTTCTTTGAGTATACACAGTAATGTTTTTCCACCTCCTCCTGTACCTGATCTGCACCTGTACAGGGCCAATCCCACACGTATCACCCGATCTTGCCTTTTCAGAGACCGTGAGAAAAATAAAGTTCAAGAAAGGAGACATGTTTGCAGATCTCACCGGTGCAAAGCCCTTGTCCCTGCAGAGGCATGCCTGCTGAGCCTTCAGAGTTTAAAAAAAGGAAAATAAATAAAAGGGAGGGTGTCATGTTTAAAACTGCGGAAAAGTACAAATCCAGGCTTTCTTTTAGCTCCTTGATGGAGCCACAAGCCTTTTGATTTAAAAAAAAAAGAGAAAAAAGAGCAGCCTTCAGCATGTAAGGTTTAACTCCAGATGAACAATATTTGATGTAAGTTTCAATTATCCAGGCTGCTGGAAAAACTCGAGCGAGGAAGAGATCAAGACTGCACTGTGAAGTCAGTGCCGAAAAGGCTTTTCACAATCATCTTCATGGGGGAATCGAAGACGACCGATTAGCGTGAAAACTGCACTATGTTTTTGGAGAGCCTAAAAAGTTCTCCGCTGGATCAATATTTCTTCTAGTGTTGATATTTGCATATATTGGTGGGGAGGAAAGTTATCGCAATTACTGAGCTGGTATTCTCCCTCCTGCGGGGATTTGCAAAGGGCTGAGGAAATGCGGCGCTGGGCAGCCGGGTCCCTCCCGGCCGGAGTGAGAACAGGCTGCAATTACGTCTGTGTTTGTGGTAGCCGTGGAGCTGCAAACCGCCTGTAATTGCCGGCAACAGGTCGGTGTCTCTGTGGAACGAGAGCGGGGCAGGCAGCAAGAACAGGCTGTCATTATGGGTTGCCAGCCCTCGCCCACACCGGGAACCTGGGAATTGCGTGGCAGCAGCTCCCCTGGCTGCGCTCCCACCCTGCTGCAGCTCAGCCCCTGGTCGCTGCAGAGCCTGACGGGTGCGTTTCTCTTCTGGGGTGTGTGAAGAGCCAGGCTGTTGGGCTGGGCCTCTACAAGCGTCTGCTTCTGTGGAGGCTCCTTAGATCCATCAGCCGAGTGCTGCCCGGGGCGGCAAGAGGGAGCGACACTGGTGTGTGTGTCCCTGCTCCACATCTCCTCTGCCTGCCTGCTGCTGTGAAATGCCTTCATGCGCAAGGGTTGTGATCCCTAGGCGGAAGCATGTATACTTGTGAATTCCCCAGGGATCAGGAGAGGAAGGGGAGGATTTGCATGGAAGGATGTCTCTGGAAATGAAATGGCTGAGGCCAAATTTAGGCTGGAAGGAGGTAGTGAAGGGGTTTGTAACCACTGAGGGGATCTGGAACAGATCCTCTGCACATCTCTAGCCCTTCATTCCCTTGTCAAAGAGGTGTCAAGGGGGAGGTAAAACCCTGAGATAAGGGGCTGCCCCAGGGACTGGGATGTCCCATGTCCCATAGTCCTCCCAAAATGTGTTTTGCTTTGCTCTGGCAGTCATCTTGGATTACAAATTGGGAATTGTCCAAAACAGATTTGGGAAGAACCTTTAGACAACGCGTTAGGGCTTTACTGACTGGCAGAACATCTTGGAAGAAAAATGTGTTGGCAAGAAAATTTAGACTAGTCCTGGGCACGGGCCCAGGGGTGGGAAGGAATAAAATAGGATGCTGCCGCTGGGGCAGCATGCAGGAGGTGAGGAGGTGGCAGGGTTGGCCGTGCCTGCTCTCTGGTTCTTTAGGAAGCAGCCAAGATGAGCAAAATGTGCTTCTAGAGGTCCAAGTGTTTTAATATCCAAAGCTTGAAGGATCGTAGGAAATAAAGAAAATAGAAACCAAGTTGCTTGTAAGAACTCGGTTGCAAGCTGCATCCCAGGAATGGCACACCAAGCCTTTCCTCTTTGGGTCACAGGCTGAAAACCTAGCCTGGCCACAGCTCAAAGTTGTCACCACCCTGAAGGCTGGAAAACAAGTGCTGCGTCTCAGGGACACGTCCCTGGCACAGGTGTCTCCTTTGGGCAGCCCTGCACACATGCCTCTGCTCGTAGTTCCCGTCCCAGAAGCTGTTGTGCAATCCATACCCAACCGGCTCCCCGGGGAGGGGTGATCTCAGAAGCTTTGGGCGCAGGTTTCAGGATTTATTTCCCCTCTGTAAACGTTTGCCAGATCTTTGGAACAAGGTCACTTTCAAACTGACTTCCTGACAAAGCTCCCTAGATGAAGCAAAGCTTTCATGGGCGTTGCTCCCTTACACACCAGGTCTTTGTGGTAAAGAGGGCAGCTTTTGTGCAGCACTGTCACYGCCTGGCCCCCTCGATGGCAGGAGYAGCTCATTTTAAGGCAGCAGCCTGGTTTTACCGCAGGTCCTGCTCTCTCGTTCTACTAGGGACGCATTTCCCAAAGACCTGGTGAGACCCGGGGTCCCAGCACTGGCAGCTGAGCCTCGAGGTGCTTGTGTGGCAGCTGCTGCCCGGGAGCCAGGCTCTTTCAGCTGTTCCCTGGCCGCCACTGCAAAGGAGAGGCTGAAGTGTTTATTCACTTTACTCCTCCCTGTGTGAGTCAGGCTGGGTGTGGGGCAGCTCTGGCCATTCTGTGGTGACATGTCCTTGCATGGAGGGGGCATCCTGGCATCCAGGAACTGGTGCTCTTCCTTCTGTTGCCCACACAACCAGGGAGGCATCCCTGGGAATGGTGCAGGAAACTGTGGGATGAAGAGGCCAACGCTTTGCTTTAGTAGCAAAGTGCCAGTCTGAGCAGAGTCAGAGTCACTAAGGACAGACACTGAAGAACCATTTTCATCTTCCCAGCCCAGCCCAGCCCAGCCCAGGCTGGAGCACGGCTCTGTGCCGAGAAAGGCTCTGGGACAAGAGCCAGGATACCTGAATCTCTTGCTAAGCTGATTCCTCTTGGCAGGCTCCTATCCTGCCGAACCAAGGAAACGCTGCCGGGGAGCTGGCGGGGAGGGCATTTTGGCAGCTGTGAAATGCCACCCATGTGGATGGGAATTCCCTTCCTGATACCCATGGCGTTACTTCAGAGATTGCTGGTTCAGCTAGAGCAGCCACATGTGCTAATGGGCATGAGATGGTGCAGCCCCAGCTTTCCCCTGTGTGCCCTTCTGCAGCCCCGGCTCCAGCCTGGTCCTCTGCTGGCAGCGAGGGCTGGGTGTTGGCAGGCATTGCAGCTGGGAGCAAGCACTGGGAACATCCCTAAACTGCTTGTAGGRCTTGGACCAGTATCTGGCACCACCATTGCCAGCCAGAGGCTGCGAGCTGCCTTAGACCCTTCTCTTAGAGATGCTTTTTTCATGCAACATGACCGGAGTTCACCGGATCACTGATTGGCCGTCTGCTGACCGTGACAGGGCAGTCCTGCTCCCTGTCAAAAGCCAAAAGCTTTGTCCCTGTCAGCACAAAAGCCAGTGTCCTTGGCAAGATATAGGCGCTCCAGGCAGAGGGACATACAGCTGAGCCTGCATCCCTCTGAGAAGCAGAAATAAATGCGCAGTCACTGCCATGCTCTAGAGGGGAGATGGAGCATCTCAGCTCTTGTCCTCTCCCTCTGTGGTGGGAGGTGTTGGCAGTGAGAGACGAGTTATTTATTTATTAAGATCCCACTTGTGTTGCTGCCCGAGGCTGCCGGTCTCTGTGCTGGAGCTGTGGTGCTTGCGTGCTTACAGAGAATGGAAAGATTCTGCCAGCTATGAAGCAGGGTACATATATAAAAATACTGTGAGTTTGCCAGTGGTGGGGCTGGAGAAGGCACGAGGGCTCATTGGCACAGAAAATGTCCCTGTCCCAAACAGGGAGTGGAAGGAACCCTCTTGAGGGCCAGATGAAGGTGGGTGTGCATCAGCTCCACATACTGAGTCCAGTCTCCAGCTGTGTTGCTGCGGCACTGGTGTGCTGAGCTGTCTGTGATCCCTGACATGCCATGGCTGCAGGAAGCCCTGCAGGCTTTTCCAGAACACAGCTTTTAAGTCAGATCAGACCAGCAGTGCGGTTTGCAGCCCAGCTGTGCACAGCTGGGTCGGCGCAGCCAGGGGATGGGAAGATGTGGGCGGGAGTGTGGCGAGGTGGGAGTTGCGCCAGCCGTGCTCGGTGCAGGGAGCCTGTGGCTGGGTGCGTCAGCGTGCCCTCAAATTCCCAGCACACGAGCCCTTTCCTGTGCCCCCTCTGCCCTCTTCCCCTGGCCTCGCTGGTGCCTGCAGCCAAGGGCAGCTGGGAGCCTTGGCATGTGGCTCCCTGGAGACTCAACCTTCACCGACTGCAGACTCATGAATCCCACGGGGCCAGCCCTTGTCTTTGCTCCTCTGCAGAGTGATCAATCATATTTTCCAACACAATTCCTTCTCCTTGGTATTAATCAGTCCAAGAAAGCAGCCTGGACTGTCACAGCCACAGAACTTTCTGCTAAATTTACCAGCTGATCACCATCCCTTCTCCTCATGCCATGAATTGGCAGCAGGGAGAGTGTTGTGTAAACTTCACATTATCCTCAAACCCCTGGCAACAGCGATGATGCAGCAAGAAAATATTTGGAACCTTTGGGAGGTGCTGTGACAGGCAGCCCTGCCTCACGCTGGGAAGCTCAGCTGAGGGCAGTGTGGGCTGGACAGCCAGGCCAGGGGCAGTGTGTCCCACCAAGGGTGGGACAGAGGTCTCAGCCCCCTGCTCTGACCTGGTCCTGGAGCCCTTGGGACACCAGGTATTTCCCCTTGACAGATGGGATTGGTCACAGCTTGCCAGCCCTCCCATTTCCATTATTCCCCTATCCATTTATTCAAGAAAACACAGGATACTTCATGGTGCAGTGCTTTCCTACTGCAGAACAGAGCCTTTGCAGAGGCAGCGTCTTTTTTGATGTGTAAGTAGATAGACTCTGATAAATCCAGGCTACAATGAATCATTTGCACTTGGTGCCTGATCTTCCTGGTGTCTTCAGTTTTGTTTTAGTTTGGCAGCATTACAGAGAGAATTAGCCTATCTCACTAATACTGAAATGTATACATAATTTGAATTCTGCATTCCTAAAATCAGTATTTATTATTCGAGGTGACAGCAGAGCTAAAATTAGTCCTTTAGCTATATCAAGAGTATCAGGATGATCACATGTTATTTGGATTAGCGACCTCATGCACACACATGGCTTCACACACGTGGGCAGGGCAGCAGGGCACAGTGCTAAGGTGCGTGGCCAGGAGGATCCAGGGAGCTGGATCCTGCCCTGCCTCCCGCCTGCGGCAGTCCTGGGGAGCCACCTGAATTGCGCCAGAGTTCAGCCGTGGCGGCAGGTGAGGTGATCCGGGGCGGTGTGCCAGGGGGACACAGGGACGGTGGATTTTTGTTTGTTTTTCTGCCCAGGGCAGTCAGACCTGATGTGGGAGGTGAGGATTTGAAATCCTCGATTAGCGCACTGACAGCAGTGCAGGGTGTGTGCTGGAATGGAGTGGTTTCTCCCTTTTTTTCTTCCACTTGCTGATGTGCAGCCAAAGCTCTCCATTAGCCCTTTGGCCATTGACATATGTCAGCAAGAGGTGGGATTTTTGGAAAGCTCCTGTGCATTTTCCATTTGCTCTGGCTGTGCACGGCTGCGTGCGTGCTGGTCCAGAGCTGTGTGCATGCCCTGGTGCCAGAGATCACGCTGGAGAACCATCCTCACRTGAGCTACTATGAGATCTCTTGCGAGCTAGTCGAGAATTGATGTGTTACTAATTGCTGTAATAGAAAATATTATCCTTCAGAGGATGTYGTTTTATAAACAAGGGGATAATTTACAGCTCAATTGCTTAGATCATGCGTTAATTGCTAAGTGTAATGAATAAATACATTTGCAAGTACAACATTTAATTTGCACAGATTCCAGAAGTCTACACATTAAGAGGCAGATCATTATTTGATAAGTAATCTGGAATGTCGTATGAAATGACATTTATTTTAACATGATGAAATATCCTGAAATGAGATTTCAAGGTCCTTGTCCTTCCTTCCCTGCAATGAAGGGCAGTGTTGTCATTGGCTGCCTCGGAAATGTGTCCAGGCTGCATGGGAACACAGGGGAAGGCAGGAATCCTCCAGGAGTGACACGGAGAGCAGAATAACAAACCTAGGTTCATGCAGGTGCAAGTTTTYAATATTACAAAATACAAAGAGAGAATATAAAGCCAAAAATGGGGGCCGTCTGCAGTAGGCTGGGAGGCTTCACATCAGTGTTAGCTGATGGCAGGATGAGTGTGGGGCTGTGAAAAGCACGGGGAGGACCTGAGGAGGTGAGCTGGGGGTACTGGCGATGAAAAGGAGGCATTAGTGCTGCTGCCTGGGCACTGGTGAGGCCTTAGCCCCATGCATGGATGCAAGCAGAAGCAGCAGCAAATAAACCCAGCAAAGGGGGCTTTTGCAGACTGCTGCTGTCCATGCATGCCTGGTGGCTGTTGCTTGCACTGCTGGAGGCTGCAGGAATCTGTGCAGGACTCTGTCCTGTTCTCCAGGAGCAAGGAGCCCTGCCTGCTGCCTGCTGCTTGCTGCTGGAGCCAGGGCTGCCTTCTGCTTCCCAGAGTAAGAGGCCCTGCAAACAGAAGGCACCTGTACTTCAGTTGCTGATATTGAATAATCTTGGGCTACTGGTGCCCTTTCGCAGGCCCATATCTTTATTGGAGGCTGTTAAAGCCAAACCTCCCAACAGCAATAACATGACTACAAAGCATTTCTGAGAATAAAGTACGTGGGAATAAGGGAGATACTGAGATCCCAGCCAATTTCAGTACAATACAAGTCTGAAGTACCTTATAAAGTTAACAAGTCAAATTTAAATGTATACAAGGCTCAGGAGCATACAGGAAACAGGATCGGCCAAACCTTCAAAGGCCCATCATTGTCTTTCAAAAAGTCCACTGAAAGGCTCATGCCATAAAAAAGGTGTATTCACATGGCTGATACAGTGATAAACCCGGTGGAGAAATGCCAGCAGCCAGAGTGGGCAGGGATGCTCCGTGCAGGGATGCTGCGGTGGCGCAGTCCGTTGTTACGGAGCACTTTGCCTGCTCTGTCTGCTGCTGCCCCACGATAAAATAGAGTTCTGGTGTAAATCTGGGGAGCGTTTGGCAGGTGACTGCCTCCAAGGCAAGAAACAACCCTTGCCCCTGGCTTTATGATGGGTCATCCAGCCTCTGCAATCTCTCTGCTGGAGAGGTAAAAGAATAGCTCTCATGATGGCACCATCTTCATCACACTCTTGAGCAGCACAAGCTGCAGCCAGGAGTGCAGCACATGGTGGGGGCTTCCCTGTCCCCTGAGATATAAACACCCTGGGTTCCAGAGACAGGAGAGGACAAGGAAAGAGCTAGAAGGAGCTGCTTGTGCTGCATGTCCGGAATCTTCTCCCTGCTTTCTCTCAGAGCTGAAGGCACTTGTGGATTTGAAGCGTCTTCTGTAGGCACCTGGAGAACAGCTTGTGGAGTGTTACAATGTGAAAACTATGCCAAAAGGTTCCAAGTCTGCCCCTGTTTAGCTTCCTTAAGTACCAGATTAAGAGCCAAATGTGCAAATGAAATGCCAGAGACCCAGAGCTCCTTCAGCCTGCCTGGGTGGTGTCAGTGCAGCAAGCTTACCATGCCTGATCTTTCCTTCTCCCATGTGTTATTTGTGTTCAGCAGGCTGTATTCTGCCTTCGTCATGTGCCATTGTGTGTTTATACATTTTACACATCTGTTTGAAAGCAAGAACCAATGCCACAGGACTTACCAACCAGCCATGCTCTCTAGTAGAGCATCCAAGCAAGCTGCATTGCAAATTGTCCAAAGACTGCAATAGAATGGCAGAAAAGTGTCAGGAAAATGCCCTGCTACAAAGACATTGGAAAATCGAGGTCGTTTCATGGCTTGTTTGTGAGCAGGAAGCAAAACCACCCCGATTTGGTGCCTCTGAAGAGGCCAGCAGAATTGGGATGCATGTTGCAGGACTTGGCGTGCAGGAATTCATGAACTATAAGGCCTTGTCAAAACTAATTTTTAAATGAAACGCAGTGTCCTAGCAAAACACATGCTTGAGACTTAAACCAAAACTGAAGTACAAAATGTGGTRTTTAAAGGCTGGGTTCCATCTCAAGTGAATAGAAGCCACATGCATTCATCTGAGATCAGATTTTGGCCTGATCTGAACTTGTGCTCACAGAGGCTGCAGTGAGAGCAGCCAGAGGAAGTCTTCATCTCCTCCTACAGTCTTCTAGACAAGATCAGCCTTTCTGCRCTTTCCAAGTGAAAAGGTTTCTGACACCAGCCTCTATGTACGTAGGCTCTCCAGGTGTGGGATGGAGCATCCCAGAGCTGCTCCAGGCAGCATGGCAGCTCAGCTGCTTGTGCCACACTATGTGCAGGCAGCAGCGAGGCCACTTCCACCTGCCTGAAAGCTGAGTGCAGACCTGCATCTCTCTCCCTGTGCTTCCTGCAGTGGGTTTGGACTCTGAGCTCCCAGTGACACCACTCTGCACTGAGTGTCCTGCAAAAGTGCCAGTACTGAGGCTTAACCTTTATTAATTGGGGAGAGGAAGAAATAATGCTGGCAAAATATTGTCAAATACTTCAAATTAATGATTAATTCTAGATGGAGTGATACTGTTTGATGTGGTCTTTGCTGGTTTAAACAGGAGAAGGATGATTCACTCTAAAGGAATTTATAAAAACACAAGTATTTGCTCATGGACAATAAATACTGGGGCAGATAAAAAGGGGGATGAAGTGTTCGGTGTTGTGATAGCAACTCTGCTTGAGAAAACTTTTGACCTTCTCACATCTTAAATCAATGCACCCCCCTCTCCCCCTGCTGTCCTCCAGGCCTGCTCTTGAGGCTGAGGGAACGGGGTATGTGGGAGCTCACCAGGCTCACCCTGGGCTGTGTTGCTGGCAGGTCCCCCTCGTCTCCCTCTTGTTCCCACAGAGACGATCGGGCACCCGCCAGCGCCTGGCGAGGGGCACAGGGCAGCACCCGACAGCAGTTTACACAATCTGTGTACACAGYGTAATCTGTCAATTTGCCTGTTGTAAAAGTAAGCGCATAAACCTGGTGCTGAAGCTGCTGTGGTTTACAGAGCTGCTCCACCTGGGAAGCTGAGATTTACACTGTCCGCTGGCGAGCAAGGCATCCCCATCCCATTCCGTCCCATTCCATCTCACCCTGTCCCCTCCCAGTGTGGGCAGGCAGGACGCCCAGGACGGGTGGCTGCAGAGAGCCCATTGACAGCCCAGTCGGAGCTGCAGCAGAGGCGCCGGCAGTGCTGCCTGTGCCCCACGGCGCCTGACAGCCRTCGGGTGGGTACCTGAGGGAGGGAGCTCGCTATCTACCTTTCCCGTGGGAATACGATGCAGCCAGGATAACCCCCAGACCTTGCTGGGACTCCGCCAGTGCCATTAAAGTGTTGACATCTGCTGATTACCCTGACATGATGCTGGTTTTACTGAGACAAGATTAGCCACTCGCACTTTGAAGGGAGGCTGGGCACGCACTGTCACCGGCTGTCCCCTGTCAGGAAGGGCTCCAGAGACTTTTTCACTCTGGTCTTTTTTTCTTTACAAAAATCTGGTTTTGCCCTAAAAATAACAGCATGGGAGTGAGCATGAAAAGCRGACAAAGTCCCTGAGCTTGTGTCGAGCTTTACTGTGTCTGTTGTGGGTCAGCCAGCGGTGCAGGGTCGCCCTGGTCACATCACCTGTCAGCGTGGGGCTGATGGAGCAGAGCTGGTACCACGGAGGGGCTGAGCCCCTGCCTGCAGCCATTCCCGCGGCATCGCCTCGCAGGCTGTCAGCGAGCCTTTCATCGCAGCCCCTTCTGACATCAGCCTTTCCAAAACACCTGGGCTCCTTGTGGTCCCTGTGCTCATAACACTTGGAAGTGACAGCGGCTTCTGGTTCCAATTAACCCAGGGGCAGTTTGGGGACTATCTGATTGCACCGCAGTGGAAGGGAGAGGAGGAAAAGCCTTTCTGGGAAGCAGCGATTGAGTGTGTGGGTGAAGAACTTCTGAAAAAAGCAGATGGTTTCTCTCTTTCCTTCCTCCTTCTTTTCCTTGTCTTTTTTTTTTTTCCTGAATTCCATGAAACAGACAACCCAACAGCACATTTTTCACCATCAAAGCTTTGCTGAAGGGAATTCTCCACTGCTATTTCATTTCTTCCTGATGTTCACAGATTGTAAAGCAAACGGCCTCTGGAGAATAGGGAGAGCAGATCTGTCCCGGGGTGACAGCAGAGGACTGCCTGACATCCTTGGTGCACGACAGCTGGCAGCCAGGGGAAGCAAACACACATCTGCCTTGGGATGCTGGGTGACGAACATGGCACTGCAGCTGGCTGCTGCTAGCACGGGAATCTGGGACACACAGGGATTTGCCAAGGTCCATAACCTCTGCCTTGGACACCTGCGCAAGGTTAACAGCCATGAGCAGAAGCTGCTAGCAGCAAGGGAAAGCAGGCACCAGTTCCCAGGCTGGCCCCMCTAACTCGGTTTGCTGATGGTTTCCTGGGAGGAGATGCACTCACTGGTCAGCAGAGGCAGGTCCCACCAGAAGCCTTCCTCCCACAGCCYTCCTATGGGCCAGAGATCCCAAATATTGTGACAGGGAGGGAGGAAGCCATAATCCCATGAAATCCCAGCCCACAGTGTGTCCATCCTTTAAATTACTCTCATTCACTTGCAACATGTTCAATGCCTGTTGGAAGTAAGGTGGTTAAAGGAGGAGATGGAAAATAAGCTTGAAGGGCAGACAGGGCTGGAGGGTTCTGTCTTGTTAATCTGAGCTCTGTTTTTTTAAGATACCATTTTTTAGACCTGGCAATGCTAGTTGATTGCTGCCTGCAGTGAGGCATGGCAGCACTGGCATGCTGTGGGAAGAGGCTCCTTCAAAAGAAGGAGTGAGGATTCACGAAGGAGCTGCAGCACAGGAAGGGACAGGAGCAAGGACGGCAGCGAGTTGTGCTTGGAGGGCTGGACACTCTGGTGGCCCTGGTCTTCTTTCACCAGTGACTTGGACACAAAAAAGGAGCATTGGCTTGCAAAATGTGTTTCCTCAGCCAGGAAAGTGAGATGTGGAGGCCGATGTGGGGGTGGGAGCTGCTGCCCAGTCYCCTGGGGTTCGCAAGTGGCTGGACAACATGCTTGCTACACGTGCATGGCTGGGTCAGAGGAAGAAAACTTTAGAAGGGAATGGCAAAACTGCTGGGAAGACAAATGGGACTGAAATGACCACTGGAACCAAGAGGGTCTAGAGCAACTCCCAGCAGGAGCGGCTGCAGTCAGAAAATAACCTCATCGCKCCCTGGGACATGAGCCATACATGAGATGGACAAGCTGGTGTGGACTGATGGGGGACAGGCATCCCCTGCACTGTGTCTCCATGGCTTCATTCACCACTGCTCACACAGGAGCACAAGCTTGTTCCTTGCCATGAGCCAGAGGAGGAGGCACTGGAGACAGAGGTGAGGAGCAGCCAGCCCCGTGGGGTTTATCACCGGATATGTGTCGCACTTGTCGCCTCTGACACCAGGCCTATGCCTTGAAGAAGTCCTTTGCCTAAGGAAAAGCCACTTACAGGGTCCAGCCCCAGGACAGTGAGTGGCAGCGACCCTGGACTAGGATGTGGGTGCACTGAGGGGATGGTGCACAGCAATGCCACCCCGCACTGCGATGCTGCCGGTAGTGCAGAGCCTCAGCACTGAGCTCGGCCTGCCCCCACATCATGGGGTTCCAGAGAGCTGCTGACCCAAACTTGGCAGGTTTTGGGTGAAAGCAGGCTGCCTGTGAAGGTGCTTCAGCCCTGCTCCCTACAGGTTATAGGAATGCCAGTGAGAACAAGGATACTGCTCACTTTCTTCTGCACCCCGGGAACTCACCCAGCTCCGCACTGAACCGGGAGTGGGCTCCGTGGCGTGAGGACAGACGTGGGGTGGGGACAGACGTGGGGTGAGGACAGACGTGGGGCTCACTGGCAGCCCGACAGAGCCCGCTGGGGCAGGAGGCAGCCCAGCCAAAGAGTTGCTGGTTTTCACACCCCGTCAGCCTGATGAGCGGCCCCGCTCCCTCGGCGCCCAGCGCCTGCAAGGGTCAATTACAGCGATTACTTCAAGGAGTCAAACCGGCTGCCGGCAGCGCTGGGGAAAATCTTTGTTTCGCGTTTGGCTTTGTCAAAGGGAAGGAAAGAAGTGCCTGGGCATGCGGCGGGGGTGAAAGAGCCTCTGCTGCACGCAGGGCAAAAGTCAGAGGGTGGCTGGGTGTCTGGGGGAGGAGGGCACCCTGGGGACAGCTGCCCTATTCTGCCAGTGCCACTCTGAGCAGCACTTTGGGACTCGGGCAGCCTCCAGCACACTTGGTCACCTAAGAAGGGCCTTTAAGCAGCCCAGTGATTGTAGAGAGAAGCAAACAAGGCATTTTGTGGTGGAGACAGCCTTTGAAAGTGAACCTGAAACCCTGGCAAGGTAAAAGTAAAGTCACAATAAAAGGAATTTAAAAGTTTGGGGAAGAACATGCTAAAGGTATTAAAACCTGAAAATAAACACATTTGCATACGTGCCAGCAGCAGGAAACCAGCCAACAACATGGTGCAGGCTATGGATGATGGAAGCACAAACAGAGCAGCCAGGGAAGGCAAAGCCTCAGCAGAAAAGCTGAGTGGTGGCTTGAAGATCAGGGAGGATGCTCAGGCAGTGCCCCTCTGTCAGCCTTCCTGTGGGGCTGTGCCAGGGGCCTGTCCCACAGCAGGGGCCTGCTGGAGATATCTTCCAACAAGGTGAGGAGCTGTGGAGTGGCACATGTGTGGTACAAGGCAATGCCAGCCCAGCTGGGGTTGGTACCCAGCTGCTCCTGCCAGCCTAGAGCAGAGGGTGGGGAAGAAAACACAAGCTGCAGCCGGAGGGGCTCAGGGAATATCACGGGCAATTTGGAAGAAGTCATCTATAACAGATCTGGGTCAATGCAGCACTTAGGGAAGACTCAACACCACCTTGTAGGAGGAGGCCGTGCCTCGGAAATCAGCCAGGTCACCAAGCATGGGGAGCAGAGCAATGTGCTGGCCATGGAGCAGTAACACTTCCAAAATGTGGTTTTCTTGCCTTGGCACCTCTCCAAAAGGCCTTGAATGCCCAATGGACCGAAAGGACAGTTGCCTTGCATGGGAAAACAACTGATTAAAGGATTTACAGACAGCAAATGTAAAGCTGACATCTGATTAGGAGCTCACAGTTTTAAACTTCAGGCTGGTAAAATGGCAGATGAAATTCAGTATTGATAAAGGCAAAGCAACAACCCACAGACAAAGAGACCTCACTAGCAATGCAAAACACTGACCCCCTCTTAAGTGATGCTGGGAGAGAGTCAAGACTGCAAGCGTGATGTCTGATTAGGGAAGGAAGAGAGAATAACTAAATAGATTCTCTTCTGGAGTAGTATGTGCAGTGTTTTGTTCTCAAAAAGCATGTAACGGGAATAAAGAAATATGAAGAAAGACATTAAGGATGGTTGGSAGTAGAGTTTGGAGGCATGGTGTGAAAAGATCAGGAAAGATCAGATGTCATGGTCACATATGCTTGGAAAAGCTGAAGGAGGTCATAAAGGTCCCGGGAGTCAGAGTGGGAGGTGGAGGGAAAGCTGGCATCAAACTGGGAACAGTGAAATCATGTTGAGAACATGAGGAAGAGGAAGCCCTTGCCTTCACCAGGCACTGTTCAGCTGTGAAACCCTTGGCCACAGGCTGTGGTGGCAGCCAAAAGCACAAAGTGGGGAAGGCTGCACCCACTGATGCTGTCACTCTGATACGRTAACTGCAAGCAGCCACGACAGAGCTCACCCACACCTGAGCTGCTCTGCTCTCCGCAGCCCCTGCCACCTTCACAGCAAGGACTGGGGCTCTTGGTGCACTGCAAGCTGGCAATTCTTGGCCTGGGAAAAGGGTGAAGGAAACAGGATACCAGACCATAGGGCTGAGCTGAGCACACAGAGGCACCTTCTGAGACACAAAGGGTCAGGCAGGAAGCTGTGCCCTGGTGCTTTGTTTTCCATGTGCTGCACTCTGGCTCTGAGCTGCCAGGCAGAAATGCTGCCCTGCCCACCACTGCTGCCTCCACTGTACAGCACCTTCACCCCTCCCTGGCTTTTATGAGCAAGGATTGACCGAGATTTGCTCTGTCAGATTGACAAATATCTTGAGCCAGAAAGAAAAAGAAGCTGAACCTGTCTCTGCATCTCACACTGGGGCGGTGTCAGGGATCACAGAATCAATGGTTTGGGTTGGAAGAGTCCTTGAAGATCATCTAGCTCCAACTGCCCTGCTACAGGCAGGGACGCTACCCACTAGATCAGGTTGCTCCAAGCCCCATTCAGCCTGACCTTGAACATTTCCAGGGATGGGGAAGCGTTACGGGTGTCTGGGCTGCGGCTGCTGGCTGCACCGCCTGGTGCTCCCACAAGGAGAGCGAGGCACCGGGCCAGCAGGACTCGTCTGTCAGGGCAACACCTGGCCTTTGGCAAGTGAGGTTTTTTTGGTGCAAAGCTGTTTGCTGCCTATGTGCCTGGCCAGCCCTGCTGCGATCCTGCAGCAGTGGCAAGGGAGCTCAGCATCCTCCACAGCTCCACAGCAGCATCCAATMCCCGCAAGGTTCCTTCTGCCCGTAGCAGGCAGCCTGGCCAGCGCCCGTGCCCGGCACCCTGCCACCCGCCCCGGTGCTGCCATCCCGCACGCGAGGGCCGGAGGCAGGGCCGGCCGCCGGCGTCGCTCGCCCTCCGGGGCGCGGGCCCGGGGTGGGATTTGCGGAGATTATGCCGGAGGAATTACAAAGGAGCAGACTTTCCCACAGACGCTTCAATCGCTGCTCTGAGAAAGTGTGTGAGCTGAGGCAGGCCGCCTGCCTCACGGTGCTTTGGGGAGCACACAGGAACAGCACACACGGTTTTTAATAATTAAGTAACTTTAATTGTCCTGGGAAAGCAGCGCTTGCCTTGGGGCACTCTGCGCAAACTCATAATTAATGTTACCAGGAGAGATTACGGGAAGGAGAACTGAGAAATGATTCACTTTTGCTTTTTAAGCCTCTCCGTGTTAAAGCTGTATTATCCCCTGGTTTAAAGCCTCATTTAGCTGTGAAGAAAGCCAGTGTGCTGGCAGGGGGAGGTGGGGGGAGGAAGGCAAAGCACCCTGACAAATTACAAACAGCCGCGCCAGGCTCCATCACCAGCCCTGGTGGGATGGGAGCCAGCGGCCAGCACAGCTGGGAGCATCCTGGGTGTGCCGAGCAGCACCGTGGTGGAGAGCCCAGAGGAGCAAAGGATGCTCATCACCAGCCCAGGCCCGAGGCTGGCATGTGTGTGTAATTCCCACGTGCACCTTATTGCTTGAAGGCTCTAAAGGCAGCTGCCAGCACAGGAGCTGCCAGACGGTACCAGGGCAAAGACTGGTCTCACCCAGTACCCCCAGTAGTGCACCAGAGGGGTAAATCCTGGGGAGCCTGAATTTGGCAAAGTGAGAGCTCCTCTTTGGAGTAAGAGGGTGACAAGCCCTTTGTAAATCCGATTTATTCCAAGTAAATAAAATTAGTGTTTAGCACCCTAAACCTGGCTACACTCCTCTGCCATAACCTGCTCCCTACCCTCCAGGGACCAGTGCTTTCCTGCAGCAGCATGTCACCTGTCTTGGCTGTGCGAAGCAAGCGCTTCTCTGGGACATGCATGGCATGGGTGGACGAAGTCCCTGTGCTGGGACATGTCTCAAGCAAGCTGAGCCTCCCGGATCCCCCAGCCCTCCTCCCCAGGCAGCTGCCTGCCTCTCCAGGGCTGCTGAGCTGAGGGGCTCATTCAGCTCAGCAGCGATGCTGATGCTGAGAGCCAGCACGGCCGAGCCCCACGGGGAGCCCAGTGCAGTGAACAGGCACTGCCGGTGCGGCACAAAGAGGTGGGCAGTGAGGGAGGGAAGCAAATCCTTCCCGGGGTGCGCGGTGCCTGGGATCCGCAGTGCTTGCTGGCGCGTTTCACCCACTTTAAAACCAACAACCTATTGGACTGGAGCGCCTCTTTTCTTTCTTTTTTCCTTTTCTGTTTTTTTTTCCTTCCGCCCAAAGCAAATCACTGGACTCACGCAGGACGCAAGGTATTTTACTCTATAGAAATCCTTTTTTCAGGCAACTATGTCAAGAATGTTTTCATACTTTGGGCTGGATGGGAAAAAAAAGGGCTTAATCCCCTGAGATGGTTATTTCTCTGAAAACAGACATGCAAATGCTGGACTTGTCAAACCTTAAAATGTTTTCTTTATTCAGGGAATTACTGCCTGCCTGCTGAGCCCGGGTAATGCTGACAGGCTAAGCCCGGGGCCTTGGCAGCAGAGCATGCAGAGTGTGGGAAAGGGCGGCTGAGGCACGCGCCAGATAAGATCATACAATAAATGATACAGCCCTCCGGAGCACACGGCCACTTTCATATGCAAACAGGCCTCCCTGTACACACACACACACACACACACACACACACACACACACACACACACATTTCCTGGGCAGGATGCAGCAGCTTGCTGCACGCCCAGGCACACGCACCTGCACACGCATGCACACAGCTGCAGGGCTGGTGGGATGCAGGGGGATGCAGGACAGGTTTTGCTAAGCCCAGTCAGCATCTCAAGTGCTGGAGGAGGGGGGATCTTCCCAGTGACCATAGTTTGGCCAAGCATGTTCCCTAATCGTCCTGTCGTGCCTCCGTGGCTGCGTTTTGGTGCTGCTAGTGACCAGGTTCCTGCAGCAGCTGGGGCATGGTGTCTTGCAGGCCCTACTGGAGTCCTGTGAGGAAGAGAAAGTCATCATCTAATCACTTTGCTAGTTCTTTCTTCCAACTGTGGGGTAAAAGCTGGAAACAGACTGAAATAGTTCAGAAGGCGACAAAGGTGATCCAAAATGCACAGGACTTCTGGTTGCATTCTTTTAGATAGCGTGTTGTTTTGGACCTAAGTGAAGCTTTTTGATGCACATGCCTGGGGCCGGGCAAAGCAGCCACACATTCTGCCTTGGACAGGGATTCATTTCTAAAGAGAATCAGAGTGTGACCCCACTGATGGAAGCAGCAGGACTGATGGTGCCATGTTCCTGCTGCCCATGGAGGCAGCGCCAGCCTCCCCTCAGGCATCCACAGAGCCCTCACTTGAGCCATTTTTGCTTTCTTTGCAGTGTGAAAACTTGATTCAGCCGGGAGACGGGCAGGCAGGAGGCTGGCGTGAGCCTCCCTCAAGCTCTAAGTGTGGCACCTGCACATTTGTTTTAATAACCTGGTGCCTGGCAATCCGCAGCCAGCAGCGCAGAGCCGCCGTCACGGGTCACAGTGCCGGTGGGTCACACAGCCAGGCACAGCTAATGACCCATGTGCCGRGGTGGGAACAATGGCTCTGAGCTACTGAGAGTGCAGCGAAAGCCATCGTGGGAGGGAGCCGCGACAGCAGCAGCAGCATTTGGAGCCAAAACGGGCTCCCTCGGGGAGTCAAGTGCCACCCGAGAGCAGCGCTGGCACCAGCCCAGGTCCCCATGGGCTGTCGATGGCCACAGTCACCCTTTCCTGTCCCGTCGTGGCAGCATGTCCTGCTCTGACTCCACCACCCACTGGTGGTGGATCCTGCTGGGACATGTTTTGTGGGGTGCATCACTAAATTAACCTCAGCACAGGTCCTCCTAACCCAAGCTTAGCTTTTGACACGGTTACAGTTGTATTTTTAGGGCATGCAGGAGCCTGAGTGCAGGGGCAGAAGGCTGCTGAGCACACGAGGGGTGGCAAAATAGGTGGCTGGTGATGGATGGCTGCCCTGTGCACCTCCAGAGCCCCACACACTCACAAATCACAGCTCCTCACTCCTCGCTGCTCTCAAGGTAGCTGGGGAAGGGGGAGAGCGACGGTGGGGGGGGTCCTGGCGTCTTACTCCCGGCTTAATACGGTGCATTCACACAGATAATCTGTCAAGGAAAAAATGAGCCAACAAGCTATCTATTCTTGTCTGCGCTATTTTCCCATGTCAGAAACAGGCTGGGCTGAAAAATGTAGGTTTCCCCTTTCATCTTGCCTTTCAGAGCCCCTGAACAAGATGCCTTTCTTTGCCAGCACTCGCTGAGGAGATCTTGCCTCGAAGAGCAAAAAAAGGGGCTTTTTCTTTTCCTTTTTTTTAATATCTATACCCAGGCTGTGCCAGTGGCAGGGATGTAGAGTAGCTTTCATTTTCCTTGGGGAGGGAGGGTGCCGTGCTGATCCCCTCCTTGATCTCCCACTGTTGTTACTGTTTCCACCAAGCTGAATGGGGAGTGACAACAAATATTTCCCTTTCCACTGCTGGGACATTTTATTTTTAACATGAAAAGAAGTGTCTGGGAAAGCAAAAAAAACATTTCCCCAGGTGGGAGGCCCCAGCAAATGAGAGACAAGTGATGAAATGCTGCTGCATTCTCCCCTCAGCTGTGTGATGCCAACACATCAGTGCTGGACACTCAGCAACACCCATCCTTTCATGAGTGCCACCATCCTGCTGTGCCTCTCCCCTCCATACCCGCTCCCCATCCCAGCTGGCTCCAGCAGGGATGTATGTCCCTACTGGCTGGGCACACTGTGGTGGAGCCTCCTCTCCCCCCTGTCCGTGRGGTGGCAGGGAGCACGAGATGCATGCAGAGGATCTGCACACCTCATCTTTACAGGGCAGTGGCAATCCTTGCCCTCCTCTCTCTGGGCATCTTGGGCTCACATGCCCTTTTTATACAGTTGCTTTGCTCTAATAAAAGCAAGAAATGTGTTTTTATAGGCTTTGTGGTCTGTCTCTCATTAATCATATTTCTTTGCGTACTTGCTGGTTTGTTCTACTTCAGTGACTGGCAGTGGCCACCAGCTCTCCAGGCTGTTGGTGCTGGGCTGTGTTTGTTGATTTATGGAAGTGGTTTTCAAAAAATAATATTTGAAATGGCCAGGTAACAGCCAAGTGCAAGGAGATGACATATCAGCAGCACTTGTAGAGCAGTGATCCAGGTATCTGGTTTCTTGTAAAAGCAAATACCTTAAAGGGTTTTAGGCTGTTCTGCTTCCTTCACTATTTTGAGAATATTTTGAGAATTTTGAAAATTTTGGTCTCCTTTGCTATGGTTTCCCTGACCTGGGGATCACACAATTGGGCAAGCAAATAAAGCCTTTCTGAGACCCCATTAGTGGTGCCATTGGAAGCCTTCATTTTTCTTTTTTTWAATCCTTTTGAAAGAAGAAGTGGATGCTCTTCCCTCCTCCTGGTGCAAAAAAGCAGAAAGTCAGGCTGTATCCCCAAGATTTGGAGGAGCCTGTCAGCTCCAAATCTTGGTGCTAGAGACTTGATCCTTACAGCCAGCCAATTGTGACACACAATCTCACTCAACCTTTTTTCCCCTCAGCTTTTCTTGGAGGTTTTGTGAAGATGAGCAGAAAGAGGAGACAAAGCTCTGAAAGCAAAGGCTTCATCCCAGTCACCCTGCGTGTTTGGTTCCTGTCACCTGCAAAGAGGACAGGGGAAGGAGCTGCTGCAGGGAATGCTGCAAAGAGATGGCCAAAAGCTCGGGCTGCTGTGAGCTGTGGCACCATTTCTTGCTGAGCCTTGCTGGTGCCTGAGTGCAGGGCCAGCACCCACACCCACCAGAGAGCTGTCGGAAGAGCTACAGGGCAGGGGATGTGCTTCTCCGCCAAAATGTTTCTAAGGCAGGGCTGCTGGAAGGAACCGCAGGGAAATAGGGATCAGACAGAGCAGGCAGCTAATTGGGAGGAGCAAAAATACATAGGTAAGATAAAAGAGAATGTTTGCATTGTCTGGAATCCCCAGGCCATCCCAGGTTTGCCTCCAGCAGTTTGGTGAAAAGCCCTTTCCAGCCTTTGAGAAGGTCATGGTTAGTCTGGAATCAAACAAAATGAGCAAGYGAAGGCGAGCAGGCAGGGAGGAAGGCATGAAACCAGCTCCTTTGACTTTCAGGCGGACTGGGAAACTTGTAAATGCAATTGCTGGTGGTGGTGTAGCACGGAGATTGCCACAGCTTTTGCATGACAGTGCCGAGCGACCCCACCTAAGGCTGGAGCTGCTCCAGGCTCGGGAGAGAAGAACCCATGGCCTGAATACACAAAACAGGAGTGGAAACAGGCAAGAGACAA
The DNA here is from genome assembly GCA_018881555.1 of Amblyornis subalaris. NCBI lineage: Eukaryota > Metazoa > Chordata > Aves > Passeriformes > Ptilonorhynchidae > Amblyornis > Amblyornis subalaris. The sequence goes on along the minus strand of JACAXG010000034.1, from coordinate 233,883 downwards.
CTTTCCCACAGGCAGAGTGGGGCAGAGCTGGAGCTGCCATTGCCTCAGTAAGGCCATGGCCACCAGCTGCCTCGCCCTGGGGGCAGGCTGAGGGCTCAGCTGTGTAAGCTTGTGGGGACCTGGGCAAGATCTGGATGAGCCCAAGGAATATTTGGGAGCTCAGTGTGCCGTGKCAGTGGGAGCCTGGCAGGGCTTTGAGACATGACAGAGGGCAGAGACCTGGACAGTGTGGTAAAACTACCAGCTCACTCAAGTCTTTGTCCCTGCTGGCAAGCAGAGTAACTTGGGATGTGGAACACTGCCGTCCTTCTTAAACCTCAGCCTGGGAGTCTTCTCCAGGATAGAAGAAGGGGGTGGCAGGCAAAGGCAAAGTCATCCTCATCCTCGTCCTCTTCCTTCCTCCCACCAAGCTGGGCAATGGTGGGTTGTAGCAGGGACCAGGACGTGCCTGTCCTTGCTTTGGGCTCCCAAAGAAGAGGGACTGAGGCCACAGGTGCTCCATGGGAATGAGCATTGCAGCCTCTGCAGAGTTGGGAAACTGATGTTATCACAAGGGAGGGTTCACCTCAGCCGGGAGGTGAGGAGCAGCCCCCCCAGCCCAGCCCCACAGCCACTGCCCCAGGCCCTCCGCCAGCTCTGCAGGATGGAGGCCCCGGCGGAGGCGGGCTGGGAACCACCTGGACTGCTCCAGCAGACGGGGCCAGTGCTGGTTACGGCACTCTGTGAATCGCCAGCCCCAGTGTGCAGCCGGATCCTTCACCTGGCAAGAGCTGGGTACACCTGGGTACACCTCCCACTTCCTGACATGGGGGCCTTTCCCTGAGCAAGGGAATCTCCTGGCTGCAAGGCATGGCTGGGAGCAACTGGACTGCTGAAGCCCTGGAAAATACTTGCCTGAGCCTCCTGGGAATCTGCAAAGTGTTTCCATGGGCTTAGAAGCTCAGACCCCCAGCCTTCTCCCATGTGTGGGATGAGGTTCTGAAGTCAGCACAAATTGAGAAAAAATACCCAGTGCATGTGAACAAAAGCTCATGTGAGGGCAAACCTTGCCTGCAGAGGGCCCCGACCCTGGGCAGCTGCTCCTTCACTGCCACCCCAGGGAACATGTGGGAAGACCCTTTCCTTCGTGCACCAGGATCTCATCTGACACCTCTCCCGGTGCTCTGTCAGGCTGCCCCAGCACCCACTGGTGCACTGGGACACTGCCAATCCTCTGCACCCCCTGCCTGGCTCCCTAGGCAAGCTGGCCAGCCTGCCTGGGAAGTGAGGTTGGTGTTCAGCAGGAGCAACTGTGCTGTTCTCCAGGCTCCAATGCTTCCTCCAGGCACCAACACCGGCCCCATGCACATCCCACCTGCGCTCAGGGGAACGCCGAGGGACACGAGGGGTCCTGGGGCAGTGCGAGCAGATGCCGGTGCTGCAGGCAGGGAGCRTGGGCAGCTGGGCACCGCGCCGCGGGCTGGGCAAAGCCGGGCAGACAAAGGGGAGCCAAACCCCCAGGGAAAGCTTGGATCAGAGCCTGTCCCAGAGTGTTAAGCAGCTCACACAAAGCTCCTTGAACCCAGGCTGGCTCTGCCCCCTCCGCTGCCTTCTCCCTCTGCGGGCAGGGCTGGTGCCAACGGCGGAACCTGCTAATCAGTAGCTACAGCAGCCGCAGCCTCCCTCAAGCCTCCCAGGCTCCCAGCCTCCCTGCCCTCCCTCCCGCCTTGACTGCCGGCCAAGCGCGGCCGAGCCTGCCGGCGCAGGAATGTGTGAGAGCCATGTGTCACTTCTCCAGACTGTGGGAAAGTGCTGCTCCAGTGAACTCACAGCAGCTGCCCTGCCCCAGCCCCAGCCCCGGCCCTGGCCCCGGAACAGGAGCTGGGCTGGCCGCCCTGGGACGCCGGTGCACTCCCGCTCTGCTCCCCTCAGCGTGGGTCCCCTGCCAGCCCCCAGCCCCGCGGGTGATAAAAAACATCTGAGCCCCCAGTGCCTGCCACGGCCACCGCGGGTGGTGAAGGAAGGGCTGCTGACCTGGTTTTCCTTTAGAAACAGTTGTTTCCCTGCACTTTTATGGTTTTTTTTTTTTCCTAAATGAAGGGTGTGGGGTGCTGAGAACAGGAGCAGCCACCCGGAGAGCCGGGAGCTGCCCCCATACCGCAGTTGCACCACCTGGCACTTGTACAAGACTCTTGGTCTTCAAAGCCCTGGGCAGACAATGGCCCCTTTCAGGCTGCGCGGTGCCTGCAGCCGGCCAGACCCCTGGCCATGGTCAGCCCGCCTGGCGTGGGCTCGGCCCTGGCTCCAGCACTGGACATGCCTGCCCCTGTCTGTGAGGGAAGGCAGATGATGCTGGGTGCTGGGGGGGATGCTCCTGAACACACACTCCAGCTGCTGGGGGAGCAGCCAGCCCCTTCCTTCTCTCTAGCATCCTCCTTGCCCACCACAGCCCTTTCGGGCATTGCAGGGGCCATCAGCACGGCATCTCGTGGAGGAGGCTGGTGCTGGAGCCTCAGCATGACCCTCGGCTCTGTGTGGAGGAGTTGGCTGCCTCGCTGCGGGAGCCCCCACGTCCAGGAGCTCTGAACTCACACAAAAGCAAGACCGAGCTGAATAGAGGGTGGGGAACAGCCTGTCCCCTTTTTCCCCCCCAGCCCCCTGCCAGGGGATTAATTGCCGACCCAGGCAGCAGGAGAGCCAGGCTGGGGCTTGGCAGGAGGGCAGCAATGCAAAGCACTGAAACAGCGTGTTCAATGGTTGGCTGGTGCCCCTGTGCCTGTTGACAGCCCTCCCCAGCTTCCTCCTTGTCGTGCTGGCCCCAGCCAACCAGGCTCTACAGACAAGGACCTATTTCTGCCCTCATTTTCATCTCCTTCTCCTAAGCCTGCCATGGGCTCTCATTAAAGCTGCTTGCTGGGGACTCATTAACTTGGCAGGCTCAGTGAACCCGGATCAATTAAAATAAAGCTCTTTAGCTTCTCTACCCTCTGCTTTTCTGCAGCGTTGCCCCACTCTCCTACTCCTGTCCACAACCCAGACCAGGTAGAACAAGGACAACAGTCCCCTGCAGCGTGTCCCGGAGGTGTGCTGTCAGCCCCAGGTCCATCTCTGCCTTAGCACCAGTGACTGGGCACTCTCCCTGCTCTCGGGGAGCATGGTTGGTGGCTGGTGAGAACCTCTTCCACAGGAAGCCACAGCTGCCATCAGGATGGCCGAGGCATTTGTAATGGCATGAGCAGGGTAGGATGGCTGCAGTCTGAAAYTGTGCTATGGACGTGCCCTTAGCCCCTGCCAGCACAGCTGGCTGCAGTGCTCCTTGATGGGTCCAGTGCTGACCTTGTGCCTGCAGACCCAAAAAACATCTCCCACCTGGTCCCCCTATAGTAAGAATGGTGCTTAGAAGCAGAGCCAGCTCCCCAGGCTCTGTGGTGCCCAGGACATGTTGCTTGGCCAACAGCCATTCTTGGACACCCAATTCACCTGAGACTTGATTCCACAGCTCTTGCTATATTTGGTCAAATGCTAAGATAAGTCCATTGCCAATTTTAGCTTTAGGGTGTGAGAAGAGATGTAGAGTTGCTGCTTTTTCACCAAAAAACTACCTGGATGCTCTGCAGCCAGTGGAGAGCTGGAATACCCCTCATATTGCCCTACCATTGATTTTTTAATGACTCCAGTCGGCATGTGGTGCACCCTTTGCTATTTCAGAAACCTTTGGAGAGTGAGGCTGACTACCTGGTCAGAGCTATGCAAATTCAGAAGGACAGGCAGAAGTAGAGCTCAGGCTTTCACCCCCTTCTAAATCTGTTGTCCAAACCCAAACAAACCAAAGTTCTAATAAAATTAGCTTGGAGTCTTTCCTGGGTTGCATCCGTGCACACTGAGAATCTGCTGCTGACAGACAGATGATGATATTAGTGGGTGCAGAATGAGGCCATGGGGTGTTAGAGACCATGGGCCAAGCCAAACAGTGGATGCAAATGCTCCGAGGCTCTGGGAAAACTCCGACCCAGGCACTGGCTCGGGTTTATCGCTGCAAACTGAGGACAGCAGCGTGGCATCTCTGGCCCTCAACTGTGGATGAGCTCCAGCACAGTGAGAAAATCTGGGGCTCCGGCACCCCACTGTCACCTTTTTCATTGCCTGGCCACAACTGTGATGGCTCACAGCCTTTCTCACTGAAAGGACAATGTCTGACGTGTCACCTGCTGCAGAGCCAGGCTGTGTCTGCCCTCAGAGCAGAGGCAGACCCTGATTGCAAGCTTGTGCCTGCTGCTCCCCTGCTTGACTGCAAGTATCCCTACATGGCCTCTCAAGTGGACAAAATATTTGCTGTCAGCATTAGGTTTAAACCTAAACTTCTTGCCTGAAAGCCCTTGACAAGGGACAATTTGCACGAGGAGGAACTGTGCTTGGAAGCTCGGGGTCATCAGCTTCTTCTTGCCAGAACCAAGCAAGAAAAGCAAACAACTCCTGCAGCCCTTCTCTGATTCGGGTTTTGTTACACATTCCAAATGCATCAAATATTCACAAAGGATCAGCCAAATCTTTCCAAGGCTTACAAGTTCAGTTCCAAATGAGCCTTGGCCTTACTGACACTCTGCAGAGGTCTGATTGCACTGGCAGGAGGAAGAAACATGGAGTGTGAGTTTTAATGAGCCTGTGCTATGGCAGCACATCATCTCTGTAGTGCTGGTCCAGATCCTTTTTAATGGCAGGTTGGGCTCCCCTTGTCTCTCTGCTCCTCCCCAGTGAGTCACTGGAGCATGTATCATGTACATAAGTGCTGATGACCATGTTTACGTCCTGAGTGTATTTGCTAGGTAGCATTTGACTCTCATAGGATGCAAAGGTGGGAAGAGTGAATTAGCTTGCTTAAACCGCTCCTGTGTTCACGAAGGAGCCCAGCAGCACCCGGGATCACCAACGCACCATCAGTGATCAGCTCTGCCTGGCCCAGCTGGGCAGAGCCATCCTATGGGAAAGGCAATGGCTGTGTCCTTGTGCCTGTGGAAAGCAGCCTGCAATGTCAGCTGAATGCTCAGAAATTAGGGGCAAGGAGAACGCAGATAATGGGTAGTTTTTCATTTTATAATTCAGGAGTTTGGGGGTGCTAGAAGTTCTTGGGAGCTCTAAAGATGAATTAACCACTTTCCAAAGTTCCTTCTAAGGAACTAAGCATCTACGTGCTTCCTTAGCAGTTACACCCCTCCCCTAGCAGCGAAGTAAGCAATGGTGCACCGTACATGCGAGGGCTGAGCTACAGCACAGATATATGGTGGAGCTGACGGCTGCCCCAATCCCACTGCTCTCCAGTGTCCCCCGGTTGGCTTTTGCACAGCACTGGTGTGGTGTGTGAGGAGTCCTACAGCTGTCTGCCATTGCCCAGTGGTGCAGGGATTGCTAGGATGCTCCTGGACACTGCCTCTGTGTGTGGGGCCAGGGCTGCCCCATTGCTGCCAGAGGTGCCACCGTGCAGACTGACCCTGCTGCTGAAGGCACAACTGCAGCAGCACAGAGCACATCCCGGCAGCTCCCTCCCTTTCAGCCAGCTGGGAGGCAGCACGCTTGGCAAGCAGGGCAACGAAAATACCGACAGGGGATTGCCAGCAGGCCGAGGGGTCCGATAGCTTCCCCTCTGCTCTGACCTTAGCCGCTGAGCGCTCGTGGGGCTCGTCGGGATAACGTTTCTCCTCCCTGCTGATCCCTGCTTAGCGGGCACATTGCTGGGATGGCAGAGCCACCCTGACCTCTCAACACCCAACACAGCCCACAGCTCAAATTCAGGGCACCTGCTGCCATAAGGCAGCTCAGGAAACCTGGCAATGGGGCTGTTGCAGTTTGAGCCCCCGGCAGTGGGTTCAAACCCTCTGAGAGCAGATCCTGCACYGCCATGTGCAGCATATGGAGTACAAGAGGTGGCAAGGAGGACAGCAGGTCCCACAGCCCCCTGGCTACCCCAAACTTGCAAAAACCAGGAGCCCAGTGACATGGTTGCTCAGCAGGGTACGGGGATCCTGCACCTGCGGCAGAGGTGCCACCTCGCTCTGCAGCCCCCATGCTGGGTTGCTGTCTCCATGGGGCAGGTCTTGTCCCCAGACCAGAAGAAAGGGACTGTCRCCATTCTCCAGCCCCACAGGTTTCCCCAGTGCCAGCACTGTGACACYGTGAGCCGCCTGTCACCACAGGCCCTGGGAGAGGCCTGAGGGTCACCATCACTCTCCCACCATGACAAGGGAGGAGCAGGATGCTTTGACAGGAACACAACCCTGCCAAGTCCTGGGAGMTCTTGCTGCTCGGGAAGAGGAGGGACTTTAGCTAACTGGTCAAAAAGAAGCATTTTACCCAGAAGTTTTGATTTTTAAAAATATTTCCAACTCCAGTTTCTAATTTAAATTCAAAAGGGAAAAACCCCTCAAAATACTATCTTTAAAAAAATCTGGTTTTATTCAAATACTGGTGTGATGAAAATCAAAAGCTCTTTTGTGCTTGAAATCCTTATCCTAAAAACAAATGCTTTTTGTAACAATTACGTTTTTAATAGCAAAAAAATTTAAACCAAAACTGGTTCTTTGATGCTGAATTTTTTTCTGGGTCGATCTTTGCTCATATCTTTAATCTGACTCCATCCAGGATGGGAAAAAACTGCAACGGTGAGAATGACAGCAAACACAGGAGCTGGGGCGTGGAAGGAAAGCCAGGACAGCTGGGCTAGAACTTGGCTACCTTCAACCAGATACCTCCAGGGGAAGGCAGGGGAGGAGGAAGACTTTAGTAATTAGTCCTGGGCTCTCTGGAGCATTTCCAGTTTGCAAATTACCACTGCTTTATTGGGCTCTAATTCAGTCCGCTCCGGGACATTGCTTGCAAAAGCCTTTTTGAAGAAGAGCAGGGGGAAGTGCCCCGGCGTGGGGTTCATGCGTGGCCCGTGGTGGCACACCCTAGRTGGTGCCTGCCCTGGCTGGGGTCCACTCCCCATTCCCCATCCTTTGYGGGTGAGCAAAATCTCCAGGGTTGCTGGAGATCCCTGACTGCATTAAATGCCCTTGTGGTGTGATAAATCCCCCTTCCACGATGAGATAGAATATACATGTTTATATGKTTTTGTGTCTCTCTAGGATTAAGTTTGCTGGAAATCTGGGTCTTTTTGGCAGCCTGGGTAGTGATGTCTGGGTGAGGGCCTGGGAAGCCTGCCCCAGCCCAGCTCAGGCTGGGAGAGTGCCTGAGCCTGCTCTGTGCTGGGAGAGGGAAGAGGCTGAAAGGTCTGTGAAGCCCGAAGTGCCATCAGAGCTGACCGTGTTTACAGCCCAGCCCAGCACCATCAGCAGCCCAGATGGCCCCTCCCCGCGGGATAACCGAAAAGCCTCCCAAGCTCCCTTCCCAAGACCCTCGGGGTGGAATAGGGCTTTCCAGCGCTGTTGGAATCTGGGATCACATCCATTCCCGRCAGGGAGGTCTGGCTTGCGCAGACACACATGTACACACAGCCTGCAGCCCCGCGGCACAGATGCTGTGCCAGTGGGCAGTGTACCAGTGGGGACTGTGCTAAYGGGGTCCACAGCACCCCAGCCTCCCAAATACTGCCTCCTCACTTTAGTAGCTGAAAAAGCAGTCCCTAACTAAAACATGGCAAGTCTGATTTTTGGGTGAGAGCCCACAAGATGGGCAGAGTCTGACACAAACCCACCCACAAATGGTGTGTGCTTGGACACTGCCACCCCCAGAGATGCCCTTTTCCTATAATCGTGTCCCCTTGGTTTAAAACTGGATGATTTTTATCAAAGGAGAGAAAAAATAGAGCAACATCCTACAAGGAGACTACTAAAAATAGCAAGACTGCAACCCCTGGCCCCTAAACCCTAAAAAAGGGTTAGCCTTGGCTCTTTCTCCCCACACATGGCAGAGAGTTCTTGCGCCTTCTGAGTTCACTTCTGAGAACGAAATGCTCTGGCAAACAGGGTGAAAGGAGAGGGTGGAGAAGAGGGAGTGAAGACGATGAATGGGATCCAGCCCTGTTCTTATCTGATGGCTGCTGAGYGAGGCATGATGAATTCCCCAGCAACAGGTCTGTTTTGTCAGAAGGCCTCTTATCAGATGGCACAAGCCCAGTGGTCTGGCCATGGCCATTAATCACCCATCAGCAGCTCTCCTCCAAAGAGAAGTCTTCCCCCTCCTTTTCCCTATTGGCCCCAGGGCCTGCTCCCAAAAGCTGCAGGAAGAAACTTCCAGACAAAGCCCCCCACTCCCAGAGAAGCACAGGGATGGCYCCGTGATGTGGATAGTGGAGACCCCAACACCCTTTAGATAAGGGAATGGAAGTGGGTGTGAGGTGTGGGAGAGCAAACCATCCCAACACCACCAGCCCTCTCCCCCTGCCTGTGTTGAGTGCTGGCAACATAGCAGCCGGGACATACTACAGGGATCCGCTGGTCTCCATCCCTGAGCTGGAAGGAGCGGCATGGGACAGAAGAGCAGGGTGATGAGGCACCCCAGACTTACCAATGGCCCCCCTTGCCTCACCTCTGCCAGCACAGTCAAAGCTGCAGGGCCTCTGGCACAGCATCACTCACACCAGGGGCTTCTGGGAGCAGGTTTGGTGGCCAGTTTGCCTCCCCCACCAAACCAGGGGCCCTGACACCCCCCTCGCCTGTGTCCCCTAATCCCCAGCCTGCTGCTCCGTCCTCCCTGCACAGCAGCTGCCGGCTGCCTGGAGCGGCACAGGGCTCTCAGCKCGCTCTGTTTTCTCACGGTGCTTGTCTGCAGCTGGTGGTGGGTGACAGGCTCTGCGAGTTGAGCTCTAGGAAGCCCCTTTTCATTTTATAACCTGTCTTTCCTTGTCTTTCCTGGGTTAGCTGGGACTCAGGAGTGCAGATGCCCCCACCCCAGGGTAATGGGGGGACAGGAGCAGCCATGAGAAGCAATTTTAATGCAAAGCAGTTTCTCAGAGCAAAGGGAGAAGATGCAAATGTGCGTATRTGTCATCTTGTAATGTATGTGGGTGTATCAGGGCCCCAACATCAGGGTGGCCTCAAAAGGTGGGAGGATGCTTCGTGATCAAAGATGTCCCTCTGCCTGTGTGACAGCCCCTCACAGCACCTGGACTGTGCACAGCCTCAGACCCCATGGGGACATCAGAGGGCTGCAACCCTGCAGGGCTGCAAACTGCTCCGGCCGTGAGACAGTCCCCMTGTGTCACCACAATGGCAGACTGGAGGGAAGTGCTGGATATCAGCTTAAACATGGACACAGATCAAATCCAGACAAGGGTAACTAGTGTCTCTAAGGCATTCAGGAATGAGAGTGGTGTTTGAAAGGCAGCAGAGATGAGGGAGGCCAGGGGAGAGGGAAGAGGGGGATGCTCAGTCCCATCTGGCTCAGGCATCTCAGCTGGACCAAGAGTGACTAAAGTTCAGCTTTTCCAATCTGGAGGAATCACTGTTCCACTGAGACACCATGCAGCATGCAGCTGCCCCTGTAAAACCTTTCATAGGCTTGGAGCATGCAGAGGTGAAGTTGCATGCAGGAAGCAGACAGGGCTGTCTTTGGAGTCACGCTGCCTGGAAGCAGAGCAAGAGCGCTCCTGCTCCAGTACTCTGCAGGATGCAGCTCCTGCTCCAGTACTCTGCAGGATGCAGCACCCCCATGCTGCCCCTGGCCCTGGCCACAGTGGGACTGCAGGCTGGAAAATTTCAGTCAGGAAGAGAAAGGAGGCGTCAGTGTCAGGAGCTGTCTGCGGCGAGTTGGTGTTCTCTTACCTCCCTCCGCAGCCGCGCCAGGGCTGCCAGAGGAGCTGTCTGCGTGCTTCGGGTCTGGTGCCATCAGCATACGGCTGACATTTGTCCCTCGGTCACACTTTCCCCATGCCCAGATGGTGCAAAGTCCTCGCTGTCCCTGTGTCAGCTGAGGCATGGAACAGGGATGCCAACTCCGCGGCTGACACCGAAGCCAGACGTGGGGGGGTGCACGCAGGGGGYTGCCATGTGTGGCTCCCACTTCAGGGAGTTGAGCACATTCACCCTCCCTGGGGGACTTTAAACCTTGCTGTCTTTTTTCACAAATGGGCCAAACAAGGTTCTTCTGCCCCTCAACACTGATTTTTCTTTTCCCTTTTCTGTGCAGCCTCACATGAGACTGCTGCAGCAGTGGGCCGCTCTGGAATTGGATTTATTGTCACATTTAATGGGGGGTTACTGCTAGAAAATTCAGCCTGGAAAAGCAAGAGTCTTCCACCYAGGGGCTGACTGAAGGTGAAGTCCATGGCTGTGTGGTGGCAATGTGTTTGCTCAGCTCCTGAAGCATCCTGGRTTGTGCCAGTGAGGCCAGCACTGGGCCCCACTGTGCCATGCCAGCTTGATGTCACAGGAAGGAAAAAAAGCCATGAATGAGAGCTCATGGCAGTGAGTAATGGAAAGCAGTTGTCCCTTGTAATGCCTGGCCATAAAATGTCAGATAGATGTAAAGTTATAAACACATCACAGAGCAAATAATTACAGCACGGCAGTAACTCCTTGCTTCAGGAGGGCTGCTGACCTCTCTGGGCAGCTCCCAGCCCCGGGGAGATGAGCCAAGAGCAACCTGAGGATGGGACCTAAATGTGTGCAAACTCCCTTCGTTGGCAGGTGCTTATCTGCTGCCTCTGGCAGTTTGGGTGGGTGCCGGTGCTTGCAGGGGATCTTAGACCTGCCCAGTGCATTTCTGAGTCTCATGGGTGAGATATCAGAGCGTGTGGCTGTGTTGAAGGACGGTCTGTACTCCATGGTGTGATTAGCTAGGTGAGAGCCAAGGGCAGACATATGCCCAGCTGTGCTGACCATGGGAGGCAGCAGCCCATAAAGTTTCAGGGGGAGTATGTTCTGATGGGAAATTCTGAGGGAATTTCTCAACATGTGGGAGGAACAGCCTCCTCTCAGCTGTACAGCAGAGCACCATGGATGAGGTGTCCATGTACCTCCCAATGAACACATACTGAAGGACGAACAGGAAAAGTCCAGAAGATCCCCATCCTAGCTGCCACTATGCAAATGGCACTGGAACAGCTGTCGGGATAAGGACTTAGGAGGTGCAGCATCCCCTCCGTACCAAACTGATGGATGCAGTGTTCCCAAAGCAAGGGGCCATGGGTGCTCAGGAGCAGCAGCCAGAGTAGGGTCTTGCAGAGGACCTTGCACCGTCTGGGCACTGTCAGAGGCTGCCCTTAGTGCCAAGAAATCACCCTCCAATTGCTTGCCATTGTGGTGGGATGCCAGGAATTTCCCATATATATATATATACACACACACACACTCTCTCATACATCTATACATGGCTGTAACAGTTCAAGCAGACCCCAAACCCTTATAGAACATTCCTGAGAAACCTCTTGCTTCTGCAGTGCCAAGACTTCAGAGCATGGTCTCAGAGCTCCAAAGGTACAACTCGAGGGTGAAACACAAGCCTAGCATGGAATTCCTGCAGGAGGGTTTCACAGAAGGGCAAGATGCAGAGGAGAAGGAGGGCTCAGAGAACAGGTGCAGGCAGTCTTGCAATGCTTCCCCACATCTACAAATACACCAGTGGAAATAGTGAGAGGAGCAGAGAGCAACGATGCAATAAATCTTTTAAAAGAAACAATAAGAGCAGGACAGCTGGCATAAAAAGGAGCATGTTCCCTTGGCTACCAGTGACTTTAGGAATGAAAAAAGTGGAGTGAGTGAGGGACAACATAGTGGCAGGGTAAAAACAATGATCCCAGAGAAATTTAAATCCTGGTATCCTGAGAAAGATTCCTGAGCAAACTGGCTGCTTTTCAAAGGACTTGAAGGAGAGTTAGTCTCTGTCCAGAACACCATGTGAGGAAAAGAAATGCTGGAGATTGCAGTGCTTAACTACTGAAGGAAGAACAGCAAAGAATATGTGAAATTTTGGGTGTACTGAGGAGGGGCGGGAGGAGAGGGTGCTGAGTGAACAAGTGTGGAGGAAACCCACTCATCTGAGATCATCTGTGTGCTTTACATGTGAGCATTTCTTTCCAAAACTCGTGGTGTTTATACCTAACTTTCAGTCCCCAGTGCCTCAGCGAGAGAAGCACCATTCTGATACACAGCTCCATCCTTGGCTCACCGGTGTCTTGGGCTGAGTGTTCACTTGATAAAAATCTGTTTCCTTCTCTGCCCAGCTGTGAATTTGCTACTATTTACTTTCTTTGCCTTACCCTCTTGGTCTGGTCTTGCAAGAGACTCTGATCCAGGCCTCTGTGCTCCCTGAGTCTCCCCTTCTCCTATTCATAGCCCCTTTCCAACACAAAATGAGAAGCAGTTTACCCCCAGGCTGCCCCAGTGTATGCCTCCAGCTTGTTCTCTTGGCTACATTTCTGTTGAGGAACATGCTGGAATGCTAAAGCCGTGGTAATGAGTAACACACTTCTTCAATGGGACGATGCTTTCTGAATGCACTGTGCTTTACAGCTACCATAAATAATGAAATCAGTATTTGTAAACTAAACTTTAAGGAATCCATTCTTTTCCAGGGATTTCAAAAGCGTGTCATTTTCCAGATTGAGAAGTTTGCCAGTTCATCTATTTTTAGAAATTCTCACTCTACTGATGTGGTCAAGACAGTCCTTAAACAGAAAAGGGTGGGTGCATGCCTCGAAGGTATAAACAGCCAGACATGTGATGGGAAATGCTTCAGAGGTGAGCGCTGCAGACTCCTAGACATCAAAGATGTCGGGTGGTGAAACTGCAGGGACAAATCGGCGTGCGGGCTGGAGAAACAGGCACTGAGAAACATCTTAGAAGTTACTTTTCTCGGAGACCTGAAGAGTCCTTAAAATAGTCTCACGTCCCAGGAAATGAGACAGATCCTGCGGAAAACTGACAGCGTAGCCTCAGCCAGAAATGCACTTCCTTGGAAACCTTAATGTGTGTAAACATAAAGGTGGGAGGAAAAAGCAAAAAAAAAACCACAAGCAAGTCAGGCTGTCTGTGAGGCTCCTCTGGGTTGTGTGGCTCTGCCAGCCCTACGAGCTCCCTTAGATGGCTTCTCTTGCATCCCCCCATCCTCATCCCTCCGCTGGAGCAGAACCCTGAGGGCTGCCTAGGGAGCAGGGACAACCCTGCCTGGAGCAGGTACGAGCTGCACAATTGTGATTAGGGAAAACAGACCCAAACCTGAAGATATTCCAGTATTTGATATCTCCCAAACTTGATAAGGTTATGGATACAGCTGACTGTGATCCTGCTCTTCTCCCTGCCTCCTGCTCAGCACAGCACTATCTGGACAAGCTGCCGGGACTTAGAAGCTCTTTGAGGCCTCTATTCCTAACTTGTTAAGTATAAATCAAATTTTTACTGCACTTAACATTTCAAAGATGCTGTTCTGTCCTAAGTGATCAATTTCCTTCCTGTGTACGTACTTTTTTCCATTTAAAAGCCATTGATTCTTTTGCTTAAAATACATGCATATATTTATTTGGTTACTAGATAACAAAACTGGGTCATGCCTTGCTGCTGCAGACTTCTCATTTTGATTAAGATAATGGACTTCAAGTATTTCTCTATGTATTTAACTTACAAGTTTATGTCTTTATCTTTCACTTTTCAGGCCCTGATTGTGACTTTATGTTCACTCCATGGAACACCAGCTGCACAGAAGGGGTGTTTCTCCCACTCCACAATGAGACCTTGTCCTTGTATGAGATGCACTGGCCAACCCCCATGGAAAAGAGACTTCCTATGTAATTTCAGGTCCCCTCTGGGCCATATATAGTGTCGTGTCTCCAGCTGCAACTCTTCTTAGGTGCACCCAAGAAAGATGACAAATCCCCCAGGGCTGCACAGAACAAGTGCCACTTTTGGAACTAAGGACTCCCCTCACTCTTGCTTAAATTGTCTTTTGACCCTCTCCCCGCTAAGCTGTGCCCCTTTTGCCTCTCATTGCAAGGCTTGCCTGGCCAGGCCCTTCCTTTGGCCTCTCCCTGTGTCCTTGCATTCTTCTGCAGGTGCCAGTTTCAGCGCTGATCACCACAACCTTTCAGCTCTCCCATCCTGATTGCTCCTTTTCCAGACTCCTTATGCCTGAGCTGGAGTTTTGACCCAAGATGACTTCCAAGTCTTCCTTTGAGCCACGACTTTCCCAGGTACCGCTGGCCTCCTGGGCTGACCATGCATCTGTTGGGGACCCATTAGGACTGGCTGTGACCCTGCAGCCAGGTGTGACCCCATTCCTGGCTGCCCAGGGTGAGGTGTACACCCTGGGGCAGTCCCTCTCCCTGTGCTTTCACACACCTGGAAGACCAAGCAATGGTGCTCAACACCTCGCAGGTGGGGACAACCCTGCAGCATGGACACCAGGCTTCTGTGGCAGCATCCTTCCAGCCCAGGCATGGGCAGAGCTCATACAAGGGTTTGCAGCCCCCCTTGCAGAAGTTACCCCAGCTCTGCTCTGAGCTGCCTGTCAGGACAGGAGGCAGCGACACACCAACACCACCCTGCATCCCGTCTCCTTCTCAAATTTGGCTTTTTCAAACCACGAGACTCCTATCAAACCTGGCCCTGCTCCAAGGTTCACACAGGCAGTAGTGGGGCAGGAGGAGGAGGGAAGCAGAGAGCAATCCATAACCTTTGTAGCACTCTTGAGAGCAGCTGTCTGGCAAATGTCAAGCACTGTCTAGGGCTATTTCGGGCACTTTATTTTTATAAAGGATGCTTTGAGGTGGGGGAAGGGTGCAAAGAGGGTTTTCTCATTTCCAGCACCTTAAAGAATAAAACCCCAGAGAGGAAAATTCAAGAACCCTCCTTGGTCACATGGCCGATGCCACATGCCATTGGAGTATCCCTGGAGGCTCTCACAGGCAGGACATTGGAGAAGGGCTGGGGCTTCTCTTGTGATTGGAGACCTCCAGAAGGARCCCAAGCCCCTTTGGATCCAGGGCAAGGATGTGGAGGGGGCTCGTGCTGTGGACATGCAGGTACCATCACTGCATGGGGGACAAGCATCCCCATGCTGCCCAGCTCCCCGGGAGGACTCCAGGGTGAGAAACCACCTGCTTTTGAATGTTCCTCCTAAGGAGTTTCATAAATATAGTCTTAATTCTGGATGTTTTCCACTGCTGTCCCATTGAACCCTCCAAGCCCCTGAGAGCCCTCAGACTCCTTCACTTTCAGCAGAGCCAAGACCCAGAGCCAAGATATTACATGAGGAGGAGTAGAGCATCTAAAAGGTCCTCGCCTAAAAGATGTGCTGAGCATAACTGGAACATCCAACAGAAAAGCATTCCTATTGACAAGAAGAGTGGAAACAGTTGCAGAAAATCAGTACATTTGTAAACTTTTCTTCTGGCGAGCCTGGAGAATAAAGCAGTTCTCATTTGTAATAGATGGAGGCTTCAGTCCCTCTACAACCTGGCTCTTTATTAGAGACAAAAGTACCATGGAAGTAAGAGAAACAATCCCTCAATATTTTTTACTATAGAATGTTACATGTGTGTTTAGTGTTTTCAGACTGGATGATCCATTTTAGGACTAAATTAGGATCAAACTCCCTGCTGGGATCTCAGAAGCACTGGGAAAAYGTTCTGTTGGTAGCCCTAGACTAGCAACCACAGTACCCATCTAACTGTGGGGACAGAGGAGGAGTGGGGGGCTACAAACCACTTCCCATCCCAAAAAATGCTGGCATGAATAATCCAAAGCAGTTTTGTGAGCATCTGGAAGTTAGCACAGAGATGAGTAATACCTGATATGACTTTGTCGAGAATGAGACAAAAATTTAATTTCCTTCAGCAGCAGGGTACAAGGAGCCTGCAGATGGTGAAGCAGCGGTGGCT
This sequence comes from Amblyornis subalaris, assembly GCA_018881555.1. Lineage (NCBI taxonomy): Eukaryota > Metazoa > Chordata > Aves > Passeriformes > Ptilonorhynchidae > Amblyornis > Amblyornis subalaris. Next base: position 218,099 of record JACAXG010000034.1, on the reverse strand, counting down.
GTGGGATGGTCATGCTGTGCCTGCCCTGCCATAGTGGGGGGAGTGGGGCCAGGCAGGGTGCTCAGGATGGGTGCAGAGGGAGAGGGGATGGTTCTGAGAGAGCAGCTCTCAAAGGCTCACTGTGGGGCTGGAAAGCCGCTATTGAGCACTCCCATTAACAGCCAGCGTGGAGAAACAGAGAGAGTATTTATTAAATTTGCATGCCACGAAAGGCCGGGGCCACAGACAGAAAAAGGATTGTGGCAAACTGGAGAAATGGGATGAAAAGCTGGGAGGAGGCTGAAGGAGGAGGGGAGTGTGCGGTGGTGTACTCCTGCGAGAAGGGGGCAGGGGAAGATGGCCCCTGGGCTGCTGCTGCTGCCTGCTGCCACCTCAGCTGCAGCCTGGAGCTATGGAGGTGCTGCTGACCGTGCAGATGCAGACAGGAGAGGTTTCCGTGCAGCCCTAGGGAGTCTGCGGTGCCTGGGCAAATGCAGGTGACACATCTGGGCTGGAGTGCACTGGACCAGCTCTGGCACAGGTGACATGCCATGCAATTTATATACCTTTAATTCACAGCGCTGTGGTCTGAGCCATTTCTGTATTAAATTGAATCGATTTAACAGGAGAAGCTGTCGGCGCCAGCTGGGTGGCCTCCCTTACGATTGGTAGTGCAGTCAGGGTAAAAACCAGCAGCAACTCAACCCCTCCTGCACTGGTCCCAGGCAGCTTGTCCCACTGCAGTGAGGGAAGGCATGCCTAGGAACAAAACCCTGGTACGCAGCTGCAGCCAACTGCTTTCTGCCAATGCTGGAATAAGGTATGGCTTAAAGTGAGCTACCAAAGGTCACAGTGAAAAATGAAACACGAGCAAATGCATCTCCTTGCAGCCCCTGCCTGCAATGGGAAGAGGATGCTGAAGGGAAGATGAGGCTGCAGGAAAGCTGGGCACCCCAGGCTGAGAATCAGTGGAGCTGGGGGGTAGCTGCCAGCCTGGGCAGGGATGTCTTTCACCAGCAGCAGAGCCAAACAGAAATGGAAAAGAGTTAACTTCTGTCTTTGTCAGGCTGTGGAGCCAGTGTGGAAATAAACCCCCAGATCCTGTTTTTCCGTGCTCTCAGAAGAATGTAAACCTTTTTAAACAAAACCCAAACACTTCAGCAAAGGGAAAATAGAAAGAAAAAAATTAAGCAGTCCAAAGTGTTAATTTGTGTCAAGCCCCAGCAATTCAACAGGAGAGAAACCCTGGTGGGGAGGCACTGAGACCTGCCGACAGTTCAGCTCCCTGGTGGGATGTGACCCCCTTCTTGCCACCCAGAGAGGATGCAGCATCTCGAAACCTTCCTCCCCCAGTCCCAGAGCAGGGGCCAGCCACATCCTGAGTCGCTGTGGCCCCACGAGGACTTGCASCGAGTGCTGGGAGCAGGACCTTGGCTCGGCGACAAGCCAGGGTCAACRGGGGAGGCTGGGGCAGGGCAGGAATTTGCCGGCGGGTGCTGGCTGCCTGGCCGGTCCCCCAAAGCACGGCCATGTGGTTTCCCTGTGCAGGGAAATAAAAGGAAGGCTTTGAAAGTTGGCGTGTGACGGGGCGTCCCCCGGGGGAGCGGGGCGGCAGCGAGCGCGTGCGTCTGCGAGCGGCCCTGGCCGGTCGCCACGCTCCTTCCGTTTATTTACGGTGCTTTATCAGGGGCTGCGGGCTGCGATAAAGCTTATGAAAATAAAAGGCATCTCCAGCAGGCCAGGGCGAGAGCAGGCCCTGCCGTTTCTTTCCCACACTGATTAGGATCTGGGCAGGCTTCGGCGCTCCAGATCTCCGATGAAAGCAGCAGGACCGGCAGCACTTCCCTTCCTGGCCCCCGCTCAGGGCCAGAGGCAGCGAGAGGTCAGCGCGCTGCAGGCCGCGCCCCACACGGCACAGGCTGCACGCACCGTGCCTCGCACGAGGCACTGCACCGGGCACGGCGGCACCGTGCCTGGACACACCGCGCCAGGACACACCGTGCCAGGCACTGCGGCACCCTGCCAGGACACACCGCGCTGGGCACTGCAGCACTGCGCCCGCACACACCGTGCCCGCACACACCGTGCCAGCACACACCGTGCCAGGCTACACCGCGCCAGGCACTGCGGGCATTCTGTGCTGGGCACCCCACACTGGGCACTGCACCACCCACCACCAATGCCAGCCAGGCACTGTGCACGGTGCACCCTAGGCACTGTGCACCCCACGCCAGGCATCACCCCGATTCCCTGTGCTCCCATGCTCCTCTGTTGGAACCTGGGAAAGGAGCTGCAGCCTTTCCCTTTGAAGGAGCCCATGCCTGTGGGGCAGCACCAGGGTAAAGCATCTGGCTGGGAAGCAGCTGGGGCAGGACCAGGCCTGTCCCCTGCACGGGCAGCCGTCCCCATCCCCAGGGTGTTGGCCAAGGTCATGGCYCCTTTCCGCCAATTGTTTGGTGGCCGGGCCGTGGCTTCCTCCTGATCACGAGTCTGACTCTCACCCTGGTGTGAGTGCCAGGGGTGGCGCCTCAATCTCTGCTGGGCACGGGCACTTCCAGGACAGGCAGGATCCAGGGAACAGCGTCTTTTCTGCAAGCAATGCCTCCAGAATTCACCGCGCTGCACTGCCAGGCAGTCCGGGCAGAAATACTCAGGCAGATGAGGAACAAAACACAGGGAGCAGTGCTGGCTGGAAAACAGGAGTCTGATCTGACTGCTGCTGGGGTTAGGAGGAATTTGGGCAATGGCAGTAATGGAAGGTTCTGTCCCCCAAGTGCTGCCGGGCTTGGAAATGTTCAGTTAAGTGTGGGTTTTGTGGGGGATGGTTTTATTGCCCCTTTTCACCTCCAGCACACTCTGGAAGAGGTGCTGGGAACCGAAACACTTAAAAGCAGCTCATGATGAAACCTCAAACCACACAAATCGTGCTTGGTCTGGGGTTTTCTCACAAGCTCGGAGTGCCAGCTGGGTCCTCAAAGGAGCCGTGAATCTCTGAATGAGGCTGGCTCGCAGCTCGTGGTTTTAAGAGAAATGCARCTCCTCCTCCCTGCCACCTTTTCCCCTCTTACAGACTATCTCCCTGCCTGGAAAAATCAGGTGGATGCTCAGAGCCAAAACTTTCTTTGGGCGGTGCAGGGTCGTTGCACAGACCCTCCTGGTGACCTGGTAGMCCCCCTCATCACCACCCCCTGCAAACCAAACAGTGGGGAGGGCTCTTTCCTTTCTTACAGCAAGTGTCAAGATTTATGGGGCACTGGCACCAGATCAAAAGCAAATTCAGTCATTTACAGTAAAATCAAAGCCGGCAGAACAATGACTATGAAGTGAGGTTAAAACACCTTGTTACAGGAACAAATTGTGCAGCTGACATCAAAATAATGGAATTTATGTCCCTGCTGGTTGAAGCCGAATTACTTGCAGTGACATTTGTCTAATCATGAGCTCCAGGAGAGGTGCTTGATGCTCCTGCTGAGATATTTTGGAGTCAGGCAACAGCTTCACACGGCATGAGCAGCAGAGAAAGGGCTGTCTGCAGAGCCAGGGCTCAGGATCCGGCCCCTGTCAACCATCTCCCATCCTCTGGGGCAGAATGATGTGGGGAACTCTCTACACTTTCCGGGGCARGCAATGTGCTGCCTGTGTGGTCTGCACAGGACTTGCCCTGCCTATAAAGCATGGATGCTTTTCTGTTGCTGGCACCTGCCCAGGAGAAGCTGCTTCCTCTGTCATGAATTCAATGTGCCCCGTAGCCCCAGAGTCACATATCAGGTGTGATGGGGCCTACATCCTCCATGCTTCTCAACCAAGGAGGAGCCTCTTGGGCTGCCAGTCTGCGCGGCATTGCCAGCTCCTTGCGTAGCAGCTGGAGTTTCATCCAACCCCTCAACTCCTTTGTCTTCCCAGCACTTTGTGGCAGCATGTCCTTTTTCCTTGCCTGCTGAACCCTGGCTGTGCTCATGCATCTCACRCTTGCCAGACCCTGGGATATCCCAACACATGACACGGCTCTGAAAATCCGCCTACTCCTTCCACCTTGCCCCTGGCACAACAATAACTTCATTGCCACTCTCAGGGCATGGATTGGGCTGCCCAGTGCCTCCCAAGAGACAATCCCTCCCTGTCCTCTGCCCATGGCCCTGGCCAAGCTGGCAGCTCCTGGAGTGAGACCAACCACCCCTGGGGAGGCAGGTGACATGTCCCACTCCAGCAGCTCTCCCTGTGTGCAGTGTGGCTGGGCCTGTTTTGAGAATGCATTGTGAAGCACTTCATTGCTATGGAGACTTGCTTTAGGGACAAATAAATATTTGTCTGTTTTTTCCTCTTGCCTTAAAAGTCTGTCCCTCCTCCCCCCTCTCTGCATCCTTTTGGCTCTGTGTATGGGTTTTACATTGAAGGGTTTCTCTGCTGCTTCAGCCTTCCTCATCCTCCTCTCCTGCCCATGCAGTGTATCTCTGCATATCCTTCATCACTCTTCAGCCTCCTCCTCAGCCTACAGCTCAGTGTCATGGGGCCCCTCCAGCAGGAGAGAGGAGACACCCTCCCATCTCCATTTTTAAGCATTTATGCATTTTGCGAGAACCAAAATTATTTTACCCTCTTAATTCTCGGTATTTGCATCCCAGCAGCAACAGTGCAGCTGTTTTCAKCTTTCCTGGTCCCAGCACTGTCTCCTTGGTGGGGCTCCACTTGCCATGTACAATGTTTGCATTGGGATGGTTGGTCCCATCRCAGTTGCTCCTCTCTGTTGCCCCCATGTCTCTTTTGGGATTTTGGGGGTGTTTCAGGAGATCTGCGTGAATATTTTGCTTTGTGCCAGCAAAATCTTCACCCAAATCTCCTGAAACCCCCCAAAGAGCCATTAAAAATAGCAACTGGCAAAGCAACACCACCAATTAAGTGAGCAAGGGAAGGGAAGGCAAGACACAAATGAACCTCCTTCATTAATAAATCCTAGCAGCTGTGGAAAGTTTGAGGCAAGTGAGAGCACCCAGACAGAAAATTAAAAAACTAATAAAGTCCTCAGTGTGGGGGCACTGGCATCAGGTCAGTTTTACTTCTGTAGGCACCTCGTAAAGAGACATTCCAGGACACTAACTCATAAGGGAAAGCTGCAGGGGTCAAGGAGAACAGTGGAAAGTTAACCATGGTAACTCAAGTATACTGGAAAGGCAGCAGAAAAACAGCAAGGAGTTGGCCTTTTTCTTTTTCCCCTCCTTTTTTTCTCTCTCTGTTGGTTTTTGGGCGAGCCGAGCCTGCAGTTTGGAGAGTCATGGGCATTGTGGGGCAGCCAAGCAGAGCCCCAGTGACGAGCCCTCTCTGGTGGGATGGTTGGGGATGGGAACCCAGAACATAGGCGGTTTTGAAGCCAGGAGCAGAAGCTGCTCACTGCCCTCTCTGCCACGCTGCTTGCCCCAGCTGCACCATTCCTGCCTGTCTGGGATGTGCAATAGCCCGAGACCATGTGCTAAAATGCACCAGATGCTTCAGTGTTAACTGTAAATCTAAATGGGGACGCTTTGCTGTAATGGGGGCAAAAGATGAAAATTATTCCTTAATATTTTGTATTTCTTTTTGTGCCCCCAAGCTGGTGCTGCAGCTCTTACCTCTGGAGTGCACTCCCTGCCTTCCCATTGCCTCCCCATGGGATGGTGGGGGAAATGTGGGGCCTGGGATGGAGGGAGCTGCCCACCTGCAGCATCTCTGTGTGGAACCAAGCACGCTTACAGCTGGGCAGGGGATGTACGTGTACTCCCTTGCAAGGGAAGCAGATGCTATGCCTTTGGGGGCTCAGCACCATGCCCAGCAGCTTGCTGGCTTCTCTCTCCTGTTTTCTAGCCTTCCAGGTGGAAAGAGCAAGGGAAGAATGTAGTCTTGCCTGCCCTGGGAGATCATGCTCACAGTGAAATCCCAGCCTGCAAGTGCTCTTCGCAGCTCTTTAAAATAGGCAAATGATGCATGTATCTCAGGAGCAGCTTCCCAGGAGTGAGAAGGGGTGGGATGACGGGAGGAGGCCTGGATGCGTGTTTGTCCCATGGCCAGGCAGGACACCCCAGGAGCGAGCAGCCAGGGCAGGGTGAGATCCAGTCTCAGCCTGCTGCCGGCCAGGAGAGCCTCTTACAGGATTCTGGCYGCTGCATAAAAACTGCCTGCCAACTGCTGGGCTGGCGTCCTTCCTGGGCCATGGCTGTCTGTCAGGCACCTGGACCAGGATGCGCAGCTCTTGGCCAGGCTCTGGGGGACGGACACCATGGGAGCATAGGGATGGTTATTGCAGAGGAGTGTGAGGTGGCTTCCTGGTCCTTTTCTGGTGGCCAGAAGAAACCAAGAGTCCCAGTCCCACACCCTCACCCTGCTGCAGTTCACCAGCCCTGGCTCTGGTGCTGTGCCTCTGGTTTGTCTTTTGGTAAATTCACCTCATGGTTTGCATTGCCACATCGCCTGTGAGCCCAGGATCCCACGGTGCAAGTGCTGGCCAGGCAGCCCTGCCCTGCCTGCCCTGCCCTGCCTGCCCTGCCTGCCTGGGGACACAGCACTCTCCCCGAGGCAGGCAGGGCCACTCAGGGGGTCTCTCTGGGCCCCCAGGGCAGTGTGCTGAGTCCTGCTGCCCGCACAGCTTGCTGAACGAGCCCCCTTGATTTGCCTGCCCGAGAGAAGCGATGTGTGAGTGTGGAAGCAGCCGCATCGACTATTTCAGCAGAAAAACCTGAGTTTGCCTGGCTTGCCAGAGCCCAGCCTGGAGGGCACTTTCACAGCCAAACCATAAACCTTGCAACCAGGGGTTTCTAATGGAAACATTGACATAACCTGTAGCTGACAGAGCAACAGCTCTGCTCACATTAAGCCTGTATTTTCATCCCTAATCCCCGCAGCTCCTGGCCTGTCTCAGAAATGGACCCGTGCAGCTGGCTGAGCATCCCCAGGGATACAGAGGGCGGCTGGGCTGGGGGGGGTCACAGGGATTTGGCTGCTCACCGCCGTGCCAGCCGCGACCTGCCGCGCTGCAGGCGAGGGGCCGATGGCTGGGGGAGCCCCTCTGCTGCAGCACGACAGTCCTCTGCCACCAAAAAGGCAAAAGAAAAAGGCAGAGTGGTTCAGTTGGTTGTAAAAATTAATGAGTTCAGATACAGACTTGCTTTATTCCGGTCCAGCTGCGTAACCACGGCGATTGTGTCCGGCACACTAGACAGTTACATCAGCTCCACACCCCTGTACAATAAGACTCTGTTTGATCTCAGAAACAAGATCAGACTCCTGGGCTTTGCACATCCTGCTTCCTACATATGTAAAATCATTTTATTACCAGCCAGGAGAGTTCATCTAAGCTGCTCTTGCTGTGCAGCTGATGTGGAGGGAACATGCCCCTGTCTGCACTTCTTTTACCAGATGGAGATCTACAGAGAGATTGAAGAGCTGCTACTCCTCCAAGTTTGTTTTGTTTTGTTTTTTTTTTTAAATTCCTCATCTTAGATTAGAAACTCTGGGGCAGGACCTGACTGTCCTTGTGTGTTTGTGCAGTCCCATCACAGTGGGAGGTGTGTATGGCTCAGCTCTCCTGAACATAACAGATAAATAAGCAGCCATGGGTTTTTGCTTGGCTTTACCCCCTTTTTGTCCTATCTACCCAGGAGAGGAAGTTCTTATAAAAAGTCTGCTCTGCCCTTCAAAAGTCTGCTCAAATCCCCCTCTGTTTGTCAGGTCCATGAGACACTGGGGAACTGTCAGGATTTAGCATCCTCCCTGTATTCAAACATTTACCCTGCCCCACCTGCGTAACCCCATGTCACCAAGGCAGTTATGAATGTGCCCAAGCTGCCACAGGCTCAGCCTGACCAGCCACAGCACCATGACTCTCTCTTGCTGATCACAGATCACTCAGCAGAGTTACAAGGCACTGGCTCCCCTTTAACCATGGCTATTCCAGTTACTGGTCCCACCGGTGCTGTTCCGCCGCCGGCCCCGTGTATCCTGATGGCTGAGCTGCAGCACACGGATGCTGGCTGTTGTGCTGGTGGCACAGCACTGGTGTGCAGGGACCGTTGGTTTTGGGATGTGTCTGCAGCGCTGGTGCACATCACTGCGTCCCAGGATGCCTCTGTAGCACTGGCGCACAGGGAGCGCTGCAGGGCTCACCCAGATGAGAGCACATTCCCAAAGAAAATGCACTTTTCAGCCCAGGCGTCCTCTGCTGCTGATGTGTGCAGGGCTGCGTGGCCAGAGCTCAGTGACTCACTGCACACAGGTCATCCAGCAGCTGCTGGGTGGTAACTCTTATTTACTGCTCAGTTGTGGTTGGATTTAAACCAGCAGCACAGGCGAAGGGAGGGGAAATCCCCTCCTTCCCATCCCAGCCCTGCAGAGTCAGCCAGTCTAACTGGAGCAGCCACTCTTAAGTGCATCTAGCTTAGAAACTTGCTTCACCCTGAGTTTCTATCTTAGCTCTCCTGGCTTTGTTAAATTTCCCATCCAAAGGCTTGTGGGTGCTTACAGCTTTGGATAAAACTCCTGGAGACCTAATCCAGGTCACACACCCTGTAGTCCAGCAAGTCTAACACCAGAACACGTCTGTTCAGCAGCAGCAATGAAAATTGCTGCCAGTCCGTACCCACCATCCTGCTTGGAAAGGAGAAACTGGTGGCTCAGTGCCCAGTGTAGGAGCTACCAGCATGGGCACAGGCATTCCCATCCCATACAGCCTTTGTACACCTCCTTGGCAGTGCTAACCTGCCTGAATCAGGCATGACAAAAGGTGCTGATGAATCTTTTTTGCTGAAAGCCATTGCTAGCACATGTGCCAGACCAGATTAAAGTTCAGCTTCCCTGTACATGTCCCCTGAAGAGCTTTGCTGATCAAGTCATGCATCTGGGGCAGGGCCAGCATTCTGATTCACATGTGATGACATCCTGTGCCTCCCGTCCTTGTCTCCTGGGCCCATGAGTCAAACAGGGATCTCATGCTCTCATCCATCTCCTTTCCTTACCCTCCAAGTCTTGGTTTGGAGAAACTGAGGCTGGCACTCATGCAGTGAGAGCTGCTTGCAGGAGAGGAGGCTGCGGGAAGCTCTGGGCCATCAGGGTGGACCAGCACTGTCCCAGCTGGTTTCATGCTCTTAAGTGTGTATTTATCCCATTGCCGCCAGGATAATTGCCAAAGATTTTGCATGTAGCAATGACTTCCTCCTCTCTGGTGTGCTCCCCGGCTCTCCAGAAATATTCCAGGCAATTTTCTGCTGCATCTTGTCTCTCCCCATCCTCTCTAGGCCCTGTTTTTTGTAAGCACATTTTGGCCTCAGCTCAGGACCATGTGTGCGTGTTTTCACAAGCAAAGTAAACCAAAAAAATCCCAACTGCCTTTCCAGCCATTCCATAGCAATGCTGGAGCGCCTGCCATTGCCAATGGCTTTTCCTGTTGTTGGTTTGTAATTACCTTGGGATGCCATTCCCCACATTGCTCTGACAACTGGGATTTAAGGCCCTGCAAAGAGCAGAGCTGCCCGATCTCCAAAGCCTCCCAGGTTTACAGCCAGTATCGTTCTCATCAATCATCTTCTGTCAGATGGGGAATTTGAGCAACCCCAATCCAAATCAGAATATGGAAGGGAGGCCTTCCCCAACCCACCCTCCCCTGTTTGACAGCTCAGCTCGAATAAACAAAACCTGAAAGGGCCAAGGCAGCTCAAAAGGAAACTGTAAACGATCCCATCTGTGAGCCTTGGCAATATCTCCTCCAGGAGGGGGGCGTGGGGGAGAGAAAACAAGTTGAAGGGTCTTTTTTTTCCCTCAAAAGGAAATACCATTGTGTTCAAACGTTGCTACTGCTCCAAATGTCATTCCAGAGCCCAGACCCAGGCTCCTCCTCAGATAGATCTCTTGCCCGGGATGCTGGCAGGAGCCTTTGGGAAAGGTTGTCATTTGCAGGGATAAGTAACAGTAAAGGCATGCTGAACACAGGTGACCTGAGCTCGGGGCTGAAGGTGTGGATTAGGGAACAAAAGCACATGATATGTGTAAAAGTCATATTCCATAGTGATAAATGCGTTTTGTAAGGCAGTAAAACAACATCTCGCACTGGAGAACGCCAGTTTGCTCTGTTCCTGTCCATGACTCACAGGCAGTGGTCTCTGGGTGCTCAGATTGTCTTGGTGGTCACAGCTCAGTGCCAGCTGAATGGGGACCTTGGACAAGGCAGCTCCTGGGGTGGCACCAAGGAAGAGCAGCACCTATGCTCAGGCAGCAGCCTGAAAATGTTGCCTGTGCCCAAGTTTAGAAAGTCAAGATAACCCAGGACCATCCAGAGGTTCATTGTCCTTTTGCCATTCTTGAAACCTGCCCGGTTTTCCAGTTTTCCATTTTTTCAGCGCTACAGAATATCCTGTTAGCCGTGTTCCTCACCTCCCGGAGCTTTCCTAGGCAGTCTCTTTCCCTTCTGGCCCCAAACTCGAAGGCTGGGCTAAGGACTTGATAAGGGACATTGCAATTGTATTGGCAGCCTCGGTGCATKACAAAAGCACTGGCATCACAAAGAAGCTTTATCTCACCAGGTTCCCAGCTCTGTTCCCCAGTCTTAAAGGCTGGGATTGTGAGTAAGGGCACTTTGCATCTTCAAAGAGCAGGAGCAGTTTCAGGACGAGCCCATGGTGCCCTGGAAACCCCAGCAATCCAGCCCGGAGGGAGTCTGACATGCAGGTCTGGGTTGTGGAGCACGAGCCATTGTGTGCCAAAGGCAGCTGGGCAGACCCAGGAGATGCACTCGGGAAATGCTCGGTGCATCACCGACAACCACTGCCAACCCCTACTTGGTTAGTCAAACAGCTCACCAGAGATGGATGCAGAAGGCAAAATATTCCAATGCTTTTGATTCACTATTGGCCTTTATACACGAGTTAACATATAATTGAGAATTCAACTTCCAAGTATGCCAGTGAGAGTGAGGAATGAATGTTTAAGACAATGTTAATTACACTGGAGATGAGGAGCTGAGGCAAGGAGAGGGGACCAGCAGGTGATGAAGGGCTCAGGGTGAGGACTAAGAACTTTCTGGTTCTCAGGAAGATTTGGCTCCAGCAGAGTGGTGCTGCTGTAACTAAACACCAAGGAGGTCCTGGGACACAGTCGCAGGAAGAAGCTTATCACCTTCTGGTGCTCACACTGCAAAAGTGTGCTGAAATGTTGGCAAGTGCCAAGAAAGTCACAGAAATTACTTGAAGGCAAAAATGAGCTTTCTGGAGCTTGCAGAGCTCAACCAATTTTGCACGGAAAAATGAGCAGGTGGTGAAACTTGTAAAAGTGATGATAGGAAGAAGAAATAGAAGAATATTCAGTTTAATAAGGAATGTTAAAACAAGACTCAAAACCAGGAAAGGGAATCAGGGCACATTTAACAGGAAATCAGGCATTTTTCTTTAAGGTACAGGGCTAGGAACCACTGTAACAAGTCAGRAAAAGGAGAGACACATGCTCAGTCCAAGGAGAGATGATTTTCCAGCTCTTCCTGGAGTCAGTTTAGGCATTCTGGGCAAAATGTGATGCCTCTAGAATACAGACCTTCCATCCTGAACACGTCCCACCAGCTCCTGCAGCTGTAAGCAACACATGCTCATAGACCCAGGGAGAAAATGAGGGAAGTGACATCCAGTGGGTGGRTGACAGGTGTTGGTCCTGAGCCCCCTGAAGCGGCTGAGGATGAAGTAACCAAGCACAAGAGTGTAACTCCAGCGGGCATGTGACCCTGTGGAGGGCAGGCAGTTCACTTGGTGTCAGGATCTTTCCTTCCACCCCCTGGAAGTGCCAGCCCTTCAGGGTGCCTCACCAGGCACACACGTGGCCTTCACTTGCCCTGGACTTGGGGCCTGGCTGCTCCCTGTCCCCTTTGCAAGCACTGTAAAGCAGAAGGGGGATGCTGTTTCTGCAGCTCTGCCTCTGCTCATTAGCTAATGTGAATTAAATCCCTTTTATCTTCACACTCATTTTCTAAGGATAATAATCCCTTTTTGTGTGCACCCACTTTAACTGTTCCCAAACTGAGCTGTAATTGCTGATAGTAATTAAGTTAATACATATTTATAGCCATGTAGAGTTATAGAAGGTCTCCCGTAGTTTTATTTGAGGCATTTTCTTTAACCTGCTATAAAATCATCAACAAGTTGTTCAGTGTTAATTGCCTCCAATGCTGATCTCGTCCCCTTGCCTCCGGACAAGGCAGGGCAGCAGATGGCTACCTCGACAGCCACTTTCTCCCTGCTCCCACCCTGGCTCTACTGCAAAGCAGAAGTGACCCCCACCTCTTTCCTACCAGTTTTGCTCCAGTTTTGGCAAGTTCATCTCTATGGACAACTTTCCAAGCCACTTGCAAAAAGAACCTTATAAAGGTTTACATGCCTGTGTCCACACATGCCATGAGGATGGGGGAGTGGGACCCTGGGAGGGCAGGGATACAGCAGGATGCGGCCTCGGCCCCTGCCCGCAGCTCTGTCGAGCTCTGTGGCAGCAACCCCCCCATGCCAGATTTTCTCCTGCTTGCATTTGTGCTTTTGTGCTTGCCAAGAGCCCCAAACCACTCAGCAAACAGTGTGTGTGGTGAGAGATCACCTCATGTAATCTCCGGGCGAATCCCCCCATTATACAGTTGGCTAATTAACTCTGGGTACAGGGTCAGGATGAGCTATCGGCTCCAGGAATGTCCTCCCCAAAGGGAAGTAAATATCACTGCAAGAGCGGGGAGCCCCTTTCTATGGCAGTGAATCCTGATAAAGAGCTTCACTCCATTCTCCTGCTGTTGGCTCCAGCTTAGCGTTTTTAAAGCTGATTCTCCCTGTGCTAATCTGGAGGGTCCATTCAGCCCAAAGCTCAACATCTGAGTCTGTTTGCGAAGTGTGCAGCTGTGTCAATTTGCAAAGACAAAGGAAAGCTCCTCTGTCAACAGGTCGGGGAGCTCAGGTAGCACGAGCGAATTGAGGGCAAGAAGTCAAAGTGGTTTCACAAACCATCAGACCATGCTTAAATCCCATCCAGCCTGAGAGGCCAGGGCAGCACAAGGAATAAARGGAGCGCAGAGGAGTGGGCTGAAGGGCCAGGGCTATGAGGGCGCCAATTAGTGCTATTAAAGAAAGATAATTAGATCTGCTCCATGGAAACCCCAGAGGAGGCAGAATGCAATTTCCATTAGGGCTTATTTTAATAAAGGTTAGAAATGCCAGGAGGTGCCAAAATCGCACTGTTGGCAATATGAGCAGGGCCCTCAGTGTGGGGTAGAAGAGTCACAGGGCAGTAGGAGAGGACCACAGCCTTCCCAGGACACAGGCGACTGTTCAGTATTTGTGCCCAAGGGATGGAAGTTGAAAATTTTGGAAGTGGACACTTCCAGATAAACAAATCCAACTTCCTTTAAAGGCTTTGCTTCTCTGGCAACTTTTCTTTGTAGGAATTACTCTGCACAGGGGCAGAAGCTGTGGAGATGCTTAGTGGTGATGTGCTCTGAGCTGAGAGCAGGGCTGGGAGCAGTCATTGCCAGGGTGTCCAGGATGGAATTGTGAGGAAGGCAGGAGGCATCCTGGTGTCGTCCGAGAGAGCACAAAGATGATAAGTCCTGGCGAGGAAATGGGACTTCTCACCTAGACCRTTAATCTCAGTGCCATCAGGTCAGGGAAATCCTTATCCCTAGTTCACACAGGAGAAAGAGAGTCTCAGGAAGTCAAGTCTAAGATTTCTGAAGTCAGCCTGTGGTTWAGGATGTGGTTTAGCCCAGCCTGGGCACTCCTTAGCCATTGGCAATTGAGGACTATGGCACTGCAGAGCTCCCTGGGCTGGTGGCAGGGACCAGCCAGTGTTTGAGTGGAGCACAGGAACATCTGTGGGCATTTGTAGCCTTCAGAGAGTTAATGGGAAAAGACCATAAGGAGTCACCATACAGTCGGTATAGGAGAAGGTCCTAAGTCTCCTCATTTCTAATAATCTAAAATAATTTCTTGTGATTCAGAGATCTAAAAAATAAGATGTGTTTGAGCAAACCCATTTGGCCTCTGAAGTCTTCCCCATCAGAAAAACTTCCACTGGAAATAAAGGCAGCTTCAGTCTTTCTATGRATTTTTAAGGCAAGAAGTAGGACTTTGGTTCAGAAGGATTTTGCTGAAACTATAACTCTGCCTGCAGGTTGACCTTACACGTGGGAAAGAGGAATTTCAGAGATGAAGAGCTGAAAGGCTGAAACAGCCAACTGTGGTTGATTTTGGTATCAGTCATGTGCTGCTGTGCTCACCCCCAGCAGTTGGCCCTCTCTGTGCTTGTGGAGTGAGTTTAACTTCAACAAGTCCCGTTGGGAGGAGATTTAGATATTGTCCATTATATAAATATTCACAGATGTGCAATAATAAACACCATTAAATAGCATTAGTGGATGGACTTAGCAAAATATACATCACATAGAGGTGTRTCTCTAGTGAGCAGGGAAAACAGGTGAACTCTCATGTTATTTGGTGACACAAGGTCCAAAATGATATTCTGCCCAGCTACTTCTTCCTTCTAACACAAATTGCCAGGGCACATATATAGTGCCCTGTATAGATGTATAAAACTTGACCAGATACTATATTTTTCTCTTACAGGTAAGCATRTTTATTTTGATAACATCTGGCAATGTAACACCTGTAACATTAATAAACACTGTCATCCCTTTCAAATATATTTTATGCTTACTGAATTTTCTTTTTTGAGATAATAAATCACATGAATAAACCTTATTAATCATTTAAGCAGACCCTTAAAACACCGTTGAAAAGATTTTCCAACGCAAACACCTTTTAAGACGCAATGACATCATGTCTGTCGGGACATTGTTATGCAGTGAAGATTTTGAGACATTTTCTCCCCATAAAGTTGCTGTAATAAAGTTTGTTACTGCAGTCATTAAATTCATGTTTTCTCCTCTTACCTTCTTCCTTTCTCTGGAGCGACCCATTGTTAGGGAGAAAGAGAAATCATGCCACAGTGAAAAATTTGGGGATCTAATCATGGAGTCTTCCACAAAGCAAAATACCCTTTGATTTCAGCAAGGGCTGTAATCTGCCAGTCTGTCTTATAGTGACTCCTGTGGTACTTGGCTCCTCCTGAGCAGGTAGAAAAAGGATGGGGAAAAAGAGGAAGGAAAGACTCCAAATTCTACCTGAAAATGAAGAAAAACTGAGGAAATCATATTGTTTCATGGAACTGAACATCCTGGGAGGAACTGGTCCTCACTGGAAGTCTTCACTTGTGCGTCTCCTGACCCAGAGGAAGGTGCTGGCCCAGCTCACAGGTTCAGCAGAGGCTTTGCATGCTGAACATAGCAAAGGTTTGTTAACTAAGCTAAAGAGTTTTATCAGTTGGAGGCTGCAGATGCTTGAGTGGTAGCAGCCTCGGAGTGAGCTGAAAGCCATGATAAAGATGATATTTGGTGTCTCTTCCTCCTGCAGTTGAGGTCTGTGCTGCTTTGAACAGACCCTGGAGGGTGCCGCAAGCCCTGTCGCAGCAGCTCCACACGAGCTCACCCAGCTGTGGTGATGGCCCTTTGGTGGTCTGTGAAACCAAAACCTCAGACGTGCTCAGTGTCTGTGACTCAGATCTGCTGTGTGCCTCCTCCCTCATCCTGCCGAGAGGAAGAGAAGCACATGTGCAGATGAGTCTGTTGGGTTTGGCTGCTTCCAGAAATGCCTCTCCTGGCAAATGATCCCTGCTGGGGAAGGACAATGGTGTGGAGTGTGTCATGTCCTGCAAGTGGGGACACACACCTGCAGTGCAATGAGCAAAGCACCTTGAAGAGCAGTTTCAGCTTCAATGTCTCAGAGGTGAAGGCTGGAAGAGCCTCCTGCATGCACACACAAAAACCCAGCTGAATTCAAAGCTGTTGGTTGGCAGAAGACAGTTCCATGTGGCACAGAGCTGTGCCTGCTGCTGGGTGGTCCCAGCGGGGACCAAAGTGGAGCTAAACTTGTCTGACACTCAGCTTCCCAACTGCCCTCCCAAATTAGTACACGCTAAAAAAGCCTAACCCAAGCTCTGACTTAGCCCAGCTGCAGTCCCTGCAGCAAGTTTCCTTCCCAAAAGATATCCTGGCCAACTCTAAGCCAATTCCCAAGGACACACCTGCCTGATGCTGATTAGAAGCTGTCTCAGATGCCCTGTGCCCCTGCTGTGCTCCTGCTCCCGTGCCACCTCACTGCCCATGATTCCAGCAGTCTGCCTCTGGGGACAGTGGCACCTCCTGCCTAGGAACCTGCATTCCTGGCCATCTTCCTTCTTGCTTGAAAACTAGTCAGAGTGCACAACCCTCTCTAACTGAACAATTAAGCTATTAAGGAACTCAGTTAATAAATTCAGATTTTGCCCTAATACATTTCTAATGACCTTGCCTAATAAATTCAAAGCAATCTGGGAAGAATGCTTGTTGCTATATTTTAAAGGCAAAAGTGATTTATATTTGCTGAGAGAACAAAGACAGCCGCACGTGATTTATTACTATCAGTCACTGTATCTTTCATCTCTTTAATTATTTTCTCTACAGGCAGCTTCAAAAGTGCTCTCAAAGGCCGAATGGTGAGTGCCTTTCAAATTCAGATACTGCTTTGGTCTGAACTGCTGATTTCTACCTTTGTATCTGTGGCTTCACGTATTAATCATGGAAGCTGCAATTTAGTTTGCTTAGGTTGGACTTAATGCAAGAAATGATTTTGCATGCTTGGTACCCTACCAGAGCCAAATGCCTGAAACCTCTAAGGCTTTTGTCCATCAGTGATATTTTCCAGGGTGAAAGCCAGCAACAACTACCAGCCTCCACAGGCTGACTGGGTTTACAACAAGGTTTAACTTTTGTTGTCAGACTATAGGCAGGAGGTTTGGGAACTGAAAAGCTGCTCTGGTTTTATTGGACAAAAAGACCAACTTTTCCATCCTTTCCAGAGAGGGGATCTTGCTTGGCATTTGCCGTGCAGCCAAAGGAGAAGATGAACTAAGTGTTGGAAAGCCTGAAGCCAGGACAAGACAAACACAATTACACGAAGAAATCAATCTTGTTTCCAGAGGGAAAAAGGCAGGACTCACCACTTAAAAGCCCCCCTTCTGTCCAGGAATGTGGCTAGATTTCCAGAGGAGCCACATGGAGTTTGGATCCCATGTCCCAGAAAGATAGGGGAGCCAAGTTCATCCGTCACTCATATCCTTCAGAAAGCCCAGCCTAGAGCAGCAGGGAAATGATTTATATCCTTGCTTTCTTATATACCGCAGGACTTCCTAAGAATTGAGAAAATTGGATTTAATCTTTGTCCAGCTTCCAGTCCCTGGTCAGGGCTCAAACTGTGGGAAATTTTTCCACCACGACTGTGTTCCAGTTATTTCCAGGTAGTCCTCAAAACAGGCCTGGCTGGGATTCAGACAGGAAAAACCATTTCTACAAGATTTTCTGTCTGGCTTTACAAGCCCTAAAGGTCTGGAGAATACTGATGAATCATCCAAAACCTTGATAAGTGCCTGCATGACTCACGGACAGAGTGGACATTGGGGATGTAGGACAACACATGGCTCGGTCCTTGAAGAGGATCCAAAACTGCCTGTCCTGAACGGCCTGGGCTCCCATCACAGGCACTGGGGAAAGAGCAGTTCCAGCCCATCCAGGTCTGTGTGGCCTGGAAAAATGTTTGTCTCCCAGAGCTCCCTCTGGGCAGTGTCGCAATGTCAGGCTCACACATGCTGTTTACGTGACACGGTCCCGGCTGCCGGTGTCTCACGTGGTTCAAGTGCTCTGTGCTAAACAAAACAGTAACAAACAAGGAGCTTCCAGGGTTTTTTCTTCCTCAAATTCCTCCAGTCCCCACTCTGCTCAAGCATACATCTTCTCAAATGACATGCCCTGGGTTGGGTCTGTACAGTCAGGGGAAACTTGTAGCAGCATTTTTTGGGGTCAGTTTTTCATGACTGAGACCTAGTCATGCAAACAAAGATTTATTTTTTCTTCTGACCAAAACAACTTTAAGGAGAAAATTCTTTGCCGTGACTAAAGCCAAGCTGGAATTTTTTAACAGAACGTCAAAGCAGAAAGTTTCAGGGAAGGGGTCAGTTTGGGGCAATTTTACATGTAATTTGTCTTTGTGTTCTTAAAACGGGAAAAAGCCCACATCTGGTATTTAGTGATTGTCATGCAAATAAGTATGTATAAGTATGGTCTTTACCAAGACAGGAGTCCTTGCTGTTCTCATTGCTAGTTAGAACCCGTTCTAGCACCAGCTGGGACTGTATCTGACAGCATTGTCTGGCTTATGTGCTAATTTTCATCGTGAGTGAGGCGACGACGGTGAGGTGCCCAGCCACCCCATACTGAATACCTCAAAGCTCTGGAGGTATTTAAAACTCATCATCATCCACCTGAGGGCCAAGATGCACTAATGCCGGACCTTGGTTTTACCTTTGATTTAAAAGGCAGTAAGTAACAACCAGGGGCACAGCATCTCCTCAGAGGAGTGTGTTAAGGACTGTATTCATCAGCCTGGCTACTGCCCCTGCATGTCTCTCCTAAAGTGAATGGAGGGGCCATTTCTTCTGTGCAGCAGTGAAGGGTGAGGACCCACACCAGGCAACAAGGGGCAATACCTTGCCTCAACCACAGGGACCTCTGCTCTGTTCATTCCCATTATTTTGGGGACACAAAAAGCAATAATGTGGTATTTAATCAGGTTGCCACTGACAAAGCTTGGAACAGTCAAGCTTACAAGAGCGCAGAACATCACTCATACCATTTTCTGCCATGATGTTATAGCCCAGAGGCTGGCAGAGGGAGCCCCAGCCACTGCTCTGCAGGGAAGTGCAACCCTCCCAAAAGCTGCTCCAAAGCCCAGCTATCCATCTGACTGCCCAAATGTTGCAACAATGGAAACAGAATTCATTAAACTAAAATAGACATGATTTTATCCTTGTTGGCCTAACCTCAGTTCCTTGTACATAGAAACCTTCCATTTGTGGGCCTGGACATTAACAGATGAGCTATTAACTAGCCATGGCTAATTATAGATAGCTGCATCACCTTCTTAAAAAGCAGACATTGTCAAGGCCAGCTAGGGCCAAGGTTGAGGTCTCGTGAAGTCAATCTTATTGTAAAAACCACTCAATAGAAAATATTTTGTTTTACCTTCAGCTTCCACTGAAAATCAATTTTATGGTAATTTGAACAGTTTCCTAAAGTGTTTGCAAAACAACCATCAAAGCAGGGCAGAGGTAAAACAGGTTAGTCTGTCTTCATTGTCTGAGCTGGCATCTGAACAGCATGTATCGGTGAGAAGGAAATCATTAAGCCTTTAAACTTCCTTTCATTTAGATGACATACAGTATTGTTAATGAACACAGTTATGGGCATTTGCCTTCCCCAGCTGTATGACTTTTTACTTAGTACCACACTTTTAATCTTCCCACAGACTTACAGAATTGTTATCCCTGAAAGGAAGCAAGACCTCCCTCACTGATGAAGATTTACTTTGCTAATGCTTTTTGATGAGGCAGGAACACA
Organism: Amblyornis subalaris; assembly: GCA_018881555.1. Classification (NCBI taxonomy): domain Eukaryota; kingdom Metazoa; phylum Chordata; class Aves; order Passeriformes; family Ptilonorhynchidae; genus Amblyornis; species Amblyornis subalaris. Next base: position 198,601 of record JACAXG010000034.1, on the reverse strand, counting down.
GCGTGGAGGAATTAAAGGAATAATAAAATAAACATTTCTACCCACAGAAAGAGGAACCCACCCTCCCAAAGCACCCCTGGTTCATGGGTGGGTGTCCTGCCTTGGGGCCACACCAGAGCCTGGGGTCCTCCTAAAAGTTCTCATCAGGCAGGGCAGAGCAGGGTTTGAATGGTGTAAATAGGGGGAGGGGGGTAAGTTCTGAGGTGGTGGAAGCCAGCATTGGTGCCTGGACTCTGAGCTGGTGCTGATTTAGCAGTGAGAGTCAGGACCTCTCCAGAAAATCTCCAAATGAAGACATGTGTGACATTAGCTAAGGCTTTCTAATTAATGGAGAAAACAAATCTGCTCCACCCCAGGCAGCTGCAGCTCCAGCCAGCATGTTACTTATTAGCTCAAATTATTATTATTATAAAAAACACTTGACTTTCTTGTTCAAAAAGTAGAAAGGGATTAGTGGGGTCTCTCAGACAGCTCTCCTCAGACTAACCTTCAACATCTCAGACAAAGCCTCAACCAGAACAGAGACTTTCTCAGGACATGGACAAAACAGATCCCAAACGGCTGCAATAGAAAGTCAAAGGCAATACTTGACATGGCACTCAACTCTGTTTGCTGACTTTTCCTAAGGCATACAATAAAATTCAGCCCAAATATGTCACTGCTGCCAATTACCCAGAGCAACAGTCGGACCCTGAAGCTGGTAAATCAATGGAAACGCCAGGGAAAGCTGCTTTCCCCAAACGTGAAGTAGGTGGAAGACCATACACCAGGAAGGATTAGGGGCTGCAGAACAAAACGTGCTGGGAGGGCGCCAAGCGAGCGGGTCCCCTCTGGCCACCACCCCTCCCAGCTTGGCTTTACCCAGGGCTGCACAAACCTGTCCCTGGGAGGCTGCACCCCAGCCCACTCCCACCAGGAGACCAGAGAAAAGGGGGATGACTCATCAACCAAATGAGGATGCCAGGAAACCCCCACAGGAAGTCTGAGCTTCACCAGCGAGGGGATGGGGCTGGCTGGAATGTCAAAGCCAGCTTTCCTCCAGGCAGCAAAACCCCAGGGTGTGTGGGAGGGGGCAACCAGGGATGGTGTTGGCGTTTGATTAAAAATTATTTGATTGGCAAATCCAAGCTGCCTGGAACTTGGTAGATAACAAGCCACAGCTTAGGTGTGAAGAGCTCTCTTTAACCTGAAAGTATTTTCCTGTTAAGCAAACTGCATCATACACGTCTCCATCTCTGCCAGCTCTGCTCACAGACTGAAGCTGTTCCCAGTTTTGGTGGCTCAAGCACTGAAAGAAGTGGAATTCAGTAATTAGTATGGAAATGCTGAACAGCAGTTGGTGTTTTTCATGAGCCAAGCCCACCACATGTGGCTGGGTGCTGTGCACAGTCCTGGGGGTAGTAACACCTTTTTGGTGTTTCCCGAGTTTGGAAGATGGCTGAGCCCTTTCCATGGTGGTTTCCTCACCCATTCTTCAGTCCTTATGGAGAAAAGCTGCGCCTCCCAAAGAACCCACAAAGGACCGTGGTGTTTGCGTCCGGAGGATTTGGAGGAGCGTGATGTTTCGCCACTTCCCTTCTGGGCTTTGCGGCCCTGCGTGGTGTGTAATGGTCCAGAGAAAATCAATTGGACACTGCATCTGAGAGATAAGGGTTGGGATATTATTCTGAATAACCTGGTGACCCCAATCAATCTCTGTCCCCAAACCTTCTGAAAGTTTGATACTCTTGCCTGCAATTAAGCCTCCACAACCAAGAACTACAGCAGATGTTCCAGTTAAAACACCTTGATTAACTATTTATTTTTGATTAATATAATGAGATACCAGCCAATGTATTTAAAGGCAGACCACAGGTTTTGCCAGATTGGTATATGGTCCAATTAAGATTTTGAGCTATTTTTCACCTGCTTTTTAAGTTTTCAAGTTTTTTTTTTAAGGTGGTAAAACTAAAATAAACTGTGAAATCCCCCAGAATTCCCTTGTGCTAGTGACTCTGGGAAAAGAACTTAAGCCAAACTGTCACAGTGGAAAGAAGAGAGCTTGAAATGTGAAGGGATATGAGAACACACCGTCTCCCTCTCCTGAGAGGAAGCAGGGCTGGGATGATGCTGGATGCTGCCCTGGGTGCACTTGTTCCATTTGAATAAAGCACGAAGTCGTACCTGGTGGGAATGGCTGCTGCTCAGGGCAAAGCAAGTGCTGCAGACAAAGACGAGTCTGGAGAACTAGTATTGAACACAAAGGTTAATTCCTCGGATAAATACACTTCTGCTGAGCAAAACTTAAGCTTGCTTCCTGCTTTTGATGCCTCTGGGATAGATTTTCCCTCCAGTATATGCTGCTGCTGCCGCAGGTAGTGCATGCACTCCTCATGTACTTTAGGCATAGTTAGCAAGGGACAAAAGAGGAGTAAATCCTGTGCTCGTCAGGCAGTGTGAGGGCACACAAGGAAGATGCTCTCCAGGGAATGCACAGAAAAACTCTTTCCCACAGCCACTGCCTTCTGATATGGTCAGGGCACTCCCTGCTGCAGCAAATTCATGCACATAGCGTCATCCCACCTCGCGGGCCGGACTTTTGGCTCTGCACAATCCAGCAGAGGGACCAGAGTCCTCAAAAGCCTCTCCTTGTCTGCTGGGCAGCTCAGCCCAGAGTCCCCCCCACAACTCCTGCATATGCAGCAGTCACATGGTTGCCCACATAGGGTCCAACCCTGAAGTCCCCAGGGCAGTTTTTCCTGGTGGCTATTAATGTTGGTGAGTGATGCCCACTTACGGCACTACACACAGCTGGCTCTGCCTATGCCAAATCCCCTCGAGCTGGCCCGTGCAGGGCAGGGGGCAGGAGGGGCCTTCGGCGGGAAGGTGTTTTTCATCACCCCAAGAGCTGTGTCCGATGGCATTGTCAAAAACAGCAGGTAGCAGTGACAGGCAGGGTCATTCCTCTGCCCAGCCCCGGCCCCTATTGTGCCTCCTTTCAGTGCGAGCGAAAGGTCAGCCCGCAGCCCCGGCTCCCAGCCTTCGCTTTTTTGTTACRATTGTCACAAGGTAAATTAATCAGATTTACGGCATTAAGCCTTGCCGTATCTTGAGCTTTTCAGTCCTTTCTGCCCCCAAAACTTCCCTCCTATGAACAGGCTCTTTGTTTATCCTTGCCCATACAATCTTCATTTGGTGATGGGGGAGCAGTAGAGGGACAAAGACGGGAGGAGAGGGCTGCTGCCTGCAGGTACCCCGTGGCACAGCGCTCACCATCCAAAACACCGGTGGGTTCATCGCTTCAATTATTTCTCCTGGCTAACTAGCTGGGGAAGATCCAGTTTTCAGAGCTACAGTGCCACTAGCACATCTTTTGGGAAGAGTTGCTGCCCCTCCAATCAATAAAAGGCGAGAGCAATTCCGGAGCAGGCGCAAGACGCCGCCACCGTGAGCACAAAGCACAATTTATGTCCCTCTAACGTACCTACAGCATATGGGACCACTTACACAGTTGTTTGCCTTGGTCAATGGGGCTAGCGAGCCACTGGGGAGCTGGGTCTTATTTCACTTTCTCCACGGGGATTTGGAAATGACCGGCCCTGCAGCCAGCACAGGGCTCCCCAGCCCCACTCCCAGCGTGAGTCGGCAGCGAGGCCGGGTGGAGGTGACAGGTATTTTTATCCCACCACCCAGGAGAGCTCCAACATCCCTCCCGCTGGCAGGAATTTGTCTGCAAATTTTCCCCCATTGAAAGGATCGAGGTGGCTGATATGATCACTTGATTAAGGGGCAGGAGAGGTGGAGACAGGGACACTTCAATAGACTCTTCTCTGAGGAATTCCCCTCCCTTTGGGAGACTGCGATCCACTTCTCCCCTCTATTTCTCACTCATAGGATCACATCTATAACTGCCAGTTTTGTCATTAAGTCTCATTTCTGTAGAGTATACGGCTTAAAAAGACAAATACCTAATCCATCCATATGGAAAAGCAATCTTTAAAGAAACAACAATGAAAATCAGAGAGGGTAATAAATGCAACTGCAGTGAAACTCACGGCCAGAGTGGGAATGGGTGGGAAACAGTATCAGTGACCTTATCTTCAGTAGGTGCACTTGATTTTGATTTGATTATCCTCAGGGCAACTCATAACCGTGAAACATAAAATACATTAATGCATTTGTTTTGGGCGATGGCATGCAGATAAGAAGAAGATTATATACCGCATTTGGATGCTGGGTTTTTCTTGACTTTTCTGCTTCAAGTTTTTCAACTTTTGCACAAAAAAGAAAGAAAAGCAAAATGACAGTACATACTGTATACATTCAAATGACCTCTCCATAACTAGAGAATTTTCAGTGTATATTTAAATTTAAAAAGGAGAACCAGATTGGTATCCTAAATTCTCATCATCCATCATTCCTTGCAAAAAGACCTCTTTCCAGAGACAGCTGGCGGGCTGACTGCCTTCCCTCCGAAAATAAGCAGCGTGGGTGAGTTTGCACATAATCTTTTGGCCTGGTGCTGATACATAACCAAAGACGTCTGTAACTTTTGGAATGCGACTGGTGTCACATTGAGTGAAAAATGAGACCTTGTGGTTAGCTGAGGATCCTCTGTGACCCAGAGCTGGTCTGTGAATAAAGCCAGCAGCATCTCTTTCTTCCCCTGCATAGGGGGCTGTCCCCTACACAACTCCTGGCCATGCTCCTCCTCCTGCAACCTCGGGCCCATGACTCATTAAAACTGGGAGTACTTCAAATATCTGGGTCAGATCTTCCCAAAGAGCCAGAGGGTGAGCCTGGCATGAAACCGTACCTCTGCTGAGTGTCCTGGGTGGTGGCAGTAGTTCATCCCCAGAAAAGATTCTGTTGAGAGAAATTAGTGTATTTTTAATGAAAAATATGGTCCAGCTTCGAAGAGGGGATTGATTTTATTGTCACTCCCTATGTCCCATTGGGAAAGCTGCCAAAACTCTCCACCTCTGTTTGCCCATCCAGCACACAAGCTCTACCTGCCTCACAGGGATGAGGTGTTTGCAACAGGCTTTTTTGCATTTTCAGATGAAAAAGCCTTAATCAGTATAACATATTTCCTACAAGAAGAAGAAAATAGATGTGAGTCATGCTTTCAGGCACACATCTACTTAAAAGTTTGGCCAGCATACATCAGCTACAATCATAATGGTGATTTCCTCAAGATTAAAAAAAAAGAAAAGGAGGGAAGAACAGGCACTCCTGACTGTGCCTGAATTTAAAAAATGGTGTAATTTTTTTGGCTTTGTAATTATTTTCATTTCCCTCTTCTCCTTCTCCCCTAGAAATTATTAAATCATTAAAATGATTTAAAAAATAGCAAAGCAGATGTTTGKCCTGTTTGATCTCAAGCCTGAATATAGAAGAAAAAGGAGTCAAGACTCTGATTATGGGAAAAAAATGTAGAAGAGAGGAAAAAATTGTAACAGGAAAGTCACGAAGGAGAAGATTTGGCTTTGATCTCCACACTGCACTGGCTTCTCTGGGCAGGGGGCTCTGCTGAGCAAAGCTGGGCTGTTGTGTGGGATCACAGGAGAAACACTTTACACCATCTGCTCAAAGGCAAACAAGTCACTCCGAAAGAGATTTCCATCCTTTGGGTACAAGAAAGTAAGAAAAATACATATTTGATGTTTGTAGAATGGAAGTAGACCTCAATTCACAGATGCTGTTTTGACTTGTACACAACTAGCCTCCTTCAGCTGAAGGAGACTGATCAACAGGCTGCAGCCTTGGCTTGCTTAATCATTTTAGTTCCTTATTTGAATACTCTCCTCTTTCCCTGCTGCAGGGAATCCAGAGGGTAGGAAACAGCCATTAGAAATCTGAGCAATGACAGCAAAGAAGGTTAGCAGGCATGCAAAGCTAACCTGCTCACACTGCTCCTGGTGATTTTCAACATTAGAAAGTATGCTGGGAACAACAAGGGGCCATTTCCTCTGTACTCACTGCTAATACAGTCTCCATGTATGTGGGAGAGAGACTGAGATTTCAGCCACTTATATTTTCACCAGGTCTCCACTGGTCCTTTGCTTTTGTGGACTTGTCATTTAAATCAGTCTCTGAAGGCTGCTTGAATTGCTTTCTATCTTTAAGGAAAATTATAAAATTATGAAGATGGCCTGAGAGCAGGACATATGACTCAAATCCATCCAGAATTTGGCAGGTCTGATAAAAATATGAAGTGGTACCACAGTGTGTGGGATTGCAAATTCCTCCAACCTCAAAGCCCCACCAACACACTCCACTCCTTTCCTTAGCGAGACAGAGAAACTCTGGCCAGAGAGACAGGACAGGACCTCTCTCTTGGACCTGTTTTTGTTTGTTTGAGAAGCAGTCATAATCAGAGGAGACTCTAGTGAAAATAGTCCAGTCTTGCTTACCGCACCTACTCCTTCCTGGGCTATAGGTTTTACCTGCTGCTTACAGACTTCTCCCAGGTGGGTCAGACCCACAGTCCCCCTCTGAGATCCCAGCTAACACTTCTCCTAAGGAGAAGGAAGCCCCACAAAATGTGGAGGTGGGGAAATCTACCCCACACAGATCCCATCTGAATGACTGGCAGTGATGGACTCAAGCTGTAAGGCGTCTATCTTCATATGTCTTCCAGGCATATTTTGGGATTCAGCATCTTAAAGTCTACATGGCTGAAAACAATAGATTCCTTCTTTTGTCAGCGCAGCCCCAGGGGACAGAAGAGRCTGCTGTGATGTCTTGGGCACCAACACCCAATGCAGCTTTTTTCTGCCAGCAAACCCTCTGTGGATGGTGACTGTAGACTAAAGAGCTGCAGGTGTCTGCATCCATGTAGGGCTCCTAGAGAGAAGTTCTTCTTTTCAAATGCTAGTATGGAGCCAGTTTCCAGGAGATGATGCTAGGGGAGAGTGTCCTCCTGCAGGATCCGTGTTATCCAAACTGTTCTGTCCTTCAGGTGTTGGATGCAAACAGCTTCTCACCAGCTGTCCCACCAGCCGTGGCTGCCTCTTTGTCTGTTGGAAAACTTGCCCTTAGCATTTTGAATGAGAGCAGACCTATCCTGAAAATCTGCCTCTTGGAGTATACCAGGCATCTAATTTTCCAACTGGAAAAGTCTTTTACGTTAACCCTGCTGATGAAAATTAATTGAAGACACATGTTCACAAGACCCAGAGGACATCTGTGGAAGCATTCAGTAAGAAGATCAAGACTAACTCACACCAGGAAGACATGTGCTTAACCAGCATCACCTGTACTGCTGACTGCAGACATGCAGGCGGTGGCCTTGGGGTGCTAGGACACCCAGCTTTCACGTTAACCACACAGGGAACAGCCCTCACTGTCCCCGGGTGTATTTTCAGCCGTCACCTCCTTCGAGATGCAGCCAGCCCAGAGCCAACAGTGACATGTGATGAATGGCAGGAGCAACCTCTGATTGGAGAGGGAGCCCAGATCTACTGGGCCAGGCAATGGGATGAGCAGTATTCAATAGCAGGCAGCTAGTACAGAAGATGAGCAAAGCAGATAATAATTATGGCTACAGAGAGCTGTATCAGCTGAGGTGTTTCTGGGCTTGATGTGGGCAGTGGTGAGACTTTCAGAGGGGTGACACTGGGCAGACGGCTCCCTGTATTTGGACTGTCTGTCCCAGCCACGTGCCCTGGGAAGTTGGCTGCAGCTGGGAGGGTCCTACAGCCCTGCGTCAGCTGGGGAGTGCAGACACCCTCTGCAAGGTGCCAACCATGGAAAGGGCCCTTCCAGAAGGTCAGATCAGGGACAGATGGAAAATGGTCTTTTTTTAGCTTGGAAAGCTTTCCTTCTGGGTGGATCTAGCATAAAGGTGGGGTCTCCCCCACTCTTTGCAAAACAAAGCAGCAAATAGAACAAAAGTAAAGTAAGAAAATGTCAATCACACCTGATCAAACAGAACATTTAACTCAATCCAGGAGAAAATATTTTATTGCCTTTTTATGTGTTTCACTTACAGTGTTTCTTGGTTCATTTTTGTAAATCTAAGCTCATTTATTCATTCAAAAATAGTAAATGCAACATTTCACGGTGGGACAGCTGATCAACACAATACACAGAAATTTCTCAGTTCAAAGTATGTGTGTTATATTCTTTTTTTACATTTATTCTCCATCTTTTTTTCCTCCCAAATTACCCACTGAATGTGATTCCAGTTCAGAAAGAGCCCCAGCCACTGTGAGCTTGGCCATGCTGTGTTTCCACTGGACCAATAACAAACTCACAATGTCAACCAATGTTACTGCTGCCACCACTGAGAAAAAGGATTTTCTGATATTTCACCAGCATTTCTGACACTGTCTGGGAAGAGTACGCACTGACCTGCCAAAAATAAGACCAAATTTTTAAAACCTGAAGGTCCCAAATCGGGATTTTGGGAAGAGTTTTGGGCAGCTGAAGAGACTGTCCTAAGCTGCGAGCATGGAGGAGCCAAGACTGATATGCTGCTGCAGCCTTGGTCTTGCTGGTGGATGCTTCCCACAAAGGGACAAGAGTGGGTAGAAAATATGGATTTTGTCTCATCAAGGCTCACCAGAGCTCATCTGCAGGCCTCCTTGAGCAGTTCAAGGGAGCCCTATCTACTTCGAGCTAGTTTGCACATGAAGTTAAAGCAAGTTAAGTCCAAGTGTCAGTTTAAAGCACAGTTGATCAAAGCACACAAACACAAGGCAGCATTACTCCAACCTAAGCATTTACCCCTCTGTCAAGTGTCTCCTCAGCACCTCTCCCAGGCACTGTGATCTTTCTGTGGCTGTCACCAGCTGAGAGCCAGAGTGCGTAGGGCATCTTCCAGTGATGGTGCCTTCAACACACACCATCAAGCACAAGTGAGTGTAAAACTGGGGAAAGCTGGGAGGAAGCACTGGATCCCCCAGCCCTCCTTGCCCCTTGGGCAGCAGGAGCAGCAATCCCTCTGCTTGCTGCTGCGGGGAACATGTGCTGCACAGACATGGCAGAAAAATGTGGCGAGTATTCATCCAAAAACCCAGAGCAGAATGGGCTGCTTTAAAACTGAGATTTTAAGAAAAGAGTTTCATTGCTTGAAAAGCTCCTAGTCCCAAAACAAGAATTATTGCTCAGTTTCCATAAAAGAAAAGCAGTAAAAGCATCAAATCCCAAACGTAGGCCTTATCCAACTATGTTTCTGTAGAAAATACTTCTCACTCTCCTGTCTGGTTTGATGCTGAAAACACCTGGTCTTGCTCACTGGCAAAAGTGCACCTCATGGACCACCTCTCACTTCCAGGGAAAACAGCATCAGATACTCAGCCAGGAGCATCTTTGCACCTCTGCCTCCTATGGATTTTGCTGCTGGATTTAAGGGGAGCAAGACCCAGCCCAGCACTCCCAACACAAGCATTTGGAACCAGTTTGTTCTGCATCCTGCTCCTCACTTGTTAGGGATTAGGGAGGAGAGGCGTTTAAAGCTGTGGGCTGGTGGGATGAGCTGGGGCTGTCTCTGGGGTGCAGGAGTGGCTGGAGGCAGCCCCAGGGAGAGAGCCTGGAGACAGCTGCACTGCCTCTGCCAGCTGTGTGTCTCACAACACAACACTGTCCACTTCTCCCAAGGGTTTGTACTGCAGCTTCATCTTCAGAAGCCTCCTCGGATTGCAGGAGGCACTTCTGGCCTGGGCCATGGGCAGCACAGCCCTCCCTTTAGAAAGGAAGGTCCTTACACTGCTGGCTGGTTTAATGCGCCAGAGCCTGCATATCATGCCACAAAGCTGCTGCTTGAGGCCTGTTTAATAACCTTACATCAACAGCTTCCTCCTGGTTCCCACAGGCACAAGTGATGTAAATGCAGTCCAGCCCACAGCACAGGAGTGTGTTCTTGGCCAGAGCAGCTGCAAGTGGTCTCCCAAAGCACAGATAAAGCCTGAACCACTTGGACCTCATCGCTGGACCGAAGCCACAAGCAGCTTTGGGAAGTCCTCAGTATTGATGCTTGCAGCTGGGCCAAAAGTATCCTGGCAACAGTGTGCTCCTGGCCCTGCCCCAAGCAGCACCTTCCCCAGGCAGGTCCAAGGGGCCTGGGGTGACATTTGCTGAGCACTGATGGAGTGTCTGGGGGTGCATCGCAGGCTGCGTGGGAAGAGGTGCTTAGGACTGTCAGGATGACTTCTCCCCTCCACAGTGTGGGCTTCCCTTTGGGACTGGAGAGTGAAAACCAGTTCCATTTATCCATCTGCTTCTGCTCCTTCCTCACATGCTAGCAGCCATTCTGCTGCTCAAGGTGGCATCTGAGCCTGCTTCAGAGCTGAAGCAGAGGCATATGAAAGCTGAGTTATGGAGAGACTCCTGACAGGCTGGCAGCAGTCTCAGTGACTCACTAACTTGTGATTTCCTCTGTGGTGGTTTTCCAGCACAGCTGCTCCCGGCCGCAGCACATGGCGAGCGCTGGCAGAGTGAGCACCGTGTCATTTCTCAGAAGGCCGGGCTATGTGGGCAACCTGTGCATTGCTCACGCAGATCCCCACAACAAACTCTAGTAATTGCCTCAGAGGATAACAGGCCATAAATCTGGGCAGCTGCACATGTGAGCACGTATGGTCTGGCTCCTGGAATCAAAGCGCGTGTGTTTTTGCTGTTTGCAGTGGCTGAATGTGTTTCTCATTCTGGATTCCCCTTTTCAGAGGAAACTCCCTCCATCCCCCTCACTTCTCTCATCCTCTTTATGAGAGGACCTCAGGCACTCTGGAAACACGGGGAGAGGTTTACACCACTCCTGTGAGACATCTCACAACTTCTTCGTGCCATTTGACACATGAGGAAGCTGCACAGAGTAATTTTTTACACAGAGGTTGCAGGAGATGGTGAATGGAGTAAATTATAACTTTCTGGCTTCCTGGTCCCATATTTTTTCTCTACGCTTGAAATCATAGCATTTTTGTTGTCCACAAATTTGATTACAAAACACCCAGACTGCCTGGGTTACAAACTTATTTGCAAACCTGAAACTTAGCTCTAGGGTCACAGACCTATTTTGTGCAAACTCAAGGCTAAGGTTTGAGTGAAAGAAGAAAGAAATCTTTTTCTTCACAACTCCATGGAGGAAAAAAAAAAAAGAAATTTAAAGAGGCTTTGTCAAACAAAACCTAACCTGGCTGGTCCAGGAACCCCACACAAAGGGGCATTGTGCTCTGCTTAAGAAACAGCAAGTCCAGTCTGTCAAGACTGTGTCCTGTACTGCCAGTGCTCAAGAAAGTTGGACTCAGGTAGCCAAATAACCTGATGACTTCATGTCTGAGAGCTGGGTAAAAAGTATCTTCCTGCCTTCTTTCCCTTCCCACTTCGTCATGGAAGGGACTCAGCAGGACAGATCAGACTCAAACACAGCTGATAGGAGTGAGAGGGAGCAGAGTCAGGGGAGCAGGGTCAAGCACAAACCCAGCCAGTGGGACCGATCAGCAGTGGAACTGAGCAGGGGACCTGCTCACCCACACGGGTGGCCAACCATGAACATGGGAAACAGGAGCAAGTGGAAAAAACAGCATGGTTGAGATCAGCAACTGGAAGCACAAAGGCACTGGGATGGCTCTGCCCTGTGGCAGAGCAGAGCAGCCCAACACTGCAATACACTGAAGTGCCCCAGGAGCCATCACAGGGGTGGCACTCAGAGGTGTCCAGCATCCTGCGGCTCCTGGGGGCACAGCAGAGCAGGCTGTGGGCAAAGGGAAGCTGAGTGCCACTGCCTGGGCTGTCCCTCCCAGCTGCCAGCAGCAGCACGCTCAGGGAGTACCACCTGTGCTCTGTGGAGGATGCCACTCTTATTTCCCCAGAACTGCTGGGGTTTCCAGGCTTGACATCCTATTGCATGTCCCTCTCCTACCAACATCTAGCAATGCACACTCATATGTTTAGTTTGCTGCCTGAGAGTAGAGGGCACTATTCACAGAGCTCCAGCAAAACATCGAGGAGGTGTCTTAGCAGGGGCTTGCACTTCAGTGCCACAGTAAGGAGCCCTAGGAATGGACTTTGCCTGTTCCCATCTGACAGTGAAACCAACCTCATGCAAACAAAAGCAGCAGCTCAGATCCCTACGCAGCATGTGTGCAGATCACTTGTATGACATTTGTACAGTCTTTTATGAGCATCCTGGAAACCTGCAGTATTCAAAGGGCTGCCAGCATCAAGATTTCTGTCCAGCCCATTGCAAAGACCCTCAAGCTAAACAAGTGACCTCCCAGAGCTGCATGGTGCACGTGGCCTGGTTTCTCCCTGACGTGCTGTTTTCCCGTAATATACCTGAGACTTCAAGCCGTGCTTTAAATAAAACAGCTGTTTTGACCACTTACAAGAAGGCAGGGAATGCAGCCATACTTTTCTAGCCATAGAAACCACATGAAAAGCTCTACAGGCAACTTTCCCCAGCATTCCCACTCTCCTTCATACAGGCCAATCCCAAGAAAAGCTTGGCCAGAAAAAGATTTGCAGAGCTGCATGTCATAAATCCAGGGATTTGCCAAAGGATTTTCCCTCTTCTAGGAGGGTGTCTAAATCATCCTTGATGTGAAGTTAGGGGAAAAAAAAGACCAGGTCTTTATAGTCAACAGTATTTCTTTTCTGTTTCTTCCTGATGACACTGCTGGATTTCCAAATCCTCGAGAGGGGGATCCCTCCTATCTCTTACTTTTCATTCTTCCTGATGTTCTTCCCTTTTGTTCTCAGCTTTTATTCTGTATATTACTACTGTCAAGCACAGCAGAAATACTGTTTCATTTGTAGCTCTAATTACCTCTCTGGTGTCTATACAAGACTGTTGATCCAGTTAAGTTTGCAGCCTGTGAGGAGGCCCCTAGAACACAGCAAGATGAAACCTGCAGGTCATACAGGAACAATTTTAACTGTCTAAACAGCTAAACAGAGAACAAAGCCTTTTCTACCAGGTTTCAGGAGAAAGCTGAAGTTTTAACAGAGAATTCCATCTTCATGAGTGAATTTATAGGTCACTTACAAAATATAGAAAAATAAGCACTTCCTGCCTAGAGATCACTGGAACTGAAAGCACTGCCACCACAAGCATTGTTTTTTCAACTAAGCAAATGTTGTGCTTTGGAAGTGAAAATGGAGGATGACTTGTTGGGTCTGGGACATTCAACAGCACTAAGGTTTGAGGCTGCAGCAAAACCTGCTGAGAGGTTCCTGTATCATAGTTCAAGTAGGTTGGCTACACAAGACAGTCCTGCGGTGCCAAAGTAACCTCCAGAAGTTTTGGGAGAAAGGACTGGGAGCATGTACAGGCTAGATGTGGACTTTCTGGGCTTGACAGAGTGAGGGCACAAGTCACCCATTCAACTGAGCAGCAGCATGGCTTGAGGAGATGAGCTTGATCCCTGGGGTTTGTCCCATGGCCTTGGAGGGCCCTGGGATTTCCTCCAGAACGGAGTGCAGGATGGGGGGTGGCTGGCAAACTTTTGCTGTGCTCTGGCCCACACCCTGGCCATTTCCACAGCCGTTTGCAAGCTTTGTAAAGGACCTGGATGGGCCCACGTAGCCTTGGGGACATAATTTCCTGCTGCACAGGAGATGGGAAGGATGGCATAGTTCAGCATTAGTTCAGCAGCTGGGCTGCCCAGGGATGTGAGTTGCACTGAGAATGGTGGGCTGAAGGCTGCTGTGCCCTCCCAGGTACCAGTCACCTCTCCCATATCAGCGTCTTTGCCATCTGTGCAAAAAACCCATAATCCACATGTGAAAAAACATCCTTTCCTGCTTTAACAAGGCCATTACAGAATGGTTTATTTACTTCATTATGCACCACTTGCCTTTTCCCTTGCTTTGGGCTTAACTAGTCATTTTTCTCTCTCTGGATTAAAAAGATTTGTTTTTCTGGTAGATGCGGTAAAATTACATTTTGTTCCTGCTCTATTATCTGGGCTTCCTATTTGCCATTAAGACTGTTCATCACTTTTAATGGCTGTTCCTTTCTCTCTTCACAACAGGATGGATGAGGAGTATGGCCATATCCTGAGCAGTCACAGACCCTCCTCTCAGAGCTGTTCCCAAACTGAGGCTCATCAATAGCTGCCACACTGTGATTGTTGCTCTGTGTCAGCTCATTTACCTGCTCTTGCCCCATTTCCAGAGCACAGCAGTGCTCTTGGTATCTCACCTCTAATAACACAACCAGGGCTAAAACCCTTCTTTTTTTCCCCCACACTGGTATTACACAAAGCTGATTTCATGTTTGGAGGCAAAACTCATATTCTTCTCCTTGTATTTAAGCTCAGCTGTGAGAAAAGGCTGTAGAAGGTGAATGGGAAAGTGTGACAGCAGAGTTATGTCCCCTTCAGCAAACCTGGCTCCAGTGTGGTCTCAAGCAGCGCTCAGCCCCCTGCAGTGAGCTGCTCTGCCAGGGCTGGCTTAAAGGATAGACCAAGCAGGCGTCTACCCACCCCCAGGAAACGCTTGGGCTGCTAAAAAGCAAGCTTGCTGAAGTAAAAATATTTATTCTCAATTTCCTGTTAAATCTGGCAGCAACAATGAATTTTTTCTTGTAGTATTTTATTAGGAGATAGGGATTTAATGGGAAAACCCAGCAAAACATAATCTGCCTCCCCAGCAAACAGTGTAAGTCCAGGGTGACGTTTCTCTCTCACAGCTTTAACAAGGACATATCCCTTGGCTTTACCCTTGGACACTGTGGAGAAACCTCTGATCTGGTGGCTGGAGGCACGACTTCGCAGCCAGGGGGACCTTAGCAACAAGCCCCTCAAAAATACCTTGAGGAATGGCATTTAGGGAAATTAACTGCCTCTGGCAAGAGCAGCTGCAGCACTAAAGTCACCACGTAAGCCGACTTGCCTGGCACTGCCCTAGTCTTTCCAAGCGAGTCAGACTCACAGCCAAGCTTTCAGACAGCAGTGTAAATGTAGTCCTGAAACGGCCCCTGGCTTGCAGCAGGCAAAGAGGGCAAGACACAGTGGCTTCTTTTCCAGGTGGAAAAAAAGCTAGAGTGAAATATCTTCATCGTGCTTTGACAGAATTGATAAATTACTTCTTTTCCCTACTTTCCTTTAAAGCAGCACAATCAAATTAAAATAGGAATGTGCATCAGTGACCTGTGTGTGACAACATACACTGGGACCTCCCCACTTCAGGCTGGTTTTAGACCTAGTGCTTCGTATGAAATATTACAGTGTGATTCATCATAGGGTAATCAGGCTTTAATCCAGCTGCAGATTTATCTACTCAATGGCTAAACCTGTCCTGGTTGCTAATGACTTCGTAGTAAGAGACATTACTGGTATTTTGTTTTAATTTAGAACATGTAAGTCCCACATCAAGCTACTAACATGAACTGAAGGGTGGTTTGTAACACAGTGAAGCAATATAAAGCTATCAGCATTCATTTTGCATTGGGCAGCATGAAAACTGTCACACCATGCCACCACCTTGCAGGATGGGTCAGAGGAGTACAGACACTGCATGTACCTCTCAAGATACAGTTCAACTCAGAAAAGCTTTAGATAGCTCCCTGCCACCTCTTTTCACCCAAGCACATTGCCTTCCCCAAACCTTTCTTCTCAGAGCCTTTCTTCTAGGAGCAGAGGATTATTTGCAGTAGGAGAGGGCAGTGAGCTAGAGGCTCTGTATCTCCAGAGACACCCCTGAGTCAGTCCCAGACCAGACGCCACCCACGTAGGTTTATCTCCATTTTCTATTTGGAGCCTCTCATTAAAGTCAATCACTTCTGCTGCCCTGAATCTGATCTCAGAGACTCTCCTCTCACCTCCCTTTCTTCTCATCCCCAACACAGAAGCTTCTGGACTGTAGCCAAGGAAAGAAAGCTCCCGTCCCCAGACGACCTCCCTATCTCAGAGCACCCCATCTCCCTTCCAGGGCAGCAATCCAAGCTGCTTCCCCTACCCTGCCTCATCACCTTTTGTAGCAAGGACAGCTGTGTGACTCACCCTTCTCAGGTGAAATCAACTACTCGTTAAGCAACACACCAATGGGCCCTATTTTCTAATTTTGCAGTTCCTTCTCTTGGTTTAAACACAGCTGTTCACAGCAGGCACAGCTGAAGGCCAGCGAGATCTGCACATCTTGGCCTAACACCAAGTGAACGCAGAGCACTGCATGTCTGTGAACAGTTACCACGCAGGAGCTCACCCTGCTTGCACCATACAAACACTTTTCCTGCACTAGGGGCAAGCTTGTTATTGCCCTCCTTAAAAGATCCCACCTTTTAGTTCAGCGTGCAGAGGATGAATTCACTGACTACAGAGCCCTTTTAAAAAGCAGCTGCATGAATACTGTGGATCCTGCAGGAAATTTGGGGAGCACTAGCAAATGCACAGCATGGGAGGAGAAAAGGGACTTGCAAGGAACCAGGATTCACTTGGGAAATACACACCCATCCCTCTGGCAACTCAGGGGCTGCCAAATGGAAGCTTACTMTGTTACCAGGAAAACAGCTGGCTTGTGCACAAGGGGGGAAATCCTGCTGCTACCTGGGAGCTTTCCACTGCCCGCTGAGGAAAGCAGTCAGGGCTTTGCACACAGCAGGCACTGAGCTCTCTCCTGAATTTCCAGCTGGCATGGCCTGAGCCAACACGACCCTGTTCCCCAGAGCAGCGTGTCTCTGTGGGCAGACTTGCAGGGTCAGGCTGTGCCACCCCTTGCTGGCAGCACTCCTGCCCCTGGGGTCTGGCTCCAGGGAGCCTGTCTGTGCCCTGGAGTGCCACTGCCATTCAGTCAGGGAGGAATTTTTCACCTTTACTTAGTTTGCTGGAAACTAATTGTGAATACAATGGAAAGTTTCATGCTGTGCAAAAAACTCCTTCCCATAAAGCAAACATCTACAGATGGAAAGTTTTCATCCTGTCTAATGCCAGAGCTGGGAAAGCAGGGCTGCACGGCCACACCAGGAAAGAAAACACTGCAAATTGCTGTGCTCAGGATCGAAGGGGAAGGAGACAGGGAAGCAAACAAGTGTGGTGGACAGAGACCACCCTGTGAAAGACCCATCTACACTTGTCGCCCAGTACAGCCCGGTGTGCCGCCCAAAGTGCAGGTCTTGATCTGTGACCTGCACAGCCTGATAACGTGGTGCCTTCATTTGAAAGGGTTCCCCCTTTTCAACTCCATCGATTTTGTGTATTTAATGGCTTCAAAGACACTTATGCTAACGGGCTAACTCTTACCTGGCGAACAAGATAACCATCACTGTGCATCAAAGCCTGCAGCAAAGTCAATATTGACGGAGCTGCCCTGGCTGCATCCTGCCTGGCTGGGACTCTCAGGTGTGCAGCAAGGTTCTCCTCGGGGAACTGCTCAGGTTCCAGAGAGGATTAAAACCAGGAGCCGCAGAGCGTGTTAGACAGGAACAGTGAGAGCAACGTGGGGTTTTGCAGTTCTCCACATGCAAACAGTTCTGTTGGCTACCAACAAATAGGAAAAGCTGTGCATGCAAATCACTGTCAGACCAGTGTATGCATTATTGATTTTAATAATCAGATGCAAATGGTGACAGCCATCTAGTAATTATTCCCATGTTACAAGAAAACACACATAAGCCATAGCACACAACAACTCTGCTGATGGAAATGATCTGCAGCTTTACTTTCTGCCTCATGCTATTTTTCACTTGTTCCTCTATCCCAAACATATGTTCATCTTCTACATGCTCTGAGGCTTTCTGTGCAGAACTGCCAGGCAGAAAGACCAGTCCTAAGGGTGCAGACAGTCCCACTGGAGCTGGTATCAGCCCCCAGCCCAAACATTACAACTGGCTGTGGTTCACCTCCCCCTAGACACTCACAGCATGCTGCTCACACTGGTCCTGCAGCATGCTGGAAATACTCCCTCCCCCAGGGTCAGACATGAAACAAGTAGAGGCAGGAGGTCGGACGAGCCCCAACTCTCTGAGAAGCATGTTGTGTGGTGCAGGGGTCTCGTGCACATTTGGAAAGAAAAGACAATGTCGGGTGGTTTAAGTGAGGGATCACACACTGCAAACAGCAAACTTCCACGAAAGCAGCTGCTACATATAGTTTGCAAGCAGCTTCTGCACTGAAACAGCACTTGAGCAGTCCTGAATGATACATGTTGAAAGGAAAAGTCAGTTCAAAGGGAAATGCTGGTCCTCCCACAGGAAGAAACCCTTGGAGGCAAAGAGAGATAAAGATCATAAACAATTAAAGAGCAATGGTTATTGAGTATACTACCCCTGTGATTAGAGCTCCTGAATCTGTTTATCAGGAATGGGATGGGTGCAATGAATACTGCATAGCCAGAAGCACCCAAATTGTTGATGAATCGTGAAGGGCTCTGTCAAAACAGAGCTTGTCTACAAATGGAAATTTGAGTGTCCCTAGCACTACTGGCTGCTCTAAACAGGAAACCTGTAGTGTGAATTTCATGGTAAACATCTATCTCCAGCATTTAGTTCTGCCTTCCAGAGTTAAGACGGGACAAGTGAGTTTGTTCAGCCAGAGCCTTTTCCGAGTCCACCACAGAGAACAGGATTTGTGATGAGATTTGGTTTTAGGCTGGACTGAATAGTTAACCAGTCTGATTAATAAATGCCAGAAGAAGGAAATAACAGGGGAGTTAAACAGAGAAGAAAAATGTCCCCCTACATGGCTAGATAGCAAAAGCTTACAAGAATTCTGCGCCTTGTGGATAATTCTCCCCAGCTCTTATTTAACATTGTTTTAGAAGACATGATTGCAGCATCTTTCGAGTCCAGAGGTGGTGGGATTTTCCATGTCAGCATGTTCCTGGAGGATCCCAGCCATCTCCTTCTCTCTTCCCACTTCCTGGAGGAAATGAAAGATGGGACTCATGCCCATTGGCAAGAGTTCTTACTTCAGCAGTATTGTCTGATGACGGATGGTTGTTTCATGGGAAAGTATTATATTTTTATTTATTTACTGTTAAAATTTACAATTTTAAAAATTAAAAATTATTTCACAACTTCTCATAGGAAGTACCTGTCATTTTTCCAGCTGTGGCATAACAGAGGTACCCAAGCACTTGTCTGACAAACTTGTCTGGGTTTCTAAGGAGCTGAAGAGCTGCGTGCTGCAGAAAGGAGAGGTAATTCTAGGTATATGCAAAAAAAACCCCTAAACCCCAAAACAGTGAAACATCCAGTGGATGGAGGTTTGGGGGAAGCCTTTAATTCCTGTGATCCACACTAATCCATCTGCTGCCCTTATGTGAGGATGTTTTTGAGTATTTAAATAGTAGAACCCCTGTTCTTCATGCTTTGGAACAGAGTTCCAAATTGTTACACAGAGCATGTCTGTAGTGAAGCTGACTGCAGGACCATGTGGAGATGCAGGGACAGTCAATGATGCTGTCCAGCTCTCTACCTCAGATACCGTCAGGGGCAGATGAAGGCCCTCCTGGGCCATCTGGCGTGTCATTACCTTGGATTTTGGGAGCACTTTGCTGTGCTCTGTGCCACAGTGACATGCACACTAAGAGCAGTTCCCAATTTCAAGTGATCCAGTGTTTTCACACACGTGGCCATCACAGCATTGTGTACAGTACAGATCTAGTGACACTGTTAATCAGGTTAAAGTCATGCAGGCAGGTAGTGAGTTAGTCCTTACACGTATATACTGGCTTTCAATTTTGTTGCAAGGATCTCTGTATAAAAATCTGGAAAAGCAAAAGGATATAATGAAACCGAGCCTGTTCCTGCTAGAATTCCTGGTGAGTTTATACTAGTGGAAATGTGAAAATATGCTCCATAAAATGGCAAAAAAGTCTGCTATTTCTAGAGATTCTTCTCCCACACTGCCTTCTTCAGCCTCCTCTCCCAGGCCAGACTAACAGATGGCTTCTGGCTGATTCTACCCACTGAGCTACTGAAACTGATGAACCGAAGGAAAGCCAGTGGGAAGTAATTCTGGGACTCTGTGGTCTATTTCTGCTACACAAAAGCCTATTGCTCCAGCTCTGTCCTTAACACAAACGCAGCATGCCCCATCCCTGCATCCAGCAGCTGCCACGTGCTCTCCCCACACAGAGGATGATGGCTTGTGCCCGGCGGGCACTGGGGGGGACAGGCTCCTAGCTGGGACAGACTCAATAAGGCTCTTGTCTTATTCAGGCTTGCGCTCAATTGCATCCTGGAGCTCTGGAGCCCTCTGCTCCTCCTGACACAAACCTGGGAATGAAAAAGATGACACAGCACAGGAAATCTTTCTGTGTAAGCAGAAAAGATGTGGGGATTATACTGTGCTCTTCCAGCTCAGAGAAATCTGATAGAAAGGGAAGGATAGAAAATGTTTAGCAAAGGTTGTTTACTGAGGTCCCAAATATCTAACAATAACCTCAACAGTAAAGTCAAAAAGGCAAAACTCAAGGTATTTACCTGCACTGCCAACTGCTGCAGCACATGGAGAGCCAAAGCTAGGTGTTGAACAGCGATACTGACACTGACCTTTAACGCCACTAAAAAAGTAAATAAAAAAGCTGCTGAATAATACGTTCAGTGATTTTTTTTTCTTCAGGTATGTGAATATGTGAACAGCTTTTAATTTATTTTTGTTTATCTATTTGAAATACTTCTGTAGTCAGACATGTAGTCTGACTGAGCCTTGGTTTGGAAACAGTTTTTCAAGCTCAATGCAAACATTCGATATTCAAAACTGGAGTAGCCTGGGTATGCTGGATTGGACACGTAATATAGGTGTCATGATTTCTTTGGCCAAATGAAGGCAAATCTTGGAAATACTTCAAATGGTCTTTTTTATAGGTTTCAAACTCACTTTAGATAAACACTTGCTAATGACTTCAAATTGACCATGCCGGTAAGCTCATTTGATAAAAAGGCAACAGAAAATGAATACAAAAGGATTGCAAGTACTGCAGTCAGCTCAAACACAGATCCAAGCAGACTATGTCACTAAGGAGAGCTCTGTCTGGCGGCACAAAAGTTCAGAGTGTCCTTTCAACAGCACTCGTCATTTCCTTAGCCTGCCATGGCTACAACGTGCTGAAATCTGCAGCACGTCTGGGAGTCACACGGCGCTGGGCACTGTGCAGCTCTATCATCACAGGCTGTTATCACTTTGGATGTACCAAGTAACACTGCAAACGCACAGGGCCTGCGAAAGAAGGCAGTCCTGCATCAGAGTGGGCTCATGAACTTGTCTATTCTTTCAAGCAAATTAATCCAAAGCATTAGTCACTCTGCCAAAGGATTGATCTGCCCTGCTACTGGGGACACACACATGCCTGGGAAGCATCAACTGCAGTCCTGCAATAGTGCCTGGATGTCACCTTGCAGGCTTCAGCTCTTCCACATCCTCCAGAAATTTTGCTGACTGTAGCTATAGGCACTTTGTCTGGCCTCCATTTCAGTGCACAGCACCCACCTCACTAATGTTCACATCACTGCATCCCGCAGTCCTGTGGCTGAACAGGACCTACGACAGAACCAGGAGTTGCAGAGATACTCATACAGTGAATGAGCATTTTACATTGTCAGCCTAAAAATATATTTGTGCCAAAGTCCTTTTGAGGCTCTTTTCGATAAGCACTGTTTGGTCCCCCATTGCCTGGTTGCAAGGGAATGTGGAGATGCTCATGCAAACATGAGATGACAGGATCTACTACTCTCATACAGTACTACAGCTCTTTCCATAAACACTAAAAAACCCATGGACAATTATAGTAACTTCCCAATGTCAGAAAATAAAGGAGCAAAGCCTCAAAAGCAATGAAAATTTGTAAAATCTCTGAAGGCAAAAAGCCTGTCCTCCTCAGAGCCTTCATCCTAAACTGCCTGTGCCCTCTGCAACCCCTCAGTCCCCAGCCTTGGCTGCTGAGCACAGGCCTGCCAGAGAGGACAGTCCTGCATAAGACAGGGGCTGTATCCTGATCCCAGACTTCACCATCATCCAAAAGGTGATGCTCAGAGCCCAAATGGCTCCATTCCTACAGCCCCTGGCTGGCCCTTAGTGACACACAAGGCCAGACACAGCAGGGAGAGGAGTTATAGGTGCAGCAAAGGCCACACTTGCAATAAAATCTTCTAAGCACACATTTTATCTCTCAGTCATAACATCAAGCTCCTTTCCTTAGACACCTACTTTTTATTTTTCAGTCTATCTCTATAAACATGAAGTCTTTTTCTGTGGCATGGTGGAAACGAAAGCACACAGAGCCTGATATTTGAAGTGTAAGACATGTTGGTTTAATCCTGTCAGGACTTTAATGTAGATTATATAGGGACAAGCAATGACCAGAGGGAGGGAGAGAGGTGTAAATAATCCAGATGAGTGTGGACTTGTTGGCAGGGTGGATTTATGTCCTGTCTTAATAAAGTGTCCTTTCATCTCTGGAACCTGGGCTCAGAAGCCAGTCTAGACAGGAATTAATGGGGCTCCTTCTCCACTTACAGATCTCAAGGTTTCCCAACACTGAGAGCTCAATCAGCTATGGATACTGTTTTTTGCAATGAGCTTTTAAATACAAGCTCTGACCATTCACCAAAAAGAGTCTGCTGCTAGGCCAGGAGACAAATTAAATTCACTTACTACAGCTTTTTTATGTGATTGCCACCGTAAGATGAAGCCAAGCAATTGTGAGCCTGTTGTAAAGAGATGGAGTAGGGCATGCCAAGAAAATACTTGGTATGGACCAGAACTTGGTTCTGTCCGGAAACCATGCCTAGGAACATAAGTTACTCCAGGCAATACAGCACTAGGATCTGCAGATGCTGAGTTGTGCGAAGTCTCCTGTGGTGAAGGAAAATCACCGACTTCTTTTCTGCTTGCAGTAAAACTTCCCATCTGTTTGTCTCCCTCAGGAGTCCAAAAGAGTACGTGGGGATGGAGCATTCAAAAGCATTTCTTGGTAAGGGATCTGGGATTTCACTGGAGTGTGCAGTCAAGAGAAGCAAGTAAAGCTGTGAGCAAAAATGTACATGTCCAGTGTGATTTAAAGCATTTAAACAAAATGCTTTGGAGAAAGGTTTGTTAAGGATTATAATTTCTTGAACTCTTTAATTGCTTTTTCTGGAAAAAGGTCACATCTTAATCTCTCATCTCCAGCTATGGAGAAGGACCCCCAGATGCAGGGAGATTCAGCTCCTAATTTTACATCTGTGTAATTTTCAACAACAGGAGACAGGGAGCAGCAGGATGCACTGCCAACTATTAGGGAGCCCTTTTATTATGCAAAATTCGGATCTTGTCTAAGTACAATGTCTCCAATGAGTAAAGACAGAGCCAGTTAAAGGAAAGGAATAGGAGAACAAAGTGGTCTCCAAAGGCACAGCAAGAGGTAAGAGCCTACTGTGTGCAGTGATGGACAATGTGACAGATTCTCTTCCCAGGGTATTTCTTCTACAGACGTTTGGACAGTACAGACAGAAGTGGCCAAAGAACTTCCTTCTGGGAGCTCAATAGCTGCTGGCTAGGCAGAAGGACTATGCAATTTGTAGACTCTTAAATTAAGTTATACAAAAGTCACAGGCAATGTATAAGCAGTCCTCTGCATGATACTTTATTCTGTTTATAATGCTTAGCACTCAGAATGAAAAAACAATGATGTCTCGTAGTGATAGTTGCCCTGGGCTGCCTGCACCATGCCCAGGGCAGCAGGAGTCCTCTCCTTCCTTCTTCTCTTCCCCACAGGGTCAGTTTACTACAAAAGCTCATGGCAACTGCTCCATGAGGATCTCGTGCCTAGGGAAGGAAGGGTGGCAGAACCTTTGTGTTTGAGGAACGATGGCTGCAGGACCATGGCTCATATGTCCAGGTCCATTCATTAGATAGCAATTGCCCTCTTTGCCCCAGCCCGGGAATCTCCTGGGACTGCCTGGCAAAGCAGGAGCCACTGCCAGAGAACATGATTTAAATGAGCTCTAGGCCAAAATGCAAGACAGCTCCTGGCCTGCTGAAAACCAAGGTTTCCTCCCTGTGCAAGAACCAACAGTGAGGTCTTGGGAGAGGAAGCACCCGGGCTCGGTTAGCTCAGGATTATACACATTTTTAGCACCTGCTGAGCAGTGCTGCCTATCCCAGGTGGGACTCCTCAGCTACAGCAGGAAGCCTTACAGGGGCTGGAAGGGAGGGTGTGGAAGAAGATCAAGGGCTGCTTTGTCATGCAGGGTTTTGCACATTAGTGGAGCCTGATAATAAAGAGCAGCAGTAAAGTGCATTAGACCACCCTGCGCCTCCAGAGCTGCCCAAGCCAGGCTGTGGCAGGGCGCAGCTTTGTACTTTCTGGCTCATATCTCAATCTGCAGCCAGAGCACAGCGGTAGCTGGGAGATCCAAACCAGATGCAGCCTCTCAGCCTCAAGCAGAGCTAGTATCAACCAGTACAGCCCTTTCTCCCAGCTGTGTTCTCCCAAGCCATTTGCCTGGGGCAGCCATGACTAAGCTGGAGCACAAGGCAGTGCAGGCAGTGAAGGCATGTGCAGGGTGAACCTTATCCCACACTGCTTCAGTCCCAAACCTGTGTCATCTCCATGAAAGCAGGCTGTGCTTCCTTCTGCCAGGTCTCACTCCACAGACAATTCATAATCTGGCACAGGCTCCTCTGAGATTGTATTGTGGATGCCCTGGTGTGTTTTAGGCTCTGTGCTGGCCAGCTTTTCGTTCCCAGCTTCAATCTTGCCCAGAGCTGGGTGTTGCAGTGTGGGAAGAGCACAGCCAGGGTGGCAACAGAGCTCTGTGGAACGGAGGAGAAATCCCCCATTACACAGGCCCTCCTAAAAGCTTCTCCCCTCACTGCTCACATGGTAGTCTAAAACTTCCCACTCCCTGTAAGGTAAGGAAGACACAGAGRAGTGGATGGGAGGTGGATGGCATTTCATGTGTTGGGATAGCTGGGCCAGCACCCTCTGGGTGTCACAACTGACCACGGTGTGTGCAAGTAATGAGGGTCTTGCTGTTACCCCCACACCACCTCACTGCCCTGCAGCCCTTTCCATCCTTTCAGGAAGACTTGATAATGTCTTGGGGATGTGTCAGTAAAGGACCAGCCTGCAAGGTCTGTATTCACAACTCTTTTGGCACCCGCATCTGTTCTCTGCTGGGCAAGTGAAGGTGTCAGGGACAAGACCTAAGGCACTTTTTCACACCACCATCTCTGCAGTTGTTGAGCCCTGTGACTGCCATTAACATGTGCACACAAGGCAGCCTTTTCCCTGTCAATGCCGATGGAAAGTTCTCACCTGGTACTCCAGCACCACTGACTCCTGTCCCCATCTTTCCCCACTGCTCGCAGCTCTGCCACTGCCTGGGCACAGGGCTGAGGCTGAGGCAGGGCAGATGGGGCTAGGCTGGGCTTTCAAAGGAGTGGTTTGGGCTTATGGCCCCCCAGATTGCATGAGCAATTTGCACAACTAAGCAAGATGCCGCCCATTGTGGACCAAAAGGGACTGGCCTGAGCTCTTCCTCCCACCTGCACTGTCCCCTCCAATGTCTTGCAGATGCTAATGGGCTGTGGGGGAGGTTGTATCCAGACCCAGGGATGCCTGCAGTGAGTTTTCCTGGCTCCCTCAGCTCTAACAAGCATTCATCAAGCAAAATTCAGAGCTATGTGTCCAGAGCGGCTGCAGGTGTTTGGACCCCAGCTCCTGTGTTGGACCCAGCACTGCTGGGCTCTTGGTGTACTTGTAGGGAGGACAAGGGAAGAGATGGAGTGAGAAAATGTGAAGACATCTAGAAAATGTGAGCTGGATGGGATGAACCCTACACCACAATGAGACAAATATGGCCTGTGCCCTGGGAGCAAAACTAACCCAGCAGAGGTGGCTGCTCTTGTCTAAGTTGGCCAGGATCAGAACTGAGAGGCGCTGCAAAAGTCATGATGGTCCATAAACCCTGCACATTCACAGCCCTCTACCTTATCAAGTCAAAGAGACCTGGAAACAGAGAAGTCCCACGTCCACTTTCTTCAGAATCCCTTAAAACTTTGCACTTGAGCCCCACTGTGAACTGCCCATTCGCCTTTGAAGACAGTCACCAGTGACTCTCAAATGAAAGGTGTCAGAGTGTGCCGGGSAGGGGTGGGTGCTCTCTGGGGGTGTCCTTCGGGCTCCACAGAGTGCCACTCCAGCTGGCATGCTCCCTTGAGCACAGCATAATGACAAGGGAAAATCCCAGCTTGGGGGAAGGGGATCTCATTTATCTTGGGAGGGAGAGACATGGTTAATACCAGTGTTTGAAAAAGGAGTGGGGAGCAATGGATCCACAGTGCGTGGGCAGCAGTGGAGTCTCCCCAGATGGACCTGCATTCAGCCAGCAACAATTGAACCTTTGGTCCCAAAGGTACAACTATTTCAGGAGTTTGAACCAAAGTGAGTTGAAAATTGTTTTTAATCACTGACCCCTGTGATGCTGAAAGTGCTGCATAAAGGGAGGAGGTGCGTACATGAAACAAAAGCCTACAATTCCATTCCAACAGTGATTAAATTGACAGAGGTTGTGTCCTGCAATGCAGCATTATGGAAGACAAGGCAAACAAGATTAACCCACATTGACAAGGCATTTATCCATGGCTAAGAGGAGACCCACGCCACAGCATCTCTGTCCCACAAGTTTACACCAGTCCACACGAGTCTAATCCCTCATGGCCTGTCAAGCTATTAGGCAAATCTCTGGCTCTCATTTGCCTAATCCAATAGCTCCCAGCTTCATAAGAAAGACCTCCTAGGGGGCCTTAACAACCATGTTTGTTAGGCCTTATATAAGTAAACAAAGCTCTTAAAGCCAAACAGCTTCCTCTTCCATATGGGATCTCAACACTCTCTTAACCTTGAGATAAAACCAGCCACACTCAGAGAAGGAGGATGAGTTTATAACAGGTTGAGTTGTGCCTCCGCAATAAGCAGCATCTGAAGGATTTTGCCATCAATAGCTCTACACTTAACACTCACTGCAGAGTTGCCAGGTGCCTGATTTCATCCCAGAGCCTTTGTATCATCAAGGATTTATTGCATAGCCAATGAGGTCACAGTGCTCATTCTCTGTTCTGCCAGCTTCAGTGGAAGAGTAAGAAGTGTTAAAGCATCTTTTCAAGACCAAGATGTTTTGTGTCCATATGTAAGCATCACCAGGAGACCAAATACTTCCATAGATCTGTACACCCAAATCTACAAATGCTTTCTTGGAAACCCTCTAAATATTTTTCTGAATCTCAGGACTGGTAGCGATACCTCTGACATTAAACAGAGTGCAGGTATTCTCTAGTCCTTGAATTTGAGGACACCACCACCTCTGCTCTAGGGATATATGCCTCCCTGGTGCTTTGGCCAAAGATCCAACCTGTCTCAAAGTGGATCTCCTGGGGCTGAGAGCTACTCTTATCTCTGACACATCATTAACAATGTCCTTGACAATGTGGTTTACTCCACAGACAGGTGAATCTTTAGGGAGGGTTCAGGCAGATGAATAGTTACTCAAGGCTTGGCTGCTTACTAGTCTTAGCCAGGCCTCTGGGGATTTGGAAGCTAAACTGAAAATAACACAGAAACATGTTTCCTAAGGGGCCTTCTCATACAGCTCAGGTGAGGTTGGGGTTGGGAAGCCATTGTCTCATTTTCTCCCACTTTCTTCACAAAGTGCATTTGCAAAGGCAGAGCTGAGAGAGCACATTTTAAGCAGAAACGCATGGCCAACAACAGAGATCCAGTGAACAGGAACACTAGGACAAACACTTCAATGGAAAACAACCCATGGGCTGTTACAGATAGTTCTCTACTGCCTGTCCCGACCTTAGGCAATTTGGAGATGAGCAGGTTGTGGAAGAAGCAGAAGAGCTCTGTGGAGAGGCCACAGGCAACACCTGAAGGTGCGGGGCGAGCCTTTGCCATGCTGTCAGTACTATCCCTCTCCACCTTCACTCTTCCACCATATGCACAATATTTGCAAGGGACAGGGCAAGACTGAAAAGTGAGCATTTTAACTTAAAAATATAAAAAGACTTCAAGACAATTTTTGGCCATCTGAACACCCAGCCTCTGCCTTGCCCAATCTCCAGGGATGCAAGTATGAAATACTACGTGTTTTACATCAGTCTGAAGTGGAAGTTCTCTCAGAGACTGATGGTGAGCAGGGACCTGATCTGGAACTCTAAATCCTTCACATCCACCAGCTGAGGAGCTGTTCAGGTTAGGTCTTATTTATATGCAAAGCAGTTCAGCATCAGCAAAGATCTCTAATGATGCAAATCAGTCGTGTGTCATCCTGGCAGTGAAAGTCAAGGGAGCCCTTACTTGCTTGAATCCAGCACGTTTCAGCAAAAGTGCCATTTAGTAAAAGAAAGGGGATTTTTACCGTGGAGTATGGCCCACGACCCTCAGTCACTTTCCAGCTGAGATCACAGCTAAATCGCTTATCTTTACGTTTTCATACCAATCTGATTATCCTTGAACAGCTAATTGTTTCGTAAGTGCCACTTGGAAGGGATCCATTTCCAACACAAGTAAAGAAATGGCACTATAAAACTGTCTACCTTTGCCATGAGTCACTTTAGCACATAGGATGAATATTTGGCACTCTTCACTTTTTCAGATTAACTTGCATATTTATTTTGGAAGAAAAAAACCAGACTGCTTTAATTCCTTCCCATCAGAATTCCTCATATTTGCTTAGCTTATTGAAACTTTTTTAATAGACCTTACAGTATATATGTTATATAGTGACTCCTGATGGAGGAGACATTCATATCTCCTTTCATGTAAAGAAAAAGCTGAAAAATATCTATGAGAGCATTTGATACTTTTTTAAGAGAGTCAGTAAACCCTACAGATTATGTCACCTGCCATGAAAAAAGGTTTCATCCCTTTGGCTGAGGCCATGGAAACATCCAGCAGGGATTTAAATTCAGTGTCTCCTGGATGGAGGATGTGTTTCTCTTCCAAAGAGAGTCTAACATGTTGCAATTAAATTTCTTAAAGATCCATTCTGAGCTAGGCTGGGAAAACCCCTGAGAAAGAAAAGAGGGTTCTGGGCTTCGGAAAGGAAGTCAGAGATTTCCTCAGCTGTTCACTCAGTCTGATCAGAAAGTAGTTATGCACCTTTGCAAAAGGATGTTGCTTAGCCTGAGGAAAAAATTCTATGTATTGTGACCACATACATTAACTAAAGTCTAGAAGAACAAGTGAATTTAGCTCAGCCTCAGTTAATTACACAGTTTATTAACATCTCTGGAGTACTATCTAAAACAAAAAAGTAACATTCTTCTAGGAGGATCTGATCTAAATATCATATCCAGGAGATGAAACCAAGAATTCCAACTTCTGAAATGAAGTTTTGCGCTTTGCCAACTAAAATCCTGCAGGGTGGATGGACTGCAGGAAAAAGAAACAACAAAAGTCATGAGCATCTCCCAGTGCCACTGGAGATCCAGGGCAAGGGATGTGTCTCTTCTTCTTGCTACGTATTCTTGGTCAAGTCACTTATCCCAGTCTGCAAAATGTGGCATTAATTAACAAATGGCCAAGGAAGAAATTTCAAAGCAATATAAACAAGGGGTATATCATTACGAGAAAGACTTGTATCAAAGCCTAATATTTTTGTAAATGTAGGCAAAATGGATCTATACAGTGACCTAACCAAGGACTTGATAGCTCTGGGAAATCAGAGGTACTTCATACAGGCACGATCCTTCTGTTCTAAAAGACTCTTTCTCTGCAAGGAGCTATGTGCCCTCCATTCCTATAAACTGCAATGAGGGCTGTGGGTGCTCCTCTCTCCCTAGATCGAAGCCTAAAATTGTCAATTAGGAAAACAAATGTGGGTACTAGACATCTTTTTGTGAATGTCAGTTCAGCAATCACTTTATTACAAGTAATT
Source organism: Amblyornis subalaris (assembly GCA_018881555.1). Classification (NCBI taxonomy): domain Eukaryota; kingdom Metazoa; phylum Chordata; class Aves; order Passeriformes; family Ptilonorhynchidae; genus Amblyornis; species Amblyornis subalaris. The sequence continues at coordinate 168,807 of JACAXG010000034.1, read as the reverse complement.
TTAGTATTGAATGTAGTGCAATTTCAGTAATTTAGCAAAGTACAATGATGGATTAAAGTGCCTGGTGATAGACGTTTATTTCACCTTCTGAAACACAATTATTATGCACTTTACTCAATAATAGTATCTTGTTCCAACTAAAATACACGTTGTGTAATTCTTTAAGCCATAGAATCGTAGCAATTAGAGAGGGAAATGGCTGATTAGGTCACTGATTCAAGCCTGTTGCCAGCCCAGGATTGCTCCCTGCCCTGTATCAGCTAGATTTTTCCCCAAACTGCTTTCTTTTACATGTTTTAGTGATGATGATATCTATCAGAAAAAAAAAGAAAAAAAAGAAAAAAAAAATAAAAGAAGAAAAAAAGAGGCTTCAACCACAGTTGAAAGATTCAGCCTCTTACTGCAGAAAATACTGCATATTCACAGTGGGAAGGGTCTGAGGGTTTTTTACGTTCTTCTTATGGCAGATGGCTGAAATACTTTCAGCCAGAATGCTTTTCAATGACTCTTTTCCATGGAAGCAGCTTTGCTGAAAAAATTTCCCAGTTTCCCTTCTAAATTAAAAGTCCCGCTTTTCAGTTTGAGATTCCTCTCACTACTTTTTGGCTAATCACGGCTTAATATTTAGCATTTGCTAAACAGAAATAGAAAGAAAAATGAAGCTGACTGAAATTTTACTCAAGAAGAGCCACCATTCCTGAGCTATACTGGCAGAGGGGTGGTTGGGATGAGGTTTCAACTCCTCTTTTTAGGGAGCTCAGCTGCTTTTTAGGATGTCACTGCTCTGAAGACTAGGGCTCTCTCTGCTGTCAAATGCTGGGTACCCCTCACCACATGCCAGCACAAGGGAGCTGAGCACTCCTTCAGAACCTCACATTTTATTACATGTACAGACATACCTGCTGGAAGAAACAGCACCTTTGGTGCTGGCTTTGTGCCTTCTCTGTGTTTATCCATGGATAGTATCCTTGAGAGCAGGTGCAACCTATGGAAACAGCACATTTTAAATAAATTAAAGAGAATGTCTTGAGAAAGCAAGCTTTCAACACAAACTCATGGAAACAGGGGGGCAGAAAAATCTGTGTTGTGGAGTTGTGCTCTTCCAAACACTGAAGAGACAGGCCAGCAGGGAGCTGCATGTACAGCCAGCACCCCAACACTGTGGCCACCCCGTAGAAGTGTGGCTCAGCTGTGGCTGGGCCAGTGAGGCATGGCCCAGGCTTGGCAGGGTCAACAGTGCCCTCAGGGTTTGCCATGCAGCCAGCACCAGCAGAGGACATGATGCTCAGACACAGATCTCCTATCACAGATAAGCTCAACTAATGATTAAAACAGAAAGAAATGTGTGATTCTTCCAGATGACTTAACCAAGCAGGCAGAGCCACAGCTTCTGTCATCCATCCATAAGCCCAGTCCTCACTCCATTATCCAGCTCAGGAAGCAGCTTACTCCTGCTACTGGAGTCAACAGACATCTCCCAGGGTAAAATACTTTTCTGTGCAAGTTGGTATTAAGCTCAGCCCCATGATGTCCTTCCCATCTATATCTCACCAGCTCCCTGAGCCTTCCTGCCTGGTTATCCTCCATTAAGGTTATCCTGTAATTGAGCTGCACACAGGAACATGAGTACAAAGGTGCACAGGTACAACTGACCCAAAATTAAGCACTAAGCTACTTCTGTTGAATGTCAGAGGTACTGAGGCTTTAGCCATAGAATGAATGCCTGTGAATCTGGAGGGGAAAAATTCCCTTGGTGCAACTGTCGAGTGCCATTCAACTCCAGCCATGAAATCACAACATTTACTTTGTAGGGCCGTGCCTGTGTCTTGTCAGAGGCACAGCCTCTCACAGCACAGGAACAGGCTCTGTTCCCAGCTCTACCACAGACTTCCCGCATCTGTCTGGAAAAAAATCACTGAGAAGCACATCTGAAAAAATGTTACACATTCAGCTCCAGACATTTGATCTAACACCTGGCCTAGCTCTCAGCAGCACTGGACACTGCAAACACTGTTGGCCTCGACTGGGGCACTTGTAAAATCCAGACCTGATGGATGCAATGGGGATGGAGGGAACATCTGCTTCTTCACTGCACTACACAGACTTCACACTAAGGTACCTTTTCAACAGAGCTGTGTACAAGTCAAACCAGTTAAACCAGTGAACAGTTGCTCTTTGTTCTGCACACATGCCAGAAATTAAAAACTCTCACAGTTTGGCACCAAGAAGACAGAGACCCAAAGCTAGTGACTGTGTTTGGAAACAAGAGACATAAACTCCTCTAATTCTGTTTTCCCACGTGTAAACAGAGGATGCCAATTCCTGCCTGGTACTTAGGACTCCCAGGCATTTGGAAAGCACTGAGGGCATCCCATATTCGACATAAAAAGCTGCTTGCAATACTTCTGTTTTTAAAAAGTTTGTGAGGTGCTGGCTGGACACTAGTAATGCTTCCTGTGTCAAGCACAAAACAAGATACTGTTGCTCACACTATAAAACAAATTACTGTTGAGCACGCTGAATACAGGGGCTGCTTTTTGACATTTCATCCAGTGTGTTACATCCTGTCCTAGACAAAGAACAAGTGTGTGAAAATAGTTGAAAACTGGGGAAAGCTTCAAAAGAAGAGAAATATAAAGTTTCAAAAGTGTTTCTCTGCCTTGCCAGATTTTTTTTGCACATAGCTCTCCCTGTAGAAGTTTTGAGGAGGAACTCGCCTGTGACAGTGTTTGCATTTGATGGGTGCCCTGTTGGAGCAGCACAGTTGTGTTGCATGACCACTACACGCAGCAGAGCTGAGTATGCTGCTCTGAAACGATGGTCTCTGAGAAAGGAGCAGAGGACCTCACGCTCCAGCAGGTATCCATGGTCTGGAAGTGTCCTCTCAGCTAAGGAGGCAGAAACATACTGGTTATTCACTGCCCATCAGTCCTGATGCCATGATTTTGCTGCCGTCCCAGGAGCTGTATCTTCCACTGCAAGAGATGTGGGGATGGGTTTGATGGGCAATGTTTGCTGCTATGGGGAGAAGAGCAATCTCAGACCTCCTCCTGCGTGAGGGTAATCGCAGGCAGCAAGGATGCTGCAAGAAGCAAGTGTGCCTGTCACTTCCCATCCCCTCAAAGGTGAGTCAGGCAGTGCATGGCCCTCAGTGTCACACTCCACCAAGTCTGCTGGGACATGCTATGGCCAGGGATCACTCCTCATCAGGGCTTTTTCAAATAAGCAAAAAAAAAGTGAAATGTCAAATAAAATAGAGTAAGAAAAGAAAGGTGGCATCTCGTGTTCCTCTTACCTCCTTCATTCCCAGGAGTCTCTGATGCCTTAAAAGAGTAGCAACCTTTCTGAAAGCAAACCTTTTTGATAAATGATGCAGTTATTTATTTTGCAGAAAGCCGAAATATGTCATGATGCCGTTTTTGAAGTAACACAGCATCTAACAAAGAGAATCACTGGCGATTTACTGCATGACACTCCATTTGTCTCAGAGGAAAAAGGACCTTGCTTGAACCTCTCAGAATCCGAACCTGTAATTCCACCAAACCAAAGGCTTTGAAACTTGAAGTTCAGCAGTTTCTTCCCTGAAGATAAAAGTAGGTTTTCCTGTTCCCCATGAATCACTCCAACCCCGCAGACTGCTGTGGAACATGAATTGCCCTCTACACAAAAACCACCAGCATCTGTACATCCCATCAGCAAAAGATGACCAACGCAATTCTGCAGCCATTCATGCCACCAACCGCTCCTGCTGGTGCTCCCAGGTTGGACGTTTAGGATAGGGGAATGAGATTTTGCACATGGGATGCCTGCTGTCTTCTCAGGGCTGCACACTTGCAAGCTGCTCCACTGTTTATGTCCATTTCAGCTTCTCCTGAGGCATCTGACAAGCAGAGTTCTTYTCCTTGCCTAAACCCCCTGCTTTGCCTAATGCTACCTCTGTTAGGGTATGCTTTAATGATTCTCTAGGAGAGATACATGTGCATCCAAAAGCAACTGCAAGGGCCACCAGTGCCACCATGGATTTGCATGATTTTAACCAGAAGATAAGAAACTTGGAGCTAAATCCCCTCTGCCCACCCCAGGATCCTGGCATTTGTCCTGCAGCTGAAAATGCAAATGCAAACAGAGACAAATGCAATCTTTACAGCCTGATTCAGCACTTGCCTCCTCCAGGAAGCATGACCCCATCGCTCTGACTGTTGGTTCTGATGAAACAGCCAGCCATTGCACCAGCAAGGACCTCGGAGACAGCCCAGGGCTGCACTATCATTATGAGATAAACACCCTGAATTGCTCAATAGGTCCTATGATGATCTGAGGGCGAAAGGACTGTGCTTTCGTATTCTGCTCTGCTGACTATCACACCTGTGACCAGCAAACCCATGCTGACCCTAAAGGGCTGTGGTCCCTTGGGGCATGGCAGCAATCCTAGAGGGAGTGACCCTGAGCCAGGCTGCATGCAGGCATCCCCGTGCTGCCAGGGAGGGCTGGCTCTGGACACCCAGCTACTCCCCCAGCCACTGGCAGTACTGAATTGTGGCAGCAAGCTGAGCACAGAAAAACACTGGGGTTTCCAAGGAGAGAAGCATGCAGTTGGTGACAGCATTTTCCCAAGTGTTACCCAAATCTACGACGAGTTGTAACAGGCTTGCCATAAATCTGCGCTGCCAAACTCTCCCTGGAAGAATCTCTCCTGACACCCAGGAGGGCTGACCTCCCTCCCCAGAGAGGAGGGGAAGGAGGTGGCTGAGGTGGGTAACCAGACACTTCTTCGCTGTCTCTTCTCTCTGCTGTGTGCTCAAAACAGCCTGCCATAGGCACATTTTTGGAGGTCGGACACCTTGGGAGGATGGCTGCTCGCCCAGCAGGCTGTGGGAGCTGGGCTCTCTGCCACAGACAAGGCCAGGAGGGAGGAGAGGCTGTCTTCTGCCCTGGGTGATAAACCCCTGGCTTTTCCCCAGCTCCCTTGGAGAGCAGCTTGGTTGTACCACATGTGCTGTGGTTCACAGGCCCTCTCTGTAGGCCCAGAAAACCCATGTTCCATCCCCAGGGAGAAGTGCTGCCCTCACACACAATTAGGAGAGCAACTGCCTTCATCCTGCATGCAGGTTGTTTTGAAGATCACATGTTCACACCAAACAGCCGTGGAATTGGGGAAGGGGGACTAGGCAGGTTGTATGAGGCTTTACTGTGCAAGAGGAGGATGTGGTCATGGTTAGAGTACAGGACGGGGAATTAGGACATCCAGGGCAGGATCTCTACTGACAGACTAAGCAGCCCAGCAGGCATGGTGACATCCCACGTCTGTGTGAGCCTGATCCTGCTTACCTCAAAGCAGGACCTCTCTGCTCAGGTCTCCTGTGCTGTGCTGATGCTGTCACACTGGCATAACGTGTCTGTGAGGGATCTGCGAAACAGCTCTGAGAAAGACTTATTTTTCCACCAATTGCTTCACTTTTTACCACTAAGGTGAAGTAAAACATTTCCTGGTGTGCTATTGCGGGGAAATGACATTCTTCTTCCCATTTTAGTGTCAAAAGCACAGGAATAACCAAACAAACATAGTTAATTCCCAGGGAATTTTCAGCTGGAGGAGAAGTGGCAAGGTCCTGGGGCAAGGAGAGGGGATTCAGGCCAAGCAGGGCTCCCAGATCAGCTCCCAGATGCTTCAGAGAAGAGCATCCAAACCAGACCTGACTGCAGTGTGGAAGTAAAACACAATCAGAGATCAACTAGCTCATGCACACAACATGCCAGGCAAATGCCAGCAGCATCACTCCCCTCTCCCCTCTCCATTAGCATCATCTGCCAAGCAGGAGATCAAGAACGTGAATGCCTGCATTTGCCAACCCACAAACGTGGGGTCAGAGTGAGCTGCTGTGACATACCTGTGACATACCTGTGCCTGCCTGGCCCCAGCACTGCTGCCTGCAGCAGAGCCAAACCAGAGCACACTGGTTACTGACAGGGCTTTACCAGCAGGAAGAATTAGCAGAGAAGCTTTTGTGGCCTTGGATCTTAATGAGATTCATTTCCAAAAAAGCCCAGGGTCTCATTGCAGTTTCCAAGCAGAAAGAGATCACCTGAGGACTTTGAAAGGGAAAGAAGAGGCACTTCATTAGTGCTACAAGAGCAGAGCTCGGCTGGAAGGGAGAGCAGAGAGTTGAATTCAGGCCGTGCACATGGCAGGGCAGGGTTTTGCTCCATCTGTGGCACGGACATCCGAGTATGCTGGATTCCAGGTTAAAGGAATACACACTTGTGCGTATTCTTCTATAAGCGAGATGACACTTAAAGGTCACACTGAAACTAGCTTTTCTGTGATTCCCTAGGAGTAAAATCAGATTTGAGGCTATAGTAATTTAAGGAAAAAATACCAGAGTTGCTGTTTAGGCTGCACATAGCCTGGGATCTGGTTTCAGGGCTTTGCAGAGACATTCCATGCCACTTCCAAGGACTTGTTAAAAATACTTCATATCAGCAGAGTTCTGTGGGATTCTTTTCTTGCTAGTCCTGCAGGCTACCATGGGGAAACTCACTAGCAGGATTTCTGTAGGACTCTGACTCACAAGGAACTTTTATTACTGCTTTTAAATATTTGACTGCTTTTTGGCTGCTGGCAGAAAAGTTATTAAATGTTTTACCAGGCAAGGCCAGCAACTCTTTATAAAAACATCTTGGCCTGGCATAAGGCATATGTCTCTACTTATCTCTGTAGCATATGCTCAAAGCTTTCACATGTCCCCTGGCAGTGGAAGAAACTTGGGACCTTCATGATTCTAGGCGGTGGATAAACAGAGCATCCAATGTCCTGTGTGAGTAAATCTTCTGGTATGAAAATACTCCTCTTGCAAAAAGCAAGATATATCAAATTTGCAGGACAGAAGAGAATGAGGTCCTGGTACAAACTCTAGGTTATGGTTCATATGCACAAGCGCTCTTACTCTTCAAAGTAATTAATGCCACTAGGTTGGGTGGCATTTTCAGTACTGCGTGATACGTTGTTTCTTTGCCCAAAGCCCTTTCCCCTCCATCATTGTTTTTTCTCCTTTTGTCTTCCTCATGCAAATTAAGATGAAACAAAGAAAGTGTCCCACAAACCAGAGCAGAGATGAACTGCATCCCAGTGCTGCATGGAAGAAAGTAGGAGTAAAATCATTGCTTGTTTCTGTTTTCACAACAGCAGTAAATCAGGATGTTCTGCTGAAGGGGCTGTTCAACAAAAGGACTTGTGCTTGTATTTTGTTGCTCTACTCCCTGATTATCTTGTCGTGTGATACAAAGATCAAGAGCAGTGGATTATCACTAAAAGTGGCTGCTGCTTACCTGCTTAGACAGCTATGCTTCAGGAAAGTAACATGCTGCTTCAACTTCTCTGCATCCCTCCATGGGCATCCTGTAGCTTAACACACCTGCAGCAGGGATAAACACAGTGGGTAAGGGGAAAGAGAGAGGATCTGCACGTCAGGGGCAGAGCAGACTGGGAGCAGCCCCATTCCTACTGCATGGACTGGGGGTATGCCCCGACTGCCCCCCGTTTTACAGGAGTTACCTCTAAAAGGAGCAGCTCTGGTGCTGCTAAACACCCAGCCTCAGCAGCTCCGGTTTGCTGGAGAGTTCATGCTCAAGGAGCCAGGCTGCTCCAGGCTCCTTTCTGTGCTGGCAGCAGCGCTGAAGTGGAGCAGCTTGGAGCTAGCTCAGGGCTGTCCCTGCGGGCTTCGCTGGAGGCACAACTCACACGTTACACTGCTGTCAGCAGGGCTGAACTCTGCTGCTACGCAGGGGAGACTCGGGCCCAGCCACTGACCTGCACCGTTTCACTGCAGATTAACCTCAAATCCCCACATTTCAGTGACTTCTGCCGGGGTGCAGATGACAGAGTCGGGCCCCGCCAAGCAGCAGGCACAGAGTGACCATTTGAGGATTCCGAAAGGCTGACGGTGCCCTCCTGGGTGTGAGCCCTCCCTCCACCCCCTCCACTTCCACGGCTCCATCCCCAGCACCGCTGTGTGCGGTGAGCGCTCCCACCAGCACCCCCACAGGCCCACGGGGCGAGCAGCCATGCCCCGAAAGGGCGGAGCGGGCAGGGTTTGGTCCGCAGGCTCCTTCCTCCCGCGGGTCCGCAAGCGCCGGGAGCAGCCCCGCGTCTCCCTGGGAGCCGGGCAGGGCAGAGCCCGCACTAGCAAGGGCCGCTGGTGCCCTCTGTTGTCACAAGAACGCATAGGAGCTGCCGGGAGCACGAGTGGGACGTGCCACCCGCGACGGGCACACGGCTCCCGCTCCTTTGGGCTGTGGGTGTTGGGACAGGGTTGAGCCTGGCAGCGCCCAGGGAACAACCTGGACTGACTGAGGGCTCGGTGGGTTTGCACCCGCACAGGGTGAGAACGGCTGCAGCTCGCTCAGCTCTTTCACCTTCTGGCTGCATCAGCCAGGGGATCTTAGTGCATCCCAGGATGCCTCTGAAACAGTCCATGGAAACCACGTGCAGGTTTCCCAACCAGATAGTACATGTGCAAAAGAATCTGCTGCTTTTTTTAAAAAAAAGAAGTGCGGCTTTGCAGTGGGCAAAGGCTGATGGCTCAATACATGCAGTGCTACCAAGGCATCTCTGCTCAAATCAGGGTTCAGCCCTTGCTGCCCAGCTCAGGGAAAAGCTGCCAATTCGCATATCACTTTTCTCACCACTACGTATCAGCATGTTCCAACACCGACTGCTCTGAGCATTTCCCTGATTTGGGCACAGGATCACACTAAGTACTTGCAGGGCTGCAAGTGCTGCTTGGAGTGACACAGTGACTTGTGATTTCCTTATAGTCTTGGCCCAGAGACCCACAGTATGAGCTCTGCAGCCTGTGGCCACAAAAGACATGTCTGACAATCCAGCTTACAGCACAACTTTGCCCCATCCTCTCAAGGGGCAGCATGCCTCGTACCAGCCTCTAAGCAAAAGCAGAGCCCTGCGGGCATCACTCAAGCACCAGGTTTAGGCTCTGTGAAGCCAGGTTGCAGTGTTCCGCCTCATTCCCAGTTATAGCAGTGTACTTACATTCCCTACTCACCTACTAATAGGCATCCATGTGTCCTGCAGAGTCCTCAGGCTCAGACACATTTCAAGGCTTGCAGATGATATGATGATACAGCCATCACCTTAAAAATTAATGTATGAAAACAGGTTCTTAACTGGGGCAGACAGATTTCGCTCTATTCCAAGCAGAAGAGACATCAGCAAGAAGTGGCTGGTTTCCACACCCACACCAATGGTTAGCTGTAATCTGTGTGCACATCACAAGGCAGCATTAGTTAATTATTATTTTAATACTAATTTATTTAGCACCTATCACAAAAAAAACCCCTCCTTATGGTCTTTATGTTTTTGTGTAACTAGGTCTTACCATTAATTGTTATTGGAGGTGAAAAAAATTGCTATCTGGTCAACTTGGTAGAAATCAAACTCTTTGTGAATTATCTCTGGAAAGATGCAATTTCTCCATATTTGTTATTAAAACCAGCTGCAGCAATTGCAGCCTATGATTCCTGTTATCTCCTTGCTAATATCACACCTCAGGAGTTTCAGATGTAGCAATTATGTGCTGTATTTCTGGTGTTTGGAAACGACATGCAGGAAATCTCTCCTAAAAAATTGCACCGCTTCCTTCAAACTCCACAAACACACCTGCCTCCCAAGACCTCATCGTGAATATCTGTGGGAATTACAGGCTAAGGAGCGACAGCCACAGCTGGGGCAACTCACATAGCCCTGAGAATGAATATCAATCAAATACTGGGCAGTGCTGTGCCTTGAGCACAGATGACCCTCTCCAGAAATCAGTCTTCTCTGAGAGGCAGCAGGACTCTTTTTTCACTAAAGGAATGTTTTTCACACAGGCTGTCTTAAACTCTGCACCACTGCTCTCACGCAGAGAGGAAATGCAAGGTAATAGAACAGTCTGGCCTGTTCTCTGGGTTCTCACAAACACGACTGAGAGCAGACCTTACACTTGCCATGCCAGCTGCCAGACTGGACCCCAGCCCTGCATGGTGCTCCCTGCAGACAGAGGCTCTCTGTGTGGGCAGCACTGCTCGCAGTGGAGGAAAGCACTGCCGGCCCATACAGCCTGCCTTAGGAACTCCCAGATCAGTGCCGTCTATTTTATTTAACAATCCCATTTCCTTTTCCTGAATTTCTGGAAAGAGTGTGGCATAGATCCAGGTTTTTCTCTCTAAAGTGCAGCCTACATATGGAAATAAAAACATTCAGAAAGGTATTGGCCACGCTAATTGACTGAACACCTCCAGCAGCGCTGAGATGCTCAAGGAGCAGAAAGAGGTGTGGAGCTTCACACCTTCTCCTGTAACTGCAGACAGTGTGTTTCCAGTGCCAGGAATGTTTGTTTGTGCATTGTGTCCCTCAGCTGCCTCTATCGCTCCGTATTGATTCACTGCAGGCAGGGACTGCCAGGCCAGACAGGGCTCCTGCACGCAGAGGGATAACGAGCTTTAGGAAGGATTGATTTCATGGCAAAACCCATGTAGGAGCACAGCATGCACAGTGCTTTGCCTGCTGTAGGTCGTACAGATATGCAGAACTCCTTGCAGTGGCCTCAATATTATTTAGACCAAGTAAATGTTAATATAATAAATAACAAGTAGCTTAACTGCATTTTGAAGATGGGTCTGATCTTGTAACAAAACCTTTGTGGATACCCCCATGCATCTGTATAAACCAGGTAGGATCAGGCAAACTGCTGCAAGGATCCTGTTTTGGTGTTACAATAACATCTTCAGGATGTTTGTGGTTCCATCTGGATCCACAGCCCCTGAAAGTACATTGGAAATGTTCCCTCCAAAGGGCTCATCCATTGCAATAATTTACAGAGGGGAGATGACAGAGGAGAGCAAACCCCTGGCTAGGATAGTGCAAAGAAGGACTCAAGTTGCTCTTTCATGGTCGAGCGTGCTGTCCAGTTCATTTGGACTTATGTGGTCTGAGGGAGCTTGGACCTGCTCAGCCTGAAAAAGAGAAGGCTCAGGGGGATTTATCAATGTGTATAAATATATGCAGTGAGGGTGTGAAGACAATAGAGCCAGGTTCTTATCAGTGATTCCCAGYGAAAGGACAACAGGCAATGGCACAAACTGAAACACAGGTTCCATTTAAACACAAGAAAATACATATTTACTGTGAGAGCAGCCAGACACTGGTACAGGTTGCCCAGAGAGGTTGTGGAGCCTCCATCCTTGGAGATACTTGAAACCTAGCTAGACACAGTACTAGGTGACCTGCTCTAGCTGACTGTGCTTTGAGCAGAGGTGTGGAACAGACAATCTCCACAAGCACCTGCGACCTCAACTGTCCCATGATTCTATGACTAGAGATCAAGACTAGAATTAATAGAAAATAAAAATGTCACAAAAAATTGGAMGGAGCTGTTGAATGTGGCATGCCACAAGTACTTCAATGGATGCTGAAGTGAAATGTCCTTTCCTTACAGATGTTATAACTGTGCTGTGCTTTTCTGTCTCCCAGAAACCAAACAGGGACTAAAGGGAAGCCAAAAAACTGAAGCTGGTATTCACATCAAGCTGAGCACTTTCACTTCTCAGGCTACTTTCTTTCTGAATAGGACAGCCACACTAAGCCATTGCTAAAAATATATATTTAGGATGATGATTTTGAAAATTTTTTTAAATTTAATTTTTAAAATAAATTTTAGTCATTGTTTTATTTTAAAATATAGCCTTTGGTCATTATTCAGTTTGACCTTGTATCTCTCCTGGAAAGTAGGATTTATACCCAAGCTCAACATTTTTCTGGGCTTTCAGAATCACAAGTTAAACACARTAAAACCAGGTATCTCACCTCATTCCAGGTAGAGAAAAGCACAGAATTCTTGGCATTTTAATGACCCTATGAAGATCAATGGATGATTTTATACTTTCTTGTGGAGAAAGACAGGACCAGGGGAAAAAAAATCATATATATCGATTCCCAAGAATCAGTGAAATGAATAATGGGGCAAAACATCCTACRGAAGTTCTTTGCAGGTCTTGTGAAAGCTGCCTGCCAAGGAAATGTAGCTGTGCATGTAGGTTGTGATTATGCTAAAGAGGCACTAAATTAGTACATTACATGCCCCATTTAGCACTACTGTGCAAAATCTGAGAGTGCTAATACATTTTGTTTCTAGGGTCAAGAATCATTAAAGAATGGATTCATGGTCATTCATTAGCCAGGAAATTAAAGTTTGACAGCTGCTTTTCAGTTCTGATTTCTCTTAAATGGCAGTATTATATTAGAAGCCTTTTTYTCTTTTTTTTTTTTTAAACCTTTGTGGCTGTAAAATGGTGTGTGTCATCCCTACAGCACAGTATCCCCAAGCCATCCAGCCAAACTTTCTTCATAAGAGTGCTGTATGGCTTTGGGGATTATTTACAGGAACTGAAAGTGTTGCTGTGTGCTACTGAGAGTGGTTTCTTGCTTAGCTATATGGTTGTAAATGATTCGGGTTTGGAGCTGTAACCCTGCTCAGTTTGCATTACAAAGGCATCCTACATTGTGCAAGCAGAAACAGAGCCCTTCAGTCGTCTGTGGGCCACCAGTCGCAGGAGGGCAAATGGCAGGTGTCCATGTGTGTTTGGAGAGAATGGACCTCTTCATTAAAAAAAAGGAGCAAGTAAACCAACAGTCTTTCAAATCTGGGCAAGACTCAAGGTAGCAGAAACCCTGCTTGGCCACTGAAGCAGGCATTTAACATGRGACTCAGGGAAAGTCCTTGGTAACCCTGACAAAATTCCTTGGATTAGAGTCTCCGTTCTGCAAAAGCCTCTGCACATGAGTCACCTCCCTGAGCTCAGTGGCACAACTCACGTGAATACACAGCATGTCGCAGACACAAGTGTTTGCCGTCCGGCTGACAGGACATGCAGGCCAAGGGACAGATTAGCTGACACTTGAGATGGCTTTGTTCCCTGCTCTGCATCAGCACCCACTGCAAATATATAGGCAGGCATTCCCCTTTTCTGTTTTCCAGCTTGYTCCTATGAAATTTATATCAACAATAGGAAAGGTCTTGCTTGCTCCACACAACGGCCATCCTAATGAGAGCCGTGTTTTATACCTCCATAGCATTGTTCTTCCTGATGTGTTTCAAAGCATTTTGTACACTACAGCCAACATCTGAGCCTCCTCACTGTCCTACAGAGCTAACCCTGATTTTCTGTGTGAATGCAACCAGTTTTGTGCTGATCTCTCTGAAGAACTGGTACTTCCCTGTAGAAAAGCAGCTCTGAAATGGCAGCGTTGCACGGGAGAAAAGCTTAAGGATGGAGGAAAAAAAAGTTACTCTCAGAAAACAAAACAACACCAACCAACCAAAACCAACAACAACAAAAACCACCCCAATCCCTTCCTCCCCCCCCCCCCCCCCAAAAAAAAACCCCAGCAGCCTGGAGCCTTCTGTTGATCAGAGCCCATGTGCTGACTTTGATTAATAATCTCTGCATGAATACTGCAACTGATGTCATACTCAAATATGTTGCATTAAAAATGCCAACATCCAATTGGATTGATCTGGTTATTTGTACTACAAGAGACACTTCATTCCAGTAAGAAGATATGACTGACTGTATTGCTAAATAGGAAAACTTAGAAAAAACAGTTATTTCACATTCCACTCACCACAAAACACTGTCCCTTCCAGGCAGGCCACCAAATAACTCCAAAAAATTACAAAGTACATCTGAAAAGCTAGGACACTTAAATAGCAGAAACAGACTAAATTCAATAATTTATTAATTAGAAATTATTTCCTCCCTTACAAATTGGTACAATTGAAAGGCCATATTTTAATGTAAAGCATTGCTCAGTCCTAAAGATCCTGTGCTGCTCTTTGATAAATTTATGCTGAATGCATTTCCCTTTTGCTGAAATGTTGCTGTCTCCAGAGAGCAGAGCAGCAGCCATGGAGACTTCAGATTTAAGTGCTTTACCAGCCTAACTTCAGATTTAAGTGCTTTACCCAGTCCTATCTTGGAGGTCTTCTGCACCAGAATGACCTGCCACTATCCTTGAGGATTATTCAGGTGCCCTAATACAGCTTGCTGTTACTGTGCTCCCAGCCCCAGGGTGACATAATGCTGAAGTTGGGTCTCGAGCTTGGTCTTGTTAGAAGGAGCTTGGCGGAGATGTGATCCCAGGCTACCTTCAGTGGGCACCTCAGAGCCTTCATGGYGTGCAATGTTTCTTGGACCCATGAAATTATTTCCACAAAGTGCAGTTGATGGTCTGCCATAACCAAGTGACTCCAGGAGCTGCAGCCCTCCCGGAAATAGAGTACCCAGAAAACACTCAAATACCCAGATCCTCAAACCAAACCACAGAGAGCTGCTGAAACACAGCTTTGGTGCTGGCAGCCTAGACAGTGCTTTTTCAGTCCCTGCTCAATTCCCTGTTGTATTTGCTGGTACAATGATAACTGAGCAGAGATGGGGACCCAAACAGCCCTGGTCTGCTGGGACCAGCCTGCACAGCCCCATAGTCAGGTACAGCCAGGTTGTGCCCTTTTGTGTTGCTGCTTTTTGCCGCTGGCCATCACAACCATTCTGGGCCATGTCTTACAATGCTGGCAATTATTCTCTTGCCAGGCTGTGAAAAAACAACTCTAATTAGTGTTTTCTGGTAAAACGCCCTCCCTGCCACCTTAGAAAAGATGCTRCAGGAGGCAGATGTGCAAGCACAAGACAGCAGGGCAGAGAGGAGGGTGCTTGAAAATACTCCATGAGACTCCTGGGCCAAGCGTTATCTCCTGTTTCCTTTGAGAGTCCACAAGAGACAGCCTTCCCAAAGCAACCTCTGAGGTGGCCCGTTCAGCTTTTGTCTCTCTCAGCAAAAAAATTTCTGCCCCAGCGGCTCTGAACAAGGCTTCCATTAACTCCGTCCCCGCGAGGGCAGCACGTGGGACAAAAAGCCCAACACTGCGTCCCGGCCCTCAGACAAGCCTGGAAACAAACGTTGCAGGAATTTGTCAGAATAAAATCACCCGCTCGGTGTCACTGCATAAATTTACCTACCTCAGCGCCTATTCAGGGCCCTTCCAAAAGGCCAATATTAACAGAGAGAGATTGGACACCATCTCTATAGCAACACCAACCCAGAAAAGTTATGGCTTCTCCAGCAAAGGGAATCCCTGTTTTAGGCACACCACCAAGTCTAGGGGTTAGTCTTGATTTTAAAAACAATTCCCCATTGACTTACTTTTGTTCCTTGCAATAAAACTTATTTAAGCAACTACAGCACAGCAACCTGAGTGGAAAGACAGCAATCAGAGGATGCCCAGCACAGAAGGGATGCAGCAGAGTGATGGCGTGAAGTGCTGCAACACGCACATCTGTCAACAATGTAAATCACCCGCCCGCTGCTGCGGGGAGAGCTTTTCTGGTGCTATTAGACTCACAGCAAGTCCCAAGGCACAGAAGTTATCTGATGCCACATCTGAAAACTAGGATGAAAAGCATAGATAAGAGTTCCAGTTTTCATCAAATTAATAATCACCAATTTCCCTTCAAAAAAAGTTCTTGAAATTAAATAAATTGCATTTAAAATATGGGCAAAAGAAAGGTGAGAAAGCAAAGAAAGCTGTTAGAGAGCATGAATTGGAGGAGGAAAGTGGGACTCATTGAAATGAGAGCTTGATCCTGCAGAGGATATTAAAGCCAATCTAGCCAAAGATCCTTTAACTGTAAGTCACAGGGGCAGTTCTGCTCTATGTGGGGTAGAAATGAATGAGAGTTTAGTTATGCCCCAAACTGGATGAGCACAAAGCCCCAGTTTGTGCATACAGAGATGTGAGCCTGAGAGCAGTGACTGGGTGACTAATGGGAACAAGCATGAGAAACAGTGTCATTTGGGGAAATCAGCTCACACAGGGCTATCCATTGCAGAGCCAGCAGCAACTCCATCTGCATGCTTTTCATGCTAGTGGCATGATCCGGTCTTAAACCTCTGGTAATGCTTTCAGTGTTGGAAAGCATTCCAAATGCTTGGAAGCTTGGGTCTCAGGTGATGAATTTCTAAATTTGATATGCAAGAAGCAGTTTTGGAAGGCAGGTGATCCAGCAGCATTGCAGACACTCTCACTTCATGATTCTTGACAATTTATGACATTGATCTGCATTAAAACCAAATGAGAAAGCTTGAAATAGCCCCATAATTATGCTGTAGAGAAGCCTTAGGTGACCTTCCATTAACACCTGCTCTGCACTAAATGCTGAACATCAATTCACACCAAGATGAAAACTGGGCTTGTAGCTGGGTTAAACAAGTGCTCAGCACCTCATGGCTACCCTGGCTGCAGATCTGTCCTCTTGCACACCAATATCCTAGTGAAGGTATCCTGAATAATGGGAAAGGCTTAATAAGCTCTGCTAGATGGGGTTTGGGTGGACATCTGGAGGGAAGATTCTGAAGTGCAGAGCTGAGCTGTGGCTTCACACAACTTCCTCCCATTGAGATAAAGACCTCTAGATCTGGAACTATCATAACTTWCTTGGGGCTAATCTGCCTGTCCAAACTCTAGCTGCAAAGTAAACTTGTCCAGCTGAAATACCACTGGAAAGATTAATGCTTAGCAAATACATTAAGTCCTGCGAAGGCAGGAGCTAAGTCAGCTGAGATAAATCAGGGGAAGTCTACTTCTAAGACACATTTGTACAGTTACATTTCAAGTATGTTTGCTCAATGTACTGTGGAATGGCTTCAACAAGTAGAAAAGATAAACTGCAATATATTCGCACCTGGTTTCACTAGGAACATCATGCAGAGGTGCCTTCTCTTCTCCGTGGCCCCTTTCTCTCACAGATACACTAGATCTCTCCCTCTGCTTGCTCTTYCACCCTTCCCAGGGATCTGAGCTTTCTCAGTTCCATGGCACTGGGCCCAGCATCAGCAAGCTGATGTGCTCTTCAAAATCTTTGTATATGACTTGGACACAGGACTGGAAGGGATACTAAGCAAGTTCGCCAATGATGCGAAACTGGGAAGAGCTGTTTACTTCCTCAAAGGCAGGGAGTCCTGCAGAGACACCTCAACAAATCAGGGCTGGGCAATCACCAACCATATGAAGTTCCACAAGGGAAAGTGACGGGTTCTCCATGGCAGAACCTGAATGTATGGACAGACTGGGGAATGAGACGCTGGAAAGCAGTGCCACAGAAAGGGACCTGGGGGTCCTGGTTGTTGGAAAGTTGAATATGAGTCAGCAGTGCCCCGGCAGCCAGGAAGGCCAACCTTGTCCTGGGGGCATCAGGCACAGCATCACCAGCTGGGCAAGGGAGGGGATTGTCCTGCTCTGCTCTGCACTGGGGCAGCCTCACCTCGAGTGTTGGGGGCAGTTTTGGGCACCACAATATAAGAAAGACATTAAAATATTACAGAGCATCCAAAGGAGGGCAATGAAGATGGTAAAGGGCCTTGAGGAGAAGCCATATGAGAAATGGCTGGGGTCACTTGCTCTGTTCAGCCTGGAGAGGAGGAGACTGAGGTCAGACCTCACTGCAGTTACAACTTCCTCCTGAGGGGAAGAGGAGGGTCAGACACTCATCTCCTATCTGTGGTGACCAGTGACAGGACCCAAGGGAATGGCCTGAAGTGTCAGGGGAGGTTTAGATTGGATATTAGAAAAAGGTTCATCACCCAGAGGGTGGCTGGGCACTGGAATAGGCTCCCYAGGCTGCTCCCTCAGCACCAGCCTGAGTTCAAGAAGCATTTGGACAATACTCTCAGGCACATGGTGTGACTCTTGGGGACGGTGCTGTGCAGGGCCAGGAGCTGGACTCCATGATCTTTGTGGGTCTCTTTCAATTTGGCATATTCTGTGATTCTGTGAAGCTTCTTGCCCGGAGCTCTGGAATTCCCCAAGGAGAGAGAGTGGAACAGGTAGGAAAACACAGCAATAGAAAACCCCACTGCATGGCTCATAAGACCTCATATCCATGGCCAATACACAATCATAGTTTATAACAGGAAACAGCCCTCTCCAGATTCCTGCCAAAAGCTTTTAGAGACCAGTACTGTCATATGAGAGGCTCCCTTCTTGGTCTCTTGTTTCTGCCCTGCCAGATTTACTGGATAACCTGCTCTGCAAAGTGATTCTCTCATTCCCAATGGTAGGACATATTTAGAGGCTGATGCTACATGTGATAAACAGCACAACCCCTGGCAGCAGTAAACCAGACCTTTCTCCTCAGCTGTGACCACAGCTTCTCCTTGTTAAGCACTTTATGTCATTAAGTGGCCCCACTGGGAACAGCAGAAAGCACAACCGGGAACATTAATGAAGATCTACAGCATTACAAGAAAAAGCTCAATGAATCAATGCCTCGTGCCTTATTCCCATGGCTGTGACCTGTCCCCATTAGTAACAGGAGAGGGTTCGAAATGGGAGAGATCTCCCCTTCTCTTTTCCCTGGAGAGGTTTGTACTGCTCAGCACTGATAGATGCTTGCAGCCAACAGTGACTTGTTGCCCTCATGCATCCCTTGTGTCAGTCCTCACACTCAAATAGTGCAGACACTAGCAGCTGGGACCARCACTGGCTCTGTCGCACATCTCTTCCGTCAGCTGGCGGCAGTTATGTTCATTGCCAAAGCAAACACTCCACCTTCTCTTGTGACAAAAATGTGCACAAGGGCTCAAAAGTGCAACCAGCAGGAAATATGAGGCAGAAAGGGAGGATTAGGCGATTTTTAGGCTGCTGTAGGAAACCCCAAAAAGCATGCACAAGACAGCGGCTTGCTCAGATGAGAAGCAGTTCTTATGTCCCGAAATGAAGATCTGAGGCACATGTTCAAAGTGTACCATAGGAACCCAGGTGCATGGCCAGGGGATTAGGAAAGGGCTTACACCTGCCCACATTCACTCACAGCTGGGTTCATACTCTGATCAAATAGCTCAGGCAGCAGGGGGGATTGGGTGAAGGAAGGGGTCAGGGGGATGGAGCTTTGTGATGGTTGCAAAGTGATTAAGACAGACCCAGATCAGACACAGCCACAATCTGTTGTGCTCTGTGAATGCCACCACCACCTCTTGTCCAGGTCCCCTGTCCTGCTGCACAGCCCTGGGGAGTGAGAAGTGCTTGAGAGGTTTCTGCACCCCCAGGGACTTTCTGCAGGAACAGACCTATGCTTTTCAGCACTGGGTCATACCATAGGAACATATGGGTGTCTATCTGCAGGAATGAAGATTGCTGAAAAACTCGGAGACTTGATCACATTTTGTGGATATGCATGTATTTTCCTGTACAACCTTGGCAAATAAACCAGTAACCCGAATTGCTCAATTATATTAAATTTCTAAATACTGCAAGTATCAGAGTCATTCAGCCACAGAATAGGGAGATATATGCATGTACCTGTGCCTGGCATAAAAGCAGCTCCAAGGCTGTCTGCAGGGAGTTATTCTGCTACACAGACCCTGGTTTTCCCTTGTGGTTTTTAGTACCTAGCATGATATTTTTTGTCAAGAATAGTGGCAAGGACTATATGAAATGAAATTAATTTGGCATTTCTTTGCAAGGAATTTTTTTGTAGAGGCAAGAGTCCCCTCTCCAGCAACGGTAATATGAGAGCTCAGTGTTCACACAGGACAGCACTGAGGACACAGAGCAGTAAAAAGGTGTATACTGAGGGTAGGTCAAAGGGACTCTGGACCTTTAGAGCTTTCTAGAAGGCTTGGCAGGAATCTTTACAGCACACTCAACACAGGTCTGGGACACTGATAACGGTGCGATAACTGGTACCAATCAACCCCATCCACCTTTCCCTGAGACACTGCTTTCTTGCAAAAAGGATCAGCAAYAACGGTTGTCTGTGGAAAGGAAGAAACAAAAATTATGGATTTGTCTGAGCTCCCTCTGCATATGTCAGGAAGTCACAGCCATCCCCCCCTTAGGTCTGCTTTGCTCCTCATAGCACTTAAACAAAAAAGGAGAGTTGGGTTATGTGGCTGCCATGTGAGCCTCCTTACCCCTTCCAGTAAAATAACAATTTTTCTCTGAAAAGGCTTAAAACTTCAGCATCTTTTCTTTCCTTAGGTACAAACCACAGCTCCTGCTCTCTCCAAACCCTTCTTCCCCTCACCAGCCAATCAGTGCCTCTCCTTCCTCTAGGTTTCTCCCCTTGGCCCTCATGGGTGACCAGCACCACAGAGTCAGCCTCGATAKCGGCAGGATGTGCTCCTGCCACTAGACCCAGTGTTACTGACCCGTGGCCGTGTTTGTTCCTTGCAGGAGAGCTTTCCCCAGATCACTGCCTGGTGACTTGCACAGCCAGTATCAGGGAGCTGCAGTTAGGGACTGGCTGGTACCACACAGACATTTATCGAAGCGTTTGTGATGGTCTTGTTCTGACCTTGCCACCAGGCAATTTAACCTTAGGGATTTAAAACCTTAGAGAAGGTCAGCCAGACAGTAACTTCYCCTCAGACTGGAAAATCCCAGAACACAACAGTGCAAAGCAACCCCTTTCAGCAGACGGCAGCTCCCAGTCCAAGAGGGACACAAATCTCCTTAAAAAGAAAGGACATAGAAAGGACTTCATCTGTTTTGGCCTCTTTGCTGAAAAGCACAATAAAGAGCACACTAGCAACAGCTCACACCAAAATCTGCCTTTCACAGCACTACAGTGACCAGTGGCGTTAGCAGTGGTCCCTCTGCCCGTTCAGAAACACCTTGAGAGCAAAGTGCGATGCCAGGTCTGGGAGCCCAGCTCCAGCTCATGCTGCCTCATTATCTTCTCAGCCTTCTTTAGTCTTTGTCCCTAATGTACATGGTAAACTCTCAGGGGCAGTGACCATGACTCAGTTCACTGAGTGCCAGACAACTGCTGGAGCTCGATTAATGACGAGACAACTCCCATGGGCCCATTGTCTTAAGTGGGAATTTGGCTAAGTGAAGACTTCAGGGATTTGCCCAATAATAAGTCAGTAATTCAGGATGCACTTAAAGACACATTCAATGTGCCTTTGCAGCAACATCCTTGGGAAGTGAGCGTTTGTACTCCAAAGCACAACTGCGAGGAAGTCTAATATTAATTAGGAAGCAAACTCAAGGGCCCTGAATAAGCCCTTATAACAAAAGATCTTTTATTGAATAACTGTAGAGGAGTGCAATGCCAAAGTTTTCATGCCAAAGTAACAACAAATGAACTGCAATTAATGCTTTTAAGGTCAGTCTGTAAATTCAATCTTATCTTAAACAAAACAAGGAGCTTCTAAAAACATCTTTTAAAAACAGTAAGAGGAAAAAAGGAAGGATATAAACTTAAATAAAATACACAGGTTGATTCAACCTGTTTCAGCTGATAAACGGCATGGTACTTGTTCTCTGCCAAAGTGACACTTGACCTCTATATATCTTCTTAATGAAGTCAGCAGAGAAAGACACCCAGTGAGCCTTTGTAGCACTGCAAGCAAGTTGCAAGCTGGGCTTCACTAATGGGAGCTGTCACTTGGTTTTTTCCAGGTCACAAACTAAGAAGAGCAATTAAATCAAATTGGAGGCTGTACAGATTGGAGCAAGCCTCAATAGACCAGGTACCTAAATCATTAAAGACATAGTTCTTTTCCATGATAAATTGTTGAGGAGAGTGAAACATGCTGCTGGTCATTAATCTAGGCTAATCAGCTTGAAAGCTAGGTTGTTTTATTTAGTAATTAACTGGTTATTTGAAAAAAATGATACATGGCCTATAGAGCTGCCATCCAGCAGATAATAATGCAGAGCAGTGGGGAATCTCTTGAGGGCAATTCATGCCTTTTCAATTATAGCCATTGGCAAACTCTGAAAAATGGCTCTAGGTTTGTATTGACACGTAGTAAAGAAAAACACTCCAAGCAACATAGCAGGCATCTTGTGCATGCTGGTAATTGCTCTGGCCTGCCCCTTACAGACTTCACTAAAGCAAACCAAACATTTTGGAGGAAGCCTTCTTCCCATCGCCTGGATTTAGTGTTTGTCAGACCCTTCTGCTAGAACTGGGGGAAAAGAACTGCTGCATGTCAATGGCCAGCTCTGCAATAAAGGGGACCCCAGCCTAGTCTTTTAAGGTAGTGGCTGCATCTGCCCACACCAATGTACAGTAACCAGTCTGGACTTCTCCAGAAGTGTTCCACAGGGTCCCCAGCTGGCTGAGACCAAATACAGTCTAAGTAAAGAAGCTGAAGTCGAATGTCTGGGGAACCTACTGAGCACGGACACCGTCAATCAATTCCTGCTGTCCCACCTGTTTGTTTATTGACGGACAAAATACGCAGGACTGGCTGTCTGCCTCTGTGCTGCAGTGAGGAAGTATCTTTGCAAGAACACACTGCTCCTCTGAGAGGAACCAGCCAGTCYCACCTGCCACAGCAGTGAAAGGTCAGTGTCTCTCAGAGCCAGCCACAGCTATGACAAAGTTTTTTCACACTCAGCTCTTCCAATCATTTTGCACAGGGGCACTCAACACCTTTGCGCTAGTCATGGATGTATAAATAGTTTTCCTCTGGTGACAGAGACAGGTCTTTTAGCATCACCAATAATTGCTTCCAGGTGTCCACAAAGAGCCACTCAAGTGCCGGGATTATGTAAGTGAACCACATGTCCCCAGAATATTTTTTGTCCTTTGTTAAGTTATATTGAATACACAGACAACAGCTCTGGCTCAAAAAGCTCCTAACCACGGGTTGCTGGCAGACCACACCAAGTATAATGCACACTTGTCCTGTTTTTCACTCTACCCTAGGCATGCGCTGCTGGCTAAAGTTGGAGACAGTATACTGTGCTACCCAGACCAGTGGTCCGATGCAGCATGACTGCTCTTTTGTTAGGTATGATCTCTCCCTAAAATTCAGAGGAAAAGAAATGTATGGCTGACACAGCAGCAGTAAGGATCTAGGCTGGAGGGAAGGGCAGTACCCTCAGCAAGTGGGTAAGCACTGTGCAGATGGATGGGCTTGTTGCTCAGTCACTGTATCTAACCAACTGTACTTCAAAAAATATTTCCTCTTTTGAGAGACTTTGATGGAGATTTCGGAGGCAGGAGGAGAAAAGAAAGCCTGCTCAATGGGGCAGGAAGCAGCATCCACTGTGCAGAAGCAGCATCCCATCCACCATACACACAATGCTTGCAGATACAGGCCATGCAGGGCTATTAAACCTGGTTGGGGGGGTGAGGAGAGCCCCTGAGCCAGTAACATCCCACAGAGCAAGCAAACCAAGTTCCAACCAGCTTAAAAAAGCACCCGCTAATGAAAAACTTTACCAGGAAAGCAGATCACATCAAGGCCACACAGAAGCCTCAGATCCTTTAAGCTGCACTTTGAAGACCAGTGGTGACAGACTGACAGATAAAGGCAAGGTCACAGGCCATCAAGACCCCCTCCAACACACCGTGCAGCTGAGTTGGAAAAAAGAAGAAAAATCATTGTTGCTATTTGACTAAACATTATGAACTAAAAATAGCTGAATATCTCTGATTAGGAGAATTCCAAGGGCTTACAATCCTTGCCACTTGGGGTCCAATTTTCCTCTCTTTTATTATGGGCATTAAGTTTTGGACAATACCAGGGCTACAGAGGGCATATGTTAAGTTAGTCTAAGCCGGCACCACGCGAACCTTTGCACTCTGTAGGCTACTTTGCCGAATATTTCTGTCTCCAAATGAGCTGTAAAGGTTGCAGTTTTTCTGGCAGCAGCCAGCACAGCTCCCATTAACACATTTCATGAGTATAATTTTCAACAATATTAATAATTGTCCTCATAAAAGTCCATGAGAGGAACTTAATAGACTAGACTATTTTATTTCCGTGAAATTCCCGCTCTTTTAAAAGCTTTCCATGCCTGGAATTAATATTTTCTGCTTTCAGATCTCGACCAACTATTTCCAGGCATAAACTTTCCTACTTCAAGTAGGCTAATGCCAAATGAAAAGCAAAGTGATCTAAAGTTCTGCCAGACCTCGCAAGTTGGGTTAAAAAAGCCGAAGATGAAAGGGGCTCAACTGCCAGTCACCCACAGAAGACCACGATGGGACTTTGGGGAATCATTAGCTGTAAGAAAGGATTTTTCAACTGCACTGAAGACCTCATAAGCCTTTGGGAATAGTCACTGCAAGGCCTATCCCACAAGGGATGGCAACCAGSCAGATATGGCCACACAGATGTAAAATCATGATCCAGTTCCAGACCAGGACCTTGGGCCTGGGATCAGATAGTAGAGGAGAAGCAGCCAGGACTGCTGAGTTGTTTTTGTATGTTTGGCTCATTCAGCCACTCTTAATTTCCATCAGCAAAGCAAGGTACCCATCTCTGCAGGCACAGAACACAATGAGCATCAAAAAGCAACAGCACAAAGTATTCYGGCTGAAGCTGGGAGTGTCTGCTTAGAAACTCAGCCTCAATATCTTTGCTTAGGCTAGTGGAGAACAGAATAACTAACATCCAAGTTCAACATCCAGCCAAAATTAACACTCTAGGAAAACACATCCCATTCAAGACAACTCAATACATCAAAGACAGAATGAGATCTCAGTGCTGGAAACTACAGCATAACCTTAGTCAAAGTAGGGTGGTGTCATTTACCARTAACTGTAATAAACTTAGTAAACTTACCTGGTGACAAGATCCATCACAGAGGACTGTTACATCAGCCCTCGATGCTTCTTTATAGCAAGTCTCCTTTAGCCCAGCAAAAGTTACAGGTTTGGTGTAGATGATCACAAGTGATCCATTCTGGTCTTACCACCCAGAAATATCAAGCAATAGGAATTGAAACACTTGTAGCAAACAGCTCACAAGCAGGTATTTGCTCCCTGACATCTCTAAATTCCTCAAGACAGCCTGTTAAAAGAATATAAGGAAGAAATCTCAGMTGTAGAAATGCTTTTCTTTATAAAATATTTAACTTGCACTGGAAAATGGCCTTGTAAAAACAAAAAATCAAGCAAGAAAAAACACAAAAGCTGCATCTGGCTCAAATATTTCATGCCAAGAATTGCTGAACTCCTTTGATTTCCAGTGTCAGTGGAAACAAATAGCAAGAAAAACTTCATTTAAGTCAGAGGACCTCCACCCGAGCAATACTAAACAGCCTTGAAAATCGAAGATCAATGTTGACAGAGGCCAGATGATCATTGGTGTGCATTAYACCTCAGAATCTTCTTTTGACCAAGCAAACAACTCACCTTACTTCTGTATGTTAGACCTAACAGGTCTGTTTTCAGCGTATTATAAATGAAAGAAGTGTGTGTTATCTTGAAAATGTTTACTTGAAAAGTTATACCTCTTGCTGGTTAACACTGTTGTCTTCATTATCACCCAAAGCCCTCAGTTTTGCATGTGGGTGCTTGACTGGGACAATCTTTTCTGAGTTAATTCTGCCTGTGTTCCTCATTAGAGCAATTGTAAGCAAACTTCACAGCACTGTTCCACTGATGACCAAGCAAAACATAACCAACAGGAAAGACATTCTGGGGGACCTGGAAACCAGAATACTGAGAAAATTACTGAAGAGAAAAGGAAATACACAAACTCTGTGGAGTTTATGCCATAGTTCTCCCCCAAGGTTTTTGACTTAGACTTTGCACACCCTATCAGCCCTCTATCATCTAACATGATGTGATTTCAAGGAGATCCTTTTGTCTCTTGACAATAAATTAAGCCCTCCATACAGGAAAACTATTTCCAGAAGGACTTGGAAACAGGGKATTTCAGACACAGCATATTTCAACCATGAGGCATTTCCAGAGAAAAAGGCCATAGCAAAGCACTAGTTTTAGAATTCTAACAAGCAAAAAAGCCACCCTTGTACTTCTCGTCAGCCACGTGGGTTTGCACAATTAAAACACAATAGTTTCTTCCAGGGCTTTGTTGAGCCTGGAATAGCCCTATGTGAGTGTGCAGTGTGGCATACCATGCCCATTTTCTTCTCTCTGCAGGTCTCTCTGCCCAAGGCAGCTCCTCTGCTCCATGCAAACCTGTTTCTCCCTGGATGTTAGAAAGCAGTTGTGTTTTTACATTCCTGAGTTTGAGCAGTATTTCTGATAATGTTTAGGATCAGGTGTTGGTAAACTTCAGGAAATGCTCAGTTCAGGTCACWCTGAAGCCTTTGTTCAGTATTTCTTTAAATCAGAAAGCAATTTTCACATTAGCATTTAATCTAAAATTATCAGGCCCAACAAACCTGACAAATTCTGGGAAAACTCTCCTACCATACATWTTGGAGGTCCACGAATGAATGTTTTTAATTGATAAAAGGTCTTATTAAAGATTCTTTTCATTCTAAAATCAACTGTGCAGGTAAAAACTAGTGCAGCTAACACTTCCAAGCTGAGTGTTTACAATACACTCTGAATATGGCTTAGTGCACATTTCCACTTTTTCTGAGGTGGAGTTGATGGAGGCTACTTAAAGACTGCTTGGCTCTTCTCCTTTATAAATTTCTGGTTATCAGTAGCTGAAAGAATCAATACTACTGTTCAGGATAAAATTACCAACATGTAACTGTTCATGATAAGATTTTTTTCTGCTGGTTGGTTGGTTCCAGATGATTTTCTTGTTGCTGTTGAATATAGAGTGAAAATGCTGAGACTCTCCGGAGCATCTTTTCTCAGGAACCGGACTTCAGATTTRTTAGAAGTCCAGTTCTCAAATATTTTCTTAACTAAATATTTTCCTTTTGGGGGCTAAGATATAGTTTTGGATTATTTTGAAGAACACAGTTGAAGACAACAGTTTCTGAAGGACCAGAGCGAAAGAACTGACTCTAGTCCATAGGGGTACTCCCAGGGTGCAATACACACATACGCAGTTTTCAAGGCAGCCACAAACAAACCTGTTAATTAAATAGACAAGTATTTTAAATAGCAATATAAAATGTTCTCATCTTTGTTTAATACAGAACCAGCTTCCCATCTGTACAGGAATGGTAATTTGTTATCATGTAATAAGTTCTAYTCCAAAGCCTCAGCAGGGTGGAGAGCTGCTGCCAGCTGTGTTTGGCCTGATGAGCTCCTGCTGGGAGGGAAGCTGGAAGATGCTGCCTCGCACAGAGTCCAACTTATTCATCAGAAGGCTGCCGTTTCCCTGCCCACATGAACTCACTCCTGTCTTTACTGAAGTACCAGGCTGTCCTTTCCCCTTCTGGTTCCTTCACCCAGACAGCCTGCAAGCTCTGGCTGAGCTGTTCTGGGAGCTGCTTCCTTCAGGAGGGAAGCCAGGATCTGCAAGTTAGTTGCAAGCTTCATTCCTTGCATAGAATGCATATAGATGTATGTCATCTAAAAGCAAAAATCACATAAGCTGAGCTTATTGTATAAAGCTAAGCCTTGAACTTGTGAAAAACCCAGACACCAGAACTGGGTAGCATCTGGGAAATCAGATTCTGCTGTACCCAGCTCTGGCTGGCTCGGCCAGAACAGCAGCCACTTCTACCATCCACATTTGCAGGCGGACACACAAATACTGCAGGATGGAATGGACAGGCTCATCTCTCTCACAGGGCTGACAGCTGCTTCTTTGACCACTTCAGAGCTATTCCTGGGGGAAAAAAAGTGCTTGCTTTTGCAAAAGCAAGAAACAGGTCTGACTTCTCCCTCTTGGCTGGGATTTCAATCAAGGCCAGCACAGTGAAGACCTTGTTCTCCCCTGGAAGTTCCAGACAGTTTTATTTAGGGGAAATAGAGGCTTCACCAGCTGCTTTTTGGTAAAAGAAGCCTTATAGACAATAGGTGAATCATACCCAAAAGCAATCACTTGACGTCAGCCACAAAAGCTACCAGCCTCATGATCAATGAACTCTGAACAAATATAGGAAGAATTATGATGGCATTTTCCTGAAGCGTGCAGCTTTGCCTCTCCCTTTTTGCTAGGAACACAATTATAATCCCATCTCTCATTCCCTTCAGCTCTGAGTGACCCAACACAAGTCTGCAACATTGCAAAATGGGAACAGTAGGTCATAGGACTTGTCCCATCTCAGCACCTGGTAGTGAAATCCATGCTGGCCTCTTTCTTTTTTCTATGACTTTAGACTTCTTTTTAGCATGTGACTGCATTAACCTCAAAGGCAAAGCTGTTGTGTTTTTTCCGAGACACAAAGGAAAAGGAAGCACTGGTAGTTCAACCCAAAAAGGCAATAAACAGCACATGCTGTTGCTATCTGTGTCTCCATTAAGGATATAAAAAGCTGTGGATTATTTTTTTAATACTTCTGTGGAGGGGACCAATCTTGCAAGCTGGTGGGCACCAGTCTAGAGCATCAGGGTCCAACTGTCTGCAAACACTTTCTTGCAGATTCACTTCCAATAATAGTTCGGGCTAATGTTCTTATGTAATATCATAACTGCAGATGTGCAGCTGTGCACTTTTCAAACAGATTCATTGTGATATAGATTCTTTACCATTATAGCTGGCAAACTGGCCTAAATAAAGATTCCATGCACTTCACATGCAAAACAAAGTGTAGGTGGAAGTGAAGATGTGAAGCAAAAGAAGGGTAGACCTGCTTTAATCTTCACCCTTGACCTAAATAAATAACAAAGCTATAGTGAAAAAAGACCAAAAGTAGCAGTGAAAAAAATCATTGTGAATGACACCATTCTTCTGAGGCATGTTCCCACTGAATAGTACACAGCTGAATTGCTCCAGTCTGATCTGGAGGGATGACTCATATTACAGTCAACCAGAGATGCTGGCAAAGCCGGAAGGAGAAACCATGGATTGAAACCATGAATGCCGGGATGCCAATGACCCTGGACCTTTACAGTAGTCACGGAGAGGTTTAATTTTGGAGAAGAGAGGGAAGAGGCAAGAAGTGCTCTGCTCAGGTAACAAGATGCATATGATGGAATTTTTGGCTCATTACTCTTTTGTGTCTTCTAACATGCTCTCCTGGAAAAGAAAGAACTGACAGTGGACTTGCAACATAGCATTTCCTTTCCAGTGAGACTAGGGTTAACTGTACCAATCCACAGTGATTTTTTTCTGTCAAATATTATTTTTCATTTTCAGACTCTTGAAGCCTAGTCTGGGCTCCTCAACACAGACCTGCAATATAATAAAGGAGGTTTGTACAGATAGCTTTCAAAAAGAGAAAAGAGCTCCTTCAGCAGTCATGCTGTTACCCTCCTGTGTTTTCAGGACGAGAGTGGCTTGTTTCAAAATCAGTTTGAAGTAACCATGGCAGAGACAGATGTTTGGTTTTAGAGAGCATGCAGTAAGTTTATATTGTCAGAGCAAACACTTGGGACTCCAGAGCACAACATCCCTTCTTGTTTACCAAGTGTGTTATGCCAGAATCAGATGAGAAGATGCACTTCATGGTAACAAAAGAGGACAATGCTTTTATCCTGCAATTGTCAACAGTGTTACAGTGCTGAAGACTTTAGTTCAATATTTGCCAAGCAGTAAAATGAGCAATGCCTGTCAGTTTGTTGACCTAGATGCATCAGTTACTAGAAAAACTATATTGAGCAGACAGCAGTTCAGTTTCAATTGCTGGGCACCAAATTCCAGCCACAGAATTAAATGYTATTAGTTACATTAAGATTAGCAAAATAAACTGTTGAAGTCTTGTTTGGATGTTGTCACTGGGATACAACAAACAAACATCCTTATGCTATGACACTTTGAAAGCAAGTGTAACAACAGTTCTGTTGGAGCGAGGCACTACAGCTCCTGCAGACTGAAATTCCAAGAGGGATTTAAAGTGCTGTAACCATCCTTCCTGGAAAGGCTGAAAACCTTAAAAAAGATGTTACCTTTGCTTTAATGCAGAATGATCACTCTGGCTTCATTGACAGATGTCCTGCAAGCATAAGGCTACAGCAAATGCTGGCGTGATGGTACATTTGTACCAAACCATAATTCTGTCCAATCACCTGCCTCAGCATAGCCAGAAAGGCTTGAGCTGACTATCCCTGCTGGGAAGGCTGATGGACCTGGAAAAGTACCTGCCCTTGTCATACACCAGGGCACATACAGGGAGTATTAGTACTCCGGTTGCACCCAGTCCTGGATAAGTGGCACAGACCTGAGGCTGACAGCAGTCTAAATGTCCTTTGCTTGCATTCACTGTGACCTCCTACTGCCAAATCACGGATCTGCAGCTGCAATCCATGTACAAGACAGTCACAAACCAGGAGAATGGGCTGACACATTCCCGCAGAGAAAAAGCATGCAACAACACTAAGTTAAAGCAATGATCTACTATGGTCTCCTCTGTTTACTGCGGGCAGTTTTAGGCTTCAAAGGGATGACAACACTTAGACTTCAACTAAAGAGCTGGCAATCATCCCTACCCCACCAGGTAGTTGAATGTGCAACTTCATGCCTGCAGGTAAAAGCTGTCCAGAATGAGGACAGGATCAGCATTCATGAGAATCCCTCTTCACCCACACCACGGAGACGATTTTACAAAAACTCGACTGGTGAAATCTGCTATAGAACGTGCCTTTGTGCAGCACTGGAGAAAAGCTGGCAAAATACTTTTCCCCATCTTGCCCAAGGAATCTCCCTTCCAAAGAGCATCCCCTGCCACTCACTGGCCTGTAACAGTGTCCTGCATCAATCACATACTGCAACTGCTTCCAACTGCATGGACTCTACACACAGGGTGTTTACTGACTAGCCAGCACACCAAAACAGGCATGACAAATACCCAGTATATTAAAGGCAGAGGCCCACCAGTTGGCTTCAACCCATGCTTTTCTAAGACAATGCACATATGTCGCAGAGATTCCTCTCCAGCTTATCCAAGCTCTCAGAAAGGCTTTTCACTAAGTATTAAAAGAGGCCTTGGATGCTAAGATACCATTCTGCTTTCTTAAGTAATGTCACAAGACTTCTGGTTTGGCCACACAGTTGCTTTTTAGAAAWGAAAAGGAGATTCCATGCTTCTGCTTGGGACAAGTGGCAAAACCACTGCAATCTTTTTTATAAAGAATGGAGGCAAAAAAAAGAGGAGAGAAAAAAGGATCAGGAACTGAGTTCAGTCACTCTGGGAACCCAGCCTTTATGTACTGTTTACCAAAAGGATGAGCTGGGGAAAGGGGTGAGGGGCAATAGTGTGCATTAGATCTCACCTGCTGATTCTCAGGAGTCATGAATATTCTCATAATCCCCATCTCTTGGCCCAACAGGCTACAGGCCTTTTCATCACAGAGCTTGATTTCAGTGAGGATCTGGGAGTTGCTCTAAGCTTCAGCAAGTGGTATAATATTCCCTTGTTTCCACATGAAAACAGCCTCTTGCAACAAACCACTCTTCAATGTCTCTTCTCTGTTACTCATCTACTAATGGCATTTGTCTTTCAGACTAGATTAGATAAATTCTGKTTTGGGCTATGCAGAGATCAGTCAGCAAGTCACGATTTCTGAGGCAGTCAGCATGTTTTTTTCTTGTATAGATATGCATACATAATCTAAAAGTTGAGATACAGGTATATTTAAAAAATGTGATACATGCTTGTAGCTAAAACCATGGCAGCAGAAACAGAACTGAAAAGGGATATGAGCAGTAGTAGACAGAGCAATTTTACCACATATTTTCAAGGCAGATTATTGTAAGCATCTGATCTGACTTTCAGCACTTCACAGGCCAGAGAATGTCCCTGGTGTGGGCATAATTTGCATACCCGTAGGGCAGAGGACGACAGGGAAGGAGGTTGTGCTGGCAGGGAAAGCGAACAGGGTGTGCAAAAACATGCAACAAAAGTGTCCACAAATAAACCTTCACCAGAAAACCTGTGGCTAGCTGTACTTCCATAGGGTTTGTGGAATTCCAATATTCAGGCACTAGGCAATGGAAATTTATTTTCTTTTTCTGAAAAGGGACAGGCTATCTCCTCCAGCTGAGGGACTTTGCATAAACTGACAGGAGGGGAAAAAAGGACTTTTTAAAAGGGAAGCTTTTATTTTCCTTATAGCAATAGTATCCAGTGGTAACGAATCTTGGGTCATAAGAGAAACATTTAATAGCTTAAAAAATGCCTTATTGGAAAAAGATCTAATCGCTCAAAGTTTCCAGATAAAAGTCCAGATAAAAATTATTCTTCTAACTCTTGGTGAGAGCAGAGGTATACATAAGAACAAAAGGGATAACATTGCCTTCCTGGTTAYTGTTGGAGGGATTTAAAAAATTTTAGTTATTTATATGTATTTTTGAAGGGCCTTATACAGATAATATTCCTGCTGGTCTTGCTTGTGAGAAAGTAGACAAGGCCTCACACAAAGCTATAAATCAGTACTATTGGAATCTTGTGAAAGCATTAACTGTTTTAGGAAGAAATCCAGAAGTGGGGCAGGGAAGCTATTCCATTTGGATTAAAAATTTAGTCCATAATTAGTCCTAAAAAAATAGTTTGCACATGCAAATAACTTTCAGTTTAGATGAAAACTGTCAGACGAACTCATCATTCACCTGAGATATACAAACATACCACAGAGGAATGTCAAATGAAGCATGAGCAGAGTTTGTTTTGGGGGTGCCCTGAATCTGTGCAGGATGCGGAAGTTTGCTTTCCAAGCTTAGTACTACTTACTCCGTAACATGTCATTATTATGTAGTCTGTAAGTGTACGCAGAAAATACGTTAATATGCATAGGCATCGATGTGATAGGTAACATCCCTTATGTTTGCACTTTCAAGCACAGTCTACTAACACAAAAACATTAATATCTACATTTTTTAGGGCAACCTGGAGTATGACCATCCTCGTTCATCCTCTTTATGCCTATGTTGTTCGTATTAACTCTGAGGCCTGATGTTCTAACAGATTTGTCCCAATGCCTCTTTTGTCTTGTGGAAGCATTTAGTAAAGGATACCTGCAACACAACATGATGGACTCAAATGATAAACAGGCCTCTCACC
Organism: Amblyornis subalaris; assembly: GCA_018881555.1. NCBI lineage: Eukaryota > Metazoa > Chordata > Aves > Passeriformes > Ptilonorhynchidae > Amblyornis > Amblyornis subalaris. Next base: position 135,910 of record JACAXG010000034.1, on the reverse strand, counting down.
AGGTTCCTGCTGGGCTAAGCAGGTGGAAACTGTTGAAATAAACACTTCAGATATTGCAAACTTACTACATACAATTAAGACTTGAAGAGAGCAGTATTTTTACAGGGCCAGGAGCTGTACTTCAATGATCCTTGTGGGTCCCTTCCAACTCAGGATATTCCATGATTCTATGATTTGTGCTGTTTGAGACCTTCGGAATCCATTATTCAGGAGGTATGAACAATCCTCCAAACATCATCCTCCAAACATGGCATTGACAGTGCAGAGGGCAAATTTATGACTATGCAGGAYAGCCCGAGTGGTATTCCCACCTCATGTTTTGCTACTGGTCACATGCCTCTGGTCTTCTTTCTACAAAAGTATCTTCAAGGATGCAGAGTTAAGGCAACTCTAGTGTGAAAGGCCTCATCGCTCCTCAGATTTGGTCCTGGCATGCAACAAATCACTGCCTTCCTTACCCTCAAACACATGATCCAAGATCAATCCCTAAACAAACATGACCCTCTTCAAGAAGCACTGTGCCGATTTCAAAGATGGGTCCAAAATATTCCTTTGAAACCCACTGTTGCTTAGTATGTGCTGTACTCAGCTTTTGCCTCAGCCTCACCTCCTTCCCAACTAAAACACAACACTGGGCTGTTCAAAGGTCATTCTTTGTTTGCTTCTTGACTGCTCTTAAGACAGATGTTTCAAGGCATGACAGTGGATATAAACACGTGCACACTGGGGAAAAAAAAAGGGTGTCCAGGTGTTTAAGCAATGCCAAATGTGAAAGAATTCCAATTCACTGCTTTCTCCTTTAACATGGCAATTCCAAGGGACCAAGTGTGTCACGACTTGTACCCAGAACAATTTCCGCTCGGGTGAGTTCAGACAAGGTCTGCATTAACTCCCCAACCTGCAAGAAAATTATTTGAAACAAAAGGTTCAGATATGTCCTTTTCCCTCCAACAAGCCTGGAAACAAATGGTACAGGAACAAGGTCAGAAARGAATCATCCGCCTACCATACCACTGAATTCATTTACCTACCTCAGAGCCCATTCAAGCAAAGGGGTGGGATGGCGAACAAGGGATGATATAAAGCAGAATGAAGCTCTGGGGTCGCTCGCTACATTACAAGATTTGACAGGCCTTGCCAGCCTTCAGCTTCTTTGTGTCTGTCACATAATAGAGAAACACAAACTGAGCAGACTGTGATCTGGGGGTTGCACTATTAGACGGAGCAAACCCTTTGCAAATGCTAATAGTATTGTAGCATCCTGTCAGGCAGCAACACAAAAAAGGATGTTGATTTTCACATGAACCAGAACAGACCCATTGTAAGGAAGGCTGCAATGAATGTTCCATCTCTAAACTTCAAAAGCCACAAGCAATTGGCTTGTGGACATGAGGCAAAACGCTGCTTCAAATGTTCCTTAATACAGGGGGCATCCTGTTACCTTAATACTTACGTCATGAGGCTGGCAAAGAGAGGGCAGTTGCTTGAAACAAAAGTGAAAATGGTCTTCAGTTATGATTTCTGTAGTGAAACAATATCTAGATCTAAAGAGGCTTTTGTTCTGCTATCTACTGTTTTCTAGCAGTCTGGAAGAGATGATCCTTTATGAAACATGCATGTGCAGATTCAGTCCAAGGCAGAGCTTGTGTCATTTCCAAATGGTAAGGTTGACAGTAATAGAGCACAAACGTGCTTGTCCTTTGCAGTTCTAGGGATGTGGCAGCTGTCAGTCCTGTCCAGTGATGCTCACCCAGGTCTTTCCTGAAAAAGTCTCTAAAATGTTAGAGGATTTAACACTCAAGCTGCTTCTGTTCTAAAACTTATTATGAACTACTCTTTTAATTCAAACTTCACATCTTCCCCCATATTAGGAATGGTATAAGACAAGGTGTTATTGCACCACTCTGACTAACCTTCAAAAAGTTCATTGTTGTCCTTTGGGTGAAAAACCTGAACAAAGCTCATCTTGCTGGTTATCACTACCAAGGATAGCTCAGAAAGCCATTTTCAAGTCATGCTGGAAAATCACCACTGCTCTGTTAAGTCCTCTTGGAGCCTACAGGCTGCCAAAAGCAGCAAATAAACAGTCTTCTATCAGTGTTCTGCAACACAAACACCGAAGCATTTGCAGCTATCCCAGTAAACAGCTTTTCAGCAGATATGACTAGAAATATTTCTGGAATTGGCACTAGAACAGCACCTAAAGCCAATYCCAAGTAACTTAGGAGTCAATTTCAGAAATGCTTCTAGAACAGTTTGTGAGGTTAGCTCTAGAATTGTTTCACTAGTACTTTCAGAACTACTTCCTGAATCACTAGTAGTCAAAAAGAAAATCATGTCTCTGATTTTCAGCACTCCCCACAGAAAAACAGCCTGGATAATTTCACCTTCTGATGTGCTGAAGCACTGAGGTGATGGCAGATGCAAGCAAGATTCGTRGACATAGAAATATGCATGGGTTTTCCATTCCAGCACCACAGCATAACAATCATTACAATCTCTGTACCCTTTCAGCTTCTTCCCTTTCCTACTGTACAGTATTTTATACTGAAAAATTCTTGACAACAGCCATATACTGTGAAAGGTCTGTGATTACAACCATCTAGAACATACAGTACTTGTGACAAACTACRACTTTAGGAGTTATCTGACTGTGTAAGATCTATCTCACAAGGGTTTTACAATGCATTTTATTTATCTTGCTGAATAAAAACTAACAAGTGATTGATTGTGGCCTAAAGATTACTGCAAGGGAAGATGGATTACTGAACTAATTAAAAAATAGAACAGGATCCAAGAGCTTTAAAATGTCATTAAAAAAAAAAAGTTCCTTGGATATGGTAAGTCACTAAGATGGTAGGTTTTTCCAGATAGCCAGAGATGATAAGTTCTTGTGAGGTACCCCGGCATCTGAGTAAACTGGACAATTGTACATCCCATCTGTGCAAGGAATCATTGCTGGAAGATTTCCCTAAAGCACCTCAAGATCTAGAAACCCATTCCAAACAGCCAAAAAACACCTCATGCTGCAACTCTGCAAGACCATAGAAGCATCACCACAGACAGTTCAGACCTTCCCTGAAATAAAAACATCCCACAGACATCTCCTGTACCAAATCCCACCAAGAACAAAGACTTCTACCTGACTCAAGGGGTCCTGAGTCAGATTTAGAGATCTCATATYTCAACATTTCACACCTGAAATGATGAAATCTCTTGCATCTTAACACTTAATACAAGTGTTAAGAATCACTAAATTACATTTAAGATATATGAAAATGAAATTCTCTAAACTTTAGCCTTGGAACTACATCATAACAGCTTAGGTTCAAAATATACTCGGTAAAAAAAACCAGATTAATGTATCCTTGATGGTGAAATAGAGCATACAAGTATATTTGAAATAACCAAGAACTTCACTGATGTTTTCACCCTCTAACTTTACGCTTGCTTTTTTTACACTTTTAAACATGTCCAAGATTTTCAACTCACGGTCTGATAATTTAGGATGAAGTTACTAGTAACCACTCAGAAGGAATAATTCTTGATATCTGAAAAGGCACCATCTGTATCTTTTTCATCAAAAAGTGTCAGACAACCCTTCAGCCATTAGTATTTAAACCTCTGCTCATAAACAGTTCATTTTATGAAAAACAGAAATATCTTAGCATATCTACATGACAGTAATGAACATGCTTTGGAAATTAAATATTCATTTATGGAATAACAATGTTTACATTTGGTGACTGTCCTTCCTAATCTCAAAAAGATACAAAAATTACAGRTTACTTGTGGCTGCCTAAAATAAACGGCTTTATGCAGAATCTGAAGGTAGTCTATGTAATACAGAAAAATATCTTGAACTTGTGCAAACTAGTTTGGAGTCTCATACTCTTCAGTACCATGTGAACTTTAGACAGTTCAAATAATTGTTTTCTATCTCAAAATTGTTGTAATATTCAGCACATCCTTCTTATTCTGCCTGACATAACTCCATCTAATCATCTAGCAAGATACTCCTTGCAAGGARCAATTTTAAAGTAGCCAACTAAGAGCACTTAAGCCCATTTTTACTAACTTACTAGTAAGATAAGCACAACTAGCTGTAACACTTCTTTCCTCTAACCTTAACATAAAATCCTATAAAAACCARCATAAATTACCTGTCGCTTATTTGTCAAGATGATTTTAGGTTAGTTCAACCATGAAAGCAAGTAAATATAGAGCTATAATCCTCCACTGAGCCTAAGATGCCCCTATTTGCATGTCAAGCTTTGCGGAGCAAATCTGCCACACCTTCAGTATCACAGTTCCCAGCGAATAGYGGGTTTTTTTAATTGATTTTGTAAAATTTTTCTTCATCTAAAAGAAAAAAAAGAAAAATATATATTCCTGAATTCATGGGTTGGTAAACTGACTGCTCTTTAACTCCCAAAACCATTGCCCCAGCCAGCATGTTTATTTTAAAYGCACCTGAAACAATGCTCCGTAACAGTCTTCATTTATATGCTGGATATCAGTTCATTTTCTCAACTTCCAGAGAGAGAAGCTTTCAACATAATGATTCTTCATATGACACCTTTGTCTAAATGTATTACATAAATGGTACATTAATTTATATAGTAAAAGATAACACTTGGTACAGTTACCACTAATCTGGTGCTGACACAGCACTTCTGAATCAGACATTTTGATATCATTAACATATACTGATATCATTAATCTGTACTTATTCACAACTTAGCAAATGAGAAAAAGAAGGTCAAATTGACTTCTTAATTAGGTGCAACAGCACCGTGTTCAAAACCCACATTTTATTATTCCTTCAGTTACATTTTTATTCAATAAATACCTAGTTTTCATGGAATACATCATGCTAAGTCTTAGATGAGCAGCACAGAGAAGTTGGAACTAAACCCACAGGAACATCACACTAAAAGAAATGAACACTGGGCCACTGGATGCGACATTTTGCAACATTTACATTACAGAGAAGTTTCAAACAGTGATCTCTAGGTAAATGTAAAAGTTTTTGTTTGTTTCTTTGTTTGGTTTGGTTTTTTTACAAAGTACAGACTTATTTCATTTGCTATACACAAAGATGTCTGCCTTCAAAGTTGTGCAAACTTACATTTCTGAAGTTATCTTCAGAGAATGATGACAACACAAGCCATTTTTTCATTTTTCAGTTCTCAAACACTCATTTTCAGGAATTAATTTTAAACAGAAAATCTCCAAACATTCATTTAGATCACCCTGAAATGTTTAACCTTTCAACATAATTTTATGAATAGATCTATGTCAGCTTTTTGTCTACGTGACTGAATATTTTATGTCCAAACATTTGGGGAACATCTTACCAAACTTTGTATTGTTTTCTCTGAGAGCAAACCAAAACAGTATCTGTTAGAAAACATTCAGATTCCTCTCTTTTCACTTCCACATATTAAAATCAATTGCCTTTTCAAAACGAAAAATAAATTTAGATCAGTTTTTCAATGTACATAATCAGACATCTGTAAAACAAACTGTTTCAGGCCTAACACCTTCTCCCACACAAGTATTCAGAAGTGCATCCAAATCATTTGTGGCAATATGTGGGCAGAAAAATGTGGTGGTGATTAACCACCAGGCACCTATGATAGAGACCTTGTATCATGCTTAAATTTGTCAGAAGTAACATTTCTATGGCAAAACTGAAAGGCAGTGGAAGAAAGACTCCTTACTAATTTTACTATCCTGARTGACAGACATCAAGTGGGTGTAGTAGGACCTTGTGCATAACATTCTTATAGAAGTGATTTTGGTCTTACAGTAGCTACTAGAAAAAATTAATGACTTTTTTTTTTTTTTTTTTAGTTAGGAAGTTGGGCAAGTTGGAATTGTACATTCTATCTTTCTACATTTTACACATACTCAATCAGGTTACTCTGTACCTATGGTGAAGGGAGGAGTTAACAAGGAAATCCRAGTCTGTGCAATCCCAGAAATGAAATGTAATTGGCTGAGATTCAAGAGTAACAACATATATTAGGAAAGAACAGGTAAAAGGAGAAGCTGTTGACATTATTTCCTGAGCCTAAACCTTTTAAGGTGTCACTGAATAGCAGTCTGCGCTTTCAAGTGAAAGCACTACAAGAATTGCTTGGATGACATCTCTCAATAGTTTAGGAGTTTAACAAAATCCACCACTTCCTCTCAAGATTTCAATACCATGCTTTTAAATCTCTACCACAGTGATCAGCAAATGCTTCAACACAGAGCATAATGAATACAAGTGGCATTACTTAGAGGGGTGTTTTAATGTACATACAAATACTAAAACGTTATGCCAAACTCCCAGTATCATTTGCAGGCAAGAAAATGACAACAGATAAAATCATTTTATGAATCTGATCCAGCTCTACCATACAAGACAGATACTAAAAATAAAAAGCTTTTTTCCCTTCCAGGAAAAAAAACCTTAAATGTACAACTTCAGCAAGCTCCCAAGCTATCTCATTGATACACAAATCAGATTTGTCTGTGCATGTAGCTTCAAAAATTAAACGAGCAGGTGGATTTTAACTGAACTTCTCAATCCCATGAGACATCATTTTCTTTCTCCTCCAACATTTCAGGATGCTCCCCAAAAGACAGGAAAGAGAATGGGACACAAAAGCCATTTCAATGCAGTCTTTGTGCAAGGTATCCTGGAGAAGGCTGTATTCTTGAGTAAAGTTRCTGTTGAAACAGAAAGACAATTATTTTAAAATATGTATAAATGCATGACAGCACTTGGGCTTATGGACTTGAGAATTAATACAAAAGAAACTTGGAAATTACCTGCATGCAAATATTTTTGCTAACAATATACAGTGTCTTTAAGAAAAACAAAAGAACCAAAATACTTCCATAGGAAYGTGTTCCCTTAATTTTGATTCCAGCTAGTTATGATTTCTTGTCTTAAAACAGATAAAAATAATGAACTGAGAGTAATCAAATAGCCTACAGTGATTCACAACACTTAAATAACTAGCCAGTAATTGTGTTTCTATTAAGTTTCATATCTGTTTTTACTGTAAAAGCTGAAAGTATAGCTCTGCAGATTAGAAGCAAGAAGCAGTAGGAGCAGCCAGACAATGGAATAAAGAACAGGAATTTTTCAGTCTATATGAAAACATGCATTTAAATGAGATAGATAATAATTTTATACAGAACAATGAGACAATTGTAGCAATCTTTTTATGATCTAAACATGATTACCTGCTTGAACAATCTACTTTTCTTGATGGAGGGCTTCTATGAAGGCTTCAAGTTTCTCCTGGATTTCCCGAACTTTTTCTGGAATTAAAAAGATCACCATTCAAATACCTATTACTATTAAGTACCTAGGACAGGTACAAAAAGAAAAAAAAAAACAACAAAAAACCCATGACAAAACCATAAAAACATGAACAAAAATTAATGCTGTCATCAATATTACCCTCTGCATTTTGTTTCTTAATTACAGAGGTTTTTCTACATCAGAAGAAATGAAACCCTGTCCCATTCAAAGAACTCCTACAAACATATGATTATCACACTAATTTAGCGATTCAAAAATTTCAAAAATTGAAGGAATCCAATACTAGAAACACTGTATTTCAAAAAAGTGAAATTCCTATCAGATCATGCACAATGGAACTAATGTACACTTGTTACATGCAGGGAGTTGTTAGCTTTTAAATAATGCCCTCTAACCCCTTCTTCTTTAACCAAATATCCTCATTCTCCACAGCAAGTGTAACACACAATCCTTCTAAATAGAGTTGAAAGCTAATGCCTTTTCACCGGGGAGAATTTCAGAGAACCACATGTCAGTATTTGGGACACCTCCTCAAAAGGGTAGGCACAATGTTAAGAATGTTTAAAATTTGCATTTTATTTTCTTGTCTTTCAGTAGGAACCAGATGGATGTGGGTARAATATAATTTTATATAAAAACTAAATCTGGGAGTTTATTTCTCTACCAAAACACGACTTGACCACAACTACAAATAGTTTCTAAGAATGAAATGGCAAATTGATTGGGAAAAATCCGAGGGTTTAAGCCTTTCTCCACTCTTTTCTCAATTCCATACAACCCTTGTCATCATATAACCTATTTGATTTATTAAATTGCTTATGAAGCAAGATTTAGAACATAGCTGGAATCCAAAGCCTGTGAGATTTCCTGCTTCTCTCTCACCACATCCTCATTTGAAGCTCCTTCTGTGTGTGATTATAGCCGTGAAAAACACACACTTTAGAAATATGAAGGAACAGGGGGAGAGCAATAAGACAGACAAAAATAAGTTACATGAGCATAAACACAGACAAATATTTTTTCCAAGCTAAAAATACTATTGGATTAAAGCCATATGTTCCCTTGTAGGAGATACAGGGTTTGAGCTTTTTTAGAAGAACTTTTATTAATGTTTTCTTCTCTTTAGCAATACCATATGTTATAAACTTGCTTTGCTGAGCTGAAGTAACAGCAAAACAGAAAGAAAAGAAAAATAATCAGCTTTAAATGGGATATGTAAGCATGAGTGGAAAAAAAAAACAACCTCCAAAGAGAACGCTCTAACATAGCTACAGGAACTGAAAGTTTAATCTAAAAAAATGACAACCCCACAAACAGACATAAAATCCATTTTAGAGAAATAATAATAACAACTCAACAAATCCCTGCAATCCTGTTCTARCAGAAGTAGAGAATTTTAGTACAGCATTTGAAATAAAGTATGGAAAACAGCCTGTGTGAGTATGAAGAAACCTCAAGCTTCTATATCTTGCAATTCTTAAGTGATGAAGGGTAAGCCACTGACACTTTCAACACTTCAGCGTGCCCTTCCTCAGTGCTGCTTATCTACAAACACAGAAGTACAGTGAAACTGAATCACACTCTAAGTCCTAAAGAAAACACCAAAGAAGCATCTTGAATTTCAGCTGATTTTTTTTTCTTTTAAAGTACTTTGATATTAAATGAAGATTACAGTCAGCATGAGGGCAAAAGCTGTACCTTGGAAGTCAAGAAACAGCAGTAGCTGATTTTTACCAGGTTAAAAAAMAGAATTCTGATTCAGTTCAGGAGAATCTTTGAAAGCTGTCAATGAAAAAAAAAAGGCAGTCCCATGATCACTTATCCSTACTGAGCACATTCAAAGTGTTTTCATTACTATCTTTTTAAATAAAAAAAAGATATACATTGAATGTCAGTATATAAACCTCTTGGGTAAGGAAAATGTCATTTCTATGGCATTTATTTAGGCAACCATCTAGTTCAGCTTCCAATACTGTTGTTCTATGAATGTTTAYAAAATCAGCCTTTGAAATAATGTTCCATTATTTTGGACAGAATTAACATATTTTTTGACCACACCATGCTGGATGGTGCTTTGACCAACCTGGTCAAGTGGAAGCTGCCCCTGACCATGGCAGGGGGGTTGGAAAAAGCCCCTTCCAACCCAAAACATTCTGTAACCATTCTGGTTTTGGAAATTACTAATCCYGGACACTGTTGTCCAAAATGAACAGCAGTTGCCAGTGATAACTGGAGATTAGATCTCACCACACAGATCTCTTCACACTGTGCTTTCAGTAGCTTTCTGTGGTGCTTTTTTTCCCCAATGGCTACACGTTTTCCCAAGTGTGTTCTTTGTATTGATCAAGCCATTAGATCCAGTGAAAGCAGGCAGATTTAGCAGTATTAAACGCAAATATTCTTCTTTCTCAACCTCTTGCTAATGAAATATTACAGTWCTGAAAATTAACAGCATCAGCAAAAACCTGTAATTATTATTTCACCCTTAAAAAAACGTTTGTGCCAACAAATCTATTCTAATTTTCTGATTAAGGCATATTAAAATAACAGGATAGCAAATATGTATTCCATCAGGATATACTGAATCAGCTGTGTTTGCTCAGAGAACAGGCATACTAAAATTGACTGCATATTATGAGCACTTTATTAGTTTTTATACTTGGACTGAATTGAAATGATTACTTAACTGTAATAATTATGAGGTCTTGAGGTAATTTAATACTTTGAAATAATATGCTGGCTATTCTTAAAAAGGAACAGTTACAATGACTGCCAAATAGCTGACATTATTCATGTTATGCCCTGTATTTTTAGCCATAGTAAAACCTTTTTCAGCAGCAGACACCAGGCAACCTGTAACAYTCTCCTGCAAGTCCATTTTGCAGCACAGAGCAAGAGTCTACTGAATTGGTTTACTTTTGAAATAGGYTGACGGCAGAGTTATGCATTCACACAACACTAATCTTAATAAACTAGCAAATGTAAGTGTTTGGACAGAACTCATCTAAGAGAGGTGTGCAAGTGCAGGTTCTGCAATTCTGGGGTAACTGCTGACAGTTTCATCAGCACCATGAGATGTTGCATGTGGAACAACAATTAATTCTTACAATTCAARAGTCAGATGTTACCATCTTTAGGGAAGTTCTTGCCTCTGTGAAATGCACAAGCTCTGTACTCACATTTGTAGGGGTTTGACTGACACCTAGATCAAGCTATTGCTCATTTACACTTGTAAATTACAGTACCTTCTGCTTTAAGGAAAGTTTATCAACACGCCAAACCCAGAAAATAATTTGGGTTTCAGATAAGAATACTTATTGCAGAAGTAAATTTAGGGGTAGACAAAAAGTGACCTGTTGCTCTTCCTATGTTTTGTGATACTGTGTTTTTCCACGGACAAGTAAGCCACAGATTAAAAGCATTCAGCCTGCTAGCAAATTACTTTTGTAACCAGTTGAACTACCCAAGCACTGTTATAAAATGCTCCCATGTCAAAGAAGGCTGTTAAAGTGCTACACTTTTATTACATGGCACTGCAGAAGTTTTAACACACACATTCCTTACACTGGGTTCTAGAAAGATGATGTGCTCTTTGGTAGTTCTAAAGCAGACCTAAAGTTACRAATATGCAATTCTGCCAGCACCTGTTAAACACTGATCAAAAATCAAGTTAAATCAATGAAGAATAACTGTAACTAAACCCTTGTTTCCATCTTAGAACAGTAAAATTCACAGGCCTAGGGACCATGAATGGTTATTCTATTTCCCATTTACCCCATGTTTACCTAAAAGATAAGCTGGTTCATACATCAACTCATTATGCCTCTTGATCTRGTCATGAATATTCCCATAATCCTCCCTCCACATCCCATAAAACTTCACTGACAGAATGAGGAAATTCTTTATTCAGATGTCTTGAGATCCTCATTCATGCTCAGTCTCTCCTTATCTCCATATGAAACGATATTGCTACCCCCTCATTTTCTTTTCATTAATCCTGTGATCCTAAATCTAAAAGGCTCAAAACCAGACTAATTGAACTGTAATGAGGATTTGGATACACTGTGAACACAGAAAGATGCAGACACAGATAAAGTTTGCTTTTCCTAATATCATAAGCTGCTCAGAAGGGAACCCCCTGAAATATTCAGTCTTACAAGGAGTGTTTGCATTCTGAATGCTGCCTGAGAKACCCAAGCTTAGCTGCCAATGAACAGTGCTAAAATGAAACAGCTGAAGTTATCAAGTGAATCTCCTGAGATAAAGCCAAACAATCTCAAAATAATATTGAACACAAATTAGAAGAGCAAAGTACRTTACTGATTTATTTCAAACACACTCCTAGAAGTAAGAAAAGGTTTTCTTGTATTTTCCAACTGCATTAATTGGTTTAATAAAAGATGTGGCCTCTGTCCACAAAACCTGTCTTGCTTATGTTTCTGAAGATAAATTAATTTTGAGACATTCAAATACGTATTTACCTGTATAAACCCAATAGTTTTAGCATAGAATTTTAAAGATGTTCATGTCTGTCTATGCCAGAGCAGGAATAAAATCACATGAGTACTTTGGGCAAATCAAAAAGCTTTCCCTTCCCATTTGCAAATGTGCACATACGGTACCAAATTTCAACTGCAGCAACAAAACAAATTGTAAAATCTTTCTGGACACAGATCCGTCTTTACTTTGTACTTTGATGAAACTTATAGCATGAAACAACCATGAAAAAAATGTGCTAATACCTTATTATAAATGCTCCTGTTCTACATTAAAGTGATTTCTATCTCCAACTAATGTTTACACGGTTTTGATATTTGAAAGCTCATGGTTGGTACTCCTTTTGCTCCAGATTGTGTTTAGACTTGAGTTCTCTTCCCTTTTCTTTTTTCCATCTTCCTTCCTTTCTTAATCCCTTCCTTGCCTATAAACATTCTCACTGCTTGCTGTGCCACTTGTATGTTACGGTTAGTTAACCATAGAGGCAGAAATTCTGAATTTACTGCTGTGAATGCATAATCTCTCCTCTACTAAAAAGGAAAGCCCAGTCAGTCAGAATTCATCACAATGCCCACAAGCACACCATTAAAAACTAAGGATGTTGATCCAAAGTTTTCTATTGAAAGCTGATTTTTACCTYAGGGCTACCAAACCCCACAGCTGTATATAACCACTATGAACAGTCAGGTGGAAAAGATGGGGGGAATCATCTCTTCGGAGTTCAGCCTTTTGTGCCACATTCCTTGATTTTCTAAGGGTCATGCGAAASCTTTATTTCTTGTTGAAATAGTATGAGACAGCACACTCACAGCCACTCCAAATAATGCCCCAGAAAGCAGACTTCCCAGCCACAGTTACAAGGCCTGCAGCAACATGCTTACTCATGTCTCATGCAAACACTACCATAATTCCCTGATCACTGCAAGGTCATGTCCTGCTGAATTTTAGAAAATCCTTTGAAACTACCCATCACATTTTTTGCCAGTTTCCTCTTGTTCACATACCGTATCTTCCTCTGGATAAGGCCAAGAGGAAAGYTAAAGTTTTAAGTGAGAGGAAGGAAAAAAAGGCAAAACCACCCAGGCTGCCCTTAAAGAGACAGAACATMATTTGTCAGCTGCAAAGACAGATTTATAAGTAGAGGGCCCCCTCTGTTCCTTTAAGGCTGCAAACCAGATGGGAAGTGAATGGACAGTCAAAGGGTCAAGAAAACACATGGGAGGTACTGCTTGTATGCTGTATGTATGTTCCCAGCAAAAGAAAGAGGTCAAGATTGTAACTGCATGGCTGGGTGCTGGAAAGGCCTTTTCTTTAAGCTGTTACAAAGACAAACGCTGTTCCTCATCCTGCTGTCAAACTGCTATAAATATTGTTTGTCAAGAGAGTTTCAGCAGCTAAAAGTTTTTTTTTTAAAAGAGGCTGAGCAGGAGGATGAATCATGTGAATGATTCTTAAACAATTAGCTCATTAGTGTAATAAAAGCACTCCAGAATCCTGAAAAGTTTAAATGGAATTTATAATAGTTCATATAGTAAATCCATGAAGCATTACGAATATACAGCCTTTAAAATGCAAGCTTGAAGAACATAGCTAGCATGTTCATTAGTTACCAGTAGCTGGATTGAATGAAGATGTTAACTGATGCTATGTCATAGTAGCTTTCCTTTATTGTTATGTTTCTTACATGTGTTTCAATCTATCATGAGATTTGAATTTGCATCCAGTTTGATCTCCTTTTGCACAGCCTTAACAGAAGAAAACATCAAGGAGCCTGTTTGCTACAAAGATATATTTTTCTTTTCCCTGTTGTTGGCAAATCCACCTCTACAACAGGGAAAGATCACTTCCAAATTGTGTATTTAGCCTGATGTAGAAACATAATAGAACTAAGGAGTCTTTTTAGACAGAAATAACCTCCAAGTCAGGTGCCATCACTGAAGTCACTTCATTGCAAGTATTAGTATCATATTAGTTATTAATCCCTCCATAGCCTACCTGAGCAAAGCTATCAGCTACCTTTACTTCACACTAAAGATAACCAGGTAGCAGCAGAAGACAGCTTGTCTGAAAACACTTCAGTTATTTTTACAAGCTACTGAGCACTGGAACAATATTTTAGCATTACCAGTAATGATCTTTAGCTCTAGAAATGAGAATTGTGTACTGTCCCGCTGAAATATTACATCACTAATCAATGTCTTGATCTATAGCTGCTCTAGATTCATAAGCGAGACCTCTGCAGCTTAACAAAATTGTTTCGGCCACACGTGCTCCCCCTCCTCTGTGGAACTGAACAGAGGCTGGTTGTATTTCTTGGAGCAGTCCCCGGGGCTCCTCAGCCTGGTAAGCATGAAATCCTTTTGTCCCTGACACAGCATTTCAGAACCGAGATATGGGGCTGAAGCACAACTGACAACAGTGTAGACTGACTTTATACAAGRGCTGTTCCCATGAACTATTACACATCAGTCCCCCTTGTCTACAGAAAGGAAACTAAATATTACCAAACTGTGATGTGAGGTCACAAACTATTTCTACACTGTCATTAAGGTTAGCCTAACGTACAGTAACAATTACTCTGCATTAAGTAGCAAGTTTATGAGTCACAATGTCTGCAATATCAACRTAGGACTTGGGCATTGAGTCCTGTCTCTATCTCAGAGTTTTTACATTAAAACTGTTCTGATAACTCAGTCTTTCAACAGAATTTAGCTGTGCTGCTTACTGGACAGCTAGAGGAGCTTAGCAGCAGAATAACAAGGCAACCTTATAAAACAGACTCATGTTTTGAATCAGAATTACAGATACAGAAAGACTGAATTTCAAAATCAAAACTATTGCTTTAGAATTAATCAGAACATGGTAATGCTCATTATTTTGGGTGGAAACAGTGAAAAGTATAGAGGCGAACCAGAAATACTACCCAATGATTCATCCAGTAATGTAAAAGAAGATTAGTTTTTTCTTATGCAGAAAGGACATATACAGCTATAAAGGTAAACTACTCACGTAAAGGCTACTTTAACCTTMAGGCTATAAAACTGTAAACAGATTTAACATAAGAAGTAACTGATATATGTTGCTTCTCCACACAAAAGAAAACATACTCAGTAGTTAGCTAAATAATGATATGCTATCAGGATTAGTTATGTGAAAGTCTCTCTAGAATATGGCAGAAAATGAAATGGTGATGAGGTGATTTTTTAGATCATTTAGATCATTTCAGATAATTTAATTTTTGATAGTCAGAAACTTAAGTCATCATATCCAGAAGAAAAGCAAATGTTTCTATTATTTTTTCTTTGTTATCACTCAGAGTGGCAAAGCAGAGTCTACTACAACATTAACAATGTCCAATACACATGACTGACCTTTCCAGCTTTTGGAAATGTGATTGTTAGGCTTCACAGCTTCATACTACTTTAAAACAAATGCATATACTGGTCCATTTACAAGCCTGTATTTATATCAATAGTAAATCTTTGCATGATAAGTTCTTAAGTTTTGATTAATAAGTACCCTCATAAGCAACCAGTACTAAAGAGAAAATGGCATCCAATTAGATGTTTTGATCCTTGCATCATTCAGAAATTTTAGGAAAGAAAGACATTTGGCAGACAACACCAGAATGACCCTCAAGTACAATACACATCAGTCTAGGGTAAGATTAACAGGCATTAAAAATGTCATTATTCATGTAGCAGTTTATCAYTATTTTTCAATGTCAACTTTAAGTGATAGACTTCTCTTAGTCAGTGACAAATGTGGTGAACTTTGTAAGGATCTGTTTTAGGACCTGGACATCAGTGCCTAACTCTTCATCAATAACTAARAAATCACAGCAGACAGGCTTTGGTCATCTGGGATTCTTAAGTTAAGTAAACCATCACTCCATCACAGGACATTTACAAGTGATGTATGTTCTCCCTTGAGGATTACTTCCCTCTCTGAGAAGATGCAGCTTTCTAAAGTGCTTTCTGCCATGACACAAAGCAGGAACTACCTTATCTGCACTTTGACACAGACCGTCCTACACATTCTTCTGGTTTTAATTCATTAGTCTCATGCTGTTGCCCCAAAACTCAGGAGAAAAAAAAAAAGAATTTGAACATTTAACCAGTGTCTTTCACATCAAAGCACACTTGTTTGGGTTGATCTCTTAAATTATCTACATAGAATTAAAAACATGCTAATCGTGCAAACACAATTAATTTGCATTCTAACAGAAAGTTCACAAATCTACTGTGATATATTGTGACTTGCTTATGTTCAAAATTAGGGGAAATCGAAGACACAACAGTACACACTGATTCCAAGTACACTGTCCCCCAACTTCCTGYGTCATGGAGCACCAGGACCTCTAAKGAGCTCCAAGGGAGCACAGGAGTCATGCTGCCACCAGCACACTGGTGACACCAGCACAAGCTTGAACTYGTTAAGAAACAGACAGCCCACACCACGTGACTGAGATTTGGGCAGGAATGAATGTGCTCTAAATGACAAGCAGCCTCTGATAAGATACAGGCCATATTAACGTGCTCAGGGAAGCTGCTGGCAGGGGACTGTGGAGACAGCAGCTACCCTGCACATGCTTAGCAGAAGTTGGAGATCTGTTTGGTGATTCCCAAAGGGCTCCTCTGCTTCTGTCTGGGTAGAAGGCCACACCATCTCCTTGAGTAATGTTCTGCCAACTCAGGATCAGATGAGAACTGAGTGCTCCTCACTGCTATGACCCATGAAATGAGAATGAGATGAAAGCAAGACTGCTGCTGCCTCTGGAATTGTCTCACAGCTATGAAGTAACTGTATTTTTACTTAAGTAGCTTCTAAAACTCCAATATTTAGGCATTGTGGAAGAAAGGAGAGCACAAAATAACTCTAATTCTTCAGATTCCAAAAAATTACTCCTCCATTTGCATTTCCTAGGATGCTTTCCTCTTTTCTATGTGTGTCTTTGGGCAGCAGGGACAACATCTGGGCACTACATTCAAGTATCTTGAAAATCATACCTTTTTTCTGTATGTTGTCAACACTGAAAATCACACGGGTTCTGAACAAGCACCTTAGACCAATTTAAGGACTACTAACCACTGCCTTTTGAGCTGTTTTGTCTGCTTCTAGTTTCTAGGGGAAAATTACCTAGGATCTGCTTATTTGAGAGATCCTTCCCCCTACAGCTGAGCTTTGCCCCTATGAAATACTGTGACCTTTTGAAAAAGTTAAAGCTCATAACAGAAGAGCAAATGAAAGCAAAGGCTTTAGAAAGCCAAGTCAAAGCATGATTTTAAGGAGCACATGTAATCAACAATGTCATGTAGGACAAAGGTCAAATCAAAATATGACTGACAGTCATCTCAAGGAACTGAAATTTAATTAGGCTACATTAATGACCACAGTATAGGATTAGTTTCACACAACATTTTTGTTCAGCAGCTAACAGCAATGAAAGAAAAAATGTAACCACGGAGCAAGTAATTATATGCAAAGTACTCTTCACAGACTCTATCCCCAACTTTGCATAAATGCGTTACATAAAARGAGACTCACTTGGATTTAAATCAGTTTGTTACATAGAACAGACACAACAGAACCCACGCAGTTTAGCCAAATCACAGGAATTGCAGGTCCTGAGTCGGCAACTTGCATATGGAAGTACCAACCGTAGCTTTCTAACTCCATTAAAATGGCAAGTTTATTATATGGCTATATGATATTAAATCATTCATGCTCCAAGTTGGCAAATGGCTTACATTCAACAAGAGAAAAAGTAAATTAAAAATGTAATGCTGTGACTTCAAAGCAATGACTTTAGATATAAAACTTGAAAGTATTTTGCTGTAACTCTGGTTTGTTTAGTTTTTATATGTTTTAGTCTTTACAGGAAAATAACTAAGTTCTGCAAACTGTTATATTTCATACCTTACAAACGTATGACAGAATTGAAACAAATGGCCCTAAGCTGTCTTTTCTTCATGTGAGGGCTTACTCCTCAAATGTTTCAAAAAGCTTTTATGCAGAACAATGTCTCAGCTAGCCTATGACACCTGTACAGGTGTCAACATTACTGACAAATGAACTTGGAGGCCGATCCATTCACATTCATACCTAGCAATTTCAGGATCAAGTTTCCACAGGCATTCCCACCTCCTGCCAGTGACTCTCCCATGCACACGGTTTACTCATAATTTGGTCAAGTTCTGGGTTTTCTTTTCCAACTTGTGAGGACACAGGATACTGGATGAATAGTATGCTGAGCTAGGAAAGATGCTTTGTATGTACTGTGTTCTGCTTATCCTGTGCACATAAAGGACGCTTTTGCAACATTCATAGTTTTGCTGTTTAAAGTGAGTAAAGGAGAAGAAATAAACGAAGGTGGGATGTGTATTTCTTTTGGGTCTGTGAGATTCCAACTCTAGTGAAGTGCATAGCAAAGCTCCTGCTGACTGCCTGAAGCTTGGATTCACCTGTAGTATTCAACTGTAGTATTCAACATAGATATGTGCATCATCTATCACGCTTTAAATGCTACTGCAATAGGGAGAGACGGAACTCAACTTTAAGAAAAGACACTGGAAGATCTATTTGCTTTCCGAAATTAATAAAGCAYTGAGAGGAGAATGTTTAGCATCCAAGAAACCAGCGCCCACCGCCAGAGCCGTGCTCGGGAAGAGCGGCAGAGGCGGGAGSGCAGCCCCGGTGCGAGCGGTGCCGCCGCTCAGCTCCGCGGCCGCTCAGCGCCACCGCGCGCTCGGGACCGCTACAGCACCTGCCTGAGCGCCCACTCGAGAGGAAATCGCTTTGGCCCCTTAGAGAAACAGAGTAATTCCGGCAGAGAGGAATTCTGGAAACAACTGGGTAATTCTAGGAAGCACTTTACAGGGAACTCAACATTTTTCACAACTACCATGCTAAAAAGTAGTCAACAGAGAGGCAAGATTTATCTACATGCTATCAACCTTGCACTGAGTATTTCTGCTGGTATTACTAGTCTGACATTTCTGTTAAAATGCAGCAGAAAACACAGTATCTATGTTGAAATTGAATTCTTTCACCCATGTATTATTTTTTTTCCCAGATATCTGCCCAATACTGAAAAACATAACTAAAAAGATACAGTTCTAAAGAAGGTGTGACTTCAAATAATTGTCTTTTATAAATAACCAAGCAAGCCCCCATTTCAAAACACATTTTAGATTTAAAACCTTCTCTAACTTCAGAGGCAGCCTGCATGAATTTTCAATGTCAGTCACTTTGGAAAGTTAAACACAAATAGAGGAGAAAACAGTATGAACTAGTAAACACTGTAAAAGATCACTGAAAATTAAAGGATATATATTCACTGATCCATCTTCAAAGGTACTGTAGAAACAAAGGGTAATTAATATCTAAAAAAAAAGGCAAGTGGAAAAGATCTGTGTAGAGCTGCACACACGYGTGTAACAAGGGTGCAGGAATTTGAAGGCACTGACTTGCCACCATCAGTAGATTTTCCCTCCAGCCTGAAGCAGTGCCTTAAAGCCTGCAACACAAACATGGCAGTCCTGCCAAGAGGCTTTTCTGTGAAATTCTCCTTTTAAAATATTAATGTTTACCCTTGTACTTTTACCTCCTCCTACCCCATTTCACTTCTTACGGAACACAGCATATTTAAGATACTGATGCAGCTAAGCATATGGTAAAATATTAAGTTGTGTGGAATAGGAGTTTCAAATCAAAGTATTTTGTCCTTCAGCCATGAGCACAATCAAGATGCAGGTGCCAACTGGAAAGTAAATGTAATTCTTCTTGTTGCTGGTGAAGCTATCCAAGGGCTATGTTCCTCAACTGGCAGACAACTTTGGTGAAGAACTTCAATAAAAATAATGCACCAGAGTTGTGAGGGAGGCTGTAARCTGCATTAAAACAGGTTCCTACCAATTGCTGAACAAGCCTGAAGTACCCAGTTAGACATGTAAGAGACAGACAGCAAATTACTCGTTTCTGCACCCTCATAACAAAAACCACATAAACATAGCTCAACCGTATCTACAGTTTAAAAACATGACAAGGAAAGGAAAATGTCATGGCTGTTAGTTCTCACAAGAACTTGTAGCAGATGCAGCTCACTGCTCAGCAGCAGGCAAAAGAGGAAATGGACTACAAGGAATTACTGTAAAAAGACTAGAATAAAACCCAGAAAGCATCATAACACAACCGTATAAATCCATAATGCAAATACATTTCAAATATTTTGTGCAAGGTCTGCTCTTTCACCTCAAAAAGCATTTAGCAGGACTAAAAAAAAGAATGGCAAGGCTGATTGAAACTAGGAAACAATGTCCATGCAAAGAGCAACTACACCATGAGAACTTTTCAAGCCAGAAAAAAGAACATAAAGTGTAGGTAACACACACATCTATGAAGTCACGAATGGCAAAAAAAAAAGAATAGAAAAAGATTACTGAATGTTTTTCACAGTGCAAGAACTAAGGAGAACAAAATGAAACTGGCAGGTGGTTCAGAAACAAACAAAAGGAAGTACTTTTTCACACAATGTGTAGTTGAACTCTGGAACTAATTGCCACAGGATGTTGCAGATGCCAAAGTTTACATGAGTTCAAAAAGCAGTTAGAGAAATTCACAGGAGGAAAAAAAAATCCATGAATGGCTATTAATCACAACGATATTACCTCAGGATTAAGAAATCTTGGAATCACAAATTGTTGGATGTTTTGAGAGCATTAACAGGCAAGTATGCTTAGGCTGTTGTTATGCTGTTCCCACGCCTGCTCATTGCCAGGGAGAGGACACTGTGATACATCAATCACAGATTTATCTTTCCGTACAAGTATTCTTACAGATTGCTTGCATTTTAGGACATTTTTAAAGTCACTTTTTCAGCTATTCATATTCTCCTCTGTCTCTTTTTGCACCTTATGGTCCTTTCTTTCAAAAGGACTCTAATCATAGGGCTTCTTTATTTCCATAAACTTAGTAACTGTTCACTGGCACAAGTATCATGGTAATACTTACGTTAAGGAGTACATTTACATTACATTTAAAGCATATTTTTGAAGAAAAAGCAACCTTCAGTACATTATAAAATTAGTAATTTGTTAGAAACTCTTCAAAAGATCTGCTTACACTCTTTAAAATACCTAGAATAAAACTTGAGACATAAGAGAAGCAGCAAGATTCAGCGCATAAACATCATCAAGGAAAACTCTTACATAGGATTAGAATATCATTCAAGGCTGTAGAACACTGACAACAAAACCTGCTCAAATAAGTTTTGAGTCCTGTGTGAGCTCTCACAGTGAGACTGGGTCACCCATGTCAGTAACACACATTAACCAGTATCCTGAATAAACAAGAAAACACTTTCAGTGCTTCAGCATTAAAAGACTGATGTAACAGCAGTGAGACAGTGTTCTCATATCGTCAGTATCAAGAGGAAGCATCCCAACCTCAGGTATATAAATAATTTACATTTGCAAGCAGAGTTTCTAATCAGGAAGTGAATCCCAGCCCCATATTTACAAATTTAGACTGGAAATTAAAAGACTATTTGTAACCACCAGAGAAATGACATCCTGGAATATGTTTTCAGTGTCAATAGTGAGCCCCAACAAGTAACTGATTTGAAGACAGAGCTCAAGATATTTCAATCAGCTGGGTTATATAAACACAGCTGCATGGAATAGAGAGACTGGACTTTGTGATTCAGGAGATCATTTCCCTTCCTAAATAAAATACCAATACATTATGAACATGTGTTGCAGGAGTCAGGATTTTTTTTCCTTTAGCAGAGTCCTCAACATTACTAAGTGCTATAAGAAGGAAATGACTTGTACAGCCATCTGAGAGTTCAATGCTCTATGCTATCAAAATCTGTCTCAGAGGTACAAAAAAACCACTTTTGCACTACAGAAAAGAATTCTACTCACTAAAGGAAAGGCAAAGAAACCCCCTTTTCCTGTCATATTCCCATAAAATTACTGCCACTTAGCAATAAAAGCATGCAGAAAGACCACAGCTGATCTGAGTACAGACCTAAGCAGTGGTAGTTTTAAAATCTTCCCACAGGTACAATAAAGCAGAACATATCATCATACATCGTTTTGTACTGAGCAACAATTATTTCCTCATAATAATGTGTGGGATCCGTGACCTCCTGAATCTAAAGAAATACAGTGCAGTGACATGTTTTCACTACACAGTAATTTATGAAATGCAAACTACACAGTGGAAGCATTTATACCAATGCACAGACACCTCAGGTTATAAACACACACACACAGGCTGCTCCTACAGGTCTAGTCTTAGTTTACAAAGTAATGACCTCAGCTGTCACTGCTTTGAAATGGGAGCTTATTCCTGAGGCTGGGGAGAAGCAAAGTTGACAATGCAAAAATTCCAAATCAGTTTTAGTGCAAAATAGACAGCYGAATTTAAACATCACGTGCATGTCAGCATTCTTTTATTTTGAAACATGGAATATTTAGGGATAAATCAAAATCACCAAGGTTCACTCTGTACCAGTGTTTGCTCAGGAAAAAAACACAAGAAATCAACATCTAGCATCAAAGCAAGCAGCACTGGAGAACTTCCTGGCCTGCGTCCTACTATGGACGTTATGACTTGTTTTACCCTCACCATGTATACAGAGGAGGAGAACCCCTTATTTTGTAAAACACATTCTACTCACTCTAAAAGAGAAGGTTGGTACAGAGTTTCCAAAGCAACACAAAATGTTTGGAGAGAATTATGTACCTATCATAAAAATTATATAGTCATACCATTATATAGTCATACCTGTATTAGAGATCTGCCAAGAAAACCCAGGCAATTTGCCCTGGATCACCAAAATTCCTATTCATAATTCCAAAATATTACAGAAGTATTTTCTAAAGGACAACAAATACAATTGACTGGGATTTTAATAACAATACTGCCAATAATAAGACAGCATTTTCAGTGTAACCAAACCAGCACTATCAAAAATAAATCCTTAGATTTTGAGTTTATTATAAGCAAAACATTTGTTTTATATTGCATTTTGGATGTAATAAGTGGAAGATACGATTCCTACTTAGGAAACTAACAGCAGTTGAAGGCTTCTCTGTCCCACTGAATCCTGGATATCAGAACTTTGCTAATTACTTTGCTAATTAAAAGAAGAAACACTGATCACCATATTTATTTATTCTGAATTAAATATCCAATGTCATAGTTTCAGATAAAAATTAGTTTCCACATCAAACACAAAATACAAGTCTAAGAAGAAACATCACCTGTGATGTCAACATGCAGATATTTATGTAACTACATGAACTTCATTTATCACAAGCTTTTTTTTCTTTTCCTTTTTGCACAGCATTGTTTTTTCCCCTACCAGTCCAGGTGCACAGCTGGGGTTTAAGTGGAAGTCTCACAGAACAGCAAAATGCTGCCAGAAAAACAACTGTACATGTGCAAGACAAGCCCCATCAGCTAAAAGTCAGTCTATGCCCTATTGGAATGTGCACGTAGACAACAGGAGTATCACCTCAACCTGGACTGTCACCTTAAAAACTTCCACTCTTTAAAGTCTTACTATATTAACCACAAAACTCCTTAACACCTTCTCAGTGACTCAAAGTATTAAACTACTGTAATCCTTCTGGAAGGTTAAATCTGCTAGATATTTTTCCTTGTTAAATCTCTTAATATAATAGCCATCTCAGCTTAATAAGCACAACATAGCAGATCTTCATATCTGACAGGTTTTGTTTCTGTATACGTGGCCTAAAATGAGTTGGTCAGTAAGCCACAGGCTTTTCCAGCTTATCTGTAATAAAAACCAGTATTATATGTGGGAAGGCTGAGTATTTCACCCAATAATGGGATCAAAACCTCCTTAAAAGTCAAGACTGAATCACCCAGAGACAAGTCTCCAAGATGTGGATTAACCATGTTGTACTAGAAAAACAAGAATCCCCCTTTACAATATTACCCTGTTTAAGCTACATTTTTTTCAATATACTGGTGCCACATAATTTTATCAGTGAAATTACATCTAGTGTAAATTATATTGTTTTATCAACTATGCTACCCATGTCCACCTTTGAATCAGTAATATCTGACTGTATTCAAGAAAAATTCCATATGATTAAATGCATGCCAATACATAAACAACCCATATCACACTGAATGTTCTCAAGGACAGTGRTCAGAATTTACTTCATTTCGAGCTCATTCCAAAACACTAAAGAGAGGGTACTTACTGAGATCCTCTGCAAGCTGGACTCTCTTGCCAGTTAGGAGCATCACCTTTTTTTCATTGTCCTCAGCAAAATCTTCAAGCACTTCCTTTACATTCTTCTCCAAGCGTCTTACTGTAAAAAAACAAAACAACAAGGCAACCAAAAAAAGTGAGTGACAACACTTTCGCACCTCTACTGACTTAAGGACAAAATTTTGGAAAGTCTGTTGGAGACACAGTATACGTAACTTATTAATCTGGTTGGAGAAAAGGCAAACTTCTAAACACAGAAGCCCCTTCTTTCGCCATTAAGACACAAAATTTTTTGAGAAAGATTTTTAAATTTCAGCAAAATTATTATTGGATGACTTTTTAAGAAAGAGATAATTTTTTGTTTCAAAGCCTCCACTGACTGTGAGCCTTACCTTCAGTGTTAGTGAGCTGCTGCCKAAGCGTATTTGCTGTAATCGCGAGCATTCGCTGTATTCGCCAGAAGAGGACGATGTCATTACATTCAAGCTGGAATGACAGAAGCTGTGGTGTCAAAACTCTGATGTCCAGTGAACATCCTACACATACAAGCGTCTCTTGACACTTTTAGCAGCAACTGTAACCTCATGTATATATATCCACATCTTGCACAAAAATCCCACAGAATTACTGGTGTAAGTAACAAGGAAACACATGAAAATACTTCACAAGAATCACATCAGCCTTATTTAATGCACTGCATCTCCTTCCTGTCTGTTATTTTCAACAGAAAGAACTGTATCATGAGAAACCATGGAAAAACAATTCGCACACACTATAAGCAGGCTGGTGAGTGTAACCTAATGTTCTCTGCAACACCACTGTTGTTCATAGGAAACACACTGAGAGACAACAGCTGTACTCCAGGCCGTGCCTCCCTGCCTGACAAATGCTTCTGAAGACAGTGCAGGGCCACAGGCTGTATTTGTTAACAACAGAAAAGATGGTTTCCACACTTGCAAGGATGGTAGGAGGAAGCATTAACTTTACATTATGACACTTTAAAAAAGTCAGTAATATTAATAGGAGTTTAAGTGTCATGAAGAGGCAGCTCTCCATGCTGTGATCTCATTCTCTCTTATCACTTACAGGCAAAGGTATTTTTAAAGTAAGAGATTTCTGGCTTCATGGCTTATTAAAAGAAAAACAAAGTGAAAAGCTCTACCTTTCCAGTTATTTCTCTTTGATTTAAAATATAATTGTAAGAAAACCATATATTCTCTGTGTCACTAGATGCATACTGTCATTTGTTGCACAGGCTTAGGTGTACCAAACTGGAAAGTCATTCCTGTTTGAAAACCCCACAGCTGTTCATTTTGTTTTCCCCTGTCGATCACACATGATTCCAAGCACTAACTCTAAACACTTACTAACCATACTTTTCCTATAAACCCGTAAGGATGTTTTCTGAATTTTTTTGTATAAGTGAAGTAAATAACTATCAATGGGTAAGTGGGAGAAATGGATAGCAACAACATATCAACAGCTGTACACTACTGACTTTAACCCTGAATTTTCAATACACATCGATTAGAAACAGATGTTTAGGTCATGGCTGATACCTAGTGGTCATTTTACATAACTACCACCAGAATGGCATTTTATSCATTACAAGCCGCATGTAAAACATACCTGAGATCACCAGCTGTCTTGTCAAGCTACTTTAAAGTACTTTCAGATTTTTTTTTTAAACTGAGATAGAAATATTAAGGCAAAACACCAGTGCAGACAAAGAACATCGTTCTTCAATTTACCTCCGAGTCCACAAAATGCCTCTGATAATAATAGAAGCCTCTTCGACATAGATTGCAGTGGTTCAAGGCAGACTTCAGGAAGTATCTTCTATAAATTTGGTGCCATGTGTCTTTAATCTAGGAAAACAGTACTTAAATTTGACTAAATAAATAAATACATACACTTACTTACTATCATGCTCAGATTAATGATTGCATTTAATTTTAAAACATAACCCCAAATTTCACTATCGCTATCATGTAACATACATTTGAATATTTCTCAGCAATTTGTCTGCAACTGGGATATGATTAATGTGTTAGTTACACTTGCCAAACATTACAGATGACTGTCAATTAAAAAACCTACTCTTCCATGCATATAACTGAATGCTTAAAATACTGTCTGCAGCGAAAACATGTTTAGTTACATAATACCAAACAATCTTTACATTAACACTGAGAACACATTTTTGAGTTGTATCCATTAATTTACCAATTAAACCAGATTAAAGCATAGAGAAATATTTAACAGGTCTTACGTAAACAAACATTTATAATTTTTCTTCATTAGGCTTACTATGTTTCAATTTCAATATGTGTATTGAGATGCCTCTTTGGAAAACCCATAAAATATAATTAAGAAAATCAGTTGCTTAGCTAAAAAGAAAACTCAATTTGCAATCAGCCTCCTCATGCAGAAGATGTGAAACTCTACTATAATCTTTATAAAAAGTGGTAAGTGCTGTATATGAAAGGAGCAGCAGATATTTAAATAACTCTCCTACCTAGAACAAGTGCATGTATTACTGTTGAAAAGGTAGCCAAAGTTACCGCAGAAAATAAATCACTGCTAAAGGAAATCTACATCTATTACTTACTAATGTCTGAATTTTCAATTATTTAAAATCTTATATTTAATTAGATAAAAGGTCTAATTACCCATAAGGGCYTTACACTGCAATGAGATATGTGATTTTCCAGAACATTTCAAATGTACAATACAATCCCTTGGGACCCTCTAAAAAAAATCCTGCCATGTTCCAAGTACTTTTTAAAAATTTCTCTCCAATGCACCAATGACCTTCAAACTTCACATACAAACATGCTGAAAGCTTAAGGATGCACAATACGTTTTTACTCTTATCTTGCTCTCAAAGGCCTTGATTACATCTGAACAATAATTTCAAACAAGCTTTGTTATAATGTAAATCTGCTCAGCAGATTCTGATTTCAGTCAGAACCGACAGATTCCAAAGTGGTGTACTGCGTTTGTCTGACAGCCAACACGAGCGTGTGCATTGCGTGCGAGCAGTCACTTAGTCACTCATTTGGGAACATCTGGATTACAAACTCAGTATTCAGACGGAATCTCTTCTATGCTATCTAGAAAGAACATTCAAGTGTTCACAGGGGGCTTCCATATGTCCTGTTACAATTCTGCATCTCACCAGACATGGATCCACCGCTACTCCTCTTGCTTCCAGATTCTTTCTGACAGTTGTCACTTCATCATTTGCCAGATAAGCTGCGTGGTCTTCATTGCACTTAATTAATTTCTCAAGTTCATTTTTTGTTTCATTACGGATATTCTAGGATAGCAATAATTAGTTAGAATTTATTACTACAGACTCAGAAATCATCAGGACCTGCTCAGTAAACACTCTATTTGCTTAATAAGCCAGAACAGAAAATACCTCTGATGCTATTAATTATTACTTTTAAGTGACTCCAAAGGGTATTTGTGCAAAGACACATCAAATACAGTATTTTTAATGGATAATTCACTGTCAATTTAAATTTTTTTTTCCTTTTCATTATGTACAGAAATGCAGAACAAGAACAGTAGGGTGGAAAAAAAAATCATAGGTGTTAGCTCCCTTTCTCCTTCATCAATATCTGCTAGCAGAGTTCACATTCACATACCACTTGTGACACTGAGGAGAATTGTAATTTTTGCCTATTAGTTAGCAAGAACTCATCACAGATTCATACCTTTAAGCTGCTGTTCATAAAAGTCAATTAATATAGGTTGAAGTCACTACCTTTCTTCCATACCAGGCTGCATACAGTTGACTGTAAAACTCCTTTCTCTGAAACAATTACTTCCTACTCTAGTCTTTTAAACTCTACTTACTTCTTTAAAGTATGACTCAGTTTGAAAAACATCTGGAAAAATTAATATAAAAAGCCCATCATCTCTGGGCATTGAACAAAAGGTGCTATTTAAATTCAAAAGAAATTTCCAAAAGCTACGAGCAAATGAGAGATGTTATGAAGAATATAGCCAATCAGAAGCTGTAACTGTGATTAGAATGCTAGTGATAATGCTATCACATACTAATTAAATCCAAATAGAGCACGATAGGAAATTGCATGTGACTTCTGCTTAAAAGGCATGCTTGGAAAGTATAGAAGAGAATAGCCCAGTTTCCACCTGCTTTCATTGATTTCTTTCCACTGCAAGAACTTTAATACACAGGTCAACGACATAATAGCAAAGACGTAATTCAGCTGAAAAACTGAAAGAAGTTTACAAATCACTCTGTAGCTGCAGTATGGAAAAAGTATATGAAATTCTCCGTGGTATTTAAAACAAAAGAGTAATTTTTTTTGTAGTCATCTAAATAGTGTGAAAAGGATTAATATTTTTGAAAATTTCTTGAGCAATAATCAAAGTTTTCTAAAGATAACGAACTACAAATTCTTTATAATTTTTTTCCTTTTACCTGTTCTTTGGTGCGGCCTACCCAGTATAACCATCTTTTTTTCCAGTCTGGACCCACCATATCTTCAATAACAGATTCAGCTGAAAAAGGAAGTATGATATTAACTATTATACAAAATATATGCAACCAGCCAAATTTGTATTTTTAAAACTAAGTACATGAACAAGAATGAACATTTTATGTCAAAGAATATAAAAAACATTGTACTGAGTCAGATGTCTTTTACTTCAAGCAACAGTTGATGTATTTTACTAAAATTTAAAAATTACTTCCAGCCAGTAGATACTTCAAGGAAGTATAATAGAAAACACAACATCCCTCTACCGAAACCAGCCTCCTGGCTCCATATCATGCATTTAAAAAACCCCAAATCTTACCTTGCTGCAACTTGCATCAAAACTGATTTTGCTAGAAACCATAAATGGACCAACTACTTTCCCTGGATTTATCTGGTTCTCCTACACGTGCATTTGGACCATTTTTTGAATCTATAGATCTCTACTGCTTATCTTTCAGTTGCCTCGTTGCAAGAGCACAAGCACTAGGCTTTTAAGTCTGTATTTTGCTAAATATTTTTATCAGTACCTTTTCAAAAAGTCACCACTGTGTCAATTGTGCTGATACAAAAGCTTGAACTGCAGTGAAGTAAACTAGATCTGGATTGGCACAGATTAAAAAGAGAAGAAGGGTGGAATACATGACACAACTCACTGTCTTTGAGCCGACTTTGGAGCGTCTCTTCCATAAAATGGATGGCTGCATCCCACTGCTGTTTATCAGATATTGACCGATCTTCTAAAGCATTGTGCTGGATCACTCGCTGCAATATAGAAAGCCATTTTAGCATGCAGTAAATAATTTATTCAGGACTTAGTAAAAAAAACATTTGTAGCCTTCCCTTTATTTTTTAATGTCTGCTAAAACAGCTTGTATTGGGCACACGCAATTTATTCAAGAGGCACCTTTCCAAGCACTGTGAATATTATTTTCATGTGCCTTTGAATCTTTTCTATAGACTACCATAAATAATGTAAAAAATACAGCAGAAGATATGAAATCCCTCGATTACAGAACCTGTAAAGCTGGTAATTAAATGATGTTACTTTATGTGGCTACACTGAACAGAACATATAAACTGATGTTAAACAATTCTCTCCAGGCTGTCCTTGTGCAGCCAGTGGGTTATGGAGAACTTCTGTGAACCAACCAAAACAGTTTTAGATATTATTTAGGGCAATAACTAAAAAAAGATAATAATGAAATGAATTGAGAAACAGTGAATTAAAACATTATATAGAAAAGGTGAGATGGACAGAACTCCATCATTGTACGATTACAGCGAAAGAATGCAAAAATAGTGACTATTCAACTTCAGTAAAAACATTTCAAGGCAAAAAAACCCACTACATTATACCAGGCTATCCTCCGCTCTCTCATTCCATTTATGTCGTTTAATAGTTTCTTCTTTGACAGCTTGCTTCAGTTTATCAAATATATCATCATGCTCTTTTCCTTTTTTTTCTGTCATGAAACGGGAAAATTCATCTTGCAAAGTCTCCCATGCCACCTGGAAAGTTAGCAAAGAATTCCTCCTGAAATCGACCATTACACCATGCACCAGTTGCTAATGGCACATTTATTACAATTCTTGCAAGTATGAAAATCTGAAGACTTTCCAAAAAAACCACGAAAGCACAAGAGTAAGTCACTAACTTATCCTTTGCTGCCTTATCCATTACTAATAAGAACAACACTAAACTTTGCTTCACTGTATTGCAGCAAGCAGGATTCTGTTAAACTTGTATAAATCTATCAAATGTGAATATCCCTACCTGAAGGGTTTGTTTAACCTTGCAGAAATAGGGGTTTTTTGGTCATTAGTAGGCAACATTCATCAGAAGAGCAAAATACATCATCAAGATCTTTTCTTACATGTAAGCTGGTTAAAAGAACTGCAGTCAGCCATTCAAACATCACCTTATTTCTATGGAGTTATGTTTTCATTTTAAAAGACTTTGCAGAGATTTTATTTTTTTTTTTAATTTAAACAACTAAATTCTCACCTCTACCGCTTTATTAGGCAATTGCTTGTCAGTCCACTGCTTCAGTTTGATGTCCACAGTGGTGTTAAACGTCCCTGAGTTAGCAGTCTGTGCTGCTGGAAGGTATATGTTTTCAATCACATGAGTAGACACCCTTTCCCATAAGGTTTTCTCAAGAATCTCCTCCCTAAAATGAAAGTTGTAACACGTGTCATGGTTTCCAATACACAAGTGACTAATAGGTGTGCATTCAATTTGTTAGAAACACTGAGAAAACAAGACTACAGATCACAGGAAATATTCCTTATTCAGCCAAAATCTGCATGGAACTAAGGACACAAATACACAAAGCAGTGAAGACAGCTTCAGAAGTTGGCCTCTAAGACTCTCAATGCTGCCACTGCACTGTAACAGAACTCCTTGCAGCCTTTAACTCTACCAGCATAACCAGCAGAGATGTGTGTGTATGCATGGCAGGTGGGGGATCAACATGGGGGCAAACTGCAAAGCACTGAAATGATCTGACTGAAGTCCATGCTTCCAGAAGAGCACATGGGTTTTGTTTCTGTAGTATACCAGTTTGCTTGCTGGAACATGCTGTAGGTTTTCCATCTGGGATTTTCACAGATTGCTCCCAGATTTGATAAACAATGAAGCAAGTTGACAAGCCCAACCTTTTACCAGGCTGTATATTGACATTAACTAAAATACATGCCTTGTGTCACTATGAAACTATGCACTACTGTCCTATTTATGGCACCTTTCATGAAGCAACAATGGAAACAATCTAACTTTAACCTTTTTTAATAAGCTTTGCAATAAGCTTACTCAGGAAACTTTGCAGCTGCAGTGAGACAACTCAGCTGAGCCAGTGCAGCATGCACTACTACCCACAGAGGCTGCCATGCTCCTTCTGCTCCTGCCAGTCTACAGTACAGTGGGTTTCCTGCAGGCCAATTTTATGCTTGCTCAAAATGCTAAATCAGCTTAGGTCATATGAATGCCAGATTTGGCAGAATAGTCAGAGCTAAGAGATGAAGAATAAAAACTGCCCTTTTTAGTGGTACAAGACTCAAGCTCTTTTCTTTCAAATGGGCTGAAGATCAGGACGCAAACCTCCTCCTTGATAATGCCCCTACTCTAACTGGACCATCTGTTGACAAAAGACTGAAGGATTTCTCATAAATATCACTTCCCTCTCCCCATTTCAACAATAGCATAATTGAAAAACTCCACTTTGTGTTTAAAGCATCCTTACTTGAGAACTAAATATTTTGAAGCTGTCCCTCTTACATACCAGTATAAATGGGGATCAAAGCCACTAATAGTCCTACTGTTGAAAAAGATGTTCAGCATACTGAGGGTAATAGAAGTATTTACACAAAATTGAAAGGAACTCAAGGATTTAAATGCTGAAAAAATTACCTTTAAATAAATATTGCCACCAGTAAAGATATGTTTAAAAATGTTTTAAAAAGCTTTGTTCAAAATAGGACGATTTTAATAGCATTCAGGCAAAGATCAATTTATTGATCATTATTCATCTCCACTGAAAGAACCAGGCATACAGCACATTGATTTCACTTTTATTCACTTACAGGGTGTGCTGGAAACCATCTGTTATGGATTTTACCACTTAAAAGGCACTGCAGGAGAAGGGTAGTGCTCTGATTAAGAACAAATGTAATCTCATTTCTTCTTTACTGATTTGTCAATAAAAATACATTTTTGCTTAATCCAATCAAACTTAATTGGAAAGAATGGAAATTTTAAGATGACAGAAACATTTGCATTCATCAAATGGACTGCTCTTTTGACTCTGGATATAATGGCATTTTTATAAAAGCATTTTTTTCAGGACTTAGCTTTCCAGTTCTGATTTATAGCCCATTAAGTGTTTTAAAACTAGAATCACCACTACACTTTAAGTTTCAAAAGGAATGAACAGAACCATTCATATTTTGCACTCACCCAATCCACAACATGAAATGAAGCAGGCTAGACATGCGCCAGGGTTATTCACCATCTATTACACAGCCAACAGCAGCAAACACCAAAATGACAAACCTGCACTACATTTAGACTAGAACAGTATTTCAGACTAATACACTGCATAATACACTTGCTGATTCAGAGTAAAAAATACAGACAACTGTCACAGGGACAAGGACATAATACATTGTCCAAGAAAAGCAGTTTCTTACTTAAATTTGAGAATTTTGTTTACTAGAACTCTATTTTAAAGGCAAATTTCTCCTAGTAAATTATTAAAAAAAAGGAAAAAGAAAAGTATTACCATACCAGTGCTTTGGTGTAACCTGAGTCAAACTTATAACTTCGTCAAGAATCTCATTCTTTGCTTTTTCAAACAGCTCATTCTGTGCAAAAGGAAATAATAAGATTAAGTATGGCTTGATCATGTTTCCATACAAAAAGTAAAAATCCCCAAAACTTTGTTCTTAAGGCCTTTAAGCCTCAAATGATACCTCCTGGTCATGTTCTCAACAATGTCTGTGCATATCATCAGCTACCCTGGTTTACCATACATCTTCCCGCCCATCTCCTGCGTGCCTCTGTACAGGCACGGTATTGCAATATTCAGAATCTCTAAAGAATTGTAAAATGAGATCCTAATTGTTTTGTTACTGTGTCTGTCTGAAAGACGAGGGAATGTAGCTTCTCTTTGCCAGTTCTATCATGATCACAAAGAAACACTGACCTATTCCCAGGGATAAGTTAGGTCAGATAACCGTATACTAGAAGAGTGAAGGACTTAAATGTTGAAGTACTACAGTTTTGAAGAACAGTATCTCATGAAACAGAATTCAGTATTTCCTTTCCCTAGAATAATTTACACTGTCCTCACATTTTAAAATGTCAGTACTTTATGTTAACTTTAAGAAACCTTTACAAATGAAATTAAATGGCACAGATTTTAATTCATAACCCTCAAGCCTTTGTAGCACACCAATTAAAGCAGTAGTGTAATTTACCCTGTCAAGCTCTCGCAACCGGGGGTAATTGTTCTTCCATTCAGTCTCCAAATTGAAACGTGTGGCTGCAAAAATCAGAAACAAGGCCTTATTTTTTTCAATTGTCTATATGCACCTCATGACTACCTTAAAAAGTTTAGCAGGTCCTAAAATTGCCACAAATCTTGCTTATGACAAATCCTCCAAGCACTTGAAGCGTGTCTGCAAATGAGCAGAATTTTTTCTGTCTATGCCAAGATATTCTGYCTGCAAATTAGAGAATTCATGCATTAAAAAAAGCATAGTGGAAAGAGTCATTCAACTTCCAGCTCTGCACACATCAGCCCTGACCTGGCTGACCAGATGGTACCTGTATACAGGAAGCCATTTTAAACATCTTAATCCAGTAGAAGAACTGCATTTTGCCCACAAAAAAAAAACCCAACCTGATTTTTGTTCTTCATACTTATGTACTCTTTTGGTTTTTGGAACACATGGTACTTCGTAACAAATTTTTGTTTTAGTTTTCTTTCTAGAGATTACCTGGGACAATTATCAATTAATGGGAAATGTTGATCATATAAAATTCATGAAACACAATTGCCCAGGCATGCTGGCAAAATAGTATTACATGCATGTGGAAGAAATAACTGTTTAACAGCAAGTTGCTATTTCCCTTGCTTTTTGAAAACATGTTTACCTTTAAAAGCATCTGCTTGCTGCTCCACAGACTCTCTCACCATTTTCCAAAAGCAGTCTGACACAGCAAGACTTAAGTTCTTTGTTGTTACCTGATGTGCTTTCAGCATACTCGTCCTGTCAAAAAAGACAGCCAGAGGAAATTTTCTGCATATCCATGTTTTCTGGCCCCCACTTTCTTCTCACTAGAATAAAGCTTTGCTTCTTATAGCAGAAAATAACATGTAAATATCACCTGACCCAAATTTCAGTCTCTTCCTCCACAATATTCAATGTTGATCAGCATCAACACAAGGGGAAAAAGCACCAAACAAGGGGAAAAAGCCCCAAATCAAAACAAAGAAACAAACAAAAAACCCCAAACCAAGTAAGTTTTTGTTCTAGAGGTTGTAGTACAGGCACTACAGTCCCAAAGATCATGTACTGTACTTTCCTGAGAAATACCATCCTGTGAAATCAAAACTCTGCTCAATGAACTTCCCTCAAAACATATAAACTAACCCTTCGAATAAAACAGTGTCACACCAACACAGCTGATGTTTAGAAGCACTAAACCTCATTTTTGGGCTGGATTCACTCCCCTCAGCTATATCAAGTGCTTAGACATAGGCTGAAACTTAGTTCTTGTAGAGCCAATGAAGAGACACACAAAGCTTGGAAGACTGGCCCAGAACTGCAGTGGAATCAGTTGCTGCCTGAAGGTGCTTGTCTGCTTCCATTGACTTACAGCAAGCATTAGGAAACCAGGATAAATTGGTCACCTTAACATGATACTTAATTTAGGCAGATTAAATCTCAATTAGTGTTTCCACATTGCAATCCTTTTAAGATCAACAAGAAAAACTGATGCTAGCATTTACCAACACAGGCTCATTTTAGTAAACAGATTAAAACAGCAACATACTTTAACAGCTTTGAATTTTGAAAAAATTCCTCTTCATATTCTTTAATGGATTCAATGCTTTCACTGCTGTTTCCTGCAGAAAGAAAAAAGTGCTGCAACAGTTCCATTTAGACACTTTCTTGGCTACCAAGGACAAAATAAGCAGAGCTAGAGCACCCTTTACCTTTTCCAGTAACAACTGCAAAATAACCCAAAGCTTTCATTGGGAAGAGTTTGCCTTCAATGATTTGCTGGATCTATGAAAATAAGAGATTAAAAAAACATGGTTAACTTTGCACAGAGACATTCTTTCCTTCAGCACAGCTATATCTATGCATAGAGTACTGCAGGAAGCAGTTTGTCATGGCATAAGCCAAATAAGGCATAACACAGCAAAACACAAAATACAGCAAAAATGCCTATCCTAGAATATTCTTAAGCCTTTACAGGAAATGGAACTTGCTCAGGTCACCTACACGAAAGGAATCAGTATTACAGCAGCCTGAGACTGAAGTCACATAGCTGATCACTAAAAGCAAGGCCTGAGAGACGCTAAAACTACAACCATACACCAAAAAATTTTAAAAAATCATACTGCATATAGAAATAAGGACTCAAAACCATCTAGAACAGGCAGGTGAGATCCAGTATCTCTGACTGCATTTCAAGTATTTTACCATGTGTGACTTCAGCCATCACAATATGAAAAAAACAGTTTCAACTCACCCTGTTTGGGCTAGCCACATTTTTCTCTGCAAGATCAACCTTAGTCAACACAAAAATTGTCCTTTTTCCTTGGGGATCCATTTGGCTGACTAAGTCTGTGACAATACTGCGTTCTGCATCCACTGACCCATCTAAAATAAATACAAAGTTTATTTTAGGCACTATGTAATCTACYACACAGTACTGAAGACACAGTAGCCATCAAGTAACTCACATATTACAAATTAAAACCAGTAAAATTAGATTTATTTTCCATTTTTGGGTACACACAGCAAAAAACTGCTTTGTTCACAGAATCATAAAAAACTAGTTTGTTCTAGTTCTGTAAGTTTTGAACAAGTACCAGCTTGTTCAAAATATTCAACATTGTATTATATTATGTTCAATATTATTGTATGCTGCCTCCAAAAACACTTTTGAAGAAAAGTTGCATTTTATCATCACCATTTTTCTTTAATGCCAAAAAACTCTTATCAAAAAGTTGCTTTTTGCCACAGATTTTACACTGATTGCTCTAATTTATAAGCAGACATTCCACAGCATGCTGTTTTGTACACAGTAGAAATTACCAAAAAAGGAAAAATAATACTATCAGGACAAACCCCAGGATAACATAAAAACCATGATTAAAAAAAAGATCCTGCCAGTCAGACAACCATTTAGACTCCTATTACCTTGAATACAGAGGATGATGGCATTAGGATTCTGCATGTAGGCCTTGCTGATGCTAAAGATAGTTTCCTTTGTATCTGGAGCCATACCTGACGTCACAGTCTTTAATATGCATATGGAGATACACATTTAAAGGAAAGAAGAAAACAGAAAGATGTTAAAAAAAACCACAACAGCTAATAATCTCACCAATAACACTATCTCACTTATATGTCTTAATTTTAAAAAAATTTTAATTATTGCATACTTACACTAATGACTCCAGGTAAATCAACCAATACCATTCTCTGCAAACCAGGACCTTTCACACTTAAGGAGATGGTCTGTGAAGTAAAATTGAAATTAGAGGTTTATACAAACACCTGCTTTGCATGTAGTTACATACACAAAAATACATCTATAAAACTATATGAACACATATTTACACACATATGCTTTAATCAGCAACAACCTGTCATTTTAAATAGGAAGTACAACTTTAAATGCAAGGAATTGTGATAAAACACTGATTTTAAGTGTCCAAAAAGCTTTGTATAGTGCAAAATATTAAGTATACACAAACTAGATTCACCACCGTTTTCTAGTGGAATAATACTTCCAAAAGATATACATGTACAGATATTTGCCATTAAATATTTGACAACTCTTACCTCAGTGCTAACAGTGCACCCTTCTTTCACACTATTTCTCATTCTGATTTCTATTTCATTTCTCAAAGCTGCAAGCTGTTATAAAAAAAGCAAAATATCAAAAACAAAACTCATAACTCTGAGAGAAGAAAAATTACCTACATAGAAAAAACTATTCACTTAGAGATGAAGATCTCAGTTTTCAAGTATTATCTCAAATGCACGTTAAGTAAGTCTGGTAAAAGAGGAGGGCACTAAATGATAGATTACCTGCAAATCCCTTCATACTCCAAAAAACATCTCAGCACAAGACGCTCTCTACATTTTATCCACTTCAGTGCCAGCCAAAAACCGCATTACGAGATAACTTCATAACTAATACAASGCCCTGCTCCACTAAACATATTTAATTTAACAGGGGCTTACAAACACACAAAATTATTCAGAGAATTAATAGAAGTCACATTAATTTCCAGTCACTTTATGATACTTACATCCTCCTCTTTGGTCAGATCAAACTCTCGAGAGCTGTCTTTGAATAAAGCCACATGGTGGGGACCTTCACTAAGGGTTACCTAAATGTTAAAAGCTTTAATGAGAAAGTGTAGCAAATCTAACACACAGAAATCTGAGAAGTACGGAGAATATGTGCACTTCATCTGTAGAAACACAACTATCTGTAATGCTTATTTAGCACAGAATTACTTCACAGTAGGTACTACTACTACTATTCAGGTAGTATACACGGATCATATATAGACATGCGGAGGTTTTGGCTGAAACAACTCCCTTGCTTAGAGGCCATTTTATAAACACATGTACATGTATACTTCAATTAATGTCATAATCAGAGGAAGAACAATATAGCAAATGCTGATTCAGAGATTATAATGTTTCTTACCTTAACAGGGGAACGTGTCATCATCTCCCCAGACCCTCGAGGGAATATGCGGGCCTGGGCGATCATTTCTAACACACTGGTTTTTCCTGCACTTTGATCTCCAACCACCACCACCTGAAG
Source organism: Amblyornis subalaris (assembly GCA_018881555.1). Lineage (NCBI taxonomy): Eukaryota > Metazoa > Chordata > Aves > Passeriformes > Ptilonorhynchidae > Amblyornis > Amblyornis subalaris. Next base: position 97,727 of record JACAXG010000034.1, on the reverse strand, counting down.
TGAAAGTTTAAACAGCCACTGTCTTTCRGCAGGACATTTTGGAAGTTTAGACAAAAGCTGATTAGGAAGACATGAATCTGTACCAACACCAGCTGTATTCTGTCTGATAATAAACGCATTGGTTTAAAGATGGAATCTTTGAAGAAATACTAACTTGTAGTCAAGCAAAAAAATTGACTTGTGCTTAAGACAGCACAGTCCACAAAGCACCCTGCCAGATCACCTAATGAAGAGAGGGAGGGCTTGCTTCTCTCGTGGCAGGCAGCCCTTCTCTTCTTGTACAAAATCCTTTCAGCAGGTAAAACACTACTCATCTGGTAGATGCTGCTCCTGCCTGGAGAGAGCTGAATCCTGAGGTAGTTGCTGTCACTTCTTCATTTTAGTGCCTCCGTGTAGAAGCTACCCCTGCTACAGGTGGTTGTGCAAGCAGGAAGCATTCCTGGCTTTCTCCTGCACCAACAGTCAGGCTAACTGCTTCCCAAATTCCCCTCCAACAGCAGCACTGCTGCGGGGAGATTGACAGGGCACCTTACCTGCTCAGCTTCACTCACACACTGGGAAACAACAGCCATTTTACAAACATGAGGAGGATGAGGTGTACTGACTGAAACCACTTAAAATGAAAAGCTGACTACAGCAGCAGTATCTGAATCTAGACAGGGTTTTATCTATGAGCCAAAATAGACTTAACCCGGTTAAATTGCTTATTTTAAAATTTATCTTATTGTTTGTAAAATGAAGGACATGTCTTAAATAAAAACTGGAGTTACAAGAAAATAGCCTAGCACTAGCTCTGGATTATTCTGGAATATAATTAAATTCTCTAYTCAATTATAAAACTGGTGTTTCAGTAAAAAACATTGAATTTGTTATCCACTTACTCGAGGTAGGTGATCTTGAGTGTTATAACTGGCATCATAATCAGACAGGATGTCAAGTACTTCAGAATACATATCAATCAAGGATTTCTACAAAAAAAAACCACAGCCAATTAAGAGAACAAAGACCGGGTTTCAGGCTATTTCATCTGTAAACTTGTGTAAAAATGGTTTTTTTTCTCCTGATGGTTTGAAACCACAGCTGTCTATACTGCAGCACAGATCTTTATTCTATGAAATACAATACCAAGTAAAGTCGTTCCTTGACTATGGCATCTTGCTGACAGAGGAAAATGAGAGCTCTGATGTACAGCATAAGAACAACAGAGTGCAAACTTCACATTTTTCAAGTTAAGCTAAATTGAGTTTCTTCCATTAAACATCTAGACTTACATCTTTATTTTGATGAACGATAAGCACTAACAAGGATATAGACTTATCACTCTCATTCTGTACAAATAAGAACTCATCCTTCAGTTCCCAGAGGAAAGAGCAAGATCCATATTGGTTAACAAGTGACACAGAGAAGAAGAAAACCATATTTAGAATTCTCAGGGTATTGGCAAGCAAAAGCAAAAGCCAGTCTCGCTGGATTTATACAGTCATTAAAAGATGTTCCCTGACCCCGTAACTTATTCCTACCAAACTCACTAAGACCCATGACAAAGCACAAAGGTATCAGACTGTGTGTGCAAGAAGAGTTGGAAGCAAGATTTTTAGAAAATACAGTGAAGCTACATAAAAAAAAAAAATCCACATTTCCCAATCACTGAGGTAAGTTATTTAGTCAGACATGGTAACCCCTTCGTGTTTTTCAATTGAAGCCACTACTAAAAGTTATACAGTTTAAAAAAAAGGACGTATAAAAGCCTTGATGACAAAAAATTAGCTGAGGTATCTTAAAACTAACATTAAAAGTTCACACATGAATTGACAAATGCAATTTAGAATATCATCATGGACAATATGGCGTAATTATATTTCTATGAGTTTTTGTAACACATAAATACCTTTAACTTCCTCTGATGAATTCCCTTGTCATCTCTTTGCAGTACCAATTTTCTTAATTCTTTGTTCTCCTTCTCTAATCGCTCAAGCATTCTTTGGTATTTTAGCTATAAAACAGTAGCACAAATATATTCATGTAATTATGCAAATAGTACATTCACATGAGCGAAGTTTTACCTATGAAAAACATATAAACCTTCAGGCAGGTCCTTCAAAAATATAGAAACCTTTGTGATCACTATAGTTATTAAGAACACGAGGTCACCAAGAGAAGTGTTAGATTACTTTTTTTTGCAATGCAACTCCTTTGCTTCATAAGTTTTAATAAGACCACACTGTTCAAACCTGGCGATACACAAATCAATCTTTAAGCATCTTAAGCATCATTTTCAAAGAAGCTACATATATGGAATCAGACAGAAATTAGTGTCAGTGGGAACTGCCCATTCAATCAAAAAGATCATGGAGCCTAAATGTGAATTTGCAAGCCTAGTTTAGACCCTTTCTTCAGCATACCACCTCAGTTCAAGACACAACTGTACCAGTTTAGTCCTGTTTAGATTATAACAGTACTCCGAAGATGAAAGATGTATATAGTTTTGATATCTACTAAGAAAACCATTTTCTGTGATGTGGAAATTTGGCCTGAGTGTACTTTCAAGAATATGTCAAATTTCAATATGCTATTTAAAAAARGGTAAGTAATAAATGCATTCAAAACAAGTGGTTAAGAAAACATATAAAACAATGTGGCTGAGCCCAAGAGTCAATCAATTTAGAAGCCTAGAGATAAAAGGTTAATTGCACATTAACTAAAGTGAGCAAGCAAACCAAAATACTGACAAATATGACTAACATACATCAACCCTGAAAAAAGATCTACCTTAAAAATAACTAGTTCTGCCTTGCTAACCAAGGAGAGCATAAAACCTGGCTGGAATAAGGTCTTGCATTCTATAAGCCATTGTCAGAGAAAGGACAGACTAGACTGGCCTTTGGTCTGTGCCAACACAGGGGACTCTGTATTGATAAATTCAGAAATTGAAAAAAGCACTGCTTTTTTATCAAATACATTTCAGGTGTGCTTTTGTCTAGTAAATCTGAGACTGCTGCACATAAATCACTAGTTAAGGCATCAATAACTCAAAAAAGTCACCTGAGTGCGTAAAAGTTCTTCTTGAAGTTGATCAATCTTCTCTTTGTCAGAAACCTACAAAGAAGAATAATCATGGCTACTATCACTTGTTTAGTTTAACCACTGCGAGTAACCAAATCACAAACCAAAAGCTTCATTCCACGTAAGAAAAGTGACTTTACATGCATTTTACAGCAAGTAAAATTCTTCAATTAGCATTTGAAATTTAAAGCTGATGGAAAGCTCCATCTGCAACAAGAGGTTCACATMAGAGAATTGTCTGAATTTCACTACATGCAAATGCAAGAATTAAACCTTCAAGACTTAATACTGGGAAAGAGCGCTTAAGGAAAAGCACCTTCATACAGTGCTGAGCTTCCTGGCCACTGAACTAAATGTAGTTTTAGTGGTCAAACTCTCAGGATCTCATATGTGCCTTTTCTGAATTAGCACCATCTTAATGTGATGCAATCACTAAACATCTGTTTGCTACAGAAACTACTTTCAGGTGAGTATTCACTATTTATGAATATTCACAAGGATTCTTATTTCACATTTGTTTGTCAGAATTATAATTCTAAGTGTGCTGCACAACTTCAGACATTTTAGATAGGCAGGACAGTCTTGAAGGGTTATTTCAAAATTATTTAAATTACATTAAAAACAAAAAATTAAAAATTAGGATATTATAGTACAAGAGATTTTGAAGTTCAAGGCATTAATGTAATAAGATCAGGCACTAAGAACCATTTCAAGTCAAATATTCCTAAAATGTGTTCATCAAGATGTAGTAAACAGTTGTTTAAAACAATCCCCTCTTAATAACACAAAGGCAAAAAGCATAAATGGTGCAATACAAATTCCTATGATGTAAATATTTACAAACAAAATCTAATGGTTGACTGATGAAGTATTCAATTTAGAAAAAATGGTAATCTAAACAATTACTGAAAGTGTCCATATTTAAATAAAGATCATGAAACCTTATGTGACATTTACAACTCAAGATAGCTTCAGATCAGAAGCTAACTTATTATCTAATACACAGAAGACAGCTATTACTTAGACATAAATTAATTCCATTACTATAACTTCACAACAGTTGTTACAGACTAAAGAAGAAAAATCCACAATCATTCATAGTGATCAGTATTATTTAGCTGTTAAACCTGAAGAATTGTGCCTGCACTTTATAGAAAAAAATCCAAGCTGACGATTCCATCTTTATCCAGTTATTTTCTTGGTTCATCAACAGCAAAGAGGAAAAGCTGTACATTAACTTTCATTTCTGTTAATTAGYTCAGTGGTAGCAAAAGTACATCAGAAACAGGGTTAGCTGAACAGAGAGGACTGGATGCATGCAGCCACAAGGTGGTAAATAAGCGTTTACATATACATACACACCTTCAAAACCTCAGATTCATAACAGGAATGTAAAAATAGGAAGGCAAAGACAATGATGTGGAGAGGCAAAAGAAGCAAGAAAATTTAGAAAAGAAAAGGAAAACAAAGAGTTTCCATGTGCTGCAGACTTTCAAAGCAGTTAACATTTTCCTGCCCTCTGCAGTTCTCAAAGGACTTGTGAGGCCCATGATGCACCTCTGAGGTAATTTCCCTACAGACACCTCCAACCACGGGCACTGTCTGTATGGGCTGATGCTTCTGTTCAACACAGCAAGCCAAAATATTGCACACAGTTTATAATTGCAACGTCTGAAGCAAAGAATTATCTAGCACTAGATGATTAATTCTAACAAGGACATTAGGTAAGGTATGTCAAAAATAACAAACAGCTCTAGAATGATGTATCTGCCTCAGCGTTTGGTGCAGGTGGGATTTCAATGTTATCACATACAGCATTTTGAACATGTGGTCTATAATGTTGCTAAAATTTTTTAAGTTGCCAATAAACCAAAAGCTAATATAACAATTTGAAGTACCAACAGTCACATGTGACTAACAAAGTATGCTTATATAGGCACATCAGTATTTGTTTAATCCAGGTCAATATGGTTTGTACATCAAGATTCCTCCTTCTTCCCCCATCGCCACCATAAAGAGTTATCAGAAAAGAAAACTGGGGAGCTATTTTTGATCAAGGGCTCTTGCACACAGATGCAGATACCTGCTCACTAAGATACCCAAAAGCTCCTTATAGAGTTACACATTTTGCAGAGTGGCTGCTTTTCAACAGCCTTTGTCACATACTGTGTAAAACAATTATGTGCATCTGAAAATTCAGTACCTTTGAAACCATAGCTATTGGTCTTGTATATTCTCTAACTAGACTACAAATAATTTTAAATTATCTATAGAACTACAATGATTTCCAGCAATATAAATGAAAATATCAAGGCCCAGACAAAATGTGTTCAAGCAGCCATGTGCAGTGCAGCTGTACCAGACTAAACAATTACACTGATAAATATTTATCAAAAGGCTGATCAAATTTAAAAAAAAAAAATCAACAGGAGACAACTACATTTTTGTTTTTAATATTCTCTCCTGATTGTGAGATGGTTATTCAGTTTACTATTATTCAACTTACAACTGCAGGAGATTTAATACTGAGTAATTAAATTAAAATGGAAAAATATGGAAGTAGATTGGGCAACAAAACTTCTGCGAATGGTAATAAAATTATCATGTTCTCTTATAGACAGGCAAGCAAGCCAACTCAGTTAAAAAATAAAAAAGGTTAGTTTATGCCCTGCCAAAAGGGCCTGCAATGACTTATTTCAGTGACAGTAACAATTTGTTCTTCCAAAGGAGAATCTAGATCAATGATTGGAATCTTCCAGTCATATCCTCATATCAAGATATTAAAGAATATAGATTATCATCTCTTTCAATTTGATTCAAGCAAAAAGGTTAGTGTGACAAACAAAACACACTCCTTGTCACAAGGCATATATGTCAAGTGGCACACTGAATGCTAATTAAAACCTTCTATATGCAAAGGGAGGTAGACCTTCAACACCCTGAAACCACACACTACCTGCCATGGAGAGCAGCATAACATTTACAAAGACAGCCCTTGCAGTTGCTTCACAGCTTGGGAATTGTGGAACTGGTTACAACAAAGCAGATCTCAAACAGAAACAAATGCAGTATCAAGCTATTTTTTCTTCCTGATTGTGTTTATGAGGCTGATGAACATTTATGCATCAAATATTGTACTGCCTTTCCAGCAATTTTTACAAGTTCATACATTTTATTATAAACTTCAATCAACTATTGCATATGCCAGCTCTCAATAAACTGTATACAATCTGACATGGGAGGCTGCAACTCTAAACCATAAAAAAATATAGCAAGAATGTAAAACATTTAAGTATAAAATACTACTATACTTTCAGAGAACACAGATTTTCCTCTGCTGATGGACTAAGCAGCATGACAATTACAGCTATGCAAATACRTCTAAAAGTTTAATTCACATTTAGTGCATTCTTCTTTCTGTGGGATTTATCTTTAGATGTACAAAAGATCAAGTTCTGTATTCAGTGCTCAATTCCAAAGCTGTTGAAAAGTATGAATAATCAGAAAGCTTCTAAGGAGGCACAAAAGCAACCAACAAAGCAATGTGGTTAAAAATTACAGATTGCAACAGATCAGACAACTAAAATATCCCAATTTGAGAAGAATTTTCAATCAATTTCAGCCATATAATAATTAATAAAATGATCTGACCTTAAATCAAATAAGTAAAGAGAAAACAAGCACAACAAATCAATAAAAATTCCACATTAAGATGGAAAACAAAGGACTACCTTTTATGAATATACAGTAGATAGAGTTATTAACAGTATTTAATTGTTTGTGCAAAATTATTACTAAGGAGCTGCTGTCATTTTCAGATTGGCAACAGCATAAAGCAGGGGAGAAAAGTTCCCAGAGATATATTGCCTGTAAATAGCTGCACTCTCACAAGATAAGCAAGCAACAGTAAACAGATTTGACATTAATTCACATACTTTCCTTAGATGCATTTTTAATGTATGAACTTTAAATAACAGTTTTTATAGAGGCAGAGATCATATCATTTCAAAGTGACACAAACTGCCTGTTCTGCTTTTAACATCATGCTTCAAACGCAACTTGGTTAAACTGGAACACTACTATACACCTGTAGTGAAGTTGGCCAATTATTTGGGTCCACGATTTAATTAGTTAGATTTTTCTAGTTCAAATGCAGAAGGCTGAAGTATTTGATTAGAGTGAATGCAGAACATATTGTCCCTTAAGCCATCACCTTTCGCTTCTGCTGGGAAGAGAAGCCAGCGGCTCTGCGCGCTTCCTCTTCATGCTGCTGGATTTGTTGTTGTAACAGAATGAGTTCCCCAAGCAGGCCCTGCCGTGAGTTTATAATAAAAAGGAGAGGAAAAATTTGGGGTGTAAGGAGAACAAAGTTAAACCAAAAGGCACGACAAAGACAGATGAAAAACAGGTATGAATGGGTCAGTTCAAACAAACGTGAAATTTCATTAGCAAGATCTCTTGCTGTCTAGCTGGAATGGATAGAGCCAGCAAAACCATGCATTTTGCAAATCCAGGTAGAAGAAAACAATCAACATTTAGCTATGTTTTATAATTATACTCAACTTTAACTAGGCATCAAAGTCTTTTAAAAATTCAACTATCCCAGCTTTAAAATATTATTAAACTGTTCAGCTCAGCTTTGTCAATAAAAGTTCTTTGGGGATTTTTTTTGTTCCCTTTGTTTTTATTCCCAGCAAAATACTGACAGTTTATAGAAAGATGATTTTTGCCTGTTAACTTTCTCAAACTAGCAGAAGAAAAACATTTTCTTGAGCATAAAAAAAAGAAAAAGCCTCCTCTCCACTTCTGTAATACACCGCAGTTTAAATTCATGCTGTCATAATCCTTGCTGATCACTCAAAAAACCCCTGAAACTTGATGCTTATTCCTTTACTCATTCAGCATTTCCACAAAGCTTAGTTCTCCCTGCACAGCAAACATTCCTGTAATGGTGAGCTGTCTTTCAAAATTGGTTGAGAAATACTATGCCAGCATGTACTGGAACTTTATGAACGGTTTATTTTGGAGAATGTAGAGAAAAGTATTAATGAACTATTTAAATAATGCTCTTTAAAAAATATTACATCTTCTAAGAAAACAGTGAAATGAAAGGTTTCAAAAATGTACTTCAGGAATCAAAACAAACTCTGAAACAGAACTTTAGTGTAAGAATTCAAGACCTCCATCATCAAGTCATACATTTGTTGCATGAAATACACACACAGGCATGTACACGTAAGGATAAACAACACAGAAGAGAATGGATAAAAGGAGAGAGACAATCAAATGACCAAATATAAATATTTGTTAAACAGTGATTTGTATCATTTCAAGCATAGAAAGATCTTCTCATCTGTATTTCACTGAACCACTTTCCATTTTAATAAATGTCTCTATTGCCAGTCTAGCAAATGCATTAGAGCTGTGCCAGGAACTCAGGCAAAAGATTTTATTTCTATACAGCAGCAAGGAGAGGGAGCCTCATGACTATACTTACTATTAGAAGAATAATAATATTTTCCCATTTTGCAGACAAGGACACCCTCACTATAACCCAACACACTCCCTTTAAATGTTATGCTATGACTCAAAAAAATACAAGAAAAAACATGGAACAAAATCTGCCATGAAGGCCTTTCAGCATTTAAACAGGAAATGTAACAAAAGTTTGAAGTTAGCAAATCTAAGTATTTGATGAGCAATTAATTTCAAAGACATCTGGTACATGTGACTCTTACTCTACAATAAAGTATGAAAAATCCTTTTCAACTACAGTCACATCATTTAATAAAATATTCAAATAAAAAAATTATGTGATTTAAAAGACTTCTCTGTAACACTTTCCTCTTTCTATATATCAGTCAATAATCTTATTATTCCCTTTATATTTTATTTCTTAATTTATTGTTTTAAATTAAAAAATACATTAATATAAAAAAAAATCAAAAACTTTAAACAGCACAGAACTATACACATGAGACCCTGGCTGGCATAAACCAAGACAAGCAAAAATATTTACATCTCTCTGTCACTGGACACTACCATTTTGTGTTCCCTCCACCAAAAATCAATCTGTCCAGTGTAAAACTAGCTTTATTTTAAAAAATTTCAACTTTATTGATTTAAAAAATCAAGTTCTTTACAATCATTATTCTTTTCATTGTCAAAGGAACAATGTAAAGGGGAATAACAGTAGTTGACAGACATATTGGGACAAACCCTATAAAGTCATAATGAGAATCTGGGTACAAAATAAGTTTTWAAAAAAAAAGGTAAAACAAGTGCTGACACTGTTACTGTACATTCTTTAAACTTCTTCCACCCCCTATTATCTTACATTAAACATTAATATAACATACTTCAGCTGAGTATGACTCTCTCTTTGATTTAAAAGACTGAAAACAATAAGGATGATAAAGAGACCAATTTCTAAGAATTTGAAAAAATGTCACAATTTTATCCAGAGTACCTATAACACGAAATTGGAAATTAAATTGAGCATATAATAGTCCTCTTAAAACAGAGAAAATTATGGAAACCTTATTGCTAACTTGCAGGGAAGAACGAAACAAACAAGAATGTTCAAAAAAAAAGATCCAAGTAAGTGACTGTCCTTACTCCAGTCTCTTTTCCACTCTCCAGCAGCAGCAGTAGTCAAGGGCTGTGGAACATTGTACTGCTTCTTACACCTACTGGAGGTGACCCTGTGCAGGCTGAGCAAGGCAATCACACACTGCAACGGCTCAACAGGGCAGCAGGGTCTTCAAGGCACAACATGGTACCAAAGAACCAAAGCAGAGAAAGGACTATCTAAGCCCCAAATCAAGATCTGAGTCACATTTTTTCAATCTAACTCGACCACAGCTATAATCACTATACATCTTCTTTAAGGTGAAAGGCTAAGATTTGGCATTTGTTTGCTTTAATAGGAAGCTATTTCTTTAGGAATTTTTTCTTGGAAACAGACAATAGTGCAAGACAATTTTCTAAGAAGGTAACACAGCAATTTCAAGTACAAGCCTGAACTAGTTCCTCACATACAATACAGTAAGATATTTTTACTATGCTAAGTTTTTGTAACTGTCTTCACTCTTTCTCCCAGAACAAAATTTCTTATTTAATCCAGGTAAAAAGAGATTTAAACTCCATTTATTTAAATCACTTATCTGAACACTCCAGTAACTTTAATTTAATTCTCCTAAAAATTTTGTACCTTTTGGATTAAATGAGAGATTATGAGATAAACACATTAGCTGACAAGAAGCAGTACAGTCTGATTTGGTGTTCAGGACATCTTTCACTCTCTCAAAGTTACTCTGTGAAACAACTGGTTTCTCACCCATTCTACCAAAAGTTTTTAGAGACCTGTCTGCGGATCACATCCAATAACAGTTCTTCAGAAAATTCCTCCACACGAGTAATTTCTATATTTCTTTATCAGTTACTAATCTCTTCACAACAAAACAAAGAAAACCAGCTCATCAGACACATTTAATACCATACTACAGCATTTTATACATCCATACAATCACAATTCTTAACCAGCATTGATTGGCAGTGGTAAGCATTGAATGCAAAAAGGCCATCTTATCCATTGTCTTGAAAACAATAATTTTGCCTGCCAATAAACTCTGTAATTATGCTTCGTTAGGTATTCACACGTGCCTTGTTTGAAATATTCTGATCATATTGATTAACAAACCAACAGTTTCTTATCAGATATAATTAGAATATCAAAAATCATTAGACCAGACTAAATTTTCTAAATCACACTGATTTAATAGGGTGATTTTTTTGTATCACAGCCAAAGTTTTGCTGGCAACATTAAAACACAGATGTCACTGCATCTAAAAAACCCACAGGATAATAACAAGTTTTAATGATATTACTGATATTCAGCAAAAAATTCAGTTAGTTATCAAAGACAATAAACTAAGATGGCCACTTCTTCACGAATCAACAGTAAGGTATTTTCTATGTTTTATACAGTGAAACCTGTGCTAAGCAATCACTCAAGAGAAAAATATAGACAGTTTACAAACAAATGGGAAATAAAAAGCTAAATTAATTCTTATGTAAAATTCCATCACTGTTCCAGAGGGAAAAAAAAATTGTTGTAAGATGTGAGCTTTGTACAGGTTTCACTATATATTGCCATGCAGAGTTAATGTAGAATAAATGTATACATGCCTGCATATACAGGAAAGTGGTTTATGGAAAAGGCTCAGTTATAGTTCAGAAACATTCAGTCGCAAAAATAACTATATGATAATTTACAAATTCCCTGATATATCTTGTTTTCCTTCCATTTTTTCTAAAAGAATTTTTAAAAATAAACACAGGAAAAATAAAAAGCTTTTAAAGAATGAGCAACATGCCAATTTAGGAATTTAACAGAAATGTTCATGAAAACAAAAAAATTAAACTTTACCTTCTTGACTTCATGAAAAAAATGCTAAAACTTTAAAGTTATCAAAATACAGTAACATTATTTGCCAAAATAGTAACAAAAATGTGATGTATGCTTTACCTAGACAAAGAAAGTAAAAAACAGACTGCGTTATGAAATGGAAATTCTTTACTACAGCAAAAATTCTTAGAGTAAGAATCACAACTCTGAAAATGTCAACAGAAATAAGTTTGCAAGCAGAAATGCTTAAAAATAAATATAAACTCCTAAACCAACTTCAGTATTAAGTTATAAACTCAACTGCCGTGGAGAACGTGCCCTGAAAAACTGCAAATGCACATACATTAGCTAAAATCACATTCTTATTACAAACCAATGTTCTTAATAACGCAATTTCTAAACACTTTTATGTCTGCCTTGTATTTCCTTACACCAAAATGTTTACTATCATTGCACTATTTTTATATATGAAAAGCGGTAATGCATATTTACGTAATTTTCAATGATAAATTCTTTTCAAGATGCTTCAAATGAAGTTCTGCAAGGAGCTACTGATGCACTTACAAAAAATTAACATCCATTTATGACGACATTTTCAGATTTGCAAGAGAGTAATTACCTTCTTGAACTGTTTGTCATTGTCATATCCCTGGTCAGTAGCCCGAAATGCTGTTTCTCCTGGAGAACCTAGGACACAATTACAGAAACTCATTGTAAGAAGCAAAAGGCACTTAAAAATTCTCAAACTACACCTACTATAAAACTAAAGTTTCAACCCCTATGAATTAGTAATTCAATAATCTTTGAAGTTCCTATAAAAAAAATACATCTTAAGAAACTGAAGGAGAAAATCAGTTTAAAACTCATCGGAAAATATTATATCTAGTTTTCGACTCAGATTTGTTATATCACAAGCGAGTAGGCAGCTTCAGTTAGACTATGAAAACTTCTCAAAATATTGTAAAATTAATTAATTTTTGAGCAAGACAGAAAGATAATACAAATTTCACTGGTGTAACTGGAATGAGGAAAAAAAAAATCTTCCCTATTATAATGACAGGTTTTCAAAAGAAGCTTCTGGAAAAAGTGTGAAATAAAAAAACTGCTAAGGACTGTGACAGAGATGTATCAACCATTCATCTATTCATTCTCACATGGGAGAATCTAAGTCAGAAAAAGGCTGGGGTGGTTGAACACTGAACAGGCTCCCCAGGGCAGTGGTCAAGCACCAAGACTGACAGAGTTCAAGAAGCTGTTGGACAACACTCTCAGGGACATGGTGTKACTCTCAGGGTATCCTGAACAGGGCCAGGAGTTGGATTCTAAGATCCTGATGGGTCCTTTCCAACTCAGCATATTCTGTGATTCTATGAAGCATTTTTAAAATAGTTGGAAAGCATTTGTAAATCAATCTTAAGTTGCTGTAAATAGTTGTGTTTATATAGATATTCACTCCTCTTAGTATAGTAGTGCTTTAACAGTTTGGTTTAAAAAGGCAGGTTAAGGGCAGGAAAAAGGGCTTTTACACACCTAACAACAGAAGTAGATCAGAAGCTCCTATGACTTCACTAACCAAATTGTAACCTGTGAAAAATCAGCAGAAGAGGGGAAATAAAAATTATAAATACAAAACAAAATGCAAAATAAAGATGAGGGATCTTTGTCTCRTTTAGGGGACCACACAACCATAAATGGCCACTATGCCAGTGTGAGGATAACAAATAATAGGCGACATCTCACGATATCCGTCAATAACAACAAAATTCTAAACTGTCAAAATTTTAAACAGCCAAAATACATATGAGATGGTAATCTACTTGTCACTCTGCTGAACTTGGTCCCTACTCAGATTCTTCGTGAGTTTGTAAGATTAATAAATTAGTTCTGCCATTGACAGTATTTTAAAGAAACGAAAAAAGACTTCTTATACACACTGATGAGAGAATATTTTCAATGTATCACTTAAAGCAATTATATAACACCTCACAGATACAGTCTTTCATGAATACAAATTTATGTGGTTTGATAATTACTCAGGTTGATAATAGAAATAATCTTGCACGTTATTAGAAGAATGAGTGAAGTTTTGAGCTGTGATCATTAACAAGTCAGATACGACGATCAAATCCAATTGTTCTCAGTTTTAAAAAGCCCACYGACAGAAATGTCTCATAAGTCTGCCAAAACCTGAAAATCATTAAGCCTGCTAATGCCTGGATAAAGTCAATAAACAAACCATCTCCATGTCTTTTGTGAAAGATTTAGAACTCCTACCTACTCCTTTGAAATGCAGCTCCACCTAACCTAAATCTCCAAGCAAGTTCTTCTGGGGCTGTGTCCAGATGGAAAACATCATTCAATCCAAAAGTTGTTATAAATCTCTTATTTCACATGCTTGCAACATTAAGAACCTTCCTTCTTAATAATCCATCTCTTTTCTCCTGTAACAGCTGTGATACTGCTACTGTCCAGTGACACTCCCACCAAGTCCCAGCTGGACACATCCAGCTTCTCTGACTCACTGAAGGAATCGAGCTTTCAATCTGTTAGTTTAGAGTTGCACAAGAATCCCAGTTTTCTGTTCAATTTCACATTTTGTTCTCTGTACCTGCTACTAGAATTCTGGCTTTTAAAAATGCATTACACTCACCTGTGTCCAAAACACTTTCAGATGAGATATTCCATGCAAACACAAACATTTTCAGAATCCGCTTTCTTTTAGTGTCTAAGGACATACCTTCACCTTGAAACAGGTTATGCTATTGAAATCAAAACTAAGCTGAAAATTTGTTCTCACCAGGAGAAAGAAATCCTTTCAGTGAAGTGAAGCTCTCTCCAATCTTTTCAAAGTCAGGCAGAAGTTTGGCAAGGTCATCTGCATCAGGGAGGGCTTTGATAAGTTTTTCTAGGAAAACAGTACAACAGTTAGTGAGTAGGACTTTTTTCCATTATTTTTGTGAACAAAAATGGCTTAGGCTGTAAAACCTAGCAACTGTTTCAGGACATGGCTTTTTTTTCTTTTTTTTTTTTTAAGTATTAAAAAGTTTCTTTCCACATGCACCTCCCCCCATTAGTGTTAGGAAAGATTATCAGGTTCGAAAAATCAATTGCATTTTTTAGACTTTGAACTTCCTGATAAATCGGTTGTCTCAAGTACTTTATAATTGCTGAAAACTTATTGCTGCATTTCACCACATTTCATACATTATTCTCTCACATACTTTATAGAGGATGTTTTAAAATTACATTAAATAGTAACTATGCTCATCTCTTGAACATTTTAAGAAAAGCTTAGTTTTCAATTTCATAAACAAGCCAATTTTGTAAACCTTTAAAAAAGTCAAAATTATTAGCTTTAAAGTACTATAAAAATTAATGTCCACCGACAAAAGAACAAGAAAACATTTGTATCGGTTTTCAATCTCTGCATTTATCTATGTAACAGTCATACATGGCATGGGGGTTGGAACTAAATATCTATAAGGTCCCTCCCAACCCAAACCAATCTATGATTCTATGCAGTAAAATCTTCATAAAGATGTTTTTTTTTWAAAAAAAAGAACATCACATTTCTACCCTGCATATAAAAAGTAATTCAGTGATTGATTTTCAGATTTCTATCATTCACTTGAAAATACGCAAATGCCTCTACTGAAGGTTCAGGAAAGCAAGTCTACATTTTTAATTTTCTTCTGTATCTTCAAGATAATTTTGTAGATAGGGAGGTTCACTATTCTGCGTTTTCCACTGGTCTTTTACTCATACATATGTTTTATTTATCTATTTATATATTCACTTATAAGCGTCATTCATTTAGATAGAGAGAACTTTATGCATAATACTGCTAAAACCTGTGTAAGTCCCCTTGATCATGCTGCAACTGTCCTTTCAATAATGAGATTATATGGCTTTATGAAAGGACCAAGAACATTTTCAAATGAAAGCATGCATTATGGAATATCCATGCTAAACAATGCTTAATTTCTTACAAACACACTGGTACAAATGCCTTGGTGAAACACACATCAAACCTTCAAAAYAAAAGCTCACTCAAATTACAGCTGAAAAGCTACTCCTGGAGTGAGACCCTGAGGACCTACACTCTTATGTTTAAGTTTTACACATGCCAGTCTTTAGACAGAGTAATATCATGGTTTTGTGATACCAAAGTCGACAAGTTCATCAAGCTCCCAAATGAAGTCAGGAACAATCCACTTATATTCCTCGAGATCTGGCATCATGTCCTTCCACTGATCATATGTCTAACACAAAAAGGAGAAAAACAATGGTAGAAATAGAAAAAGAAATGTACGCAGAGAAGCATATGAGCAATTAATACCTACACATAAAACATACTAACCCACCATCTTTAGATATGAATAATACTTGAATCTTTTAAAATCTATAGTAGTTTTCTAAACATTATTTTCCATATTCACTCATCTTTATTGTCATTAGTTAACCAAACAATGACATCTTGTATTTTTGTGGCTCGAACAAGAACTACTGTTTTGAAGTATTTAATAACAAAGAAAAAATGCATAAAATAGCTTCCAGAGAGAAATACCTTCTTAGCTGTATAGCCACCTCCTACTGCAGATCCTAATATGAGATAGCGAATTTTGAGAAGCCTGGATGCTAATCTGGCCAGCCAAAAGTTCCTGTGGGATTGGTACCCATGTTTCACATTTAAAAGTTTTGTTTTGTGAAAGGGAAGACGATTCAGAGAAGAGAACAGCTGAATGGATATCCTCAATGGAGGTCTCTGAAACTTTGCACTTGGATAGTAGGGATGATGTATACTTCGGGAAACAAGATGCAGGTTTTGAAGTGGCGATTTTCTCTTTATTCCATAGCTGCTATTTGCTAGACTCCGGCAGATGACACTAAAAGAAAGAAAAAAAAATTCTAAGTAACTGATTTCTTCAACGCACCATTAACACAAACATCTCTTTAGAAGCAATCCACATTACATTTTAGCTGGTTACAGATAATCTTACTACATCAGTCTGAATGTACAATTTCCAGCTACCACTGGTATGCTTATGAGGAAAATAAAAAGCTGCAAACATTGTTAATACGTATATTTCTAGTGATTACAGAAAAAAAACCCTTAAATATCATTCACGAAGTCTGTTATGAATTACATTTAACTTCAAGTCTCTTATGAATTACATTTAACTTCCACACTGGAATAAGGCAAGTAATACATCTGTGGTAAACCACAGTTTGGGTAAACAGGAGTTGAGTCCACAGAAGACTTGCAGGATACAAGAAAACGGTTTTGCCTGTCTTATTCTCCAAATGAAATTTTAGAGAACATTAAGTTTGTAGAGGATTTTCAAACTTTAAGAAAACAAGACACAGAAAAAAAATCCTTTGTAGAATACATTTGTCCTATTTCGGCAAAGCAGATTCTCCTTTGGAGTTGAACCATGTACTTAATGACATCTTTCAGTTCCTTGCACTCTAAACTTGCTGTGGTTCTAGGACTATAACACTATGGTTTTGTCTTGCGTTGTGCACAGGCAAAGAGTAGCTCTGGAGATGGCTGCACCATGTTTGCTGATGCTTTCACGAAGGAATTCCGACTTATGCAAGAGGGAAGATTTCAGTCTGAAACATTTGACTCTGAAAACAGGGCTCAGCCATGAAAAGCACATGTTAAAACACAGGAACTTTATCATCAAAACACACAAACACATGGCCTGGAATAAAACTCCTTGTGTACTTTCAATTACACTATCTGCACACTGCAACAGTTTGAGGTAGTTTTGTTAGTTTAGGGAAAAGAGAATGGCTGTGGGAAAAACAATTTCCTCTGTAACATTTTGGATGTATCATCATATCAGAATGGTTCATATTAAATCATTTAGTGGATGTAAAATACGAGTGAAGTTACAGGCTTGAAATTTTAAAGCCTGAAGTGAAAGCTTGTGCTTTGATGCTCTTTTCAGGGTTTTCTATATTATCAAGTGCATTTACTTACAAAAGGGCTTCACACCACTGAAATGGCAAATTATTAATCCCGTAATTGTAAAACATTTAAAATTAACATATTTTAAAGAGAACAAATGAATCATACTTAGTGGCAAATATTACAGTATTTTCTAATTACATGCTCTATGATCTATACTGTTCTTTGCCTCAAGATTTTCAATGTACTAGAGATGACAGGCATGTTCTTAATGCCCAAAGTAGTGGATGACTCTGTTATAAAAAGCATTTTAACCCAAAATTGGGCTTTTGGAAGATAAGTTAAAAGTCAGAATTGAGACATTTTCCTCTCTTAAAAGACCAATTTTGCCGACAATCTGCTTTTAGAAGTTTCCTTTAGTGTAATGAAAGCTTAACAAAACGAACTCCAGGGAGTGCTCTGCAAGTCCTCATTCCTAAGTCACTATGGTTGTGAAGGGCACCCTTTGCTGCTATACTGAACTATCTCTAGAAGGCTGGGCCTTGGCAATAAAAAACTTAGAACCTGGAGAGAGGTTAATAAGCAGGAGCAGAACAATTCTTAAACCACTAACAAGTTTCTCCTCTTGGACATGGAATTACAAGAAGCTAAGAAATTAACTACAAATAGTCTTGATATAAAAGGAGCTACTACCAATAAAAAATGAAAGTTCTTCCACAGTAGAAATGTTTTATTTCCCACTTTTGAAGACAGCTTTTTTCATCAGGGTGGGATAAGCCTGTACAAAGCAAACCAATAACTGGGCTGTTCTTTACTTTGTTTTGCAGTCATTACCATCTCACAGATATTTATTAGTTTCAGCATACACCATGTGGTTGAACACACTATAGCAGTAACTCCTCATTATTAGTCTTCACCTGGCCTAAAGGCATTTTGTGTAATATTATGTAACTTTCTTCTCTGTGATTGTTCTTTTAGAACACACTATGTTTTACAGCATTCAGTCTGTGTGTTTATACTGAAGGAAAACTGAATTCCAAGACATAGCCTTCTAGCAAGAACTTGATCCACAATTCCCTTTCGAGTGTTATTGCACATTTCAAACTCAACTGCTTTACTTGCACATCTGAAATCTTATAATTCATTAAAGCCCCACTTATAATTCATTTAAAACCCCACTATTCCTCCATTACATCGAAACTTGCATTTTCTACTTCTTCTCTCTTCCTGCTGCTAAAAACTCCTGATGAATACWGACCAAAAAAAATCACCTTGAGATCTTCATTGAAAAATACAGTTAGATTGAAAAGGATGGCAAAACAGTGCTATTAAATGAAGTATTTAATGAGTTCCAAATTTAAAGCCTCTGGAAAGCTGTTTTTAACATTAACACAAATGATCCTTCCAGACATGAGTAGTTCTGCCTGATCAGTCTGATTACAGGCCTGCAACCTGACTACTCTTTTATTGCACCAAGATTATAAATATGTTGTAAAACACAAAAAAGTGGCGTGCTGTACCTGCGACTACAAAGCAAACATAACCCAACAAAAAGCAGAGTAGCATTTTCTTTCTCATTCAGCACTAGACAACGCTTATTTTCCTACTGCTGCTCCCAAGTAGGGGCTGGAACTAGATGATCTTCAAGTTCCCTTTTCAACCCAAACCATTTTATGACCCTACGAAATTTGTCAAAGAACATCGTGCTATTACCGGCCATTCAACTTCACTGCTTCAGGCTGGAATGGTGTAGTAAAACGCTGGAAAATAAGCGGGACGCAAGGCAGCTGCTGAGAGGGACAATGCGTGGACACGAAGGCGGCCCGAGCTCCCCAGGGCGGGAATGCGGGAGACGCAGCTACCTTCCACATGCACCGCCTCCCCCAAGTCCCGGGGGAGATGGAGGACGGGGAATTGCCCAACCCAAGGGTACCAAGCTGGCACTCACAGTAGCCTCAGGCCCAGCCCTGCACCATTCACACCCGCACCTCCCACCCCGACTTGTTGTGCTACTCCGCCTCCCCCGCGGGTGCCAGGCCCGCCTGCAGCCCGCCGCGGCCCGTCCCTCTTACCAAGCCGCCGCCGCCTGCGTCCGCCACATCCTAAGGGCCGGGAGCGGCCCGGGAGCCGCAGGAGCGCGGCCGGGCTGAGGGCAAGGGCAGTCGCAACCACTTCCGGGCACCGCGGTCCACTCGGCCCGCCCCGCCGGAAACCGCGCCTCCCYTCGCAAAGGTTCCGGGCTCGGTGGTGGCGAGGGAGGGAGGGCTTTGAGGGAGCACCGCGGGGGCTGGTCGGTCAGGAGCGGAGAATGGGGGAGTGCTGGATACGGCACACTTGGATCATGGATCCCCTGCAGCGGAATCGTGGATCGCCCACATCGGAGTCATGGATCCCTCACGCCATGATCCTGGATCCGTCTCACCGGGGCCATGGATCCTTCACATCGCGGTCGTGGTTCGGTCACACCGGGGCCATGGATCTGTCACACCGCGGTCCTGGATCCGTCACACCGGGGCCATGGATCCGTCACACTGGGATCATGGATCCCCCACACCGGGATCCCGGATCCCCCACACCGAAGTCATGGATCCCTCACACCACGGTCCTGGATCCGTCACACCGGACCATGGATCCCCTACACCGGAATCATGGATCCCCTGCAGCGGGCTCTATGCTCCCCTCACACCGCAGAAGGGGAGAGCCGGGGAGTTATGGATCCCTCACACTRGGGTCATGGATCCCCCACCGGGGACCTTGATCGCCCACACCGGGCTCTGTGTCCCCTCACACCGCGGCGACGGCCTCGGGGCCTCGTTCCTTGCTCCTGGCTGTCCCAGGGCACCCAGCCTGGCCTGGGTTGGCGTGGCAGAGCTGGTGAAGGTGGTGAGGTGAAGCCCAACCGCGCTGGTGGTACCAGGGTCTTCCACGCTGTTTAAATAAGATTCTCAGATGAGGCCCCAGCTGTTGTTGTGCTTGGGGAGTGCATGACGTGGATGGCGGTGCTGCCTTGAAAGCTGGAAAACACAAGGTGTTTCCCAGTGGGCTTCTCTGAGTTATTGGGGATTTTTTCCAGCCACATTGAAGTGGGAGGCAAAGGAGACACTGGGAGGGTTTGTCAGATCTGTCCATCTGCCCTCTTACAGGATCACCTCTGGTTAGGTCATTTCTGAGCAGTGCATGCCACACCTGTCCCTAAAGACCACAGGCATTGAAGAGTTCACGTGGCGATGCCAGTTCTTGCTGACTTTGTTAGAAAGTATTTCCTCGCGCCTGATCTGAATCTTTCTTGCAGCTTGTCCACAGTGGACATGGATAATATTATGTTCTCCAATTATGTGTTTGAAAACTGTTGCCATGACTCTTCTTAGTCTCCTTTTCTTTAGATAAAACAACCCTAAGTCCCTCTTCCATATTTTATGACTCCTTCGTCATTCTTCTCAGTGCTCTCCTGTAGTCTGTCACCAGCTGATTCACAGCTTCCTTTCTGTAATGTGACCAGAACTGGGTGTCACATGCTGAGAAACAGAAAATGAGATTTGGGGTGGTTTAGAGGTCAGTCTTCTATTTATACTATGCGGTTTTTCAAAGCAAAATAAATTGCACAAGGTTGACATAATACATACATGTATTTACAGGACTGAGATAAAAGTTGTTGGGATGAGGTGAGGGACGTTTTTGTCTCTTGCTTGCATACTTTTTGATTATTTGTTTATTTATAAGTTTAAGGGACTGTATTGTAAATCTTACCTGTGCTTTTATATTTTAGATTGACCAGTTGTTTTTGTGATTTATATCTGATTCTTTTAAGGCAAGTTTCAATTTAAAACTAAAAATGATACTCCAGAGGACATGCTAACAACTTTTAATGAATAAACTTCTATGTAATTCCTACTCCGAACAGTAGAGAGCATCGTATAACTAAAGGTTTCAATTCAGACTGCTTTAGAGGTGTTTTCTCCAGGAGAAACATGCTTAAGAAAATGAACAAACGTCACAATTTTCTTTTATTCTGGATTAACAGACTTCGATGAAATATTATGACATTGTCGAACTATGGAAATGATGAACGTTTTATACCTTTAATCTGTTTTTTCTCTGATTTCAGTTGTGAAGATACAAATACCCTTAAAAGGGTGTTCTCTAGGAGCATAGAACACCTTGAAGCTGGAATAAACCTATGAATAGTGAAAAGATTGTATGAGCCTTGATTCTTCCTGGGAGACCGTGGTTTGGTGGAATACTCTGCATCTCTCATTTCTGTGACAGGGCAGCCAAGGACCCCTGCTGCACCCTAATCTGCTACAGATAGAAGAAAGGCTAGAAAGAGCAAGACTGACGTTTGGGAAAGCAGCAAAAGCTGACTAGGCAGAAAAAACATGTATGACACTCCTGTTTTCCACCCCTGGCACCTCCCAAAATAATGAGTCATTTCCCAAAATCATCAGCCTGCCTTAGAAAAGGTACCTTTGCAGTTGTTTCCTGTCTGTTACAGCTTCTAGATAGCAATGCTCATTTTCCCCATGTAATCAGGTTTATCAGAAATGGAATTTAATACATTCTTTCTTTTGAAGTTTTAATTTAAAATTGTGGCTGAGGTAGTAACTGGAGTTCCCTTTGCTCAATCTCAGAAGAATAAAATGATAAGTTGAGAGGCTCAGAGTGAGTTGCAGTGGGAGGAAGGAGAGGGTAACACTGAAGCTGGGTATGGAAAGCACCTTGTTCCTCCTTGATCTTATGCAATAAGTCACCCTTATCACAGCTTAGTACAGTTATATCCTTGTGAGTCCAGGCTCTGGTCTGGGCTCCTTTTGGAGTGTGGTATGTGTTAAGGCCAAACAACTTACCTCCAATGCCAGCTGCTTGTCGCCAGCATTTTCAAACACATCTGTCCCTGTGCTGTGCATAGGTGCATATCTGGTTTGCAGGTCTGTGCAATGTGGATCACATTGTTAGCAACAGACAACTTTTATTGCATTAACTGACCTAACTCCTTCATTTTCTCTTCTCTGTTCCCTGCATTTCTCCCTTTTCAGTTTCTCTGAACCTGCCCACTGGAAGATAGGCAGTGGTCTTTCCTGGTGCTTGAGATATGGACTTGTACAAGTCCATGCCACATGGAATTAAAATGCTAAGGAATAGGAACTAACTTGGTACCTCTTGATCTGTTTTGGTCACCCTAGAAGTAGTATTTTTGTTTTCTTAACATATTTGCTGGAAGAACAGGTTTGCCTTTCCTGACCTCATTCCTAAAATATTTCTTGTGTTACTTCTTAAAAAGTAGCAAAGTACAAGGAAATAGTAGTGAAATGGGAATGAGTCACAAGACCAATCAACAAATGCAGCCCAATAGTAGCAAAAAAAAAAAAAAAAGAAAAAAAAAGGAGGTAGTAAAACCCTCAGTGTTGTTTTCCTGCCAGCTTCCTTTTGGCTCTGATTTAAAGGTCACAGACATCTCATCCAGCTTGCTGACATCAGTGGGAAACTCCAGTTTTCCTCAGGAGTGAGTAAATAACCTCAGTGATGTCTCCCAAAGCTATATGATGAGGCCAGAAGACATTCTATGAGGATATTCTTAATAATGAATAAAGTACCAGGTTACAGATCCTACCTGGCTGAATTCTGACACACAGTCAGTGCATAAATCCACCTGCACAAACTGGTGTCCCTTTTTACAGTGCCAGAGCTTGATTTATTTTCTGTGGTGTATGTGGGGATCACTGCTGGACACTTAGGTCAGACTGGTTGCTAAGAGTTTTAACAACAGCAATGCCTATTTTCCTTCTTATTTGGACACACTCCTGGTCTCCAGTGATTCCATAATCTCTTGAAGAAAAATACTCTCCTCTTGCCCTCCCCTTAAAGTTTCATGCCAACAGCTTTCTTGCACCTATCTGAGTTATGCCCTGGAGTCATATTGTGGCAAACACTTGCTAGATCAAACTTTTTCTTTCTTGAATTGTTTTTGAGTGAATTCTGCATGAACCCTCACAATTGCAAAACTCCAACAACAGAATGGAGGGAGGAGGGATAAAGTGTTACCTGCTAACCCCAGAGAGGGAGGAGCTCCATACTTCAAACATCACCAGAATTATGAGGAAGGTGTGTACTTAGAGCACTTCCTCAATGTAGAAGTTCAAGCACACTATGCTGAAGACCTGTCCTGAGGGTGCTCTAGAAAGTCTCCAGAGGGTCGTTTCATGGGGGAAAATCCTGCCAAGAACCATTATGCACAGCTTAACCGGGGAGAAGAGAATGAGATGGTGAGTTGTACCTTTGTCTAGGTCTTTCTCAGCTTGAAGCAGGAGGTGGCAYGTGTTCTGCAATAAAATGCCACAGATTGTAATTGAGTTGTGGCTGGTTGGGCTGTTTGTGTAGCAGAAACATACAGTTAGAAACGGATATAATTGTTTTTAGCAGAAAGAAAATAAGGTTGGTKGCGTCCACTAGGTTTAACTGGTTATCCCCTCCAACAGGGGATGGCTCAGCAGATTATTCATGTGATGTTACAAATCAAGATGGAGGTGGTTTAAAATGAGCTTGAGGGATGGGCCGGACCACTGTCCCCAGCCATTTGTCAGCTGAATCTCCAGGGTTAGTTCCAGTTAGAGACCTGGAAACCCTGGCTTTCTCCAGAACATAAAACCACGCATTATGTTTGTGCAAGTTACTGGCAAATGCAGTCTGTTGAATTGGCAACACTATTTCAGACTGAAGCTGAGATTCCTAAAGACAGAACTACTATATTTCTTTCCAGAGTTTCCCAGGGACAAATGTGTTTGCATGCATTCTGCAACATCTGGAAGTAAGTCCTATATTTACACAAAATATCTGGTCTCATTTAAGAGCATGGTACTGCTCTTAAATAGTAATGTCAGGGCATGAYTGAAGTCAGTGCTTCTGAGCTGCTTTGGCATTACTGTGTGTTACAAATCAGCTATTCACAAGAATTTTGTACCTCTAATAGATTCTTCTTGAAATGTCAGATCCATGATGCAGCTGTACAACAATTCTCAGGCTTATCTGATAAAAGCAGTGCTTCTCAAAATTCCTGTGCTGCAGAACCACTGGAGCTCTGCTGTGAGTGCCTGCAGGAATTCTGGGTGTACAACACCCCCAGCAAAGCTGTTGAAACACAGTCACTTACAAGCTGACATGACTGTTCGGTTTCAGAAACCCTGGAGAAATCTTCGAAACTCCTCACTGAGATTTCTGTTCTAAGGAAAGAGACTGTGCCATGGGAAAACACAGACATCTGTTTTCTCTAAAGACAAATGTAGGTTTTCAGACAGCTCTCCCAGCCATCCAGGGAAGGGGAGATGTCACATTTTGTGTAA
The DNA here is from genome assembly GCA_018881555.1 of Amblyornis subalaris. NCBI lineage: Eukaryota > Metazoa > Chordata > Aves > Passeriformes > Ptilonorhynchidae > Amblyornis > Amblyornis subalaris. Next base: position 73,002 of record JACAXG010000034.1, on the reverse strand, counting down.
TGTAAACCTGGTAATCTGGGATGTGCTAGAGAATGCAGTACAGAGTCACCCAGCAGCATAAACTGAGCAGTGCAGGAAGCACAAGGCACTGGCTCCAAGGGTGGGGACTAATTATCTCCGTGCAATGCAGAACCCAACTGGCTCTGCCGCCCAGTTACTAAACCTGCTGGCAGCACCCCACTCCTGGCTCTAGCCCTGGTGCTGATGTGCCATTGCTCCCCAACTCCAAACAGCTGCTGGGTTTGTGTCTCTGCTCCACCCTGTCCTGTCCTTCTAGGACTATAAACACCCTGTTGTGCTCTCACCACTGTTGGCAGTCACTAGTAATACCAGAAATGAGCTTGAGCTAATTAGGTTTAAGTGGACTGTCTGGTGCTTGTACAGTCACACTATTGTACCTGGCATGTCCACTTCCAGCTGTGCACTACTGGGACACCCAAGCTGTTCATGTATGGAGCCAGTTATCCCATTGATGTYCTTGTTTCTCACCAGTATCATACTGAGCCCATGTGCCCTGAATCCGGTGCTCAAGGATCTGCACTGTGAATCTGAGGTTTTCCATGCCCAGCTGGTGTGTGTGCACCATGTTGAGTCAGTCTCCACTGTGAATCCAGAGTGTCTGGCAGTTGCCATGCTCTCCATGCCTGCAGTGAGCATGATCAGTGCTCACTCACCTGGGGTTCCCAAATGGAAATCAAAGAAAAAAGACTCATAAAGCACTTGGGTAGTAAATACAATAAAAACTGTAGCCAAATCATGCTAAATTAGGTGGGAATGCACATGTGTCTTTTACATATAGGTAAGAGAAAAAAAAGTAGGAGTATGAGATAGAGGAAGATATCCATGAGGATGTATGAGGTACTGTAAGAGGACGGGAAAAATCCCAACATGTATAGAAAAAGAGAGCAGCTAATGTGTGTATTTGTGTGAAAGAAAAAAAGAAAGCAATATGTTGATGAGAGTAGTTGCGAAGAAAGAGACGAAGAAGGTTCTGTTTAAGCARAGGAGTAAAGGAGAATACATGAGGCAAAGAGAATTCTATGCAAACGTCTTTCTTTGTTAAAATAGTATGTTTTAAATTACTGGCAACCACTAAAACTGACAGTGGCACATAATAGCTCAGTGATCTTGCAACATATTTTTTTAAATTCAAAGCCATGAAAAACATTTTTTGACATTGTTTTCAGCAGTCAGTTTAATCTACCTGAACCAAATTATTAACAAGTTCTTGACTTCTCAAACAAGATCAGATCGCTTGGTCTAATAATGTAACCGCTGACATTGTGCAGGTGCCAGTTCTTCCAGAGTGGAATAGTTCAAGTAATCTGAAAGCATGCAAGTAATTCACTTGAACTCTGGACATGCAATGATTCCCTGTGTTGAACTAGCTGTCCAATTTGCTAAGGAAAGTTTGCGAGCTCTAATGAGAAGAGATGCTTCCAARTTTTCTTCTGTACTTCCATTTCTTGGTACAGCTGAGATGTTAGATAGTCCTGGATTTAAGAGTAATCACTCTTATTTAGGAAAGCTATGCTATATATCCTTGTGTATGTCTTTGGGATTACTTAACGTGGCTGGAGAACATTTGCTTGAATGAAAGTTCACTCATGAGATAATCTCTTTCTCTCTTCATAACCATTTGCAATACCACAAAGATCTCAGTAGTGTGAGAGCACTCTGGACAGAGCAGCATGCCTCAGAGAGGGCATGTTAATAGTATGCTAATAGTATGCTTCCCTTCAGAAAAATCTGCTTGAAGACGTTTTTGAGAAGTACTTTTTTTTTTTGTGGAATAGGAAGAGGAAGGAAAACCACAGCTTTATGCCGCCTGCCAATTTGATGCTCTTCTCTGTATAGCTTGGGAATAGTCATTCCCTGTGCACAAAACCTAAAGTGTGCAAAAGATTGTGATAGACTTTGACAGGCTACTGCTTCGGGAAGGATTTGCCAGAAGCCTGTTTTAAGCATGTGTTCCCCCATGGCTTGTGGCTGAAGGAATGGGAGAACTGCAGTCATTCAGCTGGTCAACCCCAGTTTGCCTCTACATATTGGCAGCTGTCTGCCTGTTTTGAGATGCCAAAATTCTGAAAGGAATCTGATACAGGAATTTTATATACTTTGAGTTTGAAAAATTTAACTTTGAAATATAATCTGAAAGGTGCAACCTTGTTTCTAATGGAACAATAGTGAATGTAGCTACTGGTTTCAGAGGGAATGGGAGCAAATCTCTGATGAAACAGGTTCTGGTTGGTAAGAATGAGATTCAGTTATTAAATTCCTTGTGAATCTTAACCAGTCTTTCAAGTCTAATCCTATTATCTGTTGTTATAGCAACAGGTTGTTCATGATAGGGTACCTGGTGTTGGGGTTGCCAGAAATACGATCATTCACAGCCATCGTTTAGGGTCCTTGAAGGTAGCTACAGGCTTTGTTTTTGCCAAAGAAAAAGGTGCCTGRATTTGTTTGACTTTTGCATTTAAATTCTGCTGTGCAGATGACCTGGCAGTTAGAGGCAATTTTTCTTTTAAACGTAAGTAACAAAGACTTGCTGGATACTAGAGTGATAAGCCCTTGAATGCTGGCTTTGTATGATTGTAAAAGCAGCTAAGAACCTTGCTTGCCAACTGAGCAGGTCTGGCAGCTTTTTCTGTCCAATAATCCAGGTCCCTTCTTAGACCCTTCACTCACAAGTCAAATCATTTTGTTACAGTCACTCCTCTGACTGTTGAGGGTCTCAAGAGAAAAGGGATGTTAAGAGATGAGGAAACAAAGCTTTACAATACATTGCCATTTATTAAAAATTATTCTATAGGGATGAGATGAACACTGTTTACCAGTCTATTTTGTAGATGATGTTACCTCCTATGAGATAATGAGAAGACCTTTGGAGCCTTACAGATAGCTAATCTTTGCTTTGTTTTCCACCATCTCCTAGTCTGGTGCCCTCAAGAACCCAGATTATTTGACTGTCAAGTGTTCTATATGCAAAATGCTCTCATTGAACTCTAAAAACTTGCTCATGCACTAAAAAGTTGTCAAAGTGAAACCTGTATTCATCAAACTCCTCTTCAAAAGAAGCATGTCTGCACCAGCACAGCCTCTTTGTGCAATGAAATAAAATGCAGCACATGTTATTTCCTTAACAACATGAAACTAACCTGACAGACGTGTTCTTACTGGTGACATCAACACCAGCACTTCTGGCGGCCCTGAAAGTATTGTTTGCCATAGTGGACATGCATTTGTTTGGGGATCTTTGTAGTAGAGGCTGAGTGAATGCAGAATAAGCTTCAAGAATTTCTAAACCCTAATTATTGTAAGTCATTCACATGGCTAAATAAACCTGCATCATGTGTGTGCCTTCTTCATGCACATTATGGATACCTCTGTTATGGGTCTAATATTCTCCTTTTGTGTGGAAGATAATAGTTTTCAGAATTCTTCTAGAGAATTTCACTTTGACTTATTTGACAAGTGAAAAGTTTCTGTTTCAACAAGGAGTTATTCATGTATTGAATTTTTTTTTTTTAATGAATGCAGCATTCATTGGTATAATCCTTCCAGCTGAAAGCACAGGGTCAGGAAAAACTCCTCAGCCTAACAGAACATTCTGTACTGAAGTTAAGCATTGAAAAGTTCCGGCTCAGGGAACTTTGGCACAAACCATGTTTGGAGCTCAGTCTACTTCCCTGCCTAGCTTTACTTGTGAATGGTGTGGCCCAGGTAGCCACTCGAGACATTTCCAAACCATGGGAAATGATTTGCTTTGGCAACAGGTTCCTTCATGAGCATCCATATCTTTCGCAGCTTACTCCTTGTAGAAGTCCTGAACAGCTCAATTCAGAAATGTCACACTCATCAAGACACGAACCAACAAACCTGAACCAATATCTCTGTTCATATGGCAGATCATGCCCTTGAAGGGTCAGAAGAGCTCAGTGGTATCCATCTGTCTATCGGTCTGTCTGTCTGTCTGTCTCAGGGAAGTCCCTTAGGACAAGCAGCAAGGTCCAGCACACAGTGTGGTGGATATCTTAAGGAGCATGGCCTTTTCTTCCCAGATGAGCTGTTTTCCTTGTTTGCATCTCTCCTGTTTTTCAAGATGAGGAATACTGATGCATGCTTGTTTTGCAGAGTGTCTTGAGATCTGTGGATTCAAATCACTTTTTGAGTGGAAACTACTCTGGGAAAAAAGGCCTTGAAACATATGCAGGCATAGGGGAACTTAGATACATATTTTCATGTATTGCTGCATGGTTTCCTAGGCAGAGAAATACAGAGTCTGCTCCAGCTCTATGGTTATGTTGTCATATCAGGGCTGGGGAATCATTGAACGTTTCAATGGAGAAGAACACTGCCAACAGAAGATGATCCCAAATGACTGCCAATCACATGCAGAGTGCCCACCCTCTCCCTTTTTAATTCTATTAGCTACAACCTTACTGACTTCTCAGACACTGGGTGTAAGGCACAAAAGCTGAAAATTAGAGGAATGATTCATGGGCAGAAGCAAGATGCACATGGAAGCAATCTTGTTCTTCCCCACCCTGATATTCATGCCCATCCCAATTTGAAAGTATTATTCCAGTTATTCTAGGTCCAGCCATATACTGGAGGAAGTCCGAAGGCATGTTCTTTTAACAGTTCTTCCCTTAGGCATCTCTGTCTCCTTGGGACTTCCTTTGCCTTGCTGACAAAATGTGAAGTCTGGATCTAAGCATCTGGAACTTGCTAGTAGGCAAATGCTGTGAAGAGTAAGTTCACATCGTTCTATGTACTATTCTGTATGCTGGTGCTGACACTAATTCTTTAACCTTTTTGTAAAGTTTGCGACTAAAGAGACTTGAATGGAAACCCTTTACCTGTTTATAGGAGCAAGTGAATATTAACAGCACATGACTGCCACACCAACTACTGCCTAACAACCTTCAGCTGTCCTTCACGGGCTTCTGCCTATCTGCTGTCCTCCATGGGCTTCCTTCTGTCTGCTGCAGAGTTGCCTTATTCTCTTGGTCTGCTCACAGGTGGTATAACCAGGTTCTGTGCAGTTCAGGCCACTTCCCTGTGTAGTTTACCATACTTTTTCCTCACAGTTGCCAATTTTTTTTTTAGTTTCCCTTAGAAACCTCTTGGAGATTACCTAGGATGACAGAGTCTGTCTTTTGGAGAATGCCACAGAGCAGGTGTGCCGAGGCAGCGTGTGGAACCACTGGGCAGGGCCTGCGTTTCACATAACAAGCAAAGACACCAGCACAGAACCAGGAATTATGCATTAGTCATCTTTTCAATTACATTGCCTTTTCTTCTCACCTTGTAAATGGATCTTGCAATATCTGTGGCTGCAAATATCTGATCTTCAGAAGCAGATTGCACAGTTGCTGCAGATATACTTGGAATAAGGAGACTGAGGAAACTTAACCCTTCTGTTAGCAAATTCTCTTGGTCACGTGACATAATTGCAGCCATGGAATGTCCCATCTTAGCTCAGGCTGTGTCTTCTCTATAAATTCGCTGTATACATTTCATTTCACTTTTACCAGGTCCCTGCTAGCAGTACTGAGAGGAAATTTGGCCATGGTACCAAGATCCGCATCTCTTAAAATGTAATGCTAACAGTCATCTCTTTGATGTTTTGGGCAAGTCACCTTGCCTCACTGTAACAATTTCCCCCGCATTAAAAATGGAATAATAATACCTACTCATACAGCTAAAATGAGTATCTTCCTTTGGCCCTCTGAACATGTAAAGCATTCTGCCAGTGTTCATTAGTTGTTCTTACTAGCAGTTACTATTATTATTTTTGGATGTCAGGCCAATGGCACATTGGCAAGCTCCACAGTCCCCATAGGAGCTGTCATGGAAGATGGTAACAGCTACAAAGGCTGTGTCTGTGCCAAGCTGTGCACAGCAGCTCCAGCTGGTGCAGGCACATAGTGTCATTCGGTACCATGCAGACACTGGCTGAGTCTCCGTAGGGTAGGTGCATTAGGGCAGATCACTGCTAGGGCAGGGCAGCAGCAGTGCTTCTGATGCTGAAGCTACCTCAGCTGCTGAAGCAGGTCTGCGCTGATCACTCACCATCTCCTGGTGCACATGTACTTAAGCTCTTCTGCTGTCTCACCCGGGGACCTTAAAAAAGCTGACCAGCAAATCTGCATTCCTGACTTGGAATAAAGGTTTAGACCTCTATGTTTCGTTATCATTCCTGCCCATGCCCTCATAAAAACAGTGTCTCATGCCGAGTTTCACAACTACATAAAAACAGTGGTCAGGCTACAGCAATCTAGAGTTTGTGAATTTGGATGTAAAGCTCTGTTGAAGATCCAAATTTTTTGTAGYAATGTTTAAGACATGTAGAGAAGCCACATACAAGTCCTATGACTTGTTTTTTCACAGTACTATACCTAATAGTACCTATGGGAAAGCAGCGAATGAGGGGAAGGTATAGTATTCCAGGCATTTCTTTAGGAGAAATAGTAATGATTTTTCCCTTCTCTTTGCTCTACAGGACATATTTGGCTACAAAACTCAAGGCTGCCGAAAGGCCTTGTGCATTGCTGGATACATCTTGTCCTGTGGGGCTCTGCGGCTGCTGTTTTACTGGAAGCCRGAGTGGGATGTGTGGGTAAACTGCACCCGATGCAGCTTGGAAGAAGCGGATATTGTTCTGCTTAGAACAACAGTAGGTGCCTACTTCAATCTTTATATTAGTCCCTAGTATGTAGCTATTTGGAAGATGAGTTAACTGTAAGGTATCCAGTTAGCTGAAATCTCTTCATTGCTGGTTTCCTGCAATAATATCTAATGTGTACCATCGTTGATCTAAAGAACTTTCAAGTATTCCACAAATTATGTGTATGATGATGATGGGAATGGAGGGTAACAGCTGATCAGACAAGATGAAAGAAATTGGGGTGATAAAACCTGTAATATCGTTGGTGTCAAGACTGTGTTATTTGTTTTCAGTCCTTTCTCCTCCCTTCTACCATCCCTGTGCTTTCTACATTGTAGCCCTGTGCTCCAGATTCTAAAGCATCTGTTTGTTTGGCAGTGTCCAGCAGATCCTTTTCCCCTCACTTGGCTGTTCTGGCGAAGATGTCCCTCTCTGCCAAAATTTATCTAGTGGGCCAAACTTAAGATTTGTCTAGCCCTGTCCCCAGCAGTGTCCAACAGTGTGTCATGAGGGATCAGTACAYGGGAGAGGGCAGGCTTACACTGCTTGTTTTCTTGGGTCTATGTTTCCATTTTCCATCAGCCCTTCCCCATATCCAATAAGCTCGCAGTCCTGCAGTTAACGCTTTCAGAGCTGTTATGTTTTGCTAGTAGTTTCTTAATACAGGTTTCTATCTGTTGAGGACTGTACTGAAGCACTGCAACACATGCAAATCCTGATTTTATTTCATGGAAGCTACTGCAACACTAAAAGAAGCAAAGTGAGACTTGGTTCTGAATCCCAGCTGAGCTTGAATACTCCAGGAGCTGGCAGGGTTGGTTTACTTCCAGAAATTTGATTTGTTCTGCTTCAAAGATTCCTGAACAATGGCGCTTTCAACGGTTGCAATTGCAAAATGGATCACTTGCTGCCCCTGCGTTTGATCTGCCTTCTTAAATTAGCAGAGCAGCAGGCAGTTAAAATCCCAGGTTTTTAAAATCACAGATCTGCCTGTTGAATATTTTATAATGAAACAATCTGCATCCTAATAGGCTGGGTGTATGTCTTTTCTTTTTTAAAAAACATCATATTAAGTTTGATATGCCTTTTTAATCTTCAATTCAGTTTGCATTTTTAATTACCTATTCTTGTGTGTAATTTTAAAAAGATGTGCCATGCCAAGCACTTTGCAAATAAATGAGTTTTTAAATGATCCTTTATGTAATTAAACAAGAATTGAGTCATATTGTATGTTCTTGTTATCAAGAAGCTTTCTCAAAGTGTGCTCTGGGTGTTTGAAAATTTCAGATTTCCTTCATGATTCTTTGTGTTAAAATGACAGTTTTGTTTTGTTTCCCTACATTCTATCAGTTCTCAAATGTGATGGCTACTGCTAATGAGGACATAAGTAATCTCACCAGCTTGATCCTTGGAATTATCTTTTGCTTAACATAAAACCTTCATTCTGAAGTCATCATTATCTCTGCAATTGCAATCTAGGAGTCTATTAACTCACTTTTGTTATTGAATTTTGATTCACTTTAGTTTGAATGATGAGCACCTGTGTTATTCACTTCTTCCCATCTCAACCTGCATCCCAATCTCTACTCATTCTGAAATCTAAATTAAAGATAAATATCAGAAAATGCTCTACTCAAAAGACCGGTTTAAGGAGAAAAGTGGGCAAATAAATAAGATATATAAATATTATTAAAGTTCTTTTTTGAACACTTAAATTATTCAGAAGGACTCATATTTGGTACAGAAATCTTTTTTACTGTTCCCTTTTCCAGTTGAAGTTTCCTAACTGCAAAACTGCTCACACATAGAACGTAAGTCAGTCTCATAGTTGGCTTTCATGCATGTAGTTCAGTGTTTGGGACTGAAACTTAACATGAGGGTACTTACTGCAGTAGTTGCTCTAATCTCTGAGACTGCGCTACCAACACTTGTCAGGCAGTTCTAATATTCAACTTACTTTATAAAAAATAGGAAGATCATGAACTCAGTTTGTGGTAAAAGCTTGTCGAAGGTACCGTAAGGGAGGCACAGTGCTAAGACACTTCTTCCAATGAAGTGTTAACTCAGGAGTGACTGTGAAAAGGTACTGGCACTGAACATCCRTTTTGCAGCACAGTGCTGTGTTCCTTTTGATCTTCCCTTTACAGTACGGGCACTGCATCTCAGATTGTCCTGGGCTGTTTGCCTGTCCTAGATCATGACCYGGGTGTTCACATTCCATCTTTGTCAGACCTGTGGTCATTGAATTATTTGCGGTACTCACATTTTGACAGAGCAGTGGTTCTGTTCCTATTCTGATGATTTTTCTACCAGTCACAAGTGTTGGGAGGCTTCTGCTGGTTAATCCATTAAAAAATCTAGAGCAGTGCTACTGTAATCATTCACTCCAAGGTGTGAGTTTGGTCTAGTTTTGGGGCAAATTGTGACACTTCTCTTCTATGCTCATTTAGGATGATTTTCGGATTTATTCTCGTAAGACTGTGACATGGATTTCTGTGTCTGCATTTATCAAAAGTAGATTGGATTATCCAGCCACTGGGGAAGACTCAATCTTCAGCAAAGCCATAATGAAACCAAGTTTGCAAGTAAGTATTCCTTGCAACATCTGGGAGATGATGGCAAATCTCAGCCATGCTTCATGTAGTGAAAATGAGCTGTGAAACATATCCAGCTAAAAATTTTGCAGCTTGAAGAACACAATGAGCTGTGGAAAAGCAAGACAGAGATTTTGGAGAACTGTGCTCAACTGCACTCATGTCTGTAAAAATCCTCTCTTATTCTGAGGTGGGTGATGAAAGAGAATCCTCGCTATTTCTGAGAGAAAGCCTACATTATAAGTTGGAGAACTTCAGGACACTGGGGTTGGCAGTGAAGAATCAGTGTTCCAAATAAAAAACTCATTCCTGGCATAGGAATCAARGAATTTAGTGGTGACTATGTCCCTGAAGGGAAACTGTGCAGAACTGAACACAGCTTTGACAGTAACATGAAAACAGGGATGAATGCAGCTGATGGGGAATAGAACAGAAAAGTACCTGAGCTGCATCAGTATTTCCAGGAATATTTCATCAACACATTTTGCTTCCTTGCCTTTGTATGCACCAATTTTTGCTTTAAAGTATCTGGAGTCAGGTCTTGCACTGTTAACTGTTCTTGTAAAAATGTATCCTGGTCTCTGCCAGTTCCATAGATTTGAGATGTCAGTGAGACACTGGGGAGAAGGCAGGCAATTGATGGATCCAAGCAGACTTCAATGTGCTTCTCGACTTGAGTAAACATAATTACCCCCTGTCTAGAACAAGTCCTAGACAGTTCAGTTATGTGTCCTGCTTAGCATTACATGTTAAATTGGTGTGAGCAATAGGAATGCAAAATGATACATTTGCTAATATCTGCCTCTTGATTATAGATACTAGATCACTGCACCAAGGAATCCATAAAAGAGCTGTTTTCCCTTTCAGGAAATAAATTTCTAACTTACTAGAATTTCTTTTTATATCTACATCAATTTTTAGTAAACATTTTCATTATAAACCTTACTTTAGCTGAGCAATGCTGTTGCTATTACTGCTGTGGACATATACGAATATACACAGGAAAGTTTAGTGCCAACCAGTTTAATCAACTGKCACAGTATGAAGGAAGTGCAGACTGGTCTGTGGCATTCTTTAGAGGATCAAATTAGTAACATAAAAAAGCTAAATACAACCTCAAATAATAGGCCCTTTGAACACCACTTTCATATCAATCAGAACATCTAGATAGAAAAGACCAGATTTCAAAGCAGCAAAGAGAAAACAGTTTAATCCTTCCCTAGCATTTCAAAAGCCCCTACTTATAAGTCAATTATAAAGCGTTTTTGCCATTTAAGCTAAGTCCACAAAGTTGTGTGTAGTGGCCAAGTACTGTCCAAGGACCTCTTCTGACGGAGAGTTGAGTCCCTCACTTCCCACTCCAGTTTTTAGTATTGCAAATATTGCAGCTCCTATTGCATGAAATCCTAACACTAACCTCTTGTTAAGTTAATGACTGTGGTTATAGCTCCATTTTGAGTCAGTGGATGAGTTGAGTCTAGATTTCATTGGCCTATAATAATGCTTGTTGCGCTGGGTAGGGAGAGTTCCCTGGAGCTGATTTCTTTATCACTCGTGTGTACAGGTGTATAGCCCTGCCTCCTGCCAGCTGATAGGAAGTGCCATTATCTCTAATAGGCTTTGTTATTGTTGCACAGGACAGGACAGACTCCTCTTGCAAGTTATAAATGACAGCGTATGTTCCTGATGGATAACTGCTCTGCAAGGGCTTAGCATTAGCAGTGACTCAGTATCCTGGGATGGCCTTTCTTGTCTGTTAGCACATCTGTTCAGCTGAGGGACTCAGCACCATGCCTGGAAAYGGCCCAAAGCCTCCTGATTTCCCCAAAGCCAGACAGAAGATGAGGGAGCTGTTGGCTGAAGACAGGCTTTTCCAGCTGTCTGTGTACCCACCATGGCATCAGTGATCTCTTACCTTCGTTCTGTGAAATCAGAGTGAAGATTATTCCTTTCTTCACAAAATGGGGAGAGAATAACACTGCTTTGTACTTGCTTGACCTAAAGATCTGTAAAGGTTACTGGAACCTGCACGGAGGTGGGGATCCCAACCTATAATTCAACTARGGAGTCAGAGTATGCAATTCTGTCTTCTCTCCCTCCTTGCCCCCCCCATATAATTTGCTTCATCTGTATTTGATCACAGTGAGGATGCCTAGCTGAGCTCTGTGAGCAAACCTGGGAGTATTTTTGTTTGATCTATTGTGTGTATTGTTGTTCCTGTTTCGTTTTGCAGGTGAAAACTATCCAAGTACAAAAAATCCGCTATGTCTGGAATATCTATGCCAAACAGTTCCAGAAGGTTGGGTGAGTTCACTGCGCTGGTTGCACAAGTCTCTGAGGAAGTCAATCTTCTTTGTTAATAATGTCCTAAGGAAAACACTCCCTTTGTATTTTAGAGTCCTAGAAGACCACCACACTTGCTCAGCTATCCATGACAAATTTGGTTCTGGTCTCACCTGCAATGAACAGAATGTCAGGTACACATTTTAAAACATGAGTACTCAACATATGGATTTCAAAGAGATGTAAATTCACTGCTGTTGGTGCACTTCCCAGAAGATGCTTGTGTATTTATTAATATGCACATATTCTTAGAATAAAATATTGAATGAAAAGAGCTAGAGAATGTTGTGTATTCCTTGTCAAAGTTTTTGAAATGTCTCAGTATTCATCACTGTTATTGTTCTTTATCAGGAAATAACTATGTCCTGTAACTAACTTTAAGCAGTTCTTATTTGGAGTAAGAGAAAATCTCCGTGAAAGAGTGTGCAGATAAGTTGTGTGTTTTCTTCTTCAGTGAGGTTCCATGTAATTGTATTGATCTTCTAAATCAACTAGTTCTGGTCATTGAATTTATTCTCATAAACTACTGTATTATTATACAAGTTACAGAATATGTATTCCTGAAACTGCTACATAGAGAAATGATCTTTAGTTGATTGAATACTGAAAATTCAGCTCCTGACCTTAGCTCATGTCAACTCTTACATTCAAATCATCCTTAACGTTTTGCAAACTTATTTGGTTTTGGGTCATTTAGTTTTAGATGCAGAATTCCTTTGTTTATGTTGCTTCGAATTTTTGCATGATGGAAACATTTGCCTAAAAGGTTGTGTCACATCTTTTGTCTGCGTAAGTAAATGCCACTCCTACAGTCATCTTTTCTGACATAAGCACTGTAGGGACATTTAATTTTTTTTTTCTTGAAAAAAGATCCTCCCAGCCTTTAAAATGGGATCAATAGAAGCTCTCAGGAATATTGAAAGCCGCAGTTTCTTGAGCGAATGACATTGTCACTATTTTATCTGTAAGTGATGTATCTTTGTCTCATACAGGAGAGTTATATGTGGGCCAAACACTATTGATGTTCCAGTGATCCCTATTTGGAAACTACTCATCAAAGAGGTTAAGCATTTCTGTTGCTCTTATTCTAAGCTGCTTGGGGAGGCTGAGTATGCATAGAATTGATTCTGTATCTGATGTAGCTTCCCACTACTCACTCTTCAAGCACATTCCTTTTTCAAATCCTGTTTAGAGCTGTTCCATATGAAATCACCATAAATTCATTTATCCTCCATTGTTCCCTATTTTCCATCCCCTTGCCTGTGTGGCTGCTTGGTATTTCTATGTATCTGTGTCCTAAGAGCTCATTCTACTGGCCTTACAAGGGAACGTTTCCAAGCTGCACTGGAAATCAAACCTTCCAGACAAGGGCTGTCTCTTAATCAGCAGAGATTGAGTGAACAGCAGTACCGAGTACATGCCTACAGCTGCAGAGAGATCCAGCGAGCTCATGGCCCTGGGCACAGCACCACACAAAGCACCAATACCTCTTTCAGACAGGAACAGGCTATATGTGGCCTAAACAGGGTGTTTGTGGAGATGTGGCTGTGGTTTGTGAGCCCCATGCTCACAGCACAACCTGCTCTTCTCTCACCTTTGTTACACTTCTTTTAAAAAGCAAACAAAACAAGGATTGGGATAACACTCTTTTGGTCCAGATTATTTGGCCCTTCTGTCAGATGAAGATGGTCCAATCTGATTAAACTGAAGTCACTGCTAAGAAAATTAGAAATGGGGTCAGGAGTTGCAACACTTAATGTGTTTCATTCCAGCCCTTTTCTAACAGGCTGGACTGTCTAGGTATACTGGGGCCATTTAAATGCGGCCAGCTCTTTACTATTGCTGTCTCTCCAAACAGGTCCTAAATCCATTTTACGTGTTCCAGCTGTTCAGTGTGTGTCTGTGGTTTGCTGAAGATTACATGGAGTATGCCACTGCCATCATAATCATGTCTCTCCTCTCAATATTTTTGACCATATACGATCTTAGACAGGTGAGACACCTCGCCTTTTTCCACAAGGAGGTTTTACTTCTAATGTTTGGGAAAGGCTGGGATGTTACAACATGCACACAGTGCTATAAGAGTTACTCAGAGGTTTAATCTTGTGACATTGTGTAGTAGCAAGTGCAATGGCCTGGCTTCCTAGTCATCATAATCTCTGTGTGGTACCTTACCCACATCCTCCCTTCCGCATTCCAGTGCTTCGCTTTGTAACATTTTGTTACACCTTCTCCATAATTAGGCTGGGGAATTTCTTTCTCTGTGCGATTGTATAGTTCCTGGTAGAGCCAGACCCCAGCTTATGAAAGCTCTCATAACCACAAATAACAAATGGAAATAATTGTTAGTGGACACATTGCATCATGTAAGATGTAACACTTTTGTGTGTTCTTCTTCAATTTATAGCAATCGATTAAACTGCACAGACTGGTTGAGTCTCATAACAGCATCATGGTCACTGTCTGCAGAAATAAGGAAGGTGACTCCTGTATGCTTTTTTTTTAATGTATTTCATTTCTATAGCAATTTATATCAAACCCTAGCATGTATTGTATCAAGGTTCTTCTAAAGCACTTTTCCTTTTCTGTTTCTCAGCTCGGTTAACTCACTTGTGCACATAGAGTTGACTTAGAAATATGTTGTGGCACATTAAACATATTAATAATTGAGTGCAGCTTTAGCAAAAAATTGTCAGGAAAACTAAGTAATTTTTCTTAAAGCAGTGCTGACATAACCAACAACATAGCTATTAAATGTCTGTGAGTCCCCCTAATTGCTCCATGCAAAGTCTGTTCATTGTCAAAGTATTTAGAGAACAATCCAAAGAGATGAAGTCAAATTAAGAAATTAGGTCCAAGCTTCTTCAGTTAGGTCAGTGCTTTGGAACAATAATCATTGGTTGGGCTCCTGGGCAGATAAGAAGGAATTCTACAATTGGAACTGATGCCTAGGCTTTTCTAAATATTGGAGTTTGTATACTTAGGTCCTACTGTGGTCCTTTTTTTATCAGCCATTATAAAGAATTAATGATCTATTCAGCAGGTAGTTCTTTTTATTTTTTCCCTTTACCACAGAGAAATATATGAAGCACAAAGTTTGCATTACATGTCACTTACAGGTTTCCAAGAGCTGGAATCACACCATCTTGTTCCTGGAGATATCCTGGTTTTGAAAGAGGGCAAAACCCTTTTGCCTTGTGATGCCATCCTGGTCAGCGGGCAGTGCACTGTAAATGAAAGCATGCTGACAGGTACAGCTCATCCCTCCCAGGTTTGCCATCTGAACATCATCATAACCCCATGGCTTCAGCCAATGACACAGGACAGACACTGTTATCATGTACATCCCTTACTGTGAGACACTCCATAGCTGGCCGAGAAGGGGATTCTTTTGGGTGTTTGCTATAGTAGAGACTGAATGGTTAATTGTCTAAATAGACAAGATGGAGTTTAGGAAGGGCAATTCATCCTTTTCTAGCTTCTTGAGGTGTGGCATTTAGGAAGAGGTGATCTGACTAGAAAGAAGAGAGTGGACAGTGAACAGGAGTGAGCAGGACAGGAGAAGAGCGGATATGAAGCAAAGTTATTTCCACACAAGGGCCCACAGTCCACTCTGGCTGTTGGGGTTTCTGTCACTTGCTGAATGTCTCATTGCTGCAACATCTCCAACATTAGCCCCACGTTCCTGTGATAGCAGTGGAGGACACACCAGATGGGAGAGGTCACTCACAAAGCAGGATTTTTGGTGCAGGAGGAGTTCATAGTTCTGTTTCTTGTCTTTAAATTTGGTCTTGTCTGGATCAAACTGAAACTGACAGTTCTGAAATTTCATAACAATGATAAATTTCAGAAACCCCTTTCATTTAGAAAACTTCATATGTCACAAAATATTTCTTCTTCTTCACCTTAGTATCGCTTTGACGTAAATATGGTATTTGTCACCTGC
Organism: Amblyornis subalaris; assembly: GCA_018881555.1. NCBI lineage: Eukaryota > Metazoa > Chordata > Aves > Passeriformes > Ptilonorhynchidae > Amblyornis > Amblyornis subalaris. The sequence goes on along the minus strand of JACAXG010000034.1, from coordinate 57,446 downwards.
CAAGCATTGAGCTAAAGGCCCTCCTTTTTATTAGGGAGGGAAAATAGGAAATGTCATGCTTAATCTGCTTGAGGGAAGAGTGTAGTGACCTGCACATGAGGTTCAAATTAGGTAAACAACTTGTGGCCATCAAGGGCAGTCATGCAACACCACTTCAGGCCTCTTTTCAAGTCTGTATATCTACAGCCAGGGTTTGGAGTCCTCGGACTGCCTACAGGTCTCAGATTTACACAAAGCTGCTGTACTGACGCAAAGGAAAACTCTACTCTGGCAGTCTGTTTCTTTGCTAGGCTTTAAACTCTATTCTCTCTGAAGATGTCAAAATATAAAAGTAAAATTTCTGTAAACTGGTTTCTCTAGTAAGTGCCTTTAACTTACCACCTAGATATTTAGGTACTAATTTGAAAGTCAGCAGGCTATTATTAAGTGTAATGCAGTTTTCCTCATCTGAGCTATTTTTCCCTAGGAGAAAGTATTCCAGTAACAAAGACCCACCTACCCCAAGCTGATAACTTCAAGCCCTGGAGAGTGTACTGTGCAGAGGATTACAAAAAACATGTCCTCTTCTGTGGAACAGAGGTCATCCAGACCAAGGCAGATGACAGAGGAGTAGTGAAAGCTGTGGTGCTGCGGACTGGTCAGTCAGCACTTCACTTTTCCTTCCGTGTTTTTTCTCACTGGAACAGTCTGATAGTGTATCCAGTCATGTTAAGTTAAATGCATTAATCCATATTCACAACAGTCAGATGGAGAATTGTTATCCATCTGTGCATATTATGCATTGTTTCTGTTTGCTTGGCATAACTTCTACAAAAACTGCCAACATATGATGACAAAGAAGTTTGCTTTGCTTCTGAGACATTGAAAAAATTGTCCCCCTTAAGAAAAAAATAACTCCTTTATATATTCTGCAGATTAGGTCATATATACCAAAATAAAAGACCTGGGCCTTCTTTCATAAATTGCAGAAATTATGAATAATTTTGAGGCCCCCCACTCTTTGTAGAGAATTTTTGGAAATGTTTTCCCCTTGGAATGATTTTAATTTGTCTTTCCAGGTTTCAATACAGCCAAAGGGGATCTGGTGAGGTCCATTCTCTACCCTAAACCCATGAACTTCAAGCTGTACAGAGATGCTCTCCGGTTCCTGATGTGCCTCATAGCATTTGCAGCCATTGGAATGGTCTACACAGTGTGTGTATTTGCACTTAATGGGGTGAGTTACTAAATGCAGGAGAAATGGTCACATCCAAGAGATTTGAAACTGGAGTGACTTCATCAGCATTTATATATAAAAACACAGTCCTTGTCACTGTCCTTTTTACTTTAGTACTTGAGTCCACAGTAGACAAACTCTTATACMGTCAATTTCAAAGTGCCAAACCCACTGCTGCCCAATAATAATTGCTTCTGAGGTCTTGGAAAATCCTATGCAAGTCTTGCAAATGTTATCTGAAGCTTAGCACCCTGTAAGAACCTTTTAYAGAGAGTCATGAGTTAAATTGGATGGAGGCTGATGTGTTATTTTGAAAGGCAGCTTTCCGAAAACTTCAGTTTAGATCAAAGACCCATCTATGCCTGTCTGCTGTCTCTGAGAGTAACTGGTGTCAAATGCTTATGGAAAATGTTTAGGAAGGAGGGCAAGTATAGAACAATTCTTCCCCAGTAGAGTCTTCTAATTTCTTAAAGAGAAACTTTTTTAAGATTTCAGTAAGCTGTCTTTTGTATTTGGATTCTCTAGCTGTAACAGTAACTGAAAATCTCCTAGAGTGTGGTTTAATCTATCTCTGAATTCATCTAAGTTTTGGACTGGACAGCAGCTGTGGCAATGATTCCCACAGTTTCATTATGTACTGAGCAAAAATGTTTTTAAAGCTGCTGTTTGAATCACTGAAGGCACTGTAGGTTTTGCTTTAGAGAACTAGCAAATAGCTGCTCTCTGTTTGATGTTTCCTGTACTAGTTTTGACTTAGAGATCATTGGCCGCCCCTTTGGCCATCTTTCTTCCGTGTTCCAGGGCCCTGAACACTATAGGTGTAAACAGAGATCCTTGAAAATTACTGATATTACAAAGAATTCCCTGTTTTCTTCTTCTTTTTTTTTTTTTTCTCTCATATCTTTGTATAGTCATCTGGGGGATGGTGGTGGAAGGGAGATAACCTACACTTAGTTATCACTCAGCTTAATATCCTTGGGAACTTTGGGGAAATAACTTTTGCAAAGGCAACTATTCTGTGTCAGTTGAATCTCCCACATCTCAATGTGAAACTAAGACTTACTGTATTGGGAAGCAGCAAGGGCCAGCTATTCCCTAGGGGAGGCAAGCCAGGAGCTGAGGATGACCAGAGCACAGGTAGCTGTGCACAATCACACAGTATCTGAATGTGGTGAGGAGAGTTGGGTGCAGGTAACAGCCCATCAACAGTCTCAGGCAAGGCAAAGTGGTAAATAATCTGGGGAGGGCAGTCAGAAGCAGAAGGAGATGAGGACAAGAGACAAGGATGTGACACACATCTTCAGGTGTCCATCCAAGAGACAGTGCCAGAAGTGGCACCCGCAGCATGGCTCAGACAGGGACTGAAGGCCCAGGCCTGAGCTTAAATGAAGCTTCTGAACCCATGAGCAGAGGATGTGGATGGAGGTGAGGCTAGTGAGGGTAATTAAGGGCTATTAGTACACCTAGGGCCCTGCCATATTGGTCTCTAAATCTCTGGAGGGTTCACCTAAAACCCTTTTAAAACAGTTCACTCACTCTTATGCATCGAGGTCAGTGCGAGAATAGCTATACACTGTAAACAGTATATACTGTTTTAAAGCCTAATTGATTTAGAAGTTCTTCAGAAGCTTTCAAGAAATCATTTAATGCCATGATAATTATCTGCCAATGTGAAGTCCAAGTCCTGAGTTACAAGGTTGATTCTGTAATTCAGCTTTTGAATCGTTTTTCTCCTGGGGAATAATCTACAATCTCTTGTCTCAGAAGATTGTTTCCCCTTAGGCTATCAAAGAAAGTGTGTTTAAGAACATATTCTGGTGTCTACTTTGCAGTTTTTCCTTTTTTTTTAAACTTCCCCATTGTAATACGTAAAATACATGCTGATGTTATCTCAGCTGCTGAAACTGTCTTGTCAATCTCGTAAGACTGAATGACAGGACGTACTAAATGCTTTACCTTCTGTGAGTGTTTATCTCGAGGTGGGTGGTAAGTACTTCATTCTAACATAAAATAGATATAAAATATTATCAAACTGGTGCCTTCTGTGCTCTGAGACAATATCGATGAAGGGAGAATCAGAACATGATGGAAATTCAGCACATCAAATGCAACATGATTTATGGTCAAAGTCTCAAGCTCAGAAGTAGTAATAGTAGATCTCTATGATGGTTGTAAGTCTTTCTGAGCTGTAAATTGGCTTTAGTTTGCAATGTCTCGGTTCTGGGACCCCAATTTGAAATGCATTCAATTCTTTAGTGTTGATATCAACTGCCCAGAATAACGGTGCCCACACTCAGCATCCTGGCAGTCAGTTTTACACAGACCTCTAAGCTACCAAATTAGAGACTGCTTTTAGAAATGTACCTGTTACTTTCATATCTCTTCCTGCAGGTAAAAGCAATTTTCTTTCACAACTCCTAGAACATAAGGTCAGGAGAAATCATTAGCTCATACATTCTGCCCTCCTTTTCAGCACCATCCCATGTGTCTCACCTGTCACCTTAACATGGAGTCCAGAGCTGTGCCTGTAGGCATTTGGATGAATGCCCATACAAATAGCAGATTCCTGTGTGCTGTGTCATGGGAAAAAGTCTTTGACTGAGGGTGCAATAATCTAGCTGGCATGTTTGAACACATGTGTTTTGGAGGAGACTCTCAATTCTACCTGGCAGATTTGTTTGCATGGAGAATGAATGAAGGCCTGGAGGCTGCTCTTTAGTGGTGATGAGGCTTTAAAGCCTCTGGTTCGATCAAGCCAATTAATTTCTGATGGAGATGAATACATGCTGGACCATGGGCAGAAAACAGTACAGCCTGGAGCACTTGCAGTGGAGGGGAGTAGGGATAAAGAGGGCTACACTCAGTGCAAGCAGCACTCTTTGCCACCCTCTTGCTGATAACAGTCTTTGTTATTATATCAGGAGGAGACAGGAGAAGTAGTGAAGAAGGCTTTGGATGTTATCACTATTGCTGTCCCGCCAGCTCTGCCAGCTGCCTTGACAACAGGAATCATTTATACCCAACAGAGGTTGAAGAAAAAGGGCATCTTTTGCATCAGCCCACAGAGGATCAACATGTGTGGACAGCTGAACCTTGTCTGCTTTGACAAAGTAATGGCTGTGTGGTGGTTATGCCCTCACTGGTAATGGGAGCCAACCTGGGACTGGGAGACTGGTGTTTGATCAAGCATTTCCATTGTATTTTAGAAACACGCTGACCAATGCTGCGTACTTAAGTTTTTGTTGTCTGAGCAGAAGCTGTGGCAAATTCTTGTTTTTCTTGGAATCTAGGAATTGTCTGGTGACCCTTTTGCTTCTCACTGTGCTGGCATTTTCTGGACAGTAACTTCTTAAAATAAGTCTTGCTTTTTATTCCTCTTGGAGCTCTCGTGGGAAGTTAATTTAAATGTACATTTTAACTTAGACTGGCACCTTAACAGAAGATGGCCTGGATCTTCGGGGCTTGCTGCCCTCTGAAAGAAACTGGTAAGGCTCCTTGGCACACCAATGGCATCTAAATTTGGTGGGATAGTGACTGGATTCTCCTACCAGTCATATGAACAAGTCTGAAAGGCAGTTAACATTAAACAGCAGTTTGAAGTTCTCCATGTTTAGATTTTTAATTTTATTTCTATATCCTCTGGTAAACAAGCTGTTTGCCTTATGCCAGRAGTCCTGCTCCACATGAAAAGATGCAGCCACTGTTGTCAGCATTTGGCACAGCATGTCCAGGCAGACAGTCTGCAATAGACAGGCTGGGTTAGATCTCAAAGCTGCGGTGTAATCCCAACTCTTTATGACAGGAAGTCACYGTTACCCACAAGACTGACACTCTGTTCTTTCAGTGGCCTTGATTTTGCCCATTTACATTTCCAGAAATGTGCCTGCATAGAGTTGCTGAAATTTATTTCAGCTTCAGAACTCAAGAGTCCTTGCACAAGCCTGGGGGAAGATATTTTATAATAATCTTTTCCTCTTTCCATCCCAACTAGACAGAACACACTTGTTCTGAGCGTGTATATCCCAGCCTTCGTAGGTGCATGRAAAGTAGTTCATGAGGGACAAGTCCCCAGAACATGCTTGTGGTCTAACCTCAGGATGGGACTTTAACTGTTGCCAATTAAGGATTTTTTTTCTATTAGTCATATGTTGTTTAGTGTTCTCTGATAGYAACTTTCATGTTCTCTTCTGCTTTAGCTTTCAGGACATTCACAGTTTCCCTGCAGACCACAGCTTGCCTTGGGGCCCAGTGTTCAAAGCAATGGCAGTTTGTCATTCATTAATTGTTTGGGAGGGCGAGATCCAAGGAGACCCACTGGATGTGAAAATGTTTGAGGCCACTAACTGGGTAAAGCTGTGCTTTCTTTTTATGCAAACAGTGGGGAGATCACCTTGCCATCTCAGGTTTAGGCAGACACTCATCAAAGTTATACATGAAACAGGAATTCTGTTAAATAATTCCTGTGAAACAGAAATAATTGAGTGTCCTTTGACACCATAAAGTGTTTTTATTCCTCACAATCATGTTGTGATGATCAAAAAATCCAGATGATTTGTGGAATACTTCAAGAGCAGAGTATGGTGCTTCCTACATTAATACAAATTCTTGTGTATTATTTTCTCATTGAGTCTATGTTATATCTGAAGATTTTTGTTTATTTAAGAGTGTTGTAATGAGTAAAGGATTTATTGTCAGTGAGAGGACATAATCTATTTGCTCTGCAAGAGTACAGAAGTGTCTTAGTGAACCTGGTGAGATTTTGTATTTGRTTGCCAAGAGAGGCAGTAGATTTTCCATTCTTGGAACTTTTTTGTTTGACATCGGAGAGACCCCCCTCAGGAATGAACGAGATACCTTGTTCAGAGTGAAGGAAAACCTTTAAATGGATCCTTGAAGTTCCTTTCAGCTATACTGGTGTTGCGGTCTGAAACATTTTTCTCTTTCAATACACAGGTGATAGATGATTCCAGTGGAGACCAGATTGAAGGTCAAGAATCCACACATGCCACAGTTGTTAGACCTGGACGTAAAGCCACCCCTGTAAGCTATTTGCAAGATTCACATTTATGTTCAAGTTAAACTGTCAGTGTAAGGGTTACTTTTCAGTATAGGAGTGCTTGGGTGTCCTTGTCCAAGAGAGCTCTTCCCCACTTCACCCWTCCTCTACTGCCTGCATAGAGATTGCCTGGCTATCTCTGATTGCAGATGCCTGGGGGAGCTTGCTGCTCACACCAGAAGCAGGGGGATGCTGGATTAGAGATTGTCCAGCTCAGGGATTTGCCTGTCCTGGTGGCTTGAGACTCAATCCAAACCAGCCGAGCGGGCAATGCAGTGGAGTCTGGTAGCTGATGATGACCATTACTGGTGACATACACTGGTGGGACACTTTCAGACATCCATTTTCCCTTTGCAAGACCAGTGTAAGACCTAACAGAGTCTTACTAAAGAAACAGAACTAGTGAGTTCCTTTCAGTAAATTACATTTAATAATCTGCTAAAACTGTCAGTGAACTTTTCYTACTGCTTAAGCTAAATATTTCTGTACAAATTTAATCTCATCTTTATATACCAGTCATTTCTGTCTGAGTGTGACAAATTAGCCCATTATACATRGTTAGCCTCTTACCATGGTCCAAAGGACAGACCTAAAATCCTTTGGTCTGAGTTTAAAATCCTTGCTGCAGTCTGTAATCCACTTGCTTTTCTCCTAGGCCCCAGTGGAAGGAATTACCATTTTACATCAGTTTCCATTTTCCTCAGCCTTGAAAAGAATGTCTGTCATTGCCCAGGAAATAGGTGGAGATCCACAGGTCTTCATAAAAGGGGCTCCAGAAATAGTAGCCATGCTATGTAGAGCAGAAACAGGTAACCAACATTTATAAATGCTTCCTAGAAACACACATATATATAAGTGACTTTCGATGGTGCAATGAAATGGAAGGTTCAAATGAGATTTCTGTGTCTAAGACTTTRTACTTCAGCCTGAAAAGTCTCTGTTGTACTCCTTAGGCTGAGCTCTCATACAGCCCTTCTCAACAGAGAAGGATTGCTAAGAGAAAAAAGTAATTACCAACTCCTGTACAAGGTATACGGTCTCTACCAGAATAGATATTTGGAAAAGTTGTCTACTGGTCCAGTAGACCTGCCACCCTTCAAAAATGTTTTCTTTTTGCCTCCAAACCTTGGGAGGGCAGCTAGAGAAGCACCTAGCTAGTGCTTACCCTGGAAGAAGGTAAGTATTTGCAGAATAGTTTAGGACCTAAGTTCAAAATGATAAAGGAGAGGCAATGATTTTCTTATTGAACAAAATTAATTTCAGCACCTTTCCTTGATGTGCTTGTCCTGTTGGTAGACCTTAGGTCTATGGGCTCTCTGGAACATAAAGCTTCCCTGCTCCAAGGCTTCCTTTTATTAGAAAGCAGTTACATGCTGTGATGAACTGTCTTTTCCTCTTTTGCACAGTCCCATCGAACTTCGAAAGCAAGCTCCTGCTCTACACAGCACAGGGCTTTAGGGTCATTGGACTGGCATATAAATCTCTCCAGGCGGGGAAGCCACCTGCTGCTCTAACAAGGTAAGCCTTAGACTGCTGCTTCTGGCCACATTCAGCCATGGGCCAGTGGTGCCCCACATAGCACCATCACCACATCACTCTTGCCAAAAGCAGGGTGATAGTACAGAGCTTTGTTAGATTTAGGCCAGAGGGAATCTGATTTAAATCTGCATATAGGTCTGAGAATAGGTGGAGGGCACTTTTATAGCACATGCCCAGAATCCTTGCACATTTCTTAACTTACGTAACTTTGGATTAACATACGAAGCATAACTCTATTACACTCTGAAGACTGATACACCTCTCCCTCATTCCATTCCATCATTTCTTCCTGTCCCTGGTAGATAAATCTTGCAGATTCATCCAGGCTTTCTGTTGAAGAGAAGTCTTCTGTTTTATTATTATTATCTACACTGCTTGATTAAGAAAAGGCAGCAGACGACCCCCATTACTGTTCTCTAGCCCASCTGAAGTCAGCAAACTAACTTCTGCTGTTGTCTTGGTCCAATATTTCAGCTTTCTAGCTTTAGCTCTCTTTAGTTTCTAGAGAAATCAGGAAACTCTTCTATTATGCTCATGGTATTGGTTTTTCACAAGCCTCACACAAGAATACCCTTACATGAATCCATATATTTTTTCCCAAATCCCTTTAGCTTATGCCTATGATACTCCAGTAACACCACATCTGAAATATCYACAGTTATTGAGCATCTGCTATTCTCTCTCTTTTCTAGCTGCAGGTCCTAATCCAGGTGGGGCTCACTTTCTTTTTCACAGGGCTTTTGGCTTTGCTGAAAGGGCAAATGAYGTTGAGGCAGAGTGCAAGCAGTTACTTAACTCTTGTGACAGGTGTCATAACAGACCTATCCAACCCAATGAGCAAATGTGTATGATAAGGCCTAGATTTTGCAGTTGTGTATGCAGTTACAGCATACAGATGTATATGCTGCTAGGAGAAAAGTGAAAGATGGTGGTCAAACACAAGACCTTCAGTGAAAGCAGAGACTGTTCAGACACCACCTGACTCAGCTACTCTGACTGCCGTGCAAGTGTTTGGCATCACCTTCTAATGAAGGCTAAAAGAAGCTAAAATAAGTGTTTGAAAGCTTTTCTTCTTTTCAGATTCTTCAGARTCAACCTGTGTCCCTAAGAGACCTCTAGTTCATGACTCAGGGATGGGGTGCTTACCAAATTCTGTTCCCAACTGCATGTGTTCAACTGTAAAAAGGCAATAGCACAGGTGAAAAGAAGGGGAAAACAGAATTGGAGTTCCCACATGCTGTTTGCTCAGGTCTGACTGTCAAGASGAGCAGATATGTTGACTAAGGTGTRTTTCTTTGTTGCACAGTCCTCAAATGAGGAGGACTAGTGTGCAGGAACTTTCCAAATCAGACCACGACATTTTGGGAGTCCTGCAGGAAMTTTGGGGTGGTTTTTCATGCTGGATAAAGAYAGGCTGTTTTTCACTCATGCACTAACGTATCCATCAGGCTTCATGTTGGTGTGTATGGAACAGGTAGGTTGAAACTGGCTATTTTGATTTGGTATTTAAGCAGATATAAGCTGGAAGCTGTCTATGTACCGAACTCCTTCTTCAGAAMAAGGCATGAAAAGAAGGGTGAAAAATCAAGTGAAGATTCTCCATACAAAACCAGCACCACATGCTGCCAGTGGGAAGCAAATCCTGCTGGTATTGAAATAGCACCACAAAAGACAGACAGCCTGGGACTGCAGAAAATAGACAAATTATTTTAATTCTTTTCAGTTAGGTGGGATGGTTGACAGTAATAACTGGCTATCACCAAATCAAATGATGACAAAGGCAAAATAAATAATTAAACCTGTCTRTTTCTTTTTAACTGTTAGGGAGGAGGTAGAATCTGATCTGACATTCCTGGGCCTGCTGATAATGGAAAATCGATTAAAGAGGGAGACAAAGCCTGTCCTGGAAGAGCTCAGTGCTGCCTGCATCAGGAGTGTTATGGTCACAGGTATCTAAAAAAGGTGGATTATTTGTGTGACCACTAGCCCGGACAGGGAGTCCAACGATGTTTAAGTGAACAGTCTGCTCTTGTCACCACCACTGGTAGGAAGGCAGAGATATTTAGTCCAAGAAGGATCTGTGTTTTAATGATGACATGAGGTGAACCATACAACTGGCAACTCCACCAGGCTGGGTCAGATTCCTAATGAAGGCATGTCATGCAAGATCCCTGTTTTATGGGGCCTCCGGTTATCATGTTGTCACAAAAGAGCAGAGAKGGAACATGGGTGCTCAGAACAAATCTCCTGAGTAACTTATGCCTACCAGTGCCTGTTTATCCCATTTTTTTTCCTTGAAGTGCTATTCGATCTGAATCCAAACCAGGTTTTGGATAGAATAGCCCCGAGTTTTTCCGTGATCCAAAGACATTTTTCCAGGAGTTGCACGGACCTTGTCTTCTTGGGCCTCACCCCTYTCAGCCCACATACACCATCAATGAGAATCAGGAATACCAGCAGCAATTTAGCAGTGAACCCCTTATTGGTTTTTATCTAAAACAAATAATCTGGGAGCACATTCCCCATCTGGATTTCTTCAAGCTGAAGATGAAAATACTTCAYCTCCAGATCAAAATATTTCTTTTCCAAAGGAAAATATGTTTAATGATTGAGATAAACCTTATCTGCAAAGTTTTAATCTTTATCAAAAACTTTCTTATGCACAGACACTGATACCTTACTGATTCTTCTGGATATATTTGAAAACTCAGAATTCAGGAAGAGGCTAATGTTTCTTCCTAAAACAATTCCTCACTGCAGAAATTTTTAGATAACACTCCCTTTGATTTTTGTAGGTGACAACATTCAGACAGCTATAACAGTTGCCAAAAATGCTGGCATGATTGCTCCAACACACAGCGTGATTCTTGTGGAAGCAAACAAAGTGCCTGGATCTTTTTCAGCATCTCTATCCTGGAAAACCCTAGAAGAAAACAAAACTGAAGATTACAGAAGCCTGGTGAGCAAATCAGAAGCAGGTTTTGTGCAGCAGGGAAAGAAATGAAAATGGAAAGCTTTAAATAGAGAGTGGGATTATGCTAGTATAACAGAGACCTGTCATTCAGCATCAGAATATGTGCTAGAATAGTGTTTATGAAGAGGGGATCTTTATAAAAACCTACTCCCTTAGGGCTCATTTCCTAGYGTATTATCCTGTGAACACATTTTTGCTAACTGCCTAGATGGGTTTGAGAACAGCTTTGCAGAAATCCCAGAAAGATTTTTTTCTAGCTCTCATGCTTAGCTGATGCCAGTTTAAATGCTTCCTTTCYGTGCAAGATAAATTTGATGGTACAGATGTGGACTTAAARTCTGTGGAGCTGCATTGAATGAACCAGCCCTGTTCAAGCAGGTAGAGTGTTAGCACTTCCACATAACTGCAGAATTAAAACACAGATTAACTGTTGAGAAATTGCAGACACACAGTGAAACATAGGCAAGCCAGGCTAAGAAATTTATTTCATCAAGCATCTCCACAGAGAAGCTGRGATGAAGACCAGTTACTTTCTCCCTGAAGAGTTAGTCTGAAGATGCTGGCTCTTCTCTGAGAAGTATTGGAGTCAAGCGAACAGTAGGGAATATCTGCAGGGGCTGTTGAGCGGCTCCTTTCTACCAAAGCTCAGCCTGAGCAACTGCTGCACTGTATTTCACTGCAGAAAGACTTGCCTAGATGTGATGCCCGTCTGCTGTCCCTCTAGTCCCTCTCACTCCCAGTGCAGCCCACCAGATTGGCACTGTTGCATGAATTCTACCAAATGCAGCAGTGCTGAGGGTCAGCCTTTAAAGCTTATGAAACCCCTAATTAACACTGAAATTAATGGCATTTTATGCCTCAATCCCTTTACAAATCCAAGCAAAGGCAATGGGCCTTGGACCCGTCTCCCAGAGTCTTCAAAAGCACCCTTGCCGAGGTGTGTCCTTTACTTTGTCTGCAGTAGTGTCTGTAAATGCAGAGTAGCTTTTGAGGGCCTGGGTGAAGCACTCATTCTGTCTTATTTTATAGGAGGATGACATTCAGACTGAGCCAGGAATCAGGCTGGCATTGGGATCAGGCCAGTATCATTTTGCCATGAGTGGAAAATCTTACCAAATTGTAGCACAGCACTTCAGGCACTTGCTTCCAAAGGTAAGATCTGGATTATTTAACTGGAGTAGCCTTCCCTTTCAGGAGATATGGATTGTCCTGGTACAATTAGCTGAAGAGACCCGTACCAGGACRTCTTTTGGGAACAATTATAACCCTGAAATACTTACAGGCTGGATGAATCTCTGATATCAACATATGGGGAAGGACCTGAAAATCCCTGTATTTTTTTCTGCACATGAGAGGAGCAGACCTGCCTCATGGTTTGAGGACATGATTTAAAACATTTGTGCCCATATGCCTGGCCCTTGCACAGCACTGATTCTGTCCTGTTTTGGAGAACAGGAGAAAACATGGTATTACACATCATGCAATTCAGCATAGCTTGTCTGTTCCATGGAAAGGATAGTGTCATGAACTCCCTTCTTATAACTCCCTGCCTGGCAATCTGTGTTCATCAGGTAACTCAAATGGCATACAAGGCCTCTTGTCCTTATTGTGATTGTTACTTTTTCCAAATATTGATTAAGATTCCTGTTATCTTTGATCATCGGCCTTTCCTACTTCAGAGTTTAGAATCAGTTGTTTATAAATGCGATAAATTTGTGATTTTAATTCAGATTATCACTGAAATAACTTACTTCAAGTGTTTAAAAAATAATTTCCTTTTTTTTCTCCTTATAGCTCTTGCTGAATGGAACAGTTTTTGCTAGAATGTCTCCTAGTCAGAAATCCAGCCTTGTAGAAGAGTTTCAAAAGCTGGAGTAAGTTCTAATGAGTTTGAAAGTGTTCGTTGAATTTCCAGGCTTGAAAAGAGTCTAGTAAGAGCTAGCTTTTGTCCAGCATAGCATTTCATGGMACTGCACAAAACTCAAACTTCCACAGATCTACAACGTGGCAATTAAATTCCAAAAGTCTGTTTTAAAGGAGACACTGAACTCCATGCTGGTTTGGCAACCTGTCAGAGATCTAACACTCCCGTGATTCTGGCTTTTGTTTGTTCACAACATCCTTCATTTTTACTTCTCTCTGGGCCTGAAGGATTTGGCACTTGTTTCCCCAGGATTTTTAGGAATCTCTCCCAGCACTACAGCTTCTCTGATGCTTGCAGTCTTTTTACTGCACTACTGCTGGCTCAATGTGATGGGTTAGAAAATGTGGCAGGGCAGTCTGGATTGCTCACTGTCACAGAGGTGTGTATATATTCCTGAGTCCCAGGCATCTTGTTGCCTGTTGTTCAGCTGTTTCCCAAGTCTTTTGAAGACCCTCACCCTTACTGCACCTAGCTAGCCCCAGGCCTTGGCCTAGAGCAAGGTGGGCTTTAGGCCATTTCAGATTATCAGTCTGGTGTGTGCAGTTGTGAGCACCTCAACTGCTGTCTGGCCGGAAAGGGTTTAACTTTCTGGAAAGGCTTTCAACAAAAAGCTTGCATGACTTGCATAAATGGCTTGCGTGGAGGAGGCTCTGGTTCCTCACTCGCCTTGTCACTTTATTTTTTAGTTACTTTGTGGGCATGTGTGGAGATGGAGCCAATGACTGTGGGGTAAGTGAAAATTTTTTACAATATATTTATTTTTAAAATGGGAAACAAATGCAATGACAGTAGAATATTCCAAACTGAGCACGTGCTGGAGATGAGAGTGCATCACTTATTCACAGAGCAGCTGTATTGTCACCATTATTGATGTAGACCTGATCCCACAGTGTGGTCCTTACCAGGCAAGAGCTGTCCTAGGCAGAGATTTTTGCAGTTTGTGGTCTYAAGGACTGATTCATTTTCTTTGCAAAAACCACCAGACGATTCTCCTGAGGGAAGCAAGCAGACAACCTAGACTGTCTGCATAAGTACTAAAGAAGGAGGCAGAGCCAAACCTGTCTTCCACAGCTGATAGTGGATGGCTGTGGTGTCTGTGGAAAATGAACTTTCCCRTGCTCTCATTCCCACTCTTTCCCTGGACCTGACATCTCACTGGATGAACTCTCCGGGTGGACCATACCCAGGGAGTGAAGAGGGACTGTTGTTCACAGAACACATACTGTAGTAACGGGTCACTGCTTGGCTGACATGTAAGTTGCTGTGTCTTCCTGGTTTGTGAGCACTGAAGAAGAATGTGACTTTCAGGCTTTGAAAGTGGCACATGCAGGGATATCACTGTCGGAGCAGGAGGCGTCTGTGGCTTCACCTTTCACATCCCGAACCCCCAGCATAGCCTGTGTGCCAGAGCTAATCAGGTAAGCATGAATTTTTGTTTCCTATTTCATAAAGAAGACGGTTCCTATTCCTCTGAAACAGTAATCTTGGGTGTTCCCACCAAGTCACAATATGCATATCTAGAGAAAAATAAATGTCTTTGACCTTGAAATTGCCATTTGCCTAGTTCCTATCTAAAATTCCTTTAAGATACTTTAGTTACCTCAAAACTACAAGAGGGCATTTACATTTGAGCTTTATGTCGTCAAAAGTATTTTAAATGCAAAAGGAATAACAAAATGAACAATGCTCCATAAAGCTGAATAAAATGTCCACAAGCCACTAGTGTTAAACGCTGCCTCTGATACCTATGCAAGCAAAATTTGGCATCTGTTATGCCAGGATCCTGATTTTGCTTACTGGGGCATTTGAGTAGCCAGGGAGAGTGCATTACCCCTATTGGATACTGTATGTTCACTGCAGGAGAAGAGGACTTGTTAGTTTGAACTCACTGAGCAGCTGCTTGGCTTTGTGTGTTTTTCATCATATGGAGTTGTCACCTGCACTATTAATGTCAGCAGAAAAAGTTGCTGGAGCAAATTGTAGTTTACAGAACACAGGTGACTGGAATCAAGCCCATTTCCTTGCAACAAGATATCTGCAAGTGAAGATTTTACTTTCACTTAGGCCAGATTTTATTTATTTCACCTCCCAGCAAGATACTGGCAGAGGCTTCTCTGCTTTTGACACATGCCTTCTTTTGCACAGCCTTTTGAGGGGACTGGCACCAGGAGCAGACCYATCACCTAATTGCTGTCCTTTATTCATGTCTTCACACAGGGAAGGCCGTGCTGCTCTTGTCACTTCCTTCTGCATGTTCAAGTACATGGCACTGTACAGCACAATTCAGTACCTTGGTGTTCTCCTACTTTACTGGGTATGTATTGGGAACATGTTGGCTAGAACTGGATGAGCTACTACTCCCTTGTRGAAGAAACAGGGCGTAAAAGTCACACAAAACTAGGGGATGGAGCTTTACCTTTATCTGAGCTGCAAATTTCTGTGGTGTGATCATATGGTCCTCCTGTATCCTCAGCTGAAAACTGAAAAGATTCTTCCCATTAACTCCAGCCAGAGGGCTCAAGATCCAAGCTGGGCAAAAAGAAAGCTGAGATACTGAATGGTATTTTGGATGAGGGCATATGTCTGTGAAAAGGAAGAATCTGGTGTAAGCATATGCTGTTACAATTTATTCAGCATTTAAAGCATGAATTAACTTGACAGTAAGCAAATCCCCTGGAGTGCTTTAAACCACTTTTGCATGGCTTCTTCCCAGATGGAGAGAGGGCTTTTTGTTCAGAAGTAACCCAGCAGTGACAAAGCACGTCTCTTCAAATAGTCTTCTCTTTTATTGCATGGAGTGAACTGGAAGTGTAGTTAGTCCAAACAGTGTGCAAAATGAGAGTATTCACTGCAGGCCCAATGGTGAGGAACCTATTGGCAGGGTGGTGAAATGTGTGGTCCCCTTATCTGCAGMGTAGCATTTCAGAACAAACAGCAGAGCATTATCTCCATGGATATGGCTTTCTGGAGACAATATAAATGTGCCCATGGCAAACGTCTGATTTGTGATTTTTTTTTTTTTTGTTTTCCTGTTTTCAGCAACTAAACTCCTTTGGGAATTACCAGTTTTTGTTCCAAGATCTGGCTATTACCACTGTAATTGGTGTGACAAGTAAGCCTCTTAGTCATCCTATGTATTACTGAGAGAATGATCTCAAATATTTTTCTCCTCCTTGGAAATGCATAATTCTATATACAGAAAGGAAAAAAATGGAGACTAAGCTTCCTGCAGAATAAACACACTCTCTGTAGAGTACAGGATGTTTAGATTAGTAAAAGAGAGGTCTTGTTTGAGAAAAGCCCTGAAGTAAGATGGGCAATACTTAGTGGTGCATTTGCTGAGCATGTAGGTTGTTGCTAACTGGGATGCTATCTTTAGAAGGAGTAAACCCACACCTAGTGCAGTGGAAAGTCTGTTCAGGCTTTTTACTATTGACTTAGGAAGGCAGATTAAGTAGATCTATGACTCTATGCCCRAATGAAAAAGTGTAGGGATTGACTTTTTGGAGTCCAATTCACATTTGAAGCTGTGTAGGCTGGAGCCCCAGGAGGAAAGAGAGGTGAAAATGGACGAGAAAGAAATGACAGATGTCAGACACTACAGAGCAGTGAGCTGTGAGCCAAGAATAAGAGAGGAATCCAGTGCTGAAGCAGAAATAGAAAGACAATGTTATTGAGATAGAATAAGTATGGGGAGAGGTTTAGAAACAGGAATGGCAAAGACAGGGCCATGAAAAGCATATGGGAAAACCACATCCTGGTGTGTTCCATCCTTGCTGGAACACAGACAACAGGAAAAGACTGTGATTAAATCAAACCTAAAAGGGTCAGCTACAACACTGGGTGCCAAAAGATACATTGCTGTAAGTAGTTCATCTGGAATTGCATCAAAGCTTTCTGTATAGCTCTTTTACTCAAAGTTTGGATAACTTTGGTAAGCTTAAGAACAGAGGAAAACCTGTTGTGTCAGGTAATGCAGTCCTCCTCCASCTCAAATAGCCAGGCACTAGGTGTTTAGTTTGGGAGGATGCACAGAACACTGTCAGCAGAAAATCCCAAGCCACAGCTGACAAGTGACAGAAAGAAAACAGAAGAGCATCAGTATATGTTTATATCCTTAAGCCTGACAGTAGCCAAATAAAATAAAAATCCAATATTTTATTTTCCAAAAATGCCTCATGATAGTCAGATGCCATTAGTTAACCTCTTCCATGTCAATACAATTTTGTAAGGAAATAACTCTGTGTTTTGTGCTTGATACAGTCTTTGTATGTTTCCTAAAGAATACTATAGACTGTAAAAGTGCCATTGATGCAGTCAGTGTGATACAGCAGCACTGCTTGTATTTTGGGCACACCAGTAAACGTCTGTGCMTGTTTCAGTGAGTTTCACAGGTGCCTATCCAAAGCTGGTCCCCTACAGGCCTCCAAGCCAGCTCACCTCACCCCCATTGCTGCTCTCTGTCGTACTTAACATCCTCTTCAGCCTCAGCATGCAGATTTTTGGGTTTCTGGTGGTCCAGGAGCAGCCTTGGTATTCCAAGACCAATATACACAGGTAGGTCTCCCTTTCGAGACTCTGGGTACCACAGGGTTGACCTAGTGGGGCAGGTCTGCATGATACTATTCATCAGCTCAACTGTAGGCCTGATGAGCAGCTGCAGCAGACCCCGTGCTGCCCACAGGCTGTAAACACTTTAACTAGTGTTGTCTGCAGGTCCCTAAGCTCTCCAGCAACCTGCCACACACAGTTCAAGTGGTGATAATGCTTGTGCTGAGCACAGAGAGGAGGATTTGATTGCAGGAGAGACCAGGTTTGAGCTCAAGCTCAGACAAGCTCAGCAAGCTCAACCCAGTGGTGAGATTGAGGGCATTGCCAATAACCTATATCATGGCTGTGAGGGAGGATTCCTGATAGTTAATAGTGGAAGATCGGGGAAATAACCATGACAGTGATCATTCCCTGACYAGTGTGACACTCTTTTTCAGTGCCTGCCCCTCAAAGAACAACCACGGGGTGAATTCTTCCTCCAGTCTGGGGCTCCAYGGGGTGAGAGATGGAGCCCAGGAGCAAACAGATAACGGCTACAAGAGCTATGAAAACACCACAGTGTGGCTGCTAAGTACCATCAATTGCCTCATTGTAGCACTAGTGTTTTCCAAGGGAAAGCCTTTCAGGCAACCCATTTACACAAACTGTAAGTATGGGGAGAGAGGAAGGAGTATGTAAGTCAACTCAGGAGGTCAATTTAATAGGGAAAAATTAAAACTTGACCAAAATTATGTCAGCCAAAAAATCAGGAGAAAGATTGTCATGTGAAGGGAAGATGAGCACATGTGTTTGGGACAGTTCCAGAAGTTGCAGTGAGTCATGGAAGAGCTGTTCTTTTTCTCTGTTGGACAAATCCTGCAGCGTGCTCTCAGACAAAGCTCTCTTCAGCTCTTTTTCTGTTTTTGCTGAAGAGTTAAAGAAATGCTGCAGGTTTCATGGCTTTGATGTTTCGGTATAGCAATAGTGAGGAGGGGACATTCCTCCCAGATAGCAGAAAAGCGGGTCATTGGTCTCCCAGAACAAGGCAAAACAAAAATAAGTGAGTGAAGGCTGAAGTTTGATGTATGCCAGCTTAAGAGAAAATGAATTTACTCGTCATTGAAACATTTGCCTACAGATGGGGAGGGTAATAGGTTCTCCATTACTTAGACTCTTTAGATCCTGATCAAGAGCAAAGTCCTGACATGACTGAAGTTGAGGACAGCATTCCTAATCATATTTACAAGATCAAGACTACATCCTAGATGTTTTTCTGAATGACAGGATATAGTGAGATCAGAAAGAGACTCACTAGAAGGCTGTAAAGYTTCTCAGATGTGAGAGGTCAAATCAAATGTTCAAAATACCCATTTGGTGTTTTAAATCTGTGGCTACAAGACTTGTCCCACCCTCATGTATGGGTACTTTACTTGACTGAGTAAAGCTGGGGTTTTGCTCTGTTCGTTTTTCTTTTGCTGAAAGTTCTTTTCCATCTCATGGATTCTTTTGATGACTGTGTAACACAGAAAGTTATTACAATCTTCTACAGTAAATCCAAGCAGCTCAGATTGCTCATAAACATGTGGGTTAATTTCTTTGTTCTTGTCCCTTCAGATGTGTTCATACTCGTGCTCATAGGGCAGCTGGGCATTTGCCTCTTCTTGATGTTTGCTGACATTGATGATGTCTACTCCAAGATGGATGTGAGTATTGTTCTAAGGGGCATTTTCTTCCTACTGCCAGCCCTATTATAAGTGCACTGGGATTGTTTTAACAAAAGGCACAGATTTTTGCAGTGGTACATGGCACCTCCAAAGACAAGTCAAGATGTGGATTTTAGATGGTGGATTGTAGAAACTTCTGGAAATAGTCCGAACTAGTATCTGTGCATTCAGCTGGACAGTTACACATGTAATTTTGATTGTTTTAGCACATTGTCCATGTAATAGAAGATGACATCACTAAGCTTACCATGCTTGGTGTTTTGGTGGCTTGTGAAGCCAGGAGAAGAATGGGGCTAGGCTCTGTGATTTTAAAACAAAACACCATGTGCTTGTGTTTCTCAAGCTGTGCTATTCTGAACAAAGATCCTCTTGCAAAGATCATCACTCAGAGCAGCTCTCAGTTCTCAGTCCCCAGTCTTTTCAGGCTCCCTGTTTAAACCTCAGAGAGCCTGCACCTTCCCAAAGCAGGATTTGGGATTAGAACAGTTGTAGAGAAAGACTAGTGGGGCTCTCATTGCAAGAGAGGATCTATCTTGCTCCTTGATTATTAAATACCAATAGGGCTTAACTTATGTAGTCTGGAAGAATGCAAGCTGGGAGCTGTCTTGTGCAAATCCATCCCAAGGGAAAGCTGAGGAAAGGATAAGATCTACATTAGCTGAAGGACAGTGTTGTCAGTGGACCTTACAATTAGTATGTTGAGGCTGGCAGATGTTAACCTCCTCCACTGTGACACTCTCACAGTCTTGTTGTAGGAGSCACAGGAACAAAACAACAAAAGCAGCACACAGCTATTTTTTCTGTACATTTCCAATCAGAGCGATGAATTGTGATGGCTTGGAGTAACGAGTGCTGAACACGATGCTGCTTCCAGTCCTGTGTGTTTACATGACAGTTAGCAAGTCGATTTAGAAAGGGAAATAATGAAACACGGAAAGAGAAACACAGTCAAASAGTATAGGTCTCGATTTTAAATGCCAAACAGCCCAGCTAAAGTTGCCTCACTGTGTAACTGTTTGCAGAGCCCAGCTCAGTGGGCAGACCCGGTTAGAGAATCTGCCACGAGATGGCACTTTAAAGCAAGTCATCGTCCTGTTGTGGACTTGGTGGCACAGGACATTTCAGCACTGCAGCTGCGAGGGGTTAAAATGCTTGTGGGGAGAACTGCAAAACTCCCAGCCCAAGCAGTCTGGAGGGAATACACTGAAACTGCTGAGAAGAGAAAAKAAGGGAGTAGCAATAAAAACCTCTGCAATAGCCTAGCCCCGGASAAACTGCTGATCCAAGTTTTGGATCTGAGCTGCACCTCCCAAAGCAGTTGAGCTACAGCCAGAAAGCCAGTCCTGCCAGCTGTGGGAAGCTGGAACTGGGTTGGGAGCTGAAATACTAATTTTGAACTATTTCTTAATATTAGAAAGAACTAAAAAGGCAGTTARAATTCCTTTTTCACTTCTAAAGAATGGTTTTCTCTGTTTTCTCTACTGCATCATAGGTTTAAAAGCACCTTTATCAATTCCTTAAGATAAGTAGCAATATTAGCTCATCAGCAGGGTACAGACAGTTTGGGAGTCTGGCTTTTCATGACGTGAAGCTGTTGAAGGGTCTGGAGCACAAGTCATATAAGAAGTGGCGGAGCGAGCTGTGTTTGCTTAGTCTGGGAAAAAGGAGGCTCAGGGGAGACCTTAGTTCTTTTTACAATTACCTGACGGGAGGCTGTAGCAAGATGGGTGTCACTTTTTTTCTCCCATGTAATGAGTGATAAGAGAGGAAATGGGCTCAAGTTCTGCCAAGGAAAATTTAGACTGGAGATTAAGAAAAATTTCTTAACTGAAAGGCTTACAGACTGGAACAGACTGCTCAGGGAAATGGTGCCATCATCCCTGGAAGTATTTAAAAGAAGTGTAGTTGTGGCACTGAGGGACATGGTGGACTTGGCAGTGCCAGGTTAATGGTTGCACTCAGTGATCTTTAGGGTTTTTTCCAACCTAAATGATTCTGTGTTCTGTTACGCAAGTACCCACTAGTGTTTACTGTGGACACATTGCTGAACATCTTCTCCTGCTTTTTTCCCAGCTTGTTTGCACCCCTACCACGTGGCGAATCTCCATGGTGATAATGCTTGCAGTCACACTAGCTGTGTCCTTCCTTGTCGAGGTGAGTGTGCTTCATTGGATGTACTGGTCAGCACTGACTGGAGAGACAAAATGGTCAAGTCTTGCTCTTTCTGCCTCCCCCTCAGCCCAGTTTGGGAATATCTAGTAAAACAGGAGTAATTGCTGCTACCTCACCCTTACTCCCTTTCCTCAAAGCCCTCCATCTGAATGATCAGATATAAGAGAATGCAAGGACTGGCCRCCTTTGCTTTCCTCTGGTGAGTGGGATCTATCAGGCCCTGCCCCAGGCTAGAAAAATATGGGCATTCTGTGGTGTTTTCTACTCAGATCCTGAAGACTGTCAGGAGGAGCTGATCACAGTTCCCTGGTGGAGAACTCTGGTGGAGCTGGTGTGAGAAGTGGTCAGTAAAAGGCTGTTTAAGGGATGTGGATGAGCAGGGCAGAGTGGGACATCTGGGTCTCCWCTATTTGCCCCGTGTGTGTACTCTGGATGAAGAGTAAACTGCWGTTCAGGGCCTCTAAAGTCTTTTTGCTTTTACTTTTACAGGAAGCTGTCATTGAGAACAGATCCTTGTGGCTGCTTCTGAAAAAGACCTTCCGGTACCACTCAAAGAGCCACTACAAGAGGCTGCAGCACGTGTTAGAGCAGGACTCAGCCTGGCCACCTCTGAATGAAACCTTCTTCTCAGATTCTGTGGCAATAACCGTAGAGGGAAATATGGGAGGCCATAGCAATCCAACATTTGACAGCAGTGAGGACTCACTCTGAAGGAAACTGCAGTGGACACATGTCCAGGACAGTTGCATTTGGCTGTAAAAGGACTCAGTGACTTAAAAARGAAGAAAGACTGAATCATCACTGCTCCCTCATTCTAGGACTAACGAGCTCTCACTTACTTTTAAATTAACTGGAAGAACAAAATTTGGCTGCAGTAACATAAAATCACAACGATGTTTCCTCTGTCCCCTTGCCCACACGCAAATGGCTGCCAGCTGTAAATTGAACACCTTACTGAATATTGGTAAAATATTCATRGTTGAAACACCCCATTGCTGCGTCCCCCTGATGAACTGCATTATTCAGTCCCTAAGGGTGGGTGTTCCTCCAGATGAAAAGTAGCTAATTGCAATAGCAGCACTCCTCTGGGCAGATCCCTTTTGAGAAAACAAGTAGAACTTATTCCCGGTAGAGCCTGCTAAACATAGGTATTCCTGGGATTCCTCATGGAGGAAATTACAGGAAGTAACAGCTACTGTTACTTGGTGTCTTGCTTTTGTTGGAGGTTTTAACCCTTCTGGCAATACTTGGCTTCCAGAGCTGGAAGGAGCTGCAAACAGCCAAAGCTTTCTAGAAGTGTCCACTCCCAGCACCAGCTCTTCCCATGATGAGAACAAAACAGAGCTCTCTTGCTAGTTCAGTGCTACCAGACAACCYGTTTTCCCTGTTAGTTTAAGTTGTGATACTTGCTTTTCCTGGCTGAAAAATCTATTGACCTCCAAAGCAAAATGATTTCATTATTTCGTTATTTGACAATTCTTTTTGATGGGAGATATTCATTTGGAATATCCGTTTTTAAAAAGTAGAACATGTGGTAATTGCAAATTATGATCTCATCCTGTGGGTCTTCAAGGACATGCTGTCCCTTGTGGTGTGAGCTTGCTCTACTAGGGCAGGTGCTGCACAGCTGGGCTGCCTCCTGGCATCAGCTTTACCAGTGCTAAAAGAAGCAAACATTGAAGGGRTTATTAACCTCAAGTACCTAAGGCCTGAAATAAAAGATGTGGAGTCAACTAGGCCTCAGAATCATTTTGTTAAATTCTGTGGCATGCTCTTAAGTTGAACCATCTGAGGTTTTGTCTCTGGTTTCTCCATAACTGCAGATGCAATTCATTCATCAGCTCAAATCCCTCATCTGTTAACCTTTGATGGCGGCTTTTTTTTTTTACTCACTTTGCTGTGCTGTGTTTGCCATACATAAATGCAACAACATTGCACATTTCTGCAAGTGCTACCTACTCAAAAAAAAATGCAGAGTCTACCTGCACATACTGTCTTAGCCCATTGATGTTAGTCTGCCTTCCTTCTCAGTGCATTTTGCAATCTTGGTCCCCAGCTGGGTAAAACAACAAGGTAGTCAATCATACGGGCTTTAGACCAAGAGGAACACTTCCTTCTTTGGATAAGGTCTGCAGAGAAACTGTGCTCTCTGATTTGACTGCACAATTTGTTTTCAACAGTTGGAGCTTTCCCATGCTTTTTCTGGGTGGGGCTGAGAAACACTGTATTACTGGAAACTGTATTTTCTGACTATTGTGTGCTAAAGCACTCTTGTACTGCCACAGAAAGCCAGAGAATCAGGCAAGCTGGGAATCACAGGAAAGACTTCTTTGGTTTTTAGTCTTAAAAGGTAGCTTGGTAAACAAAGAGCAAATCGGAAGAGATTGGTAATTGTTTTGAGTCAACATAGCTGTACCAGAACAGAGTTTGAAAATAATGTAGGTTGAATCTAAAAATAACTAATACTAAGAAAATAAATAAATAAATAAATAAATAAATAATATCTAAGGAGAAAGAAAAAAAAAACCACAACAAACCCAAACCAAGAATATTTAAACTTGTGCAAAACATTTATTTGACTCAAAGCAATTTTTTATCTGTTTTTGACAAGTTTGACATAAGCAAATGCAGCAAATACCTTCCTGTTTACYGCAGTTCACCTAATGGTGAATGCCTGTCACAACACCACACAACTTGAAACAAACCAGAAATATTTCATATCTATTTCTAAAAGTGTCTCCAAAGTTTTCACRGTTTCCCAGTTCACAGCAAAATCCACTAGCAAGGGAAAGCTAGATGTTCTATGCATTCCTTACAGCTTGAGGCACGAAAGAGCAGATTAGTGGAGTTGCTCCTGACAGCCTGTCTTTTGGATACAGTAACATTTTTCGGATACAGTAACATTTTTCTTGAAGACAAAATTCACTGTCCTATGTATGAACTCCCTCACAAAACAAATATGTTGTTGCATGTGATACAGTGACAACTGCAGTAGCAATGCAGACTGGGCATGTGATTTATATTTAGATACCATTGACACTGTAAAAGTATCAAGTCATAGCAAACCTGTGGTAATTGTTGGTTGACAAAGACCAACAGGGTGATAAAGATCTGCTTGGCTGCTGCTGAAATACAGCCTTACCCACAAGAGAACAGAATTCAGATGCTACGTGATGTTTAACCGCTGCCACTCTAACCACTCTAATCACCTCTGCCACTTTAACCTCTGCTCCTTTTCAAACAGGTCAGTAAGTCAGACTAGCACTTGGTGGGGCAGTTATGAAGTTTTTTTAAGATTTCACCTGGGTGCTTTGGGATGGGGTGACTGATGATTCATAGACATAATCCATGGGGGAAAGTTGGTGACCCTCTTTTTTTTTTATTACCACACATTCCTGGCAGAAGGTTGCAGGGAAGAATAGGAAGATAAGAAGATGCCGCATACTTGCAACAGCTAAATGTTTGCCTTATGGTGTCCTTTCTTGGAGAGCAGTAGTGTCAAAGTCCTCCTCTGCTGTTTGTTCTTATGCCCGACAGAACTTTTCATGTGGACAGGCACATCTTGCCTCCTGACTGAGCAGTGATGCAGACCTGGAGTGCTCATGTTTTTGGCAACTGCTAGGACTGCAGCCAAATCATAATTGCCCTTTCATGGAGGCTCTTGATAATGATCTTGAGTGGAATTTTATTGGTACAGCTAAGGGACGCTTGTTCCTCTTTAACAGCCTTTAGTAGTCCAGAGACTACAAACCACCAGAGAAATGCTGCTGCTGGGCTTGCTTGTGGCCTCAACAGCAGTGTAAAGCATGAGTGTGTTTTAGAACAGAGGGAAATGTTTGCAAAATTGCTATTTTTAATTGCTTTATTCACCTCGCCACTTCCTTTTCTCCTATGACGTAGACACAAGACAGGTTTTTTTGCTGCATAAGTAAGGACACACTGCAGGACTGATCTTCCTCTACAGAGGWCAAAACAAACACATCTTGTGGATAAAAGAGGAAACAGTTGTGGTGGTTACTTGCTGAGTTTTCATATAGAAATGCTGGGCATGTGTTTCTGTCAAACTGTAAGCAGGGGGTCTGCATACAGGATATTGTCATGTCATCTGTGTTCACTTTACTGGGCTCTGGATGCTGCATGAGCGTCCTTAAACTAGGAGAGACCTATGAATGCTGGGACTCTGAGCTAGTATGTGCCTGAGCTTTTAGCGGAGTATGTTTGAAACCCTACAAAATACATGAAAAGTTCCAGGCCTCCTGAAATTGGTTGGATTTGCTGTTACCAACCTTTCAGTGCCCTCTGGAGAGGAGTTTTGAAGAGAACTCCAGTGTGGCACTCTGAAAAGTTTATTTAATTTGAACTTTGCACTTCCATCCAAGGCTGAAACTTCATGTTTGAAATATTAATGGTAGTGCCTGGAGGCAGACTGGTCCTCATAAGCTTGTGGTATTTCAGTCCAGATACAGCTGCAGTGTCCAAAGGCTGGCACCYTGATTTAGTGTGTGCCTCTTTGTCCTAGTGAATGTCGAAGAATATATTAAATTTTCAATGAGGAACCAAATTTGTCAGATGAATAATTCATCTGAGTTCCAATCTTTCTGCAGAAAGCACTTTCACTGGCTATTTTTAGCTATTTAGCTAAAATAGCTAAAATAGCTCTACAGAATAGTCTGTCACTGCTTGAGATAAGCCAAGTGGTGGGTAAATCTCCAACAAACTTCATGTAAATCTTTTGCTCTTAGACACCACAATAACCAAAAATATGTTCTCAGATATCCGTGGGGCTTGTGGCCTGTTTTAACATAACACATAAAAGTGACTGATGACTGTTGTTATAAGTCTGACACAAGGTAGAGTAGCTAAAACTATGGAAGTACAAGGAAATCAAGCTGTCATTTTAGCAGTAGTCTAAGGCTGATTACTGCTGGCCTCACAGACCATGAGATTTTCTTTAGTTTTTCTTTTTCCAAAAAAGGTCATATTCACAGTGACTTTCTTAAATCAAAAAATATTAAAGACTTTTATGCTAATTCAGTCTTCTCYCCCTCCTGTTTTTCTGTACTGTGTACTGGGTAGCAATTATTTAACATCAGAAGTGTTATGATCACCTCTGCTAGATGGCTGTGCTGGGAAATCACATGACTTCCAGTCCCTCAAGTCTGACTTTCGGTTTCTGACTTTCTGCCGAAGAGGCATTGGTTATCAACAGTTTCTGGTTACAGACACATGTCAGCCCATAAGTTGTGCCCTGGCAGCCAGGAGGAACACCCATGTCCTGGGGGGCATCAGGCACAGCATTGCCAGCAGGGCAAGGGAGGGAATTGTCCCACTTTGCTCTGCACTGGGGTGGCCTCACCTTGAATATTGTGTGCAGTTTTGGGCACCACAATATAAGAAAGACATTAAACTATTAGAGAGTGTTCAAAGGAGGCAATGAAGATGGTGAAGGGGCTTGAGGGGAAGCCATATGAGAAACAGCTGAGGTTTCAGCCTGGAGAAGAGTAGACTGAAGTCAGACCTCACTGCAGTTACAACTTCCTCATGAGGGGAAGAAGAGGGACAGGCACTGATGTCTTCTCTGTGGTGAGCAGTGACAGGACCTGAGGGAATAGCATGAAGTTGTGTCAGGAGAGGTTTAGGTTGGATATTAGTAAAAGGTTCTTCACCCAGAGGGTGGCTGGGCACTGGAATAGGCTCCCCAGGGCAGTGGTCACARCACTAGCCTGACAGAGTTCAAGAAGCGTTTGGGCAATACTCTCAAGCACGTGGTGTCACTCTTGGGGATGGTGCTGTGCAGGGCCAGGAGTTGGACTTGATGATCCTTGTGGGTCCCTTCCAGCTCAGCATATTCTGTAATTCTGTGAAGTTCAGAACTGGAGGCCAATAATGCTCTAAAACAGCCATGGAAAAGCCTCGGAATAGCAAACAAACCCTTTAAATGGCTGTTTAAAACTCCTGGATGTTGTAATGAAGTGTTCTCATCTCTTCCCACACTCAGTCTCTCCTGACATGTTATGTCCATCCCCTGACGTGTTCCATTCACCTTTGAAGATTTTAAACCCCTTCTATGAGTCCTAAGTCTCCACCCTCAAGCTGTCATCAAGCAAAGGCTACATTGAATATTCAGTGACCATCATAATCCTATCGATCATTTCTGTTGGCTCAACTGTACGTCCTGACACAGGTGGATCTGCTGTGCAGCCTGGCTGCTCCCCACTCTGCACTCTGCTAGCAATTCCATCTATCACAGACACAGGTAGCTATTTATATGCTTTTTCTGGTTGTAGTTTAATTGCTCTGTATTTTGCTGTATTACTACAGATGTATTTCCATAGCAGAGTTAAAAAACTCACAACTGGGGGTCTTGAAATTCCAAGAGTTAAAGAAGACTTGATATATGTGGCTTGTAAGACTTTTTGAAGGGGAGTTCTATCAGTAAGCCTGCTTCCTGCTGCAATTTCAGGAGGATTCACTCCTCTTAAGGTTGGCTAAATAACAGGTCTTGACAGCAAAAAGAAACATGATCCTCATGCAGCCAGATGACATTCCTGGTGCTTCCTGCTGACATTGCAGAAAGCTCTTGCTGAGAATTTGGAAAACATTTACTTGATTTCTGAACCCACTTTAAAAATACCCAATGAAGGTAATAAACACATGGAGAAAAGATATAACAGGGGAATAAAAGAGAAACTATGTGAATGGAAGGAC
The DNA here is from genome assembly GCA_018881555.1 of Amblyornis subalaris. Classification (NCBI taxonomy): domain Eukaryota; kingdom Metazoa; phylum Chordata; class Aves; order Passeriformes; family Ptilonorhynchidae; genus Amblyornis; species Amblyornis subalaris. Next base: position 29,603 of record JACAXG010000034.1, on the reverse strand, counting down.
AGATGGAAAAAGTGATAAGAGTCTGGCAGGCAACAGTTTAGTCTTTCAGTTTTGGATATTAGATATCCTGTTCCCCCGTATTTTTAAAATTTAAAAGCGAAAATGAACTGGGGATTCCCRACTCCTCATAAATGTTTTATTAATCATCAGGAAAGACATTGGGTGGGGGGTTAGAGGTCAACACTGAGAATTGCAATTCCCTCAGACTGTGTGATGTGATTAGAGGCGGTGAGGGGGTGAAGAGATGGCAGCTCTGAGGTGCACTGACCTGTTTGTCATAATCATGTGCTGCTTAAAGCCAGGCACAGCTTACATTGCCTCCAAATTCACTGCTAAAATCATTGTTCCTGCACTGAATTAGTGGGCAAGGGCGAGATTCAGCCCTTTGAAAGGTTCCTTGAGAAGGTGAAATGCTGTCTGTGAAGTGCTGCCTGGGAGCACTTTCATTGCTGCCTCTCGCTGATCTTGGCAAGGGCTGTGTGAAGAGCTGGGGCTTTTGCCAGCACAGGTGTGCTGGCTGCACATCACGTTTCTGTATCTCTAATATCTGTAGGACGAGTAGCACTCCCAAGCTGAACAAGTGCTCAGAGAAGCAAGTGTACCTTTGTACTTAAGGTATCGGCGTCCATCATTTTGCAATTGCAACTTTTAAATCAAGATGAGGCGTTCTCTCTAATGGCCTTGCAATGACAATTAACTTCATCATTATCTCAGGAGATTTAATTGTGTGACTTCGATTGCAATAACTGGCAAAGCACAGACACCCAACTAAATTAGAATTTCTGTGTTTCTTCTTGCAATGGTAGTTTTGTAATGATAGTCTTTCCAACTTGGTGATCCTGTTGATGTCCTGCAAGGGAAGGTAAAATTGTTGAGCACAAATAAACCCTCTACTAAGGGACTGCAGTTAGCAACACTACAGTTAAGGGGGCTGACTCTGGTAGGAAGCAGGAATTGCTCCTTGAAGGTCAAGGGAGACCTTCAAGGGGGTCAAGGGGCATGAACTGGAAGTAAACAGAAAATTAGGTCCATGTTCCCAGCACAGCTTGTTCTAGGTTAACTTGATGAACTYGCATCCTGACTTCTAAGGAGTGATATGAAACCTCCCCTGATAACTTCGAGTTCAGTTTCTGCTTGGCATGACCACTAACAGCAGCCTCCTGTAACCTCCTGCTTCATGCTGAGTACTGGTGTCTCCACTCTGTAATTGCTTTCCCATCCACAGCAGCCTTCAGGCTGCACAACCTCACTGAGGAGCACAAAAAGTTCAGGTTAYCATCCGCACCAAGCGCGGAGTGAGTCATCTGCATCTCATTTTCCTCACCAGCCTGTATAATGAACTAACATGTTGAAATGTATCTGGAATTGCACAGCAAAGGAGGAATGGGGCAGAGAGAGGTGAGTTGGGCAGGGCAGCAAGAAGTGTGGGCACAGCCTGTATGATGAATAATGATGCATCTGTATCTGCAGCATCTGCCATGATATAGGTGAACCCAGTAATTTGTGTTAAGAGTCAAGAACAGCTTGGAAATTTAATTTCACAAACTAGCAACTACATAACAAGTCTGGCCTTCCAAGACCTGCCTCCTGGCTCTGCTATAAGCTGCTTTCACAATCTCGTCAAGGAGCTTGTGAGTGATTTTTAAGGAATCTAGACATATGGCTCCCATTGAGGTATGTGCTTTCTTTCCCAGCCTCAGTTCTTTGCCCAGAAAATAGGGGTTATAGCTATTTTTGCCTCCCAAAGACATTGAGATGAGCAGTTGTTAGGGTGATGGGAGATGTAAAGGCCTTGGATAGGTTTCCCTGGTCGGGGTGTTTTATGGACACTAGGCAAAGGAAACTGAAGATGCTCACTTGGAGAGAGAGGTTTAAAGGGCTGATCTTTGAGCTGTTGTTTTTCAGCCAGTATTATTTCTAAGAAACACTGGTTTTAAATAATATAGTGTAGAAGATTACTGATGTTGTGTGTGCCTTGAGACTTAATTTAACTGCCCAAAACTTGTGCACAGGTGAAGTTCATTTTTGTATTGTTCTACAGGAATCTTGTTACTTAGTCCCTGGAGACACATTTTTTTTCAGATGGAAAAAAGTTCTGTCTTCCCTGTGATGCTGTCCTGATTGATGGAAGCTGAATTGTAAATGAAAGGATGTTCCCAGGTGCAGCACTTGAGTTTGAAATGCTAAGGCCCTGTGAAGGTTCTCTAAAAGAGAGATGTCTCTATCTGTTCTGACAGCAAATTGTTTACTATTTATTAGTGTAGTTTGCAGCAGGAGGGAAGAAACCTGTGGCTTGAATAATTCACAGTTGTCTTAGGCTTTTGAACACTGCCATTATGTAATATGCATTTCTTATCCACATTAAAAACAAGTAGGATTAATGTACTGTCAGGAGTAGAAACTGAAAATACTCACACTGAATATGGTTTTTTTTAGTTTTTGGGTTCTAATGTTGCAGCAGTTCAGTTCAGTTACTTAACATCAGAAATGTTATGGTCACCTCTGCTAGATGGCTGTGCTGGGAAATCACATGACTTCCAGTCCCTCAAGTCTGACTTTCGGTTTCCAGCATAGTTGCTGCCAAAGAGGAATTGGTTATCAATGGTTTCTGGTTACAGACATGTCAGCTGATAAGTTGTGCCCTGGCAGCCAGGAGGAACACCCATGTCCTGGGGGGCATCAGGCACAGCATTGCCAGCAGGGCAAGGGAGGGAATTGTCCCACTTTGCTCTGCACTGGGGTGGCCTCACCTTGAATATTGTGTGCAGTTTTGGGCACCACAATATAAGAAAGACATTAAACTATTAGAGAGTGTTCAAAGGAGGCAATGAAGAYGGTGAAGGGGCTTGAGGGGAAGCCATATGAGAAACAGCTGAGGTTTCAGCCTGGAGAAGAGTAGACTGAAGTCAGACCTCACTGCAGTTACRACTTCCTCATGAGGGGAAGAAGAGGGACAGGCACTGATGTCTTCTCTGTGGTGAGCAGTGACAGGACCTGAGGGAATAGCATGAAGTTGTGTCAGGAGAGGTTTAGGTTGGATATTAGTAAAAGGTTCTTCACCCAGAGGGTGGCTGGGCACTGGAATAGGCTCCGCAGGGCAGTGGGGAGCACAGAGTTTATGAGCACAAAGGTGTTAGCCGTAAATGTCAAGCCACTGCAAGGCATGAACTTGGTTCAGGGACAAAATTTGACCCAAGTTCCTCATACATAATGTTCAGAAAAACATATCATAGCATGGGTGGGAGGAGGCACGAGAAGGAAAAGGGCTGCTCTTCTGCTTACCATGTCCTGGCCTGGAGGGGTTCTGAATCTCTACGGTTAACTACACTGCTATCTTTACTTCTTCAGCCTTTTTCTCAAGAGAGCTATCCAGGTGTGTTTGGGGAGGCAGAGTGCAATGGCTGTCCTTGCTTCCTGCTCAGCTTCTTCCCTCTGAGGAAGGCACCTGGGCACTGCTGTGGCAGGTGCAGCCACAAAGGTCACTGCTAATTCAAGGCAAACAGAACTCAGTAGCAGCCTGAGTGCTTTTAATTACCCCGAGGGTGTTAGGAGAATATGTACAGGGCTGTTCAATTATGTCATTCTTAGCACAGTTCAATAAATATTCTTAATCTAGTCAATAAACCTTTCATCATGTAAACGTTAGGATAATGCTCCTTCTGTTCAAATTAAGTGTTGCTGATTTTGGTGCTTGTCAAGTCTCACCTGTCTTCTGTAAATGACATGAAGCAAAATCCATGAGATCGTGAGTGCAAAGCTCACATGTCTTTAGGGACTTTGTTAAACCCTGGCAGGCTGCATCTCAATTCCGAGCCTAAAGACCATTGAAATCCTAAAGGAATAACCATATGTAAACATTAAAACCAACTATATTCAGAATTGTACTGTTTAATTCATATTGCAAAATGCAATAACAGACTTTAGCTCTTCAGTACATGTGATGCCAAATTCAGGATGTTAATCTTTTCCAGTGGCCAGGACAAATCATACACCCCATATCAACTCCCAGGTTTCATTAGTTATTAGAACACCAAATACTTCAACACCATAGAGATAATCATGCCATAACAAATGAAAGAAGGAATTCATTGCAAGAGGAGAATAATCACATTCCCAATACTTCTTAAGAGAGCAGAGAGAAAATTACTATCTGGTGCTAATTAATGAGATGAAATTAATAAGCATCAACCAATAAAATACTCCTCCAATGGGACCAAACTGCATGCACATAGTACAGTCTCTTCTTGGCCCTCCTCCAGTGCTCCAGGGAGGCCCACTGAGGATGTGCCTGTTGAACAGGCTTGCAGCCCACTGAAAGGCAGGCAGCACGAGCAGTACTGGAGTGATTTCCAACAAGGTACCCTTGCAGGCAGTGTCTCACATAAGCAGCAGAACAAAACCAGATCCATGTGTCAGAATAAATTCATGTAATTAAAAAAATCCTCTGTAAGGTATCACAATGTAAAGCTCTTTTTGCAGATATGTCCAGTGTGCATCCGGCTGGGAACGTGCTGGTGACTTGCCAAGAACACAAGGAGGAGCTATTGCCGAGTGCATGGATCTCATTAGCCTATTTGCATAATTACTCTTTCTTTAATGTTTACATTTTTAAATGCACTGTAAGACTAGCTGTCGGCTAAGCTGAATACTGTGAGGCAGTAACAGTAAAGGAATTTAATTCTACTTACAAAATATCCTATTGTATGTTTAATAAGATAAATGTTTGTTGTTTTTATGTGATGTTTAGTAGTTTCACAGTGTCTCTCAAGTATTAATTAACTAATAAGCCAATTATGATCAGGCTGAGAACAAGGTATAATGTGCTGGAAACAGAACAGTCTTTGATGGCCCAGAGGGACAACAGGTCCTGGATTCATTGTGCATATTAACAGAGCTGCTCGCTTCCAGATTCATTTCACTTTGCCTGTGCTAGTAACAGGGGATGCTAGTAGTGATCAAAGATAAATATATCTATTTAAAGTTGTCCTTAACAGGCCAGRCTAAATGGTAATGGGCTGTGTTGTGGTCTGGCAGACACATCTTGTCATCTGGCAGCTTCTTAGAGGAGAATGTGTGTGTAAGAAAAGAGAGGACTCTGATAAATAACTTCCGTGGTGAAACTACAGTCTTCACCCAGCCCAGCCTGGCTTGTCTTCAGTCTGAACTGTATGCCAAGGAGGGCATAAATCTCAAGGCTGGGCCAAAAGAGAAAAGAAAGAAACAGAAAGAAGTTTCTTTCACAGAGAGAAACTGGGGCATGAATCTGTGAGTTATGCTGAGATATGATGTCAACAGGAGCTAACCAACTTACCTGTTTTTAAAACCAGGGTGTGAGGGACAAGAAGCTGGTGTCTGTGGCTATGCAAATGTAAAATCTCCAGCTGGAAGTGAAGCTCGGGCTCCTCATGGCTCTTTCAAGTTGCTCCCAGGGTCGCTGGGAGCTGGCTTACAGTGCTTATCCACCCCTGTGAGTGAACAGCACCAGCCCAAGCAGATGCCCTCCCTTTCCATACTGCAGCCTCAAGATCCTTCTCCAATGGCACATTGCCAGGATTTTTGAGATCCCTGCTGTGAGTCATTTCCTATCCAATAGGGCTGTTTCTGCTCAAACAACAATTGCTAAGTAAGACTCCTGTCCCAGCCCATCAGAGTGTTCTACCATCTCAGTTACTTTATGTCAAGATGAACTCACAAGAATTAATCATTGGGTACTTTTTGGATCTCTTACAAGCAGTCCCACTAATAATATGCTTTTAATCAAGTTTCAAAAAATCCCTAGGTTTCCATCCTCTCCCAGGGGAACTGTGTGTGGAGGCATGGAGAGCTGTCATCCACTAGTTGTTTTGGATAAGGAGATTCCAGGAAATCCCCTGGATCTGAAAAGGTTTTGAGTGACTCAGGGCTGCCTGCGTCTGCTCTCTTGATTTGACTTGGAAACACTGGAGTGTGAGGAGGTGGAGGGGGAGCCTGGTTGCTGCTTGCTGGAAGCAGATGATCAGACCATGCTATGGACTTCATCTTCAAAGGCCCTTGGGAAGCTTTGTGTTCTGACAGCTGAAAATGTTGACCCAACCAGCTTCTTCCAAGCAGAGAAAGCATGATTTCTTCTAACAATATCAGGAAGACAGTGCTATGGCAACGAGGAAATCAGTCTTGTTTCTAAGGTTTCTCTGTTCCCGTGGCAATGTCACTGTAACTCATCAAATTTCAGTTTCCAGTTTTCCAGGACTGTAGATTCAGGAATATTGCATTAATATGTGTTTATTAAAAGAAAAGCTGGTACAAAACCTGGAAAACAAGCAAAATATGAAGAAAAACACCAAGATTCCTGGGAAGTGTGCTGAGATGACAGTTGTTGAGATCATGGTTCATAAACTTGCAATCAGCGGTCTGGTCCCGTAGCCAGAGAAAGTGAATCTGTCAAAAGCAAAATAGTCACCTACTAATAATGAATAACTTTATGAAGAGAGCCACAAAGCTCAGAATGGAATTGTTTTGGGTAATCAGTGACCCAGATAATATCTTTCCTGACCCCTTCCAGGGTCCTGAGGAAGAAATAGCAATCCTACGTCAATTCCTGTTTTCTTCCGGGCTGCAGAGAATAGTCATTGTTTCACAGAAGACTGGGGAGGAATAGTGCAACCTGTATATGAAAGGACCTCCAGAAATGTTGTCCAGCTTTTGCAGACAAGACACTCATGTAGAGTTTCTATACTCATATAGAAAGGGCAACTTTATAGTGGTTTTGACCTTAATCGAAACTTTAATCAGAGGTTATGTTGGGGCTGAAATCCTAAAAGGATTTCCACTGGACCCACTGCAACTGCATGTGTATGACTCGCCACAAACAAGCCTTGGGCTCATTAAATGTTATTAGTTAATGCTACAAACGAGTTTTCATTGTTTGTAAGTTAAAGATGCACAGAGCACAACAACTAGAGAGATGCACAGCCTGAAGTTCAGCTGCTGTATATCTCTTAGCTGACTTGCATCTGCTGAAGCTATAGTGCATAAATAATATTGATATGTCAAAATATCCAGAGCAGATGTAGGATCACAGTAATTGCACGTGTCACATGGAGTGTGTTGTACTGTACAAGTTCTCCCATTTCCTCCCAATTTATTGCCCTGTAAATTCAGCATTGAGTTACTGACCCAGCTTGTAAAGGCTTTAAATCTCAGCAGTGCAAAACTCGCTGTGGACGTGCAAATTACTGTTATTAAAGATAATTGATATTAATACATGAGCCAAGACTTCTGCCCTCTCACTGCAATTAAACACAGGCTTTTCTTTTTTGTGTGTGAAGAATATTATAGGCTTGTACTCACATTTGTCTGCAAATTTGAAACCCAGGTCACTTCTATGATTCGCCGAATACCTCAAAAGAATCCCAAACAACCACAGAACCAATGATCTGTGGCTCTGTGTTTCATTATTTCAGGTGTCACTGACCTGAAAACAGGTGAAGGGCTCCTCAGTGCAAGAAAGACAAGGAGCTACTGGAGAGGGTCCAGTGGAGGCCACAAAGATGATCATCAGTCTTGAGCATCTTTCTCACAAGGGGGGGCTGCTGGAGCTGGGCCTTTTTAGTCTAGAGAAGGCTGAGAGGGATCTCATCAAGCTCTCACAGCTGCTTCCTGTGTAAGCACATKCAGGGATGGCTGCTTTTGTGTGCCAGGGGGAATTTAATGCTTTTAATCCCCAATAACTCTCTTCTTGCTGGGGATTCGGAAGCAGCGCTGAGGAACAGAGGAAACCTGGGGGCTAGCTCGTATCTACCCCAGGGTATATGGAGGCTTGGTAAGAACTATGCATCCTTTGGGGAGAAATGATTAATAGAGTGGTTCTTTCCTCAGGACTTGTGAAATAACTACATGAATAACTGGCAAGGCTTTGCAGATGCAGTGGCCCCCTCAGTCACGCTTGAAGCGTGCAGATTTAAGGCAATTATACATACTTGTCCATGTGACAATTTCTGGGCCAAATTTCAGTGTCTGAACTAGCAGCCTGTGGCTAACAGAGATCAGTTTTGTGTGGAAACACATAAAGAATCAAGTATTGCCAGATGTATAGTTTTACAAAAGGATGCTGCCAGGGACTGTCCCCCTGGTTGCCTGGAGGGAGGCTGACAAGGTGGCAGTGAAATGGCATGTTATGCCCTCAGTCTGAGCATAAATGATGTCTTATTTCTGTACGTATATGCTAATACCRAGGTAAAGATCACCTTGGAAGAAGAAACCTGTAACTACCATTTTGCAATGAGTGGAAAGTCCTATGAGATTATTGTCAAGCACTTCTTGAGCCAAAAGTAAGCTCAGAGAAGACAATGCATTTACTTGCCCCCCCTATTTTATTTAATGTCAAGAGTGTTCCGTTGGGAGAAAGTGTTTTTCTGTCAGCAGCTGTAACTTTACTTCACATTTTGACAACTCCAAGCAGCCTCCCACCATGCCTCAGGTTTAACCTGGACAGCTTGCATTCAGCATCTCGTAACAGGTCAGATGACAGGGGTGGCTGTGGTGCTGTGAGCAGCGGCACGGTGGAGTTACTCTATGGTCACCTTCTCAATTCCAGTTTAATTAAAAACATCAACCTCACGCCCATGTGCCACTTCTACAGCCAGCAATGGCCTTTGCTCAGCAGGGCCATCAAGAACATGAAATATCCATCTCTAGCAGCAGAGATTTTCAACTCCTGTCACTCAGTCCATAAAATAGCCGGTGCTGGGACGGATTTTCAAATTTTATACTCTCTGGACAGATTTTCAGGTAGGAGAAACTTCAGGCTGAGCAGTGTTATTGCTTCTGTCATCAACCATCTGTTCTGCACTTGRGAAGCACTTACAATGCCTGGCTGCTCTAAAGGCTGCCACAGAGCATGTGGGGATCGCTGGCTTCCCAGCACCTCCGACAGAACAGGCAAGGCAGAAAACAGCAGGATAAATTTGATGTTAGAGGAAACCTAACCCTAAGGGTAGCAAAACCATGTCAGGGTTTTAGAAATGGGATTAGAGCATTTTACAAGTGTCAGGCACCCACCAGGGAGGTCTGATCCTGCCTCAGTGGAGCAATGGAGGCACAAATGCTGCCAAGGCAGCCCATTGCTCTTTCTTGCAGATAATGGTGAATGTGACTATCTTTGACAGGATAGTCACATTCTGGCCAAAAGTCCAGCCTTGTTGAAGAGTTTTAGAAACTCAAGTAACGTTCTCTTTTGTTTTCCTCTGGAACCAAATCAATAACGTGTTTTCTTGAAGTGTGATTTTCCCAGCTAGTGCTGTTCCAGGCCGATCTTTCCCACCTGCCCTTCCTCCGCAAGCGACCCTACCTTTGCATCCTTTGCAGCTCCCTTTCYTCCAGTTCCCTTACAGGGATCCCTGTGCATCAGGAATACCAGCATCCCTCACCCAGACAGAGCCACTGCCTCTCTCCAGCACAGGACAGAAGGCAGCACTATAGGAGGCTGAGAGAAAAATGCCAAGGCAGACCCCCACATTTACAAATAGCCCTGACCAYAGCAACTTCTGCACGGCTGCTGATGCTGTCCTGGCTGCAGTTTAGCAAAACTGAAAACAATCTGGCATGGGTTTGGGGTTTGACCTCAAAGATGCTCTTCCGGGTCCCCCAAAGGAAAGTTTCCTCCCCCCACGCACAACTACAAGTAACTATGGATGTTGCATTCTGAGCATAAACAAGACATGATACCCTTCTGAAAAAGCAGCAGTTAATTATTTATCAATTATGAGGTGCTTCCTCTGGAGGTAAATTTCCCYATCTTCTCAGAGAGACCTCACATGGGGTGGTTTGGGAGCTGCTGTATTATTTCAGCAATTCCTGTATCTTTCAGTGTACAAAGATGCTTGAGGAGAAAATGCCAGTTAAAGCCAAGCTGCAGCCACAGGAGCCACTGCAAGCGTGCACACCCTGCTCCCTCTCTGTGGCCCGTGGTACCAAGGGGAAAACACAGTCTGGAATAAATTGGCAGCATTTTCTTTCCCATTACAGCCTCCTGTAAAGCTTATTCCCAATTTTGCTCTGTGTACTCCGCCTCAACCTCTCTCCATAGACAACTCATCCTCTGGAAACAGCCATCATCTTCTCCAGGCCCAGCATAAGTCCCTGCTCTGAGGTATCCGCAAGTGCTAATCCAGCAGTGCTCGGCCATGGGATCGGCTGCATGCAAGGCTTGTGTTTTCCCTATTTTCCCTCTGTCAGTTTTATAATGGGTTGGTGTCATAGTTTGACACTGGCCAAATGCCAGGCACCCACGAAAAGCCCACTCACACTCTCCTGTGCTCTGCAACTGGACAGAGGAGAGAAAATTTATCAAAGGTTTAATGAGTTGAGATAAGGACCAGCAGAAAACACTTCAAGGGCAAAATAGGCTCAACTTAATGATATAAGGTGAATTTATTACTAACAAGATCAGAGTAGGAGAATGAGAAGTAAAATAAGCCCTTAAGAACACCCTTGTCTCCCCCCCAACCCCACCCTCCTTCCCACCGAGTGGTGCAGGGAGACAGAGTGGGGATTTTGGTCAGTTCATCACCCAAGATCTTCTTTCCACTGCTCAGAGAGAGGAGTCATTTCCCTGCGGCACCGTGGGGTCCCTCCCACGGGAGGCAGTTCTCCGCGAACCTCTCCAGCRTGGGTCCACTCTCACGAGCAGCAGCACTCCCAAAACTGCTGCAGCGTGAGTCCATCCCACGGGCAGACAGTCCTCCCAAACCTGCTGCGGCGTGGGTCACACTGCCACGGGGTGCAGTCCTCCAAGGACAGCAGCTCCAGCCTGGAAGCAAGGCCTCTCTCTCCACTGGGACTCCTGCTGGACCACAGCATCCTGGTATCCACCCGCTCTGGCATGGGCACCTCCCCCACGGGTGGTGAGTGGATCTCTGCATCCCCCGTGGGCCCCCATGGGCTGCAGGGGCACAGCTGCCTCACCATGGTCCTCACCACAGGCTGCAGGGACATCTTGGCTCCATCACCTGGAGCACCTCCTCCCCCTCCTTCTGCACTGACCTTGGTGCCTCCATTGCTGTTCCCCTCACATATTCTCACTCCTACTCTTCTCTAGCCAGAAAATTACAAYTACGCACCCAAACTTTGTTATGATTTCATCTTAAATCTGTTATCACAGAGGTGTTACCATCATCTCTAATTGGCCCAGCCTTGGCCAGCGGCACGTCCATCATCAGAGCCATCAGGGATTGGCTCTGCTGGACATGGTGGAAGCTTCCAGCAGCTTCTCACAGAAGCCACCTCTGTGGCCCCCCYGCTACCAAAAAACCAGGCCCTGTGAAACCAACACAGTTGGTGTGGTGACGGCAGCAATGACTGCAGGGTATGTAGGMGCTCATCTCCCGCTCTTGTTAAATTTTCTCTCTTTCAGCCTTTGGAGTGCTGTAACGAGGGACTGCCTAATGCCACCTGTCACCAGCATTCCCCAAGTTGGCCTGTGGGTACCCTCCATCACATGTCTATGTAAAATACTATCTATAGGCTTTTTCAATTCTAACATACACAATAAGAAAGGATTATCCTTTTGGTTTTTCCCCTCAGAAATGGAAGCAAGAGACTTTTTCTTACACGTTTCTTGCGCAATTGTAAATGTGAGCGTCTTAACCATAAAAATAATTATTATATTATTTTAATCTATTATATATTATAATCAGTCTGGTAAATGACATACAAGACAATAATATAATATTGTAATGATGAATGTATTGCCATAATAAAATTTTATATTGCATTGCTTTGTAAAAGTTGTCCGTAGCCTACACCTGAGCACCAAACCCCAGGTGACAAGGTCAGGGAGCTCATAAGAGAACAGCAAAAGAAATATGAACAAGAGATTGAAAGTAATAGAAATAGGATAAAATGGTAACTTAAATAGCTTAGCAGACTGATTAACAGGAGCAGTATGCACAAACTCCAGTGTGGAAAAGAGCATACAGGGTAGTTCATATTATTGCGTATAGGTATAATGGGATTAAATGAACAAAAGAAATATTCAGCCTCCAGGGGAAGGAAGATATCTGGAAAATAGGATCACCTGGGCCACAAGATAGAGGAAGATCAATTCCAAARGACACTCACAGGCAAACTTGTAAAGCACCAGTAAACAAACTGCCCAGGGTGGGAGGGATATATCTCCATCTTCTGATTCCTGTAGATTTCAGGCTCTGAAAATGGTCCATGCAGTGATATCACTGTCAGAGCAGGTGTCTATGGCTTCATCTTTCACCTTCTAAACCCCCAGCCTCCCATGTGTGCCAGAGTTGACCAGGTGAGTTTGCTAGGTGCTGCTGCCTGCTCTGAGCTTGGAGTGTGGCGTCACGAGTGGGAGTGCACCGCTCTCAAAGGTGCTGATAAACCAAAGTTAATTTCTCAGGAAATGTAAAATATATAGAAGAAGGGGGGTATGAATTGAGTTTGATCCTCAAATTTCTGTGCTGGGAGGTTTTTCATGGTGTAAGGAGAGCTTTGTGTGTGGTAGCTGATGTTTCTGGAACAGGTACAGAAGTGGGATCATGTGAAAGGGCAAAATATAACAGTGACCACAGAATAGATTTGCCTGCCATTACTTRAAGAGATTTCTATCCATATGCTGCATACTGTCATGAAGCAGCCAGTAATAATGCCATTTAACCAAATGTATGTGAAGATAATTATCTGTTTGTGTAGAAATGTGCTTGATTTCCAGAACTGTTGAGCAAATTAGTGTTGTAAAAGCAACAGCAGCTTAATCTGGGTATTATAATTGTAGCTGCAGAATAAAACAAAAGAAACAAACCACTGCAAATGAAAGTGGTTAAGTGGTTCTGCAGTACCTTAAGGCAAAAAATATTTGTTTATGGAATTTGAACTGTTTTCTCTTCTTCTCAGAGAGCCTAAACACAGATCCTAAATGCAGAAATGTTCTGCAGCACAAAACCCATAGTACTGTAGCTGTAAGTGGGGTTTGTGTTTTGTATTTTGAGCAGGGAAGGTTGAGCTGCTGCCTTTGCTGACACTTCAGTTTGTTGGTACCGCTGTCCTGGTTCAGGTCAATATTGCAATTGTTTATCAGTACATGGTTCTCACCATAGGTTTTTATCTTTATTGGTATCACTTGTCAGGGGAGAAAGGTCATACAGGTCTTCATGTTGAACAAAGATGTGAAAAGCTGGGTAATTACAGTCAGGSCTGTATTACAGATTAGTTGGAGGAACGTTGAGAACTGGGAAAAAAGTCCCATGATACAACTTCATCTCTTTCTACCCAAAGACATTTCAAACCTGGCACGAAAGGAAACGCTGGCTGTCAGTGCTGGGAATGCATCACCTGATCCCAGCATTTCAGGGGGCATTGGTATCTGCAGGGAGAAGGGTGGAAAAAACATTCAAATGCTGCATTAACCCACAAGTTTTATGAATTAGCAAGGGCTTCAGTGGGACCCAGCTGGCAAGCTGGGCTTGCTGTTCCTCACGGGATTGCACTGGGGCTGTGAGGCTGCTGGTCGTGACAAGATGTTGCTCTGAAGTAGTGTTGGATGCACAGTTTGTATTGTCAAAACTTGAGGGCCAACATGAGTTTTTCAAATGCTTCCTCCAAAGCCTGCATGGTGGTGCCTATCTGGAAATGTGGGAGAAGCGGCAGTGCCTGTCCCCATCCCCAGCCCCCTCTGCCCCACCTTGCTGACCTCTCCCAGGTCCGGATGCACAGCTCTGCCAGGGAATAAAACAGCCTCTGGCCTGGTTTTCCCAGAATCCAACTTTGTTGAGGCCTACAGCGACACAACTTGGCTTGAAAAACGTCTGTGACATCAGAAGCTGGGTCGTTCCCATTTTTGTCAAAGGTAAAAAGGCTCTCCCCATGTTCCAGAGCTGAACTGTATTATGTTCACCTACATATATATCACATACATACGTATGTATATATATATATATAYACACACACACAAAAATGACTACCATATCATCACACAGAAATGAAACAGTAGGGCAGGACGCCCAGTGAGGATTTTCAGTGGGGATGTTCCCAGATGGCAGGGCTCAGCCAGGACCGCTTCACCGCCACTGCATGGGCGCATCACAGGGTGAGTGTGCTGGTGTGGGGTGCAGGCAGCTGCAGCACATATCTTCATAGCTGTGTCTGTGAGGCACTGCTGCCATTGTGCACCTGAGAGCCAAGACTTTGGCACAGACCAGAAAACTAAGCTTATGTTTTTGGGGTTTGTATTGTCTCTTTGATGTTTTTTTCTTTAATGTATGGCTCCCGCTCTTGTGAGTGATACCTCATTATTATAGCAGGCTGGGTTGGAAAGAAGAGGGAATTGCTGTTTGCAGTTCCCTTTTCCTGGAGAGAGCAGGAGCAAAGTGCTGGGTGTTATCTTTCAGACACTGCTCTCCAGGAARCCAAACTCTGTCCCCCAGCAGCCCAGTGGGAAATGGTACCAGCAGTGAAGACACTACAGCTGTGACTACTATCTTCTACCAACTGCAACACTGTGGCTTGTGTCTTTTCCAAGGGAAAACCCTTCTGGAAGCCCATCTACACCAACTGTGAAATGGAGTAACATGTATTCTGCAGAATCCTGTTTCTGCCTCAAAATAACGATGGCTGAAGAGGCTGCTAGGAAAGAGATGCTGTGGATTTTTCTGTACCCACAGCAGTTAAAGAATTGTTGGTCCATGTGAGCTCCTACTTCCCCATTTCAAAAAGCTCTGATCATACGCCTGTTCCTTAAGAAAGGAGAAAGCAGATCTGAAAAAGGAGACTGCAGATTGGTCTGGGAAATATGTGCTTCCAGAAGATGATGTGTTGGATTTAGGGTAGAACTGTGTATTATTGTGACTACAGAGCATATGAGGGTCAGATATATTTATTTTGAAATGCACATACCAAAAAGAATTCCTCTGAGATTTGCAGTCTTACCTTGCCTGACTTCCATTTCTAGAGAAGAGAGAAAAGCCTGTGATGATAATATCACTGTTAAAAACCTCTCTCTCCTTTTCTGTTTGAGTTCTGCAGAGATGATTCAGCCTGCCTAGCTCTCAGTTGACTGAGAGCTCCCTTGCAATTGCAGCTTTTTCCTCATGGAAGAGAGGGTGGGGCTTTGCTTAATCTTAACAGACTTGACTTTGTTAGGGGTTTTGTTAAAAGGCAGGTCCCAAACCCATTTCACAGAGCACTGATCCCCTACAGAAGACAGGTAAGACCAGAAAGAAGCTGCAAGCAGCCAGGTTGAGATAAGACAGAGGACTTTGTCAGCTGAGAGATCTGTACACGCTGTGTCATCCCTGTTTGGGGACCACCCTTAGGAGAAAGCAAAGGGCAATTCCCTTGGTTTTACCACCCATGTAGCCCGGTTGCCTTTCCTCCCTGGCAGTGAGGAAGTTGCAAGGAGGCCATTGGGAGCTGTTGACCCATCCTGCCAGGAAGTTTTAGGACTCTCAGCTCCCTCTCTCTCTTCTACTTCCCACCCTTGAAGGAGCTGTTCGATTTAGGCACCACAGGCACAGACGCCAAGACACTGCACATGCCCTGCCTGCCCTTTTGCAGACACGGCAACCAGGGCTTTCCCACCTACTCAGGCCCTCAGCAATACTTTTGACTTTTCAGCAAGTTAAGGTTAAAATCAGTGATTTGCACAAAGAGCCCATAGGATGTAGCTGATAAAAACAGGATGTGGGTCCTCAGCAAAACACTGGAGGGGAGGTGGCAGGGGAAGGAATGGATAATTTGTTCGCAAGTGGTCCCAGACTACCACAAAAATCATCACAGACAATGAAATAGAAGCAGCTCTKGCAAATAGGCTAATGCTGCTGGGGATCGCACTGAATAGTGAAATTCTTGACTTATTTCTAAAGGAATAGCAGGGAGAACCAAGGCTGAACAGCTAACTGGCACACAAAGCTATACCCAAATAGATAAAGGAGGATTGTAGGCAATCTGAGTTTSGTTTTTTAAATTTTATTAACTGTTTGAATTAATTATCACAGCAGTGGCTAATAAGGCTTCATGACAGCTGTGGCAAAAGCTGGAGAGTGACTGGCGAGGAACTCCATGCCTTGCTTGAGCTCTTCCTAAGAGCTCATCTCTCCTAGTCTATTTTCATCGTTGTTGTCAAATAACATGGTACAATAGTGCCAAAAAGTAACACCGTTGGCAATAACATAAGCAATGAAGGAAAGAAAGAAACTGGCAGCAACCACTCGGCTCGGGGCCGCTCCCGCCCGCCGGCGCAGGGCAAGGGACGGAACGGCCGCCGCTGCCACGCAGCGCATCCGCCC